>OX352295.1:35599808-36802813 GCA_947086415.1 Pammene aurita
CCCGCACTGATGCAGTGCAAATTGTAGAATGGCAGTAACATTTTATTATAGGACTCCCACAACTTATATTTTGGATCCAAAACTTTTAAGACAAACATGTAGACACAACACTACAAGCCAATGCTTGAAACTTTTTCTTTGGCTATCGCATACCAATTCTTTTTTAGAAATTGAAAGAATAGAAATTATATTTCAATAAGTGAAATACTAGATTTTCAGACTGCCTTTCCACATTTGAATTCAGTTCAAAATGAGTAGTGCCTGAATATCAGGAAAAGCTCTTAATTTTTTTTTTATTATACAACTTTTAACCAGTAATTGAAATCTAAACATGAAGCATGGTGTGGTCCTACACTTACAACTATAAAAGATATTTTCTTTGTTTTCAAATAAAGATAATATTCTAAAACACAGAAACATAGGGCCCCAGATGGTGGTAGAAAGCACTAAGCAAGGAAGCCGCCTGCTCATTTTGTCCCGACATCAACCAGGCTAACTGTCAATATAACACTTGTATGGCTGGACTGTACAGACTAAAGGTCTCAGCACCAAAGATATAAAATTTTAGTAAAGGTAATTTTGTTAGTTCAGCTATTTTGTGCTGCCCGTTTTAAATATCAAACCATCAGGACACATATTCAGAAATATTAAATTATATTTTGACCAAGAGACTTGCTGTTGGGTAGGAACCAACAAGAACAGTTCGTCCACAATACCTACAGAAAAATTATTGTCATGAAAGGAAAACTGTACAGAACTCAAAAAAACTGTGAACAACCTTCGTAATTACACCCAGCCAATTAGTAGCATATATTTTCTTTATTATGCACAACACACATAGCTACAGAAAAAAAACCAAAGAACAAACAATCGGTGAAACGAAACAATAAATTTGTCTTCTAGACTAGATGTCGTGTTACTTCACTTAGACCACATGATTTAACGAATAATTTGAATTTCCTGCTTCTTAATTACCGGACCATTTTGAGATAGCCCTCAAGTTTTAATATAAAAACCATTGTCTCCAACAAATCTCACGATATGCGACGAATGCCACGATGCTGATCCATCTCGACTGCACTGGGCTTGCCTTTGCGGAATGAGATTATCAAAAGGTATTGCAACGAAATTATTCAACATCACCCAATGCCTGAATTGATTGATGCCAATAAAGAACTCCGGTTTTCTCCAAATATATTTGAGCCACCATATCCTTAAAATCACCGTTCGTATTGTGCAAAAACTAGTATTTCTATTCCAGACTTTCCACTAGCACCGTGCCAGTAGTTTCCACCATCTCCACAGCACAGATAAAAAATTTGGTCGACAGTGTGGTTTGGTGTGACCACAATGTGACACATGTATGAGTTGTATGACACTACTGACATTAGGGGCCTACACTCGCCGTGATATAGCGCCAGCTTGATGTCGGGATCGCAGTTGACCGTATTCTACAGGCGCTCTACTGGGCCCTGTTTCTCGAAGCTTATTAGACTTATAATAGTAGCCCATGAGCTAATAATTTTTACAAGTTTACTAGTGTGCGTTTCTCGAACCTACACTAGTATTACTAGTAGTAAAGTATTAGCTATTAGTCAGCAACTAATCGAACGAGCTGAGCGCAAGCGAAGTGAGTTCTTACAAACAACTTCGACTAGTGGGACGTATCGGCATTTCGATGGCTTTTTGATTTTGAGAGTTTGTTCCGCGATAACTTTAGTAACGTTTTTTGATCTATATGAAATTTTGTTGGGGTTGTAGCAGAGATACATATAATTTGAGAGTTCGTATATGAGCAGGATCGATCAAAGGGCTATGGAGTTAGAAGCGCGAAAAAATTATCACATGGGTCTTGTTATATTGGAGAGTTTGTTTGCAAGTAAATCGCGAGTTCTCAGTTCGATGCGGACTACTAGTAAATACTAGTTGTCCGCTTCGAACTCAGAACTCGCGATTTCCGTGCAAACGAGATGACCAATATAACAAGACCCATATGATGATTTTTTCGCGTCTTCTAGCTCCATAACCCCTTGGTCGATCCTGTTCATATACGAACTCTCAAATTATATGTATCTCTGCTATAATCTCAACAAATTTCATGAAGATCAGAAAAGCGTTACTAAAGTTATCGCGAAACAAACTCTCAAAATCAAAAAGCCATCGAAATGCTGAGACGTATCACTAGCCAGAAGTCGTTTGTAAGAACTCACTTCGCTCGTTCGATTAGCTAATTTTACACGAGAAAACAATTTTATCGCACGAGCGGAGCCTACGCGGAGCCTAAGCGGAGCGAAGTTCTTACAAAGATCTTCGAACCCAACTGTCACCTGGCTACTTGGACGCTTCGGCATTTCGATGGCTTTGTGGTTTTAAGCTTTTGTTCCGCGACAACTTTAATCAGGTTTTTCTGATCTTTTTGAAATTTGTTGGGGTTTTAGAAGAGATATATATCATTTGAAAGTTTGTTTAGGAACAGGATTGGTTAAGGGATTATGTAGCTAGAAGGCGAAAAACGATCTTCATAAGGACATTGTTATATTGGTCAATTCGTTTGCAAGTAAATCGCGAGTTCTCACTTCGAGGGGGAAGGAAGAATTAAGAAAAAGAAATATAAAGCAAAATAATACGAGCAGATAGTGATTTTGATACAAAATTATGAACTTGAGATAGGCATCAGATATTGTACACAAGTACGCTGTAATAATTCTGATATTTGATACGCTGTTATAATTCTGAATATTCTGGTATTTGATATGCAACCTAAAGTAACAATTCCAGAACGTACTTTTTGGACTGATTTTAATTCTTTGAGGCAACTAATATGGAGATCGTAGTACAGAATACAGTATGTAAACTAACTTAAACCATTTATTCAAATCCGGGTATGGCTAGATGTTAATTAAGGTTGTGGTATAAACATTATTAAAATCCTAACGTTTTTTTAGATTTTATAATTTAACTACAAAAATTAAATTTGATTAATTTATGATTTGAAAACAACCTGTATTATTTGTTTACGTACTGTTGTGACATGACATGTGTTATCAGGTTGTCAAGTCAAGGTCAAGTTCAACACATGCAATGACAGTTAAAGTAAGGCTTTGTACACACTTACAGTTAAATACGACGTAGCTCGATGTGGCGTCCACCGTTAGCCGTTATTTGAATCAAGCGACGGTGATTATTTTCGTGAACGCTACGCATCAAATTTGGATTTTGCCGGGCACGTCGTTTGATTTTGTTAAAAGCCAGTACAATCCGCATCTTCATTTCAACCTCGGTTCTCGATTCCTTTTTAAATACTAGCTGCTTTACCCAACCCCAGAAGAAATAATCCAGAGGTGTGAGGTCTGGCGAACGTGGCGGCCATGGATTATCCGCGAAGCGGCCAATCCACTGACGTCCGAAGATTTGGTCTAACCGTTGCCTCACTTGAATAGCAACATGAGGTGGTGCTCCATCGTGCTGGTACCATGTTTCTCTGAATTCGGCTAGCAGTAAATTTTCTACATAGCGAGTTACTGGCTGGTTCAGCACTTCCAGGTATTTTCTACCGTTATTCGACCCATTAATAAACACGGGTCCAATGATGTCATTACCTTTTATTCCCGCCCAAACATTTATTGACCAACGAGTCTGATGGGAGAGTTCGCGGCCGACATGAGGGTTTTGGTTTTTTGGTGCCCAGTGATGAATAACCCTTCGATTCCACATCGAGTTTCTTGTAAATAAGCTTTCATCTGTCCAAATTATGTTTGTGATAAAATGAGGATCATCCGCTATCTTTCCTAAAGCCCAATTCGCATAATCGACCCGCCGTAAAAAATCTTCTTCTTTTAATGCCTGTACCTTGACTACAGAAAATGGATGCTGCTGGTCCCGTTTTAAAATTTTGTGAACGGCTGTATGACTAATATCATACAACCGCCCTGTTTTTCTAGTGCTGGAGCCAGGATTTTCTGCAAAATGGTTTAGGATTCTTTCTTCCGTTCTAACATCAATACGAGGACGAGGCCCACCAGTGTTAACCGGAACCGCTCTTTCATTGTTCCGTAGTCTCGTAATCGCCCTTACGATGATACGTGAATCCGTAGGCTGTCTTCGCTGCGGAAATCTCTCTGCGTACAATCGAAGCGATGCCGCACCATTGTTTCTGCATTCCCCGTAAATAAGAATCATGTCTACTATCTCTTCAGCACTAAAATTCAACGGCATCATGAATTACATTTAATTTTATTGTTTACTATCAAGAAACGTCACATTGAAAATTTATGTTGTCATTTGATTAGTAACCAAACTTTTTTGTCGAAATAATTAAGAAAATAAATTTTGACGATAAAGTGTCATCAGCGAAATTGAAATGTCATAAATGATAAGAACTAATGGTATTTACATGAAACATTGAAAATAATTTGGCTGTTACTTTGTTTATTTAATAAGATCATGAAACAGGTATGAAGTGATAAATTATTCCAATGAATAAATAATGAAAATTCATGTAAAATACCTAAACAAAACGTACCAATAATAAACTTGCGATTATTTGTCACGACGTAAACATAACATCCACGGGGTGATACTTTTAGGGTTAACCGACTTTGAAAAAGGTAAGATCTTGTAATTTTTATACAGAGATAAACTTAATTATTTATTCGTCATTTACTAACAAAAATGTAGTAAAACACTAAACTCGATACGAGCATCAGCTGGTTTAAACAGATGGTTTATGTTACTTTACATACTGTATATATAATATCCTCAAACATACGCTTATTAATCTTATTATTGAGTCATAAAAATATATCATTACCTACAATACATGCACACACTATATCACACGAATTCCTGAGACCAAAAAAAGGAAAAAATATTATGTGACTTTAGGACAATTTCGCCGAATAAATAATTTTTATTTCTTTTTTTTTCTATTTTTTTAATGTTTCTTGCACATGAAAAGTAAATGTTATTAATAAAATTATCGTCTAAAAGAAATAGTTTTTTTTTTTTGAAAAATTTAGTTGCCGCATAGTTTTCCTTGTCACTTTGATATCTGTCAATAAAGACGTGTAAACTATGCCCAATAGTGGCAACAACGCCATCAGAAAGGGGTTTTGTGCTGAGTTATAATAAAAAGTGTATTTTTTATAAATTGGTATTAACTCTGAAACTAGGCGAATTTCAAAAAAGTTTATATGACATTTTTGTCTCTAAACAGGATCTAGAATATACTGTTAAAAACTTTCCCTTTCCTCGTGAGCACCGTGTATATATATATATATATATTATTAACAATGAAAATATTGTAGCAGGTAAGTTATTTTCGTATACATGTATGTGTAACTACTTACGTCGAAAGAAAAAATATTAATTGTTTAAGTATCATTATTGTTTTTCGCCTTTTACACGTAGTTGCAATAAGCAGATTTTATAAAATTGCCGCCTTATTTCAGGGTCATGATAGAGTAGACATAATCTAATAATATTTACTAGACAGCAAGAGATGGTTGCATTTCGCGCTTCAAATTGCGCTTTATAAATGCAAACTCTATGGGTTATAATTTCCTTGGAAGCTAGTAAAGGTATTTGGTTTGAACATCACAATACCAACGAGTAAATAATAGTAAATAATACTAAAGCCTGACCAGAAATATGATTATTGTCAAGAGGGCGCTATTATTCTGATTTATATGGCAACAGTTATAGAGCGTATATCTATAGTATAGTGACATTTTGATTTATTTACCTGTCAGCTCTGATGTTAATTTGGAAATGTTTCACAGCGAAATATTTTCATTTCCCGAGCGTGTTATTTACAGTAGCTTATTACACTATTTACAATGTTTCGCTCTTGAATATGGATAATTTTGGGATTTTTTTGTTGTTTATTCAACACTTTATTATTATTCAAGCAAACCGCCTCAATGACACTTGACAACAATGACAGCCAGCCTATCACATGCACTCACGCATGCATATCATTCAGTCATTAAAATTATTGCCAATGTAAGAAATTAGTTCCAATGAAAATCCGCAACATGGCGCATGATCATATTCTGGTCAGGATTTACAACAATTACAACACTTCAATTCAAAGTCATATCTATCTAAAGTGGCTATTAGACATTGCAATTTGTTGTGCCCAATTTGTCAGTTTGGGAGGTGTAATAGGAGGTAGGGCCTGTAGGGAGCCCACAGGGAGCCGAAGGAGGGTATGGGAGAGGCAGGGTACACAACAGATTGGGCCCTACAAATTGCTATGTCTAATAGCTACTTTATCTATCTTACCAAATCCTTTCCGACGTAAGTACATTATTAGGTCGCGCATTACTCCGGCTCTCCATTGCCTCTGGAATGAAATGAAACTGTCAGTGTCGAAAAAAGGCGGGAAACTTCGTTCTGAGCGCGCGTCTTTTCGTAACTTAATTCAAATTTTCATATTTATAGTGGTCAACGCAGTGTATTTATATTGTAATTAGTATTTATACTTAGTGTATTATAATTTGTACATATAATATCACCATTTAGGTAAGTTTTTTGTATAGATTCGTCCTTATGGACGATGATCCTGACGACCCGGGGGGTGGATGCCCTCCGGTATCTCATTTTGTGACAATTGATCCAAATAAATCTGATCATGAAATTGTTATTAATGATCAAGATAAAAATATGGATATAGATACTGACGGCTCTGTGTCCTCTTGGTCCTCTGTAGGAAGAAAGCGTAGAAATGCTGCAAGGAAGGTATGTAGACACTGTAATAAAAAAAAGCGGCGAAATAAAGATAAAGACCCGCAAAGAGATAGGGATTCTATTAAAGACGATGAATGTGACTGTCAAGATTCCAAATGTAAATCCGAATCTTTACAATTTCGAGTTCCAGCCCCAGCTCCAGTCTTTGTCGCTGTCCCGGCTCCGATCCCGGACCCGACTCCGGCTTTGGCTCCAGCTTTGGCTCAAACCCCTTCAACCCCGGCCCCAGCCCCGACTCCAACTCAGACTCCAGTCCAACAGGCTCCAGTCCAATCTTCAGCACACAATGTCACTCAGCCCTCAGTTATGTCTAGGAAACAGTATATTTCATCCGATTGCTCTCCTTATGTTGTGCATGTGCAAAAGCAGCAGGAATCTCCTAATGATGGCACATCCCTGCATGCTGTTTCCTTTGGAAATTTTTTAAAAAGACAAAACTTTAAAAATATAATTAATGGTAGTGTGAAACGTATAGGCCGAAATAGAGTTTCAATGTCCTTCTCCAATTTTCAAGATGCTAACCAGTTTCTTAATGACAATAGACTGCCAGAAAACAAATATAAGGCATTTATTCCAACCTTCAACGTCATTCGAATGGGTGTAGTAAAGGGTATTCCAGCAGAATGGTCATTAGATGAAGTTAAAGAGAATATAAGTGTTCCTCATGGTTGTGGGGAGATAATTAAGGTGCGGAGAATTAACTTTAAAGTCATTGTGGATGGTTCTCCCGTGTGGAAACCATCACAAACAGTTGTTTTGACATTTGATGGGCAGGTTCTGCCAAAACGTATATTTGTTTGTTATAACGCCCTCCCAGTGGACCTTTATGTATATGCAACAATCCAATGTTTCAATTGTTGTAGGTTTGGCCATACACAAACCCAATGTAGATCTAAGCCACGTTGTTATAAGTGTGGTCAGGGTCATACTGGCTCTTCTTGTCAAATTGAAGATGATTGTGCGTCGTGCTGTTTATGCTCTGGCCTGCATTTTGCTATCAATAAGTCTCGCTGTCCCGAGTATGAGCGTCAAAAAAATATCAAGCTTTCAATGGCTCAAAGTGCTATATCTTATTCAGAAGCATCAAAGTTACATCCACCAGTAACTAGGCCCTATGCTGATGTTGTTATAACTGCTCCTCCATCTCTGTCACAAGTATCAAATAGCTCACGTAATCCTGCCCAAGTTTCCCAATCATATAAAAAGACAGTTTTTCTTAAGCCTCGTAGTTCACCTCAACTTCAAAAAGGATTTGACTCAGTGGCCCATAGTAATTTAGTCAAAGATTACAGTATGCCATCTCCTTCTGGAAATGGTTGTGCCATAACAGAGAAAAGTAAAGAACAATCTGTAACAGAACTTATACTTGAACTTATACAATATTTGAATAGTAGTCAAACAAAACCGACCAACGCTGTCCATATTATCAGTTTGTTTTCCAAAGTTTTTCTCAACAATGGCCCAGTCCAAGATTCTGCAGTGGAATTGCCGCAGTATCAGCAACAAAAAGAGTGATTTAATTTATTTAATTAAGAAATTTGATCCATTTGTTATAACTCTTTCTGAAACATGGCTCAGATCAGAGACGTGTTTTAGAGTCCCTGGCTATGCGTGCCTCCGAGAAGATAGATCAGATGGGCATGGTGGTGTAGCCATTCTTGTAAAAAATTCATTTCACTTCACCTATATTTCATTATCACACCATAGCAATGATTTTTCCATCATTTCAGCAATTGTAAATAATATTTGTATAGTCTCAGTGTACATTCCTCATCCCACTCTAGCAATACTTAAAGAAATAAGAAATATTTTATCTTCACTTCCTGCCCCACTTATTATTCTAGGGGACTTTAATTGCCATCACCCTGCTTGGGGATGTGTTAACTCAAGTAGTTTAGGAGATGAAATATTAGATATTGTTGATTTTTATAATTTATGCATATTAAATTCTGGTGTTCCCACGCGACGGTCTGCTCCAAATGAGAATCCTAGTGCCATAGACTTATCTATTTGCAGCTCTTCTATTGCTTTGACCTTATCATGGGAGGTTCTTCCTTTATCTTACAGTAGTGATCATTTTCCAATAATAATCTCTTTTCCTTTTAAAAACAAACCCTTACTGAAGAGATCCCCGCTTTTAGCATATAAACTTCAAAATGCAGACTGGGATGCTTTCCAGAAACATTTGGATGAGAGTTTGGGAGAACTGCCCAATATATCTCGCGAACAGTTGTTTAATTCATCTGATGCTTTTGCTAATTTTCTTATTAAAATAGCAGATCAAGTATTTCCAATGAAGAAGTCCTCTGAATGTAAGATTCCCAGTCCTCCTTGGTGGGACTCTGAATGTACTGATGCTGTAAAAAAGAGGAAACAGATAGAATATATATATAATAACAACATGAATGAAGAGAATTTTAAATCCTTATTAGCCATTATTAAAGAGACTAAACAATTTTTGAAAAAAAAGAAGGTTGACAGTTGGCGTTCTTTTTGTGCTTCCATTAGCCCTAGCACACACCCTTCCGAAGTTTGGCGAAAGATCCGTATGTTCCGAGGAGCCTTTAGTGAATCTAATTCCCTTAAAATTGACCCTACTGTAGCAGACAAATTTTTAGATAAATTAGCTCCTCCTTATGTACCTCATCCTATATGTCTTGATTCTACTAGCTCATTTAATGTAAACAGTAATATACAGCGTTTTAATGATCCTTTTTCAATGTTAGAGCTGAAAAATGTTCTGTCATATGTTGTCGATTCTGCTCCGGGCTGTGACGGCATACCATACTCTTTTCTGACGCACGCCACTGACAGAGTTTTAGGTTATTATCTTGATATTCTTAACATAGTTTTTCTGACAGCTGACATTCCACCCAAATGGAAGATGCAGTTAGTGTTACCATTTCTTAAACCTAATAAACCCCGTAATGACCCAAATTCATACCGGCCAATAGCGTTATCTTCTGTGTTGATTAAAATATTGGAACATTTAGTTAAAAATCGTTTGGAATGGTTCATTGAAAATAATAAATTATTACCTGATATTCAATATGGTTTTCGGAAAAGTAAAAGCACTATGGACTGTGTTAGTTTATTAATCTCGGATATTTTGTTAGCTTTTTCTGAAAAAACTTGTGTAGTGGCGTGTTTTATAGATATCAAATCCGCGTATGATAATGTTAATATATCTATTCTTGTAGGTAAATTATTTCAGTTAGGTGTTCCAGTCCGTTTGTGTAATATAATTGCTGCTATGTTCTCTGAACGAACCATTACATTAAATTTAGAATCAGAAGTTTTATATAGAACGGTTTGGAAAGGGCTTCCACAGGGTTCTGTTTTAAGTCCGTTGCTTTTTAATATCTATACTTCCGATTTGCTTTCAAATATGGTGACACCAGTCTCCATAATTCAATATGCCGATGACATAGTTTTCTATTGTAAAAATGGATCAGTTGAAAATGCCTGTGAATTGATCAACTCTAATTTAAAAGATCTAAATATGTATTTAAATAGTAATGGCTTGGATCTTTCAGTTCCAAAATCATCAGCAATTTTATTCACTCCAAGGAAAAAAACTGTCAATGTTAACTTATATTATGGCAGGTCTGCTATCCCGTCGTGTGTAGAAGTTAAGTATTTAGGTATCGTTTTAGATTACAATTTATCAGCCAAGAGTCATTGTAAATATGTTCTGAAAAGATGTGAGCGTTCATTAAACATGTTAAGATGTTTGGCAGGTGTCTGGTGGGGTAGTCATCCATTTTATTTGAAACTTGTTTATAATTCTGTTATAAGAAGCGTTTTAGATTATGGCTCTTTTCTTTTAACGCCGGGAACAGAGGAAGCCTTTAAATTACTAAATGGTATACAAAACAAGGCTCTTAGAATAATTCTTGGTGCTATGAGAACCAGTCCCGCTAATGCTATGCAAGTAGAATGTGTAGATCCTCCCGTGCATTTAAGACGGCAATTCTTGTCTGATCGATTTATTTTTAAGACAATGCAATTTTTAAAACATCCTCTGATCAACAAATTATCGTCTCTTTATGATAAGATACCGGTATCCTCTTATTGGCGAAATAGGACTCCTCCTTTTATTATTAATAGCTATCTTAAATTTCTGTCTTTATCTTCTCCTACTGTGAGATATATTGGTCTTCCTATATATGAGAAAGACTTTGACTCTCTGATTATATCTCCTCAAGTCTTCTTAGACTCTAATATAAAAAAAGATAGAATAAGTGCGAATCCAGATTTCAATAACTTAATTGATGTGAAATGGTCTGGTTGGCATCAAATATATACTGATGCATCCAAACGTTCCACAAATAGCTGTGTTGGAGTTGGGGTATGCCATCGGCAATATAATGTTGTGCAAAAAATTAAACTGCCTCAAGAATCATCGGTATTTACTGGAGAACTATTTGGAATATACAAAGCAATTGAATACATTCATATGTTTCATTTAGATAAAAGTGTAATTTTTTCTGATTCCAAAAGTTCCTTACAAATTTTGATAAAATCTCCCTTTAGGATAGTTAACAATTTCCCTTTGGTGTATGAAATTAGAGACATGCTACTTAAATGCAAAAAAAAAGGACTCATTGTAAACTTTGTTTGGGTGCCAAGCCATTGTGGGATTCCTGGAAACGAGAAAGCTGACCGGTTAGCTATAGATGCTGTTGTTTCTGGTGATATTTATCCATATAAAAATTACTGCCATGATCTTCTTTTGCTCCCTAAAAGGTATCTCAAGGTAGCTTGGGAGTTCTTTTGGTTTTGGAGCAGTTTAGAAACCGGAAGTTATTATTTTAAGATTCAAAGCGATATCCCAATTAAACCATGGTTTTACAATAAAAAATTTAATAGGCGTGAAATATCCTGTTTATCTCGTATGAGACTGGGCCATACAAGCAGTCCTGCGCATTTGGCTAGGTTTGGTTTTATAAGTGATTCTGGATGTGACTGTGGTGCTGAGGAGGCAGATATCAATCATATTTTCTTTTCTTGTCCGCTATATGATCGAACCGTTTTCATGGAAACTTTACAGTCCAAACATGTCCCCTTCCCTACTAACATTCCTTCCTTGCTTATAAATCCCGATATTTATAGTATTATAGCTTGGTTTATTTATCATAATGATATTAAAGTATAAATTATTTATTCGAACTGATGATTATATGTATTTTCTATCCTCATATACTTACCTGATTTGACCGCTCATATTCCAAATTCCGTACCGTACCTATTCCTTTCCGCGTCCAATTTCCCACCTTTTAACACTTGACGTTGGCTACGGGCAACATCGCCCTAAAGTCCATTAGAGGAAAAAAAAAAAAAAAAAAAAAAAAAACTGTCAGTGTCGAGTCAATTAAATAAATACAATTCAAATTCATCATAATCACATTAATCATACCACACACGCTTACGAAAACAAGGTTATTGAGGGTTAGTGATTTACCACGAACAGTGATATTACTACCAGCTTTATAGCTAGGTTTTCGTCGTGCATTGGGCTGCGGCAATGGGTACCTTGGCGTTACTAAAGAAAAGAAGAGCCATTCTCTGGCCACAGTTAAAACGTGATGTTTAGTGTTTATGGCTTATGGCTGACGTGTAATTAAAAAAATAATAAAATATAATTTAGCAACATGGTTGATTTCATCGAAAATCTTCAACGGAAGGGAGTTGGAGAAAGCCAAATCCCACATTGTATTATATATTGTTTTATTTATTTACTGATCTTTATTGCTGATATTTGAAGTCTTGGTTATTCTGTTTGGTTGCTTATAGTGTATCCAGCGGATAGGTACATAAATTTCCTCTACTAAATTCCTTCATTTTCTGTTTGCAATTCTTGCCTACAGCGGTCTAGCAATTTTGTTGATTTTATAATTTGGTTGTTCACTTGTATTGTTTCAATCATGGAAATTCTTTCTGTCCCAACTGTAGCCCACATGCCTGGTTTATTTATACTATTGTCCTAGTTTTCTTTTCGCCACTAATATAACTCACGGTTTTGGGGTACAAGCACATGTGCTGGCAGGATATCGCGTTGACAGACTGACTTTTCACAACCCTCATTTGGTACACACGTGTCAAAACTCTACCTTCATTGTTCATACATCACACTGTTAATATTTGGTAAGCCGATATATCGTAACATCAGTTAAAATCACCCATCACAAGTAACAGTCCAGGGAGAAAAACAGGAATAGATTTTAATTCAGAAAAAAGCAAGTAGCTGGATAAGCGTTAAATGTAATATTTAACACTTATCCTGATTCTATACTCACCATCATGGAAATGAATTGGGACAGAATTATAAAGTTATTTAGAATTAGAAGGACTTTTTTTTAAACTGTGGGCCGGCTTCAGTTATGACTTTAGGGGTGGGAAGTACAGAGGGATTACAATTATTAATAAAGGGCATTAATCTGGTTTCTTATGCCAAATACCCCTTTAGTTGCATTGGATTTCCATAAGTTAATGTTTAGTTGTAACATGCCTGTGACATTGTTTGGTAGAGTATCTGACTACCTCTGAATGAACCAATAGCAGTTCTTTATAAAATATTATAATTTGATGGGCTTCTAATCTAATGTAAATACCAGGGTCCTCGTATTTGCCCAAATCTGTAATCACTGTTTAATGGGAATGAAATGAAATTATTTTATTTTCAGGCAACTAGGGGCCCGATAAATAAATAAATACCTACCTGCATACATAATATTATAAACTACAACTAAAAGCAATAACAGTGTTTTGTTTTGTTTAAGCAATAGCTGTCGTTTGTTTTCCTAGTAACTATGTCTACATGGGTAGTATTGCCGTGCTTTTAGAAGTTTTATTTGTCTTTCTATGAGGAAGGAAGATTGGGCTTAAGAAATGGGATGCTCTCTAGTAAAATTTAATTAAACAGGACAGGTTAATAGTCTCTGTGTGGTGTTCCATGAACATGTGGTCTCTGCAACATTCTGGCTGTGGAATGATCCTCCCAAAGTCATCTAAATATATAAAAGAAGAAACTGACTGACTGACTGACTGACTGACTGATTGACTGACTGACTGATTGACTGACTGACTGACTGACTGACATATCAACGCACAGCCCAAACCGCTGGTTCTAGAGATTCCAAATTTGGCACGTAGGTTCCTTATAAGGTCTAGGGGTGCACTAAGAAAGGATTTTTCAAAATTCACCCCCTAAGGGGGTAAAATAGGGGTCCAAAGTTTGTATGGCGAATCAAGATTTGTTAGATTATTTTATTCGAAACTTCACACACACAGTAGTATTCCTAACGATAAATGAGTAAACACGTGTTTCAGGTTTTTTGAAAATTCAACCCCTAATAGGGGCAAATGTGGTCACAAAGTCTGAAAACCAACATGGGTATCGTATCCTTTTTGAGTACTTATAGTACGCGGGCGAAGCCGCGGGAATAGGCTAGTATTAAATAAACAAATACTACACTTGAATACCTCATTTATTACTTACTAAAAAACTTTGAAATGTATTTTACAAATTAGGATGAATGATAAGTGAATACTGTTCACTATTTATCCTAATTTTGAGAGTTAAGTCTGCTATTTTTGTCTGTTACAGGAATTAACTATCTGGGAGTTGAAATGATAAAGCCGGAGTACTTAATTATGAATGTGTATTACTACGCTCGCGACCGGGAGACAACTAAAGAGCGAGCTTAGCGTTGGACCTCCCGTAGGCGCGTGGAATGCTGACAACGCATAAGCTGTCCCTATAGTCGTCCCTCCCAAAAAATAAAATTTTTCAATTTTTTTTAAAAGAAACTTTAAATTAATACATGACAGAAGAATATGTATGTTTGGATTGACATCTGATTATAATTAATAAATGCATTTACATTTTTTTTTAAGAATTTCATTGTGTCTGTTACCCTTTTATATTTAGGAATGAACCTCTAGTCTAAATAAAAATGTGCCATGAGTATAATATCGCGTCGTTGTAACTACTTGAAACTTGAGAGCGATAACAGAACACAATGTACTTGACAACATTCTTGCGTGTATCCTCCTGCCGCCCAGAATTTTCGAGCCAAAGATGGGATAGCAGCCCAAAGTCCTTTTTTTAGGTTCACATGGTTCCGGCCCAAGACTCTCGGCACATGAAAACTTGACATAGCGTTTACGAATGAATGTGCAGTTTTTAGGGTATAATAAGTGGTATGTATATTAGGCTGTGAGACTAAAAAAAACCCGAGATTCAATGTCTTTTTTATAGGTCTCAGGGCCGCTAACCTTAAAATTTATATTTTGTTAAAATGTCTATTTCTGAGTATATTTAAATAATTCATGTGTTAGTATGTTATTTTTTTATTGTTATGTAGTATATTTAAGTAATATTGCAAGAAACGTAACCCCTTGCATCTAATATTTTTAAAATATATTTTTATACCCACGACTAGCACCTGTTACTATATATACTGGCCACAAGATGAATATATTTCAACTATGGCTTTTAGATTGTAAGAGTTCTGTATATATTTAATATAAAAAAAATAATGTAACATTAATCAAATAGAAAATTGGCTGACAATTAGGCACCAAACTTGACCATATTAAACTTTTGTATTAAAATGGGGCAACCGCCCGTAGACCTTCTAAAAGCCTATGGGTTGTTAACAACTAATTTGAATAATTGGATTAGGATCTTTGGCTAGTTTTACGCAGGAATCATAAAAACAGGTTTTTAAAAGAATTATCTTTTATTCGAGATCAAAATCAGATTCAATAAGTAATAATATTACAAAGTAGGTACTTATCAGTCATTAAAACCATCTCAAAAAATTGTCAAAAAAATCATTTGTGCCACTCGCGACATACAATTAAAAAGAATTCAGTCTTGAATCATAGACGATTATATTAAATATAAAACTAAATACGTTACATAAAAGTTTTAACGATCAAATGCAACAAAACATCTCAAAAACTTATATTTTAATTACTTATAAAATATATCAGACTACAAAAAGTAAATTTCCCACGTAGAAATTAATGTAAATTCTCAAAACATAATAGACACTTCCATCTTACAAATAATTAACAAACATAACTAAGAGATCACTCTTTACAGGCTTTCGGATACTTCACCTAATTTTTATTCTAACCAATTTACGTATTTTAAATAAGAACAAAACAATAGAAACACTTCTGTCCTACAATTTTAAAAAAATAATCACATCAAGACTTTATCCATTGGCATTCTATTTTTTCTTCATATGAAACTGCTTAAAACAGTTTCTTGATTGAGTTAAACATAAATGAATTTTGCAGCCACTACACATTACTTTTGTTTTGTTTTTACATTGATTTTTGCGACACCTCATTTGTATTTCTCTAATCTCGGGCAAATGAGCGGCCCCCCGATAACGCTTATTATCTTCTGGGATTGGGGCAGGAGCGGTTCGTTTTCTAAAGACGGACATTTGCTCTTGCTCCTCTTGATTTTCTTGAGCTTCATCCTGAGACTCAGATCCGTCATTTGTATCTGTACCGTCATTCTGGGAAGCCATACATGAATTGGCGTTAATGATTGCCTTTGCAATTTCAATTTTGAATGAGCGAACTTGCTCTATAGCTTTCGATCTGGTTCCTTTTTTCAGCTCATCATCTCGATATAATATCCAAGAATTAGTAACCGCTAGGTCGATAAAGTGCGAAATTACTCTTTGAGTCCATTTGTAGGTTCTGTAGCGGTATGGACACACTGCTAGCATTCTATCTGCCATGTCTACGCCCCCCATGTTGGTGTTGTATGCCTTGACGACTTGGGGTCTTGGAACTGAGACATACTTCTTCAAAGATTTCGACCAGCGATCGCAGATATCCGTAGTTTGAGCTCCATCTACGTTTGACAAAAAAGATATCGGTTTGCTGTCAAGCCACTTAGTCAGGACCAACTTTTTCTCTTTGTTTCCAACAGTATGCCAATGTCCCCTGGGTTTCTTTTTTATCACTTTATCGTCTATCAAAACAGCTCGAGCGGAATGGGGGATCCGATTTTTCATGAGAGTACCAGTGCCCATTAGTCCTCTGTTCTTCAGTTCTAAAATAAGTTTTTCCGATGTAAAATACCGGTCAAAATATATTTTATGACCGGGCACTAAGCTTTCAGTCAGTGACAACAGGCAGTGTTGTCACTGACTCGTGTTGTCACTGTTCGGCTACGCCAAATCGTGTCTCTTCATAATCTGGATACGTAGTATTCCCCTGATAGATATGGAAATTGTTAACTAATCCCCTTGGAGTCGCTAACACAAAAGCTTTCAAACCTACGGGGTTTGGCTTACCAGGGCAAAACTGCTTTAGCCCACAAGTTCCCTGAAACGGTATCATCATTTCATCGACACACATGTCTTTTGTGTGCTCTTGAATTTGACAGCCTTTTAACACAGCATCCAACAGAGGTCTAACCTTCCACAATCTATCTTTGCTTCTCTCTTCAATGCTTACATCTTCATCGAGAACCACCTTCAGCGAATTTCTGAGCAATAAAAATCGGTTTCTAGGCATATTATTCGCAACAGCAGGAACCCTGAATTCTTTCGACCAGTACATTCTAATTGAAGGATAATTTATGCTTGACATTAGCATTGATAACGCAATATAAATATTGCATTCTTCAAAAGTGAAATGTTCAGGCAATTCGACAGTATCAGCATCAGCAGAATTTTCAACAACTACATCACCACTTTCCAGTAAAGTCGAATTACTAACACTATTAGCTGTACCTCGTCCTCTCGACCCAGTGCTTCTACCTCGAGGACGTCCACGACCGCGGCCGCGACCACGTCCGCGCCCACGACCAAGACCACGACCACGACCACGACCACGGCCACGTCCTTGATCGCAGTGACGATCATGCCGGCTTTCATTCTCCGAATGAACAGATTCGTTATCTGACTCTGATGAACTAGGCAGACTTTGATGTATGCTGTCGAGAACAAAATCTCCATCTGCTAAATCGTCGTTGTCTCCAAAGTCATCGTCCTCTATATCTGACTGGTTGAGTACTTCACTCAGAAAGCATTCCAGCTCTGCATCGTTTGTTATACCTATTGGAAAAAAATAGTTATGCGTAAACCAAAACCAAAAAAAATAAGCACAATAAATATGTTGAAGTGAAAACAAAACATGCTCCCCTGACATCGTTACTTATATAACTATTTATTTATTTATTTATTTAAACTTTAATGCACAGTAACAGGGTACAGATACAAAAGGCGGACTTAATGCTATAGGCATTCTCTACCAGTCAACCTACCAAATTAATTACTACAATTTTGATTTGTTTTTAGAAAAAACCTAGCCACACAACAAAAAAAAACTTGTATAAGAGGTATGCACCCAATATATATTTTTACCTATATATATTTTTTAATTTACGATTCTCTCATATATATTTTTTTAAATTTACAACAGACCGACATGGCGTTACTATAAGGGTTCATAGTGACTACGGAACCCTAAAAATCATCAGAAGTCAAAAAATTTAATAGATTGTTTTTAAATATTTTTATCATAGGGAGAAATAAAGTTTCATAACGGGTTATATTCACACATTTACTCATTACTTTTCTAATTACATTATTTACCTAATCCTTATAAATGCAAACCAAAAAAGCATAGTGATTAATGCCCGCATACCTATTAAAATCTTTTAGTATGTAGCCGCCAACATGCCTTCTAATAGGTCACCCAACGTTAAGTACTTGTATTTACAAGAATATTGAATAAATGCATGAAATAACTTTTGTTAAACAAAGATGAACATCTAACGCAACATTCACAATAAAGAAACCAATATAATCTGCAAAGATAGCAAAGAAAAATAGAGATTTACTTACCCCGTCCACGACGCCGTGACATTGTTTTGGAGGTTACGACCAAACTGACAGATTTTGTTACACAGTGTCAACGTCTAGTGTCAACGTCAAACATGACGTTTTCGTTCAGAAATCACCTTAATTCAATACGCGGCAAATTTGAAGTTCTGTGGCAAGTTGAAGTTGAAGACCTTTAAAAAGGTCGTCGGGCGGCTATATGTAGAAATCGTTTTTATGCTTGGGCCGGAACCACTACTGAGGTAAAGACCTTTTAAAAGGGCTTTGGGCGGCAGGAGGGTATAGGTACTTACATATAGAACAATGCTACCTGGTATTCATACCACGGTATGATATCTAAAAATAGAATTACATTTACTCTTATTTTAACACAATGACACCATTTGCACTGCACTTAAGAATGTTTTATTTACGTATTACTTCGTGTGCAGTACAAATTATTGTAACAAATTTAATACAGTTTACAAATTATTACAATTAATGCATATTTGCAATAAGAAGCTTAACCTATTTAATTAGGTTTACCCATCACAAAACCTTACTGTTTTCTTAATCGCCCGTCCACTGCGTGTAACATAGGGTGCGACGCTATGCATAGGCGGAGCGATTCCGCTACCCGCTTGTGGGGTACTTGCTACAATTGTGTTTTGTGGTGAGTACTCCTTTTCCTTAAGTAAATAAGCAGGTTTTAACCTATCGATTGACATATTTACGTCGCGATCCTCTAATTGAATTTTAAAAACTTTACCTTTTCGCTCAATAACTTTATAAGGCCCCTCATATGGGGTTTGTAAGGATGATTTAGCAATTCTACGAACAAATACGTAGTTACAAGTCTTGAGGTCGGGACTTACAAAAAAATTGTTATCTCTGTGATGTGAAAAGGGTCTTGGTTTCAAATTTTTTATTGAATCTTTAATTTTACTTAACATAGTATGTGGCTCTGTAACATTTTTTTCAACATTAGCGTAAAATTCAGCTGGTAAGCGTATGGAACAACCATAAACCAATTGAGCGGCACTAACACCTGTATCTGATCTAGGTACCGTACGGAGACCTAACAAAACCGTGCTCAATTCAGTAACCCAAGATGTATTTTTCATTCGTGCTTCTAACGCTGCTTTCAAAGACCTGTGCCAGCGTTCAATACAAGAATTACTCTGTGGGTGGTATGGTGTAGTTCTAAGCTTTTCGGTTCCTATATACTTCATTAACTGTCGAAAAAGATTACCTTCAAACTGCTTACCCTGATCACTAGTTAAAGTAACTGGACATCCAAATCGCACTATCCATCCGTCATAAAGAGTCTGTGCTACCGTTTCTGCCGATATGTTCTGCAATGGAAACGCTTCCGGCCATCCGGTAGCTCGGTCTATAATGGTAAGACAATACCTATAACCTTCAGATGAAGTAGGAAGTGGTCCTACTAAATCTGTATGTATATGCTGAAATCTGTCTACTTCTGGAATTTGACCTGGAGTTGACTTGGTATGTCGCGCTACTTTAGCTTTCTGGCATTGAACGCAGGTTTTCGCCCAAAGACCTACATCCTTGTTCATATTCGTCCAGAAAAACCATCTTACGTGAAGTTCGTACCCCTGGATGACTTAAATTATGAATGTTTCGGAAAACATCGCGTCGAACCTGTTCAGGAATGTACGGTCTCGCATTACCTGTAAATATTTCACAGTAAATTTTATAAGTACAGTTAGGCAATATAATTTTCTTGAATTGCAATCTATCATTTTGTAATAAAGTTTTTAATTCGTCATCGTTTTCCTGTGCCTTTGCTATCAAGGAAAAATCAATTGCAATATTTTGGAAGTCAACAATCTCGATTCTAGACAATGCGTCAGCAACTACGTTGTCCTTACCTTGTATGTGCCTAATATCAGTAGTAAACTCACTTATGAAAAGTAATTGCCTTGTTCGTCTCGGTATCTCTTTGTTATTATCTGTATTCACTGTACTAAACGAAAATGTCAAAGGTTTATGATCTGTAAAAATTATTAGTTCTCTGCCTTCATGCAGATACCTAAATTGTAGTACAGAAAGATAAATGGCAAGAAGTTCCTTATCGTAAGTACTATATTTCATTTGCGCTGCTGTTAACTTCTTAGAAAAATAAGCTAACGGTTGCCATTTACCCTCTACATATTGTTGTAACACAGCACCAACACACGTGTTGCTAGCGTCTGCATATAGAGAAATAGGTACCGTGGGAAGTGGATAAGCTAATGTAGCAGCGTTCTGTAAGCTAAGCTTACATTGCTCGAACGCTTCGTCAGCTTCCTGTGTCCACACTATAGGTGTTTTGTCGTTACGCTTTGCTTTGTGAATATACCTGAGCAATATTTCTTGGTATTTTACTGCGTGTGGCATATGTGGTCTGTAAAAGTTAATCATGCCCAAAAATGTTCGCAACTGATTAACAGTTTTTGGTTTAGGATACTCTTTAATAGCTTGTACCTTACTTTCCAGTGGTTTGAACCCTTCAATTGACACCTCGTAACCTAGGAACTCTAATTTATTTTCTTTAAATGTGCATTTCTCTAGGTTAATAGTAATACCAAATTCACTAAGTCTCTTAAATAGTTGCTCGAGATGGCCGTCATGTTCTTCCTCAGAGAGAGAAGCAACAAGTATGTCATCCAAGTAGCAATACACAAAGTCAAAATCTCTTAAAACGGTATTATTCATGAACCGCTGGAAAGTCTGGCACGCCTTGCGTAAACCAAAACTCATTCTGGGAAATTCGTATAAACCAAATGGCGTCGTAATCAAGTTTTCTCCACGTCATCAGGATGTATCATGATGTTATGATAAGCTCTACGGATGTCTACACAAGAAAATATGGACTTACCCGCAAGTAAATAGGTGAAGTCGTGCACTCTCGCAATAGGGTAGCGATCCGGCTTCGTGACCGCGTTCAGAGCTCTGTAATCACCACACGGACGAATACCTCCGTCTTTTTTTGTAACAATATGCAAAGGACTAGACCACGGACTCTTTGATGGTCTACAAATACCCATCTCCTGCATATTTTGAAATTCCTTTTTTGCTTTTTCATACCTATCAGGAGGCAGCGGTCTAGTTCTTTGGTGTATAGGAGGCCCTGTTGTCTCAATATGATGATAAGTATTGTGTTTAGGTGCCTCAATAAACGACAACGGCTTTAATATGTCTGGGTACTTGAGCAATAAATCATATGCCTTATTATCCGTACCTACTAAATTAATTGATGAGTCAGTATGGTTTATGATTGTGCCAATTACAGAAATACTTGTCAAATTATCAATTAGTCGTTTACCAAACAAATCTACCAGCAACCTATAATTACGCAGAAAATCTGCACCTATTATAGGTTGTTTGACGTCGCACACAATACAATTCCATTTAAAATTACGTCTTAAATTTAAATTCAACGTCAAGGTAACATATCCATACGTCCTAATTTCGGTATTATTCGCGGCATATAATTTGCAATGTACTGGTTGTAACGAGTCTTTACAAAATTTAAAGTTCTTTGGAATTACACTCACATTTGCACCAGTATCGATCAAAAATTTAAAATTTGAATTTCTATCTGTTACACTAAGGCGATAATTATTTACCGTTGTGCAGGGTTCCGCCGAAAACGTCTGCACCTCATCTAGTTTCCCGTCGGCGGTTGACCTTTCCAGCTGCAAGGCTGTACACACTTGTTGGCCCTCGTCTTGTAGCGGAAGTGGTAGAAACACAGCCAATCAGGGGTCAAGTTAGGGGTCCTTCCAGCGCGGCTGCTGCTGCGCGAGCGACTACGCGCACGCCCTTGGCTGCTACCTTGTTGACTGAAACTGGCTAAGTCACTGATTCGATTGTTGATCTTCGCTAATTCTGCTGTTATGTAGTCTATCGGCGTCTGTTCCGAGGTCCCTTGAATAGCGGCGACCTCATTTGGCTTAAACGTCTTTAATATTTTGTCGGCAATACTTGCCAAACTCTCAATATTCTTTGAATCCGCCGAGGCAACGACGGCCCTCACCGACGGTGGTAAATGCCCTTGCCAGAAGTATATCAAGGTCTCTTCTGGAATTTTATCGCGCGCGAGATCGCGCATCTTTCTCATCAATTGCGACGGCCGTTGGTCCCCTAGCTCCATATCTGACATGAGCTGCTTTAACCTTTGGGCTTCGGTTTCCTCGTAAACACTGAGCAACCTTGCTTTTAAGGTTTGAAATTTATTCGTATCCGGCGGCTTTTCTAGTATATCTGCTACTTGCTGAATTGCTTGTTTGCCCAATTTTGCAATCACTATGTTGTAATTTGACTGATCTCCTGATTTTTGTTGGTCTAAAATTGCTTCGACTTGCAAGAACCATAGTCTTGGCTGGTCCTGCCAGAAGTCTGGAATCTTCGATGTTAGCGTAATCGCCGACAACTCTATCGTTGTCGCGGTTCCCGGTAGTGGTGGTGGGTCTGGAGCCATGCTGCAGCACCGTTAAATTTGCTTCCGTTTACCCTGGAGCGCGGGGAGTTGTCTGCGATAAGCGATAGCGTACGGTAACACACGCGAACGCGTAACGATATACGAACGTGACTCAACCAGAATTCCTTTATAGTTTTATACACAAAAATCACTTATAAGTAGTTCACTGCTATTTAAGTTCAAAGTACACTTAATGTTCAAAGTCAATAGTCGGGGTCACCAGTTATATAGGAATTAACTATCTGGGAGTTGAAATGATAAAGCCGGAGTACTTAATTATGAATGTGTATTACTACGCTCGCGACCGGGAGACAGCTAAAGAGCGAGCTTAGCGTTGGACCTCCCGTAGGCGCGTGGAATGCTGACAACGCATAAGCTGTCCCTATAGTAGCTACGGCTAGCGGGCGGGAAGGGAATGCGGGGAGGGGCGAACGGCAACGTCGCACTGATCTCGCGTCGAGTGACAGTTAGATATTGGCACGAAATTTGAATTTTTAATACTGTAGTAGGCTGCGAATACGTGTTTTAGTTCGTTTTGTATACTTTGCCGGATCCGGCAAGACCACCGGATCCGGTCCTTGTCAAAAAGGGCCGGATCCGGCCGGATTACCGGATCCGCCGGATCGGATTGCAATCCCTAATTGTGCCTTATTATCAAAAGATGGCATTACAGATCTGGATACTAATTTAGTCCGAATAATTCCATCTCGTGCATTTTTAGAAGCCACCGTAATCGATACCTCCGTCACAATTTTTATGCAACGTTCTACAGCCTGTGAGCCGTATGACAGGGAAATTTAGAGAAAATAAAATTACATCTTCAGATGGTAAGACGTTGTCTATCATCTTGAGCAAATCCTCCTCAGATACATGGCTCATTATCGGCGGAGGTGTAATTTGGCACTCAGCCCAGATTATCATATCTATATAATCAGCTGCATTGAAGTACTTTAAACGCTCTTACAGAAACCTCTGATTGGCTGACGTCTTGCCTGTATAAGGCTTAGCACGCACTGCGGTTTTTTTCTTGCGGTTGCGGTCTGGCCGAAAACGCCGAACCGCGGAGGAACTCGCACTGCGGTTGCGTTTCCGCGGTTTTCACGTTCAGTATGACGATGGATTTCCTCAGAGCAGTATGTGTTGTGGCCTTAGTTTTAAGAAATAAAAAAAATAGAAAACGTCTTCGCCAACATAAGTACTGGGTGCATCCTCTAACAGATCAAAGATATTTGAAGGGATATTTTTGTAAAATGGACAGTGATGTACGAAACAACAAAGACAAATTTTTTAACTACTACAGGATGTCAATTAGTAGTTTTGATAAATTATTGCGAATGGTTGGCCCACATCTACAATTTCAAAATACAAGCTTTCGTAAAGCTATATCACCGGAGGAGCGTTTGTCTGTAACCCTGAGGTAAGAAAAAATACAATTAAAATGTTTAATTTGAATTACATAAATTATTTATCTGAGAACTGTGGTGTGAATTGTGAGAAATAAGTAGCGGCTCCGGGTACAATAATTTCGTCACTGATAATCTGCACGTTAGAAATAGTTGCCTCTTGTTGTGGTGATGGGGATGGTTGCGGCGTGGTGACGTGGTCTGTGGAGCTGGCGAGCGAATCAAATCCAGAGATGATGAATGTGGAGAGGGGCTCTGAATATAGTGAAATCTTTGAGGCTGTGAAAAGGTTTGAACATACAATGGCGAATCGCACGTTGTCTCTTGTTGTGGTGATGGGGATGGTTGCGGCGTGGTCTGTGGAGCTGGCGAGCGAATCAAATCCAGAGATGATGAATGTGGAGAGGGGCTCTGAATATAGTGAAATCTTTGAGGCTGTGAAAAGTTTTGAACATACGATGGCGAATCGCACGTAAATCCTCTTGGGTCCCGAAAAAATGATTGATTATTTATACTGTATTGAGGAGACTGCATCGTAGACAGTGTTTTGGCTTTCTTTAAAACATTAAGGATTTTCACTTTTGCATAATGCTTTTGGTCATCATTCAGTTTACGTAACATAGGTACTAACATTAAGGCAAAATTTTTTTCTTCATCATCATCATCATTTTTTCCGCGTGGAGTTATTAGCCTCTCGAAAACAGTTTTTTTTTCGTTTACACGGAGCGAAAAAATATTGTTCGAATTAAAAACCTGATATCTAAAAGACGGAACTAACAAACTCTATTCATTTTTACATTTTTTTTCTAGGCGATAGAAAATAATATAATTTCAAGGACAGTTTATTAATTTCATAGTATAGGAAATACAAAAAGGTTTTACTTAATCGTGGAATTAATATTCTTTACTCGTAATAACAGAGTTGTACAAATTCTATAAAACTTTCCTTGAGTTTATAAATGGTGTACTAGCTCCAGTACCTAAAGAGTACTAGATAATACAAATGGGATTTATTAAGGTCGGTGGCTACTAATGAGTATTAATAATTAAAAGTCAATTCTGATTTCTATACTTGGTAATCTTGTAATAACAAATCCCTTTCTTATTCTTATCAGTTTTATTCTTATTTCCGTAAATAATAGAATAGCTTTACAGATATTAGTAAAGTGTACTAATAACAAGATTCTTAAATGCACCCGCCGCCCCTTCCCCCGCTCGCATACCCCATATCCATCCTTGACTCGTCTATTTTGCTTGTAACCTCATCGGCGGAACGAAGAAATATTGTGATTGTGCCAAAAAAATAACTGTGTGGTGCTGCGGAGTGTCGTTCGTTAGTTCGTATAAAGAGAAATTAGAATTTATTTTATGCGCTGAGGGGCAGATGTTTTTTTTAATAGGTAAAAATAAATTGTAGTTTTTAATCGATCTTCAAACGTAGATTTGTCTGAATTTGCCAAGGTTTGCTTCAATTAATTATATATTTCTAGGTAAAGGACCGGTTTTAACTTTAAATAAAGTCACTTAATTACTAAATACTTGATATTTTATTTGAACTTTAATTGCCTGTTTTGTTTTTACAGCTACTACTTATTCTATTCAAGTCTTGTTACGTTCATACAGTCCTTACTTAGATTAATTAATTTATCATTTCCTATTATTTGAAGAGTAGCTGTCAAAATATAAAAAATTAGCTCCTTGTACCCTGTAAAAGTGCATACTGAAGAGCTATGCAAGTGTCACTTCACTAGCTCAATATTACAGTTCAAGGTTTCATTTTTAACGAATTGAAATTTGAACGTTGTCATGTCACGACACATAAGAACGAAACCTGTAAAATTGGGCTAGCGACTTGTAAGTAACCATAATTGCAATTTACAGATGCAACCGTACCTGATCCTGATCCAAGCAATCCAAGCGCGATTGGAGCGTGGCACGCAAATTTAGAACACGTAAGAAGTGATCGTTCCTTACGGGATCTAAATATGTGTGGTGTGTTTCGATAGCGTTTGGATCGCTTGGATCAGGCTCAGGTGCGGACGCATTTGTACATTGCAATTATGGTTAATTGAAATTAAATCGCAGCTTACTGAATCCTATGAATTAGCGATTTGTAATTATTAGTAAAAAAATACTGAAAATAAGAGTGCTGCTTTATTGTTTCTAAGCAAACTATTGTGAATTTTAGTCATGGGATTAGTAAAATATTCTTGTTTAATGTTAAAAGCAAGTATGTTACATTATTGAATTCAAATAAAAGTCCACTTGTTTTTAGTAAACAGTATTGTTTTTCCAAAGAGGACAAATTTTTTGGTGTTAGTAAATACTATTAGTAAAACTGGTTTATAACCGTTAGTATAATCTCCTTGTCCTGGGATTCACTAAAATTTTACTAATGATTAATATTTTTTATTTGTTTCTACTAAATTTTTTTCTCCGTGTAGTGCTAGTGTTATGTGCAGACTGTAAATGTTCCTCGCTGTTGTTTGCCGGTGTCGATGCTGTCGACAGGATCGCTACACTATGCTGAGTAGGAGTTGGCGAAGATACATTGCTAGTTGTCTCTCTTTTTTTCATAGATGGAATGAGAAATAGCATGGAATCAAAATGTACATTTTTTTTTTTTTGCTGGCGTTGCTTGTCCTGATTTGCCTTCTTGGGCGGCCAATTCTTTTGCGAAAGAGTCCTTCATATTCTTCCATTTTTTTTGTATAGTGTTTCCTGTAAAAAATAATAATAATAAATCTTGTTTTTAGGTACCTTGCTACAGGAAATAGCTTCAAATCGCTGTACTTTGAATACTTGATCGGTGCCACAACAATAAGTGAAATTGTTCAACATACATGCAAACTATTGTGGTCCTGTTTGCAACCAATCTTCATGGCAGAGAAAACTAAAGAGGACTGGTTAAACATAGCAAAGCAGTTTTTTGAACAAACACATTTTCCCAATTGTCTTGGGGCACTCGATGGCAAACACGTCAGAACGGAAAGACCTGATAACACTGGATCGGAATCCTTCAATTATAAGAAGTTTTATTCAATAATACTGCTTGCTGTTACTGATGCAAACTATTGCTTTATTGCTGTTGACGTGGGTGCATTCGGGTCTAACAGTGATGCTAGTGTATTCAGAAACTCAAATTTTGGTAAAAAACTGTTGTCACACCAATTAGATTTACCCGAACCATCTATGATACCCAACTATGATGAAGGAACCGAAATGCCTTTCGTACTCGTGGCTGATGAAGCGTTTCCACTCATGACACATCTGATGAAACCTTACCCTAGCAGAAATTTGCCCATAAAACAAAAGGTATATAATTATAGACTTTCATATGCCAGGCGAACAGTTGAATGTACATTCGGAATAATGTCAAATAAATGGCGTATTTTACACAGGCCGCTAGATACGAAACTTGAAACCTGCGATGATATAGTAAAAGCGTGCTGTATATTGCACAATTTCGTTAGGATACATGATGGAAAAGAATTGAAAGAGAAATTGTACCCGTCGGAATTGGGGTCCTTGAACCCCACCAGAATTCGTCCAAATAATCGCGACATGCAAATACGGGATTTATTTGCTGATTATTTTACCTCTCCGTCGGGCGCTTTGAGTTGGCAATACAACGCTATTTGAATGCTGTTTTTATAGCAATAATATATTTATATCATTATGTAAGATAACTCGTAATAACATGCTTATCCGCGTGTTTTTATGTTACATAAATACTTAGGTGATGAATAGGTACAAAGGTTCCTTTTCGAAATGAGTACTTCTCAAAGACACGCTGAGAAACATTTTATTACAAGCAGTTAGGTATTACGATAAACCTGTTACTTATCTTCATAGTTAAATGCCTCCCCAAATTCGATACATAGGTATTAAAGTAAATATAATACATGAACATGTTGCATATTTTTGACCGAAACTGTGTAATAATAGTAACAAGATAGAATGAAACTTAACCACTTTTTATGAAAAAAGTAAGAGCTTAATGTTTTAAAACTTATGATTAAATGTCTTATAACACACATACCTCTATATTTTCTCTCTTGTGTCCGTCAAAATATGCCAATCACGGCACACATTTTGATACACCTCTAGCCAAAGTTTGGCTTTCACATTTCTGTCACTGTATTGTTTTATAGTTTTATCGTACAGAGCTGGTCTTTTTGCCACTTCATTAATTATGTGTTTGTTGTCTACCGGCAACGCTTCACTTTCGACCGGCAACGAACTTTCGGACTCCGACGACATAATGCAGCGCACAACACACACCTCACTGCTCCGCTCTCTGAGCCGAACTGACGAAAAAACCGCGTTTTACGAACCGCAGTGGGGGCGCTGCCGTACATGAAGTATGGGATACATAAAAACGCGCGGTTGCAAACCGCGAATCAAAATGTAGCAAGTTGCGTTTTTAAAATCAGTCACTGAAATAAACCGCAAGTGCGTGCGCTTATAAAGAATGCTGTACGTTCCATTTTTTGCGGTAGCGGAACCGCTTTTTAAAAACCGCAGTGCGTGCTAAGCCTAAAAACTCTGAGAGTAAGTTCTCTCACAGATTTCCTCTCATCCGATATCATAACCACCAGTGTGAGCAGTTTCAGGGTGAGCAAAAAAAGCATTCCTTTGGATTACAGGATCAATAATAGATCTTACATTTTCATCGAAGGATCTAGTTAGACGTATTAAATTAAATACATGCTGAGCCCTATAAATGCACTACGATTTTCGCTTTATTTCAAACCAGACCGGTGCGTACACTTTAACAATATACTCTGTTAGAATTTTCAACTGATTCGACGGTTTCTGACATCCAATATAGTATCGTAATATACGATTTGCTGTGGTGAGCCAACGAGAATGAGCCCGGTGTTGCAAAAATGACATTTATAAAATCGGTGTTGCTACCAACCAAAAATCGGGAAAAACAGGGAGATTGCTACTAACCAAAAATAAGGAGTAACTATTTAAATCAAACAAAGTAAATACATTATACTAAGTCTTTAATCATTAACATACCAACCCTTTTGGGTCATTTTAAGATGCAATTCTTTCCCAATGAGGAAATCATGACAATTATTTTCGCCAATATATCTTTTAGTGTGCAACAATCCAATAATGGATTCTGAACTTAATCTATTACGTTGAGACGTTTTCATCAAATTAATAGATGAAAAAACTCTTTCTACATTGGCGGATGAGTGTGGCAACGCTAAAACGTTGAAAACAAAGGAAGATAATGTTGGAAACATTGGCGAGTTATCACCACATTTAAGAGTTGACACGCTCATCCAGAATTCTACAATGTTATCTTATCACCAAACTTATTTATCTCTTTTGTGTTACGGAGCAAACGCATTCTGTGTCTATTTCTTGGTAATTTGCACTGTTATGTAATTTTGGAAATATTGCCACTACGTCTACAATTGACGGTCGTTCACCTTTTTTAACATTTTCTGGACAAAATGCACTGAAGTGTTTAATTGGGTAATATTTAATTGGAAATCATGCAATAATCTGGTCACAAGCTTCTATAAAAAATTGCAACCATCTTGTCCTGAATAAACGCGTTTGATCAGGAGTCAGATTTTTATCTCTTAAAAGAATGCTCATGGCGTTTGCTCCGAAGTACATATCGTCAAGGCTTAAAAACATGTGCGGACTTTTATATTCAATTTTCTCTACAACAGTATTTTTGACGTAATCTCTTTTTAAAAAGCACTCGAAAAACGTCTATAGACAGGCACAGACTTGATCATACAACACATGTATCTTTGCCTGTTCTGATTGCATCTCTTTGTTTAATGTATTAAAAATAGGTAATACGAAGTCTAAGAAGTGCAGAAATAATAATGTGACCGGATCATTTATTTTTTGTAATATATTGGTAGCTGCCAGTACTTCGTCGTTTAATGAAGCGTCAGTAAAAAACAACTTTAAAGCTTGAAACTGCTCCAAGACTCTTGATACTGCTGCATGTACTGACAGCCACCTTGTTTGACAAGGATGTAGTATTTTATGAATTTTTAGATCACAAAATATTTGAAATTCTTTATACATGCCAACCCTCTTAGGACTTGAAGAAAAATAATTATAAATATCTCTTAGGGTGTCCTCAACAAATCTAGGTATTTTGCCACAAGCATAAGAGGCACATAAATGAAAGGAATGACAGATACATTTCATTACAAACAATTCCTTCAACTCGTTGGTTAATAATGTCATAACAGAATTATTTGAACCCATCATGACATTCGCACCATCGGAAGCAAATCCGATCAGATTTTTTTCGTATGGTATATTGTGCACCTTAAAGAAATCCATTATGTTATTGTACAATGTCGCTGCATCTGCTGCCACAGAATAACTAATAGTACTACCGTACAGAAAATCACTCCTTCACAAAAGGCAGATTTAGGTATAAAATTATACCTATACTCGCCGTCTGCAAGCAAAATTGAAACTTATAACCGCGCACGAACCGTGAATTTTCTTTGCGCGCCGCAGTTTTATGACCGAGCTGTGAGCGTCGGCACAGGGTTGTCACTTGACAAGTTTTTGTACCTATACCTACTGATTTATTATTTTTAAGATAAATATGTGGGAATTACAAACGTTGGTTCTGTAAACATAAAATTTTTATCCGGAGATAGTATGTTTGATTCTCACGGAAGTAGGTGTAGATATGCCACAGCCGTATTCCTTTGAAAATATGTCGGTCACTTCCTTATATTGTTTCTTGGCAACCAATATTATATCTTTTATACGGATTAGATCGAGTTTTAGGTTTCGAAGCCATTGTGTATTTTCAATTTTGCGCGAGCGCCACGTAATACGACTCGTGCGAGTCGTGCGGCAGCCCACTGCTATACACCTGCCCGGGAGGCGCGTCGGCCAAATGTACCTAAACTGCGTAGTGACACCCCCCTGCTGCTGCTACAAGTGGGATTAGTCCTAAAAAACTATCTCATACATGGTAATTTTTAACATACCTGACGACTAAGCACAGGTGTTTAATAGTACTCCTGTCGGTAGATTCATCGATTATTAAAGAAAACTTATTGCTTCGTAAGTCTTTGCAGAGAGCATTGAAACTTTCCTCACCAATAACATTGTTAACTATAGCTTGTTAATTCTTCGCAATTTTTGAGTCGGGGCAGGTCTTGACTTGACTATTAATTTCGTTAAGTGGTCAGTAATTGCGTATGGCAGGTTGTGCTCTGCTACGAAGGCTGCTATTCTCATATCGGCTGTAACAAAAGAAAAGACATTAAAGAAATTTTGATACGTACATTTGTTATGTGCATATTGTGCATGAGCATGAATTTAATTTAAAAAATGTATATACCTGTGTAAAGAAACGATATATAATACAAAACTCACCTTGAATGATGAAATTATTGAATGTATGAATTTCTTTATTGACGGAAGTAGTCATCTTAAGTTGCTGTGCTAGGTTTTTTGCACTTTTTTGGTGGATTGTACACGTAGCGTGTTTTTTTAACGCATCCATCCCTGATGAAATGTTTATTTCTTTATTACAACTCCGGCAGTAAGCATAGTTTTTGGGGTTTGTAGTGCTTGCTTGAATCCACCCATCAAATTCCGGACGAAGTTCCCATTCCTTTTTATATTTTTGGGCATATTTTTTTCTTTTAATTCCTCTCGTGGTACTGGTACTAGAGGCACTGATAGCAAACTTTATTTAAAGTGTAGAACTTGCGTCAGGGGGGTGTCACTACGCAGTTTAGGTACATTTGACCGGCGCGCCTCCCGGGCAGGCGTACGGCAGTGGGCTGCCGCTCGGCTCGCACGATAGTCGTGTCACCTGGCGCTCACGCAAAATTGAAAATACACAATGGCTTCGAAACCTAAATCTCGATCTAATCCGTATAAAAGATATAATATTGGTTGCCCAGAAACAATATTAGGAACTGACCGACATATTTTCAAAGCAATACGGCTGTGGCATACCTACATCCGTGAGAATCAGACATACTATCTCCGGATAAAAAATTCATGTTTACAGAATCAACGTTTGTAATTCCTACATATTTATCTTAAAAATAATAAATCAGTAGGTATTTTAGGTACAAAAACTTGTCAAGTCACAACCCTCACAGCTCGGTCATAAAACTGCGGCGCGCAAAGAAGATTCACGGTTCGTGCGCGGTTATAAGTTTCAATTTTGCTTGCAGGCGGCGAGTATAGGTATAATTTTATACCTAAATCTGCCTTTTGTGAAGGAGTGAATTTTCTGTACGGTAGTACTATTAGTTATTCTGTGCTTGCGTATTAGACGAATCATTAGAGAATGAAAAGCTATTGAATTCACATCGACGCATATCGAATTTATCATTATCCTTTCTTCCTTGAATGTCATCATAGTTTTGAGGAACATCCTTGATAGCATGTAAATAAAGCATATAATGCTGAATCACCTTTGTCCAAGTCAATTTCATAATGCTTTTGCCATACTGGCTTTCTCTTTTTCCTCTCCCTCTTTCTAAGGTCTGTCTTCATCCTTTTTATCCTGCTCATTTTCTTTATACTTTATATTCTGTTTTCTTTTCTTTGTCATCTGTTAATATATTTTCATCTCCAATTTCTTGTCCTTCTTTACTAATATTTTCTTTCTTCTCTTCTGTCCTGTCCAATACATACTTAGTAGTTTTGTCACAATCTGGTTTTGTCTCATCAAATATAACATTGCGTGCTGATATAACTTTCTTTGTTTCAGGATCATACAGTTTGTATCCAGAGGTGTAATATCGTATAAAAATCATTTTCTTTCCTGAACCGTCTAATTTTTGTCTTAAAACTCTTTCGGTATATGGTTATATGCTGTGCACCCAAACACTCGCATATTTGAAACGTTAGGTTTCCTTCCTTCCCACAGCTCTGATTGTGTTTGACTTTTTCCTTCAGTCGGGCTCCTATTTGTTACATATGCTGAAAATAATGTTGCATGGCCCCAAAACTCTTTTCCAAGCTGTTGATCAAGTAAAACTGTCTTAGCCTTCTCTATCAAGGTACGATTCATTCGCTCAGCGACACCATTCATTTCTGGATTATAAGGTACTGTATACTTCATCTGAATCCCTTTACTATGGCAAAAATCTTGAAGGTCCTTGGAAATGTAGTCACCTCCATTGTCCGATCTTAAATATAATATATTAGCATTAAAATGATTTGTCACATTCAAGGGGTCTAGTTGCTCTCAGTTCAAGTCTATTAAAAGGTTGTCTTGTCATTTTCCCTAACAAGCAAGGCTCACATAGAGGATTACTATTTTTACACTTAGTCAAGTCATCAATTCCATTAACCATTTGATGTGATGATAGTAAGGTTAAATTTCTAATACCCAGGTGCGCATAACGTCTGTGCCACAGATGTCTCATTTTATTTTCTTCATTATTACTGCAACTACATTCATTGTCAACTATCTTTTGCATTTTAATTACATACAAAGACCCTACTGCATTGCCAATCATTGTTAAACAATTGTACCTATAAACTCTGACCTTTCTAGAATCAAATTCAACCTTATAGCCACTTTTATCAATTTTTGACACTGACAACCAATTTTTCCTCAACTCTGGCACATAGTACACATTTTAAATATTTAGAACAACAGGCCTCTTACCTATGAATCCATTAGCACGGATGTTACCAACACCATAAGCCATTACATATACACCCTCCTTAGCCGCAGCGATCGATTTTGGTTCTGACAGTTCTATATATTCTGAAAAAACACTTTTATCTTTTACCAGATGGTCCGAGCACCCTGAGTCTATATACCACTCTATATCACAGTTTTCATCACTTTCAAATACTTGCTTTTCAAATTCATGTGTTGCTAAGAATGCTTATTCCTTTTGTGTTGATGCCGCATATGAATGATGATCTCTTGTCGAATGTCCATTAGCCTGTCCACGTCCAAAGCCTCCACTGGGTCCTCTTCCTCAGCTGGAGTAACCTCGTCCTCTGTTGGACAACCCGCGTCCGCTAGGTACAAATCCTTGTCCTCTAAATGTCTGCTGTGGCCGATAAGCATGTTGTGGGCCTTGGTACTGTCTGTCCTTGAATTCGTACTTCTTGTGTCCCTCTTTACCGCAGCTGTAGCAAAAAAATGAGGTTCTATGATGCTCCGGGGCTCGTGGTAAACTCTTGTTCCTTTTTTCTTCTTCGCCTAGGAGTCTGTCCTTAACTATATTCACTGTGAGTTTAGGTAATGATTCAATCGTAGTTACTATAATCTCATAAGACTCCGGCATAGACAACAATATGAAATTAAGCTTTTCTTCCTCTGATAAAGCACTACCGGCGTCCTTAAGTAGTCCAAATATTTTTGACATAGCCAGAAAATGTTCTGACAATGGCGTCCGTTCCTTATATTTCATGTCATTAAGCTGTCGTCTCAATAGTACATTGTTGCCGAGGGATGGAAAGAAAGGCATTTTCTGACGAGGTACCTAGATGCCAGGCCGAGGCTTGCCGAGGCCTGGCAAAGGTCTGAGTTGGAAAATGCCTGTTTCCATTGAGGTATACATAGTGCTTTTCTCAAATTATGCGAGGAAATCAAACAAATTTCTAGCATTTTGGCTGTCCTTACACAGCATGAACGTGTCGTAAGTCCTGTTATATTTGTCCCGCGATTTAGCAGGAAGCAAGTTGTTCATTATTAAGCTTGCTTCTTCTTTCAAATGAGGCGGTGTGCCGTCTATTTCCGTCTCACTTTCGACATTTGAGCTCATACTGTTTACTATTTTAATTAATTTTAAAGAACACGATAACTTATTTCACAACGAATTGCCGCCTTTTTTTTACATATTTTTTTTTTATATTACCACAGACAACAATCGTCCGATACGCGCATGCGCCAGTGCGCGCATCCCGAATCGCGACATCGTGTTTGCAATTATTTTGACATTTGTCTGGTTGAACGAAGCTCGCGATGGTTTCACTTGGCAGAATGCAACATGTCCTTAGTCATTTATTTGCAATCGTAGGATTTAAAAAGTTAACGCAGCGGAAAAAAATGGATTTTCATATAGTCATTTTATTCCTAGGAGTAAAATGATTCTATTGAAACTCATTTTTTTCCGCTGCGTTTTTACTTTTTAAATTTGAACGGAATAAAATTGAGCACTTTGCGTCTTCAATTTACGAACAAAATGCCACCATTTCCGAGCACGTTTGAGAAAAAACAATTTTATTCGCGTTCCTTTTTTCATAAATTGTTGCTCCAGTTTCTGCATCATATTAAAAGCCGTATTTTCTTCCTGTTTGTAATCAATATGGCTGTCACCAACTCCACTTATTATTATGCTTTGTGCCTTCGCCTCTGCACTTTTATTTTCTGCTACACTTGCGAAGCTGGCGGTTTCGATGGCTTTGTTACAGTCATTTGCTCTTAGAATACTACTTATTCTGAACTTCCATATCGCAAAATCTTCTCCCGCAAACTGTTTTATCTTTATTGTGTTAAAATTCACCTCCGCCACCGACGCCATTTTTGCTTCATAACCAAACAAAGTTCACGCACGAGAATCGGTGATTTCTTTTTCCGTAAACCACGCTCTGCTACCACTATTGAATATTTATTAATTTAAACCACTATTGATCATTTTACTTTTCTTTTATTGTCCTTTCAACATTAATTAACATATTTTACATTTTGTTAGCGGCACAATCAAAAACTCTTTTCTTCATAACTTCACAGATTATACAACAGGTGAAACATAGATAACCTACAAAAATAAGTTTGTGTGGATGCGCGGACATTGGCCTTCAACATTCCGGGCTTCTTCCTGCAACAGGCGGGATCTAACTACTTCTGTCTGAGCAACAAAACTCTCCTCACAAGACCGGAATTCTCGAAAACATCTACCAGGCTCTTCCATGCCTCCTTGGCAGTTTTGGCAGAGCGTACGTACTCTTAATAGATAGACATATGCGTGCGAGAGCGCGCTGGTCACGCGGTTCGCTCTCCGCCATATCTGTATGTATCGTGTCCCATAAGCCGCCGTTAATCAACGGGACCTGGGTATGTCCTTAAACTACGTCCGGACCTGGGTATGTCCTTAAACTACGCCAAAAAGAGAGGTATATGGGCACTGCGAATGGCATCTCGCTAAGTGTGGTAGGGCACGTTCCGCGAATGTCATCGCTCAAATCTGGAGCAGAGCCCGACTGGGGAAGTACCTCCACCTTACAGAAAACCACAGCCAAATAGCACTAGACCCTACTCATAGTGTTGTGTTCCTGCTGGTGAGTAAGGTTGCCAAAGAGCTCAAAGAGGACCCAGTGTGTTGACGATGAGGGACCTTCTTGTTCCTTTAGTCGTCAACACAGTGAATCATCCTTTTTGTAAAGGGTCGGCAACGCGCATGTGACTCCTTTGGAGTTGCAGGCGTCCATAGGTTACGGTAGCTGCTTACCATCAGGCGGGCCGTATGCTTGTTTGCCACCGTCGTGGTATTAAAAAAAAACGACATTTTCATAGCAAACTTCCAGGTGTAGTAGTTCTTGGCGACAACCGGCGGTGCAGGCGGAATGACGCGCGGGTTGATTTCGTCGCCTATGCAATTCCAATTAAAATATAACTTGCCTTTACTTTGCGTGTCTGCGCATGCGGCGCGGCGGCGTGGGCCCTTAACCTCTTAAGGGGAAGAGCGCAGAGCAGGTCACGTAGATTGAAAAACAAGGCTGTTCAGTACTGATGAGGTTTAATAACAACTATAAAATTACAACAAGCAGGCACGGGGATATAGGCTAGAGTAGATATATGAAGCACTCACAAAGACATCCTGTCGTTAGGTCGTTACCAAGGTTTTCCGAGAAAGAGGCAGTGGCAAGCGCTCTGACAGCTTAAGTACCAAAGAGTTTGCAATAGACAAAGTAGAGTTATATAACTTAAGATTTAAGGCATACCATACACCATCATGCTTGACAGACCCAACTGCATTTTTGATAGATCCATCCAGATCCAATTCAACGAAGCGTCTACGTGAACACCAAGAAATATGACCGCCTCTGTTATAATAACTCTAAAGTTACTGAAAATGATCTCGCGTAGCAAATCACGTCTGTAATGGGTTTTGAATCTATATATACATATAATAAAGCTGAAGAGGGTCGAAAGTCTGTACATGGAACATATTCGAAAAAAAGTTGGCTGGGGATACTTAGAATCGATAACAGAACACGTTCCAACAATTTTTAGAATTTTTGTCTGTTTGTCTGTTTATTTGACCGCGCATCACGTGGAAACGGCTGAACGGATTTTGATGAAATTTTGTATAGAGATAGTTTGAGTCCCGGGAAAGGACAAAGAATAGTTTTCATCCAGAAAATCAACCCTGGAGGGGATGGAAATGGGGTTGAAAGTGTGTATGGAGAATTGTTGATATAAATTAGTATGCAGATAATTTGAGTCCCGAGAAACGACAGAATAGTTTTCATCCCGAAAATAAACCCATGTAGGGGTGAACCTTGGTTGGAAGTTGGTATGAAGATTTTTTTACCGCTGAACTGATAAAGATGAAATTTGGTATAGAGATAGTATGGGTCTCAAGAAAGGACAAAGTATAGTTTTCACCCAGAAAATCAACCCTAAAGGGGTGAAAAGGGAGTTAGAAATTTGTATAGGGAATTATTAACCGCAGAATCCATTTAGATAAAATTTGGTATAGAGATAATTTGAGCTCTGGAAAAGGAAATAAAATAATTTTATCTCAGAAATTATCCCTTAAGCGGATGCAAAAGGGGTGGAAGTTTACATGGGGAAGAAACAACCAATAACCGCTGTACGTATTTAGATGAAATTTGGTATTGAAATAGTTTGTAATTTTTTGGTCAAGGTGTTCATATTTATAACTCTGAAAAATTATGGGGAGCTATAAATTAACACTGGTGATACCTAGTATAATGAATTGTTATAACAACACTACTATCATGACAAATTTATTATTAAAATATTTGAAGAAACCGTGTTAATAATTATTTTACTTGTTTTTTTAAAGTGGGTATTCCACTCATACATTAGTATGTTATTTAATTAAATACAAACATTGAAACATTGAAAAAATAATCAACCCAGTTTGACTTGAACAAACATCGATACGCCTTACCGGGGCTCGATATAGCTTAATTAGGTACATGCATGAAGTTTAAATTTTAACGAAATATTTTTTATTACGATGGTTATTGCCATAATATTATACTACAAACACATTTTTTAAATTAAGTTAACATTTATATGCTTAAAATAATACTTAAAAAGTGTAAAAATTTCGCGCAAAAACCTAATAATCTAAACGCAACGCTATTGGTCGAACGTACTCGTGACGTCACATACTTGACAGATTTGTTATTTTGTTCGTGGCAGACACTAAATTTAGACGAAAACTGATTAAAAATTGTTTCTGTGGTGATTTAGCAGCTTTTTGCGGTTATAATTCAAATATCGGCACTTAAAGACGAATTTGAGGTAAGCATTATGCTGGGTTTCCATTGGGTTTCAATAAGTTTGCTCTTAAATAAATGTCCTCCATTGGTTCCTTACAAATACGTCAAGCTAGTTTTATTTAGAACTGACCTAGTTTGCATAAGTAAGATGATAACTATACTTTTTAATGTGTTTGGTAAATGGTAGATTATGTAATCCGATGATTAGAATATGCATTAACACTGTAATAAGTAGATTATAGCTTAGTATCTGAACGAACGCTCGCTCGCTCTAGTCAGCATAGAGTATATTGAATAGTAGGGTATAGAGCTATCAGTCAGGATTTTCGAATGCCACGCCATCTTTTGATAGTTTTCCGTAACTTTTCATATGTATATACATCTATAGCTACGTATACGGCTATAACAGCGATGGCGGGCTTTTTAAATTGTTAAGGTTTATTAACGCTGCAAAGGTCTGAGCAAACTGAACCAGACCACATCAGGTGTGAACATCTCTCTTATATTGCATCTAAAAACTGCTAACGAAGTTCACACACGGTGTGGTATTAGTTCAGTTTGCCCAGACCATGACTAGGAAAAAAAAAAAAACAATAAATTAATTTTTTTCTACTTTTTATTATGTTTACATAAGGTTTTTCTATTTTAAATTAAAAGAAAGTATTATATATTAGACAAACTATTATTTCCATGCTCTATTTTTTCTCCGAGGAATAAAACGACTGTTTAACTGCAAAATTGCTACCTATTCTGCGTATGTGGTTTTAAATACTAAAATAACCGTCGCATTTAGGAGATTATAGAGTAATTAAATTAAATAAGATATATCTATCTTGTTTTGTATCTGGCAAAAGTAAAAATAGACACACAATTTTTTTTTACAAAGTAACGGAAGTTACTGTTTCCTTCGTTTTAAATAATAGTTCCTACTCATCTCTCTCATTACATCTTCTGCGTCAAAGTCCGATCGCATTCCTTTGAATAATTTATTAGTGTCTTTACACCAGTGATATAGGAAAAACCTACAAGATAAATCAATTATTTGGTTGGTTAGGGCAGTTTTATGATCTACACATTTTATAAAGTTAAAATCTGTTATAATTTCTAATACATCTTTTAAGTAATTTTTAATATTGACCATGTCACAGTCCGTTTTTAATACATTTGTAACCACGTCTTGAATATTAGAAAAACACTCTACTAAAGAGTGAGTGGGGTATGACATAAATGATTTACCTTTGTTATATTCTTTTACCTTTATGTACTGGCTGCTTCTTTCACAATCATAAAGACAGTCCTTGCATGACTTGCAATCTTTAAATATAAATTTAGATTTTCTTAGTATGTATCCAGTGACATATTCGATTTGAGCCAGAATTTTAACATTTTCTTTTTTATTATTTATTCCTACAAAGACATGGTCACTGATATGGTCAATATTAATGTCATTAGTCGTATGCTGCGGGGCGCGGTAAAATGATGGTTTTTCGAAAAAAATCTTACTTAATGACTTAAACCCGCGCCCTCTGTCTTTTTCACAATTGTACCCCGGAGAGTGCAATGAATTTAAATTGTTAATTAACAACGCTGCAAAGGCCACCTCAAATTGTGCACAAGTCGGGTTGTTATTTCTTGCGCCATGGCTCCGGATACAGCCAAAAAAGTTTTCCAGGGGATCCTGGTTAAAATGGCGCAACCATATTGACTTAATGTCATAATTGTGAAATACCACACTTGTTAAATATTCCAGGTTTTCGAGAGTGCGTAACCAATTTGGCACCGAGAATACGTGACTCTTTTTCCCCTCTGGTGTGACGAACTTCATAGTGCTCAAGACACTTTTGCTTTTAGTCCAGACACGTCGATGGCTGGATGTGGGTGTGAGCGGGCCCAGTAAGTCTTTGCCGGGTCTTTTCCTCTCATTCATAAATCCTCCATTCACAGAATCAAACAATTCGTCGAAGAACAGTATCACATCGGCTGTCTCCTGGCTCGACGGATCTAGTATTCCCTTTTCCGAAATAGAACAATAAACTTAGTGCAAGTCAAAAAAATTATAAAAGTCAACACAACTAAAGAAAAACCGGCCAAGAGCCGTTTCGGACCACGCATAATGGAGGGTCACGTAAAATAATTATCAAAAGGTCGTACTGCCTATGGAAGAGGTTTTTGGAGATAACTCGATAACGCTTTAAGCGTTAATGATCAAAATAATTTTCGTTGAAAGAGTATGCAAAGGTGCATTTCAATTTTTTATATTTTGTGGATCTCCGGTTCAAAAGTTACAGGGGGAGGATTATATGAATATGAATATTTCTGAAAATATTCACTATTTAAATCAAAAAATGTTCCATAAAACCTCAATATTACTTTTAAAGACCAATCGAGTAATGTGCAACATGTTGACTTTTGGTTTAAAAATATTTTTAGGGTTCCGTACCTCGAAAGGAAAAAACGGTACCCTTATAGGATCACTTTGTTGTCCGTCCGTCTGTCTGTCTGTCAAGACCTTTTTTCTCAGGAACGCGTGGAGGTATCAAGCTGAAATTGATATTAAATACTCAGGCTACTGTCCCTTGGAGCTGTGAAAAAATCAAACTTCTAAGCCAACGCAATCAAAAGATGTCTTATAGCACAGATAAAGGGAAAATTGCGAAAACCGTAAATTTTTAGTTACATCATATAATAAAGATATTTTTAATAATTTTAAAGTTACTACCCCTTTCCTCATGAACACGTAGAAGTATGAAATTGAAATTCATATCAAACCTACAGGTTTGTACGGAACCCTCGGTGCGCGAGTCCGACTCGCACTTGGCCGGTTTATTTGGCAATAGGGTTTCCACCTATAGACGGAGAGCTGGCCACGTCAGATGTGACAATAATAAGAGCAACGAAGCCCCTCTAATTAGTTTTCTATACTATGCTTATTTCTAGAACCGGACATCTGACAGCTGTATAGTGGTGGAGGTCAAAAAATACAAATAACTTGAAGAAAACAAATTCCAGAGTTCTGGGTTTGATGCAATATTATGCGAAATGATGTAATTAAGGGCCTACGCTAGCTGGCGCGGACGCCCGCCGCGTGCGCACGGCCACGCTCGCGGGTGGCCGTTGTAGGTAACATCCGTCGCACGCGTCCGCGCCAGCTCGCGCTACTCATGCTATTTTACGTTAATCCGCTCACCCGCTCCGTGCGTCCGCGCCAGCTAGCGAAGGCCCTAATTAGATTATACCATAGCCAGAACTTTCTGTTCGGGGAAAGTTGTATTGTTCCATCCGGTGCTTGGCGGACAGGGTTAAACATTTATATTTAAACTTAATGTTCAAAGTTTACCTGCTAAATATCCCATATTTATAGCCACTGATCTGCTTAGTACCTGTGTCGCAAATTTAACTTTCATTTTCGGCATTTTGTTTGGGTTTATATGCTGCTCTGTCAACTTCGGCATTAATCTTATGCCTTTGTAGGCCGGATTTTCTTCATATAAATTAACAATGTGTTCCCACTTTGCAACTTTTTTTTCATTATCGATCTCGCAAATTAAATCTTTAGTAATTAAATTATTTCTTATGTTTTTAATGAGGTGAGGAGGGTCATACAAAGGAATCACTTCTTCGCCATCGATTTCAAATACTTTTCGTGTAAAATCTTCATTTCGATTTAGATAACTGCGTCTTGTTTCCGCTATAAGCGAATTGATTGCGCTCATGTTGGATGCTCCTTGGTCACAAACAGTTGCAATAACACGAAATCCACTGGATTTTAATTTTCTTATGTGGTCTTTTATGGCTTGCGCTAATTCGTCCTTCCCGGTGCTTCCACTACAAAATGTATAACTAATAGGCTGTTTGTATCTCTTTGTTACACCCTTTATCATGAAGACAAGTGCGTGGTCAGCGATTTTTTTAATCCTTTTCTTTCCGTTGTCAACGAAACCGACAATCAGATCTTTCTTTGAATTATACTCAAAATGAGGTTTAATTGCCATTTCGTCGAATAATAATATACATAACTTATCGTTATCACACTGTGACATTTTTCTGGTCGTTTTTTTCAAATTTTCAAAAATCTTCTCATTTATACCAGTTTTTAAGGCTGCGGCGGATATCATCCTTGACAAGGTGAGCGGTGACGGTAGCACAAAAATGTGCCTCATCCATCTATAGGCCTTGGGTCCTTGTTTATAAAGAGATAATGCCATTATCTTTTCTTGTTTTGTAAATCTTCGGCCCATTTTCTTCTTATTTATCTCCCTAAACTGCATCATAACAAAAAGCAATGCCATTGTAGTGAAATTACTGATGGCTTTCTGAAAAGTCGTGTTGGTTGATAATGACAAAGCTTTTTGAAGTCTGACTGCGTATTTATCTTTCGTCTCCGTTAGCTTTTTTACGTGTTTGGCCAGGTTACTCGCTTCCGAGCAAAAGCTGGGCGTATATGGTGGTGGTGTATCTGAAATGCATTAAATAGTAGCTGTACAAAATAAGTTAGATAATAAGTTGCTGGGCGGACCTCAGGCTCAATGGAGGGACCGAACTAGAAGGTTATAGGTTTTTAAAGGGTCGGCAAAGCGCATGTGAATCCTCTGAAGATACAGGCGTCCATAGGGTACGGTAACTGCTTACTATCAGGCGGGTGGTACGCTTGTTTGCCGCCGTCGTTGTATAAAATAATCCGGTTCCAGAGGCCTGATGACAGACAGACAGACTGGCGGACTAAAAGACTGTAAGAGGTAGGTACAGTCAAGTGTAAAAATATGGGTGTACTCATCTTACTCAAAAATATGTCCCATAGTATCTTATTCCGTTGTAATAAGTGCATAGTACCATATTTATGAGACGATTTTTTCGATACGTATTTTTGCACTTGACTGTACAGAAATCTGAAAATGACTAATAATTAATTTATCAATATTATGGGAGAATCTTACATAAACATAAATGAACCTAATCCCACAGTAAGCTTAATAAGGCTTGTGATGTGAGAACTATTCGATATACATACATATACTAGTCTGCCTCGAGCTGAGTACTCGCGATTTACTTGCAAACGAATGACCAATATAACAAGACCCTTATGAAGATTTTTTTTTGCCCTCTAGCTCCGCAACCCCTTTGATCGATCCTGCTCATATACGAACTCTCAAATTATATGTATCTCTGGTACAACCCCAACAAATTGTATAAAGATTAGAAAAACATTACTCATGTTATCGCGGAACAAACGCTTAAAATCAAAAAGCAATCGAAATGCCGAGACGTCCCAGTAGCAGTTAAGCTGTTTGTAAGAACTCACTTCGCTTACGCTCCGCTTGTTCGATAATAGATAGATATAGATAAATACTTAAATACATAGAAAACATCCATAACTCAGGTACAAATATCCGTGATAAACACACAAATAAATGCCCTGACCAGGATTCGAACCCGGGACCTCCTGCTTCATAGGCAGGGTCACTACCGACTAGGTTAGGAGGCCGTTAACCCTTTACCTACGGGCAATTAAATCACTCCGGCACCGCTCAATACGGGCATGTTTTGGTGAGAGACACCGGTCAGGCATAACTTCACTTACTTGTAACTTTTGAAGTATTACAGCTACACACTTCAAACTTCACACACACACTAATTATAATCTGTTTTTTTGATAAAAAAATATTTGAAGCCATAATATTCACTAAATTGTCTGATTTCAAGCTATTTAGTAGACACTAAGAAATTAAAGCTATTGAAGTTACTATTCACTGATTTCACAAGTTTATGTTTAAAAACATTAGTTTATAGTATGATGAACACAAACAAACACTAAAATGACGATAATTATTACAATAATGCATAAATATCAATCATTTAAAACTTCATGTAAAATCAATTTACCACTCACGAAAAATAGTGATGTGCATCTATCGACACTATTGTCGATATATCGATCACCAAGTGTCTATGGCCTACGCCATCGATTATGGGCATAAAGATCGAACAATCTTTTACTATTGTACTTATATTGTACTTACATTATAAAAAATGTTGTCTGTCTGTAAAGGCGGCTTACGGACGATAATTTGACGTAACAACATTCAGATATCACTTTTTATTTGACATTTCTTATCACATCTATTGAAAAACAAAACCGTATAATATTGATCTCTAGAAAGACAATCGTCGTGTTTATTAGTACTTTCGTCACACTATTTTCGTAATGTTTCACCTTACAACCCTTCCTAGACAGCAACCTATATACAGCATTTTTATAAACCAAAATTCGTCTAAATCGGTCAGTCTATCGGAAGTCATGTAATCACAAAGGCGGAACATGTAATTTTTTCGTGCTTTCATATAGTAAGCCTAACGAATAAGTAAGCCTAACTTGCTGCTGGAAGAGCGAGGTCTCCTGACACAAGTATTGCCATACTTACCAGGAGATCTCAACCTTTCTAATCTTGTAAACTTCTTTGTGACCAATAAAGCTATTTTCATTTTCATATCGATTTATAAGACTTTATCACGTCAAAATTTAAATTTTAATTTATAAAAAACCCCAACGTTAAATAGAAAAGCAGACATTGAAAAGTCAGAATTAATACCGTTATCACCCCAAATTTGATTGAGTAACACTTATATATATTATGTCGCGTCAGTTTACCGCTATATCTAAATAAAGTAGGTAAATCGAAGGCAACCAACTTACTTTCAATCTTAGCGGTACCCCAACGCGACATACATATGTGTCCGTGCCAAGCAAAAGGTACCACTTTGTCGCAAGCCATAAGGGCGCGAATACTATTCAGATTTGACTTGAACCTTATTAACAAGCGACAAAGTTGTACCTTATGCTTGGCATGGACACATATATCTAAGTGTTACCTACTAAGTAGGTAAATCAAATTTCTGACTTTTAAAATTTTTACTTTTTTTAGTTGTTTATTTTAACATATTTTATATCTGTCAAGTACTGGACATCTGATAGTAATCTGGAGTGTAAATAAAAAGTTAAATATAAAAAAAATGTTTTTATTAGTAATGTAACATAGTGTGATAATTTTGGAAACATGGATGGATACACAGTGATATATTGCATTCCACGCACATGAATCGTGTCATCGTTCTTTTCCTTTCATTAGGTTTCACAGTCGTGGCACAAACATGACAACGCCGATAAGAGTATCGGGATTGGGTGGTTGGCACTGGACTTGGAAAATGTCTCTGTATAAGTCGAATCAGTGACTCTGTATGAGAAGTCACATGGCGAGCAACCGTAGTCTCACCTTTGTGCTTTAAAATTAGCTGTTCAATCAGTGTAAATTGAAAGTCAGCTAAAGGGTATGATTCTCTGGCAGTCAACATTTTAAACGATGAGTGAGCATTCAGCAGAATCAGATCAATCATATGCAGGCCAACCTTTTTGTACCATTTTTTGGTCTTACGGATGCAACCCAATGAACTTAGCAGCATATCTGTCTTGTCAATCGAACCCATATTAAGATTATAATCAATAATCGCTTCAGGCTTTTGAATGGGAACATTGGTTGCGTAATGTACTTTTCCAGTATTCTTCAAAACGTTGCTATGAAAGGTACTCAGAAAATGTACATCTCTTCTATCTACCCACTTAAAGGCCATCATATCAGTGGTGTATTTAGCTTGAAGTTGCCCCGTTGACAATTTGGGAAAAGTAGGCAATCCGATACGGTTTTTGCGGACAGTGCCACATGCATTTGTATTTTTGGCTAGCAGCAATCTGAACAAAGCCGGACTTGAATACCAATTATCGACGTATAATGTATGCCCATTGTTAAAATAATCTTTCAGCAGAGTAGTCACCACTGCACCAGATTGTCCCAAGTTATATTCGTCTTCTATATCAGTGGTCAGTCCAACGTATATAATAAATTGTAGTATGTAATCTGTTTCGGTATCACATAATACGAAGAATTTCACACCAAACCGGCTTCTTTTTGAGGGTATGTATTGCTTAAATTGCAATCTGCCTTTAAACAAAACTAAGCTTTCGTCTATTACAAGTTTTTGATATGGCACGAAGGAATTTTTAAATTTACTGGTAACATCGTCTAACAAAGGTCTCAACTTTGTAAGCTTATCCAATCTGTTTTCATTATTGGGATCATTATAATGTATGTTGGTTAAAATACTTCTATACCGGTCTCTCGACATCGTTTGCGAATATATTGGCTGATATAATAAATTATGTGTCGCCCAGTACTCATGCAATTCTAATGCCTTTTTTCGTGTCATTAGCATTGTTAGAGCAATAAACGTATACATTTCCGGTGGAGTAACCTCTTGCCACTTACGACGATGATCGGAACTCGGTTGGGCTTCTGAATAATTAGTCTTTTCAGCATACTGATTTGTATAAAGACACAACTTTTCTATCATTTCATTGTCTAAGAAATGTTCGAAAACTTCACCAGGTATAGATCGAAATGTAAGATCTGTTTTTAGACCGCTATTAGACTCGTCAAAGTGATGAAAATCGGGTGTGTATTCTTGTGTTGTCCACGCTGGGAGAATATTGGGTCGACCAGCACGCAATCTTGGCCGTGGCACGCTTTGAGCTGCAACTCGTGTGGGAATTGGTGCCCTGACAGTTACATCCGTAGAATTGGTTGAATCTACAGCGTTCGCTACATTCGTGTTAGTTGAAGCTGCTAGTGCACCTGATGTAGAACTGGAGGGCTGCAGTAAGCTTGGAGCTGCAACCCCTGTGGAAATTGGTGCGCTTATGTTTATATCCGTAGAATTAATTGGATCTAAAGCGTTCGCTACACTTGGCTCAGTTAAAGCTGCTGGTGAACCTGATGATACAGAACTGGAGGGCTGTATTAAGTTTGGAGCTGCAGTCCGTGTGGAAATCGGTGCCCTTATTTTTACATCCGTAGAATTAATTGGATCTACAGCAGTCGCTACACTTGGCTCTGTTGAATCTACTGGTAATCCTGATGTTGAATTCGAAACCGTCTGTTTAACATGTTGTGTATGCGTTGAGGTTATTTTTGGTATACTAGGAGGTGATACATCATCTTCATAAGGGTTGATTTCGTCGTCTTCTTCATCTTCCCACCTAAAATAAACAGTTACCTTTAGTTCGTTAATACGAAAGTTGAACAAGATATAATGATAATTGGTTTAATTTTATCTTGATTTCTATATATATGCACCAAACAACTGAGATTTCATGGAGCTACTGGAAACCACTGAAATATGCACATTGAAATGGAAACACACACGTAAAATCTGAGCAGGATCCATCAAGGGGGTGTGTTTAGAACTCGTTCTTTTCGTTGACCAGTATAACTTGATCTTTTTTAGAATTTTTGAAGTCCTCTAGGTCCACAACCCCTTGATGGACCCTGCTCAGATTTTAATCAGCAAATTTTGAGCGTAGCAGCTTTAATCCTACCAAGTTTTGTAAAACCCCGCAATCTCAAAAAAAATTGGACTTTTCATACAAAATGTCGTCATTGATCGGTCGAAACGTATGAAAAGTCTAACTTTTTTTTTGAGATTTTGGGGTTGGCCCCATAGTAAAAGTTGTTCAGTGTGGCCTACTTAATTACACCGTTCAGGCTTTTCAGTGGGTCAGAAAACACGTTGTATACTAATTAAAGATGAAATGGGCGGGTAAATACACAAATCAGTTTAAAATTGCCCGTTATTAATTATAAGGTAGGTATTACTTCGTCAATAAACATAAAGACACAAACACCATTAAGATTTAACTAGAATTAAACCTTATTAAGAATCGACAATGTAGTACCTTTTAATTGAAAATGTCACAAATAATTACGAGACTATAAATTTATTTGAAAAAATTACAAATGAATTATAACGGATATTTACCTTTCAATGTCAACGTTTGAAGCGAGGATTGGTTCATCGAGATCAAACTCTGCGTCAGAATCGAGTGCTCCTTCTAAATATTTTTCGATTAACTTATCATCGATAACTTTGCGTTTGCGCACATTACTCGACATTATTATATACCTAGGTACCTAGGTACCAAATTTGTTCAAACTTCTTTTCATCAATGAAACACCGAAATTTAACAAGTTATGTATATGGTTAAAGCATTAGTAGATACTTTAGTACCTAATAATTCTTTCATAACAAGTTAAATCCCAGTATTTGAACTAAAAATAGTAAAAAAAACAAAAGAAACACTCAAAACACTCACACGCCACACTACCACAACAAAGTCGATGAAATTTAGAACAACATCACTATGGACCGCCATATTGAATTCAATTATTTGCACCTCTGCAGTACGGGTGTGAACACGTTTTGACAGCAAAAAAGCGGTAATTTTTAAAATTAATTTATATCAGAACCATCTGTCGGAACATAATGGGATTTTTTCCTGTGCTTCCAAACTTATCTTGTTGCATAATGTGACTCTTATTACCAAGACACAAGGTCTCGTTTTGTCGAAAAAAAATATTGAACACGACCAGTGCTCCGATCGTCTATAGATGACACCCGTATTGCAGAGGTGCTGCCTTGCTGGCAATACGTGTTGACACCCGTAGGTAAAGGGTTAAAAATAAATAATGCTATCTAATCAAGGAGTAACAGGTTAGGACTTACCATTCAAAACAGTTTGCTCACGTTTGCCACATTTTGTTGATTTTTGGGAGCTTTTGTTCTGTCGTTGTTTAAGCAAACCTGAAAATATTTTTTTAATGTTATAGGGACTATGATGACTTTATTAGGGCTGTAAATAATCGCCTGAAAATGGATAACGCGGCAAAGTAACCTTATTGAGTTTAGGTATATAAGAAATTCATTTCCAGTGACGTCCAATTCCGTAGTCACCTTGAAGGGAAGGGGTCTCCCCTGGAGCCTAAGGGGTCGCGCACTGTACGGTTTAAGAGGAATTTCCTCGCACGAGCGCTGTGGCAGTGGAATGAACTTCCTGCCTAGGTTTTTCCGGCGGGCTACAGTATGAGGTTCTTCAAAAAAGGAGTGTATAGGTTCATAAAGGTTAGGCAACGCTAATGTGAATCCTCTGGGGTTGCAGGCGTCCATAGGCTACGTTAACTGCTTACCATCAGGCGGGCCGTATGCTTGTTTGCCACCGTCGTGGTATTAAAAAAATGACGGAATGAGAAGTAGACGACTGTGGAAAGAACAGTCCAACAATAAAACTTGTAACAATTTTTTTTTTGCACAAAAAGTAAAATCCACTCCTTATATGTGAAGTCTTCAAGTCAAAGGTACATCATTGTCGGTTGTTAATAGTTTATTTCTAAAGAATTTTTATGGCAGTAACACCTTATCGACAACCTACAATGATGTACTTTTGACTTGAAAACATCACATATTTATCATTGTGCATATATAGTGACATACATATAGTACAAATCATCTTCCTTTTTTGTTTCATCCTAACACAGCATCCCTCATGCTCACAGGTATTTAAACTAACCTGAGGTTATAATTATTTTACATGTTTTAAAGTGGGTATTCCACTCATACATTAGTATGTTATTCAATCAAATACAAACATTGAAAACATTGAAAAAATAATCAACCCAGTTGGACTTGAACCAACATCGATACGCCTTACCGGGGCTCGATATCGCTTTACCAATTAAGCTATGGGTTCAGTTACCGAGCTGACGAAATTCTCAATGCCTTCAATCATCTTTTTGCATTTATTTTTATATCGACTTTATAGCAGCCGTAAGCGACATCTAGGTGCCAACCACTAGAGTTAGATACCCTTCCCGCCGACCCTTTTACAAGTGTCACAACGGAAATAATAGATGGCGCCTGCTATCAACTCATAATTATTTTACATGTTTTAAAGTGGGTATTCCACTCATACATTAGTATGTTATTCAATCAAATACAAACATTGAAAACATTGAAAAAATAATCAACCCAGTTGGACTTGAACCAACATCGATACGCCTTACCGGGGCTCGATATCGCTTTACCAATTAAGCTATGGGTTCAGTTACCGAGCTGACGAAATTCTCAATGCCTTCAATCATCTTTTTGCATTTATTTTTATATCGACTTTATAGCAGCCGTAAGCGACATCTAGGTGCCAACCACTAGAGTTAGATACCCTTCCCGCCGACCCTTTTACAAGTGTCACAACCTGACACTTGTAAAACCTGATTAACCTTGTGTGATTAACCTGAGGTTGTTGTAGGTCGATAAGAGTCGTCGGAAGCCACATTATATAGATTTATATTTTCAACCAGCGGGGCACGGTGTACATCATGTAAAGCTTGTGGGATATTACTCGCAATTTGCAGCGGTGCACTTTGTCTGGCAATTCCTGGAAATTATATAAATGGATATTTTATAAAGGAACATACGTCTTTAATAAATTTGGTAATAATAAGTAAATTTGGTAATAAAAAGTAAAAAATTTAATAAATGAAACTGCTTTTAAATAATATTTTTGTTAAGAACACAGCTTCTCCATGAAAAAATATGTTAATAAAACTTGAACGGCATATTTTTAATACATTATTCAGGTCACATGTGTCAAATCAAAAATCCTTTGAAAGTACATAATATTTTGTGGTCTTTTAAAGTTATGTTTCCCCGGCATCCCCTGTCCAACAGCAGATCTCAATACATTGGGACCAGGTTGATTTGTATAAGATTGTCTCACAGTATTTATTTATAACTAATTTACATAAATAGTGACATACATACTACACTACATACAACTAACCTGAGCTTGTTGGCTGAGAAGTGTCGTCAGTAGCCACATTATTCAGGTTCCTATTTTCAACCAGCGGGGCATGGTGTACATCTTGCAAAGCTTGTTGGATATTACTTACGAGGTGCAGCGGTGCACTTTGCATAGCAATTCCTGAAAATTATATAAATGGAAATATATATAATTATTTATTATATTTAAATATTTGACCTTAATACATTTTGATAATATGATTAAAAAAAAGTTTTTTTACTAAGTAAATTTGTAATAAATGAAATATCCTTAAAATAATATTTTTATGAATAGCAAAGGTTCTCTATAAAAAAAAATATGTTTTATAAAACTTGAACTACATATTTAATATATTTTAGGTCACATGTGTGATCATATGAAAGTACATATTTTGCAGTACTGAAAGTTGTTTCCCTGTACAAAAGCAGAACACGATACCTTATTTTATATACACAAGAATCAAACAAAAATTATACTAATTTGTGTGTGCTTATGTGTGTTTGTTGTAACTTTAATTGTTTAGTCATGTAGCTATCAAGATATTTTGGTTGTTTAATACTACCACTATGAAAGTCGAACATAACATTACCTCTAAATGGCTCATTAATTCACTGTACCAGTGTGCAGTAATAATTAATTTGTACCTTCTTACCTTTTAAATAAAGTGTAGGAACCGCAAATTACTGAGACGACCACTTCGAGTCATATATTTTTCTTCAAAGTGAACATGACACACTTTTCGGTACTCATGTATAAATTGGTTGTCCAAGGATAACACATCGCCCCCAATACAGTACATCCAAGTACGGAACCTGTCAGGCTCATTAACTGGGCTAGGAAATTTGTGGAGAATCACATTATCTGAACCTGACAAAATACCATATACAATTACACTAACACTGGTGTTGATATAAGATCTATTTTTGATAGCATGGTTTTTGGCTATGGCAATTATTAAACACCAATATAAAGTGACATAAACAAAAACACCACATATAAACCCTAAGAAACTGAGGGAATCCATAAAAACCGAAGTAATTATTATAAACACCACGCATTGACGATAAATGATGACAGTGGTTCAGGTCGGAAAATAAATGTTAATTAAATAGTATGCAATTATAATAGTTGACTACTATTTTGCCATATTTATAATACAGGCCAAAGTTTCAATATAAAGTATACCTTTAAATGAACAAAGACCATAATGGATTCAGAGTTCCATATTTATACTTTAGGATGTAGACGTAGGTATATATTATTGTGTAACAGTTAAAATTAAATAAGAGTATCTAATATGAAAATATGAATACTTACGCGTTTTACCACAATTAGGTACACAACACATCGCACTCTTTCGAACCATTGTCACTTTTAACCAATACAAGCAGAATATCAAAGTCCATTGAGCACACCAGGTATATTCACATAAAAGCAGAGTTATCGGAGTCCAGGACAAGCACAGTCGTATTGTAAAATCACAAGAAAATCGTAAAAGAACACTTTCAAGCATCGAGGATTACAAGAAAGTATACGTCTTCATCTTCAAATAAAAACAGTATGGCGGGTCTAGCAAAAAAACGTTCCATTTCGTCCAAACTTTTCTAAAAAATATTTTTAGTTGACATTATTAAAATAGACTCATTTATGGAAAAACATTTTAATTTATAAATTTTTTTAGATAGAAGGATTAGACAAATATTTTGTAATGCCATTAATCAAAAGATACAATAGTTTTGTTCATTTTTTATTTTGTAAATTACGTGTAACGAAGAAGGCGCCAGTGGCTCAAATTCATAGAATTTGTTTCCAGCGCCATCTGTATTTTCGTTACCAAAGCCTATCCGAGTACGGCGCGAGTATATACATGTAATACTTTGTTCGAAGTGAAAACACCGTGCTAGTCAGTTTCAGTGAGCTGATGTCAAGTCAATGTCATTATCCTCAACTCAACTATGTCACCCAGATACTGCAGCACTGGCATTTCTCATTTATAATAATATACTTAATACAAAACAACGCAGGTACAATGACGGATAGCGGATTTGTAAAGACGCAAATGGACAATTTGCCGAATATAATGCATTTATGATGTCGTCGTATTTCACCAATAATAACAATGTTAATGCCTGCCAAGACGAAAGGAGCGAAAACTGCAAGGTAATTATAACTTTTAAGTGTAAGATGTGATCTTAGATGTGAAGAGTTATTGCATAATTATAATCATTATTTTCTTTGTGAATCACAGGTACTTGAAATGGTGTTACAATACTTACAATAGACATAACATGACCTTTGGCTATGTGCAAGTATGCTGAGATGGTGATATGTAAAAGCTAGAATCACCCCGGAGCTACCAAATCAAAAATTGTACTGTAACAACACAGAAGGAAAAGTTAAATCTGTTAACAGTGGAAACATTGTTCAGCACACTTGGGTAAGGATACATATTTGATTTTCATTTCTGTAAGGAGAGTAACTGACTGGCTAGAGCCATATTATAGTAGGAGTTCGGCTTAGTGTTGTGAGCAAATGTGGTTAGGTTACCCGAGATAGATTAATTAAAATCTAAATTTTGATGGAGTCACCCACCCAGGGACCGGAAAACCCCTTCATTTGATTAATCGTTTCGATAGGGTAACCCTATTAAAGTCTTACCCTAATGATAGGGTTACCCTATCATTGGGTTACCCTATCGATATGGAAATCATTTTGAATAGGCTTAACCCTTTTCAATGTGGTTTCCGAGTCGAATGGGGTAAAGATAGCTTTAATATTTACCGCTTACCGTATCATAGGGCTACCCTTTTCCTGTCTCTTTTCCACGCAGGCAGGCGGTTCTATCTTTCTCATTTGAAATGGAACAGGAGAGGTGGCGGCGGAACAAATTGAGTAAACATAAGATTTGCTGTCGTTTATTCATTCTGGAAAAGTCACACTCACAGTCCAGTCCTCTGCTCACGTATACAACTTAAAGAACACGTATACAAATTAAAGAATTTCTGTTAAAGAAATGTGTCTTACCTTCAGTTTATTTTTGCATAGTTCGCACGTACTGATGAGATGGGCAATAATTATTTTGAATAAAAACTCAATTTTTATTCATATTCAAATCGATTTGACACAAACCAATATTCATCCTCCTAGAGTTTGTCCCGGCTTTTGCCACGGCTCAGTTGAGCCTGTGGTCCGCTTGGCAACCTAATCCCATGAATTGGCGTAGGGATTGGTAGTCGTTTTCAGCTAATTATGGGATATACTCGTACTATTTTTTAAGCTCACATGGTTATTCACATTATAAATATTATTTGAAACAGGGTATTTACCATGTACATTAGCGTTATTGGGTACCCGATATTTCGGGTGTGAGGTAAATACCCCGTTTCAAATAATTAATATTTATAATTAGGGGATGTAATTTCGAAAATTATTTCTGTTTTATAATCCAAGATGGCGGTTATATACTTTTTACTGAAAAATAGTCATGGTAGTTAGTTTCGTTTAATTATTCGGGGTGTATAAATTATATCTGTTTTAAAATTCAAGATGGACTGGTTTTTTTATTATTATTATTATACACGGTGAATTCCTGAGGTCATAAGGAGTAATAAATGTTTTATGAATTTAGGTCGATTTCGCCAAAAAAAATTTTTTTTTCATTTTTTTTATTTTATTTGGATTTTTAAAATGCTTTTGAACATAAAAACATAAATGTTATTGGTAAAACTGTCAATTAAAATAAATTAGTACATTTTAGCCACGACCACTCTGTAAAGAGTGTAACGACAAAGAAGAAAAACTCTGAAACTAGGCTAATTCCAGAAAAGTTTATACGACATTTTAGTCTCAGTCAGTTATTTATCAGTCAATTATCAGGAATTTATGGTTAAAATCTGTCGGGATACTCAGATTCACCGTGTACTATATCCGTGTATATATATTTTTTCATTTTATATTTTAAAAAAATCAGTGTATAATATTATTGTAATTTTTTTTTTTTAATTTTTTTTTAAATTTTTTTTCATTTTATTTTCGTTTTTTTTTTTTCATTTTATTTTCGTTTCGTTTTCGTTTCGTTTTCGTTTCGTTTCGTTTACGTTTCGTTTACGTTTCGTTTTCGTTTCGTTTACGTTTCGTTTTCGTTTCGTTTCCGTTTCGTTTCCGTTTCGTTTCCGTTTCGTTTCCGTTTCGGGTCCGTTTCGTTTCCGTTTCGTTTCCTTTTCGTTTCGTGTTCGTTTCGTTTTCGTTTCGTTTTCGTTTACGTTTCGTTTTCGTTTCCGTTTCGTTTCCGTTTCGTTTCCGTTTCGTTTCCGTTTCGTTTTCGTTTCGTGTTCGTTTCGTTTTCGTTTCGTTTTCGTTTCGTTTTCGTTTCGTTTCGTTTTCGTTTCGTTTCCGTTTCGTTTCCGTTTCGTTTCCGTTTCGTTTCCGTTTCGTTTCCGTTTCGTTTTCGTTTCGTTTTCGTTTCGTTTCCGTTTCGTTTCCTTTTCGTTTCCGTTTCGTTTCCGTTTCGTTTCCGTTTCGTTTTCGTTTCGTTTTCGTTTCGTTTTCGTTTTATTTTCATTTTATTTTCATTTTTATTTAATTTTCATTTAATTTTTATTTTTATTATATTATAATAGTAGATTGTACAACAAGTGCATAAAACGTACGGTTTTACGCGAGGCGTTTAAAAGTCGAGTGTAAAATGGGTTTTATGGACGAGGGTCACACTCTAATTTTCACTTAATTTGCGAGTTGTAACAAAAATTTTACAATGAAAACAAATATGGTTCCAACCAATGCGAATTGCGGACGATCCTCTGGACCGATTTTGCTCTACCGGGGCTCATTCTCTTTATTTTTTTATTGCGGACATTTGTTACATTTAACTATTTTTTGTCGGAGCCGTAGCTTTTCCTCTAGAAGCGAAAAACTGGTTTTTACCATTTTTACCATTTTTTTGGCACCTTAGCGCCCAATATTATTTACTTATAAATTTTATTGGTATCAATTCCTGACACTTTGATCTATCCAAAAAAAAATCCCATACAATAGGAATTATCTGGGCCAGAAAGCTTATTCTATCTGAGTACAAGAATATAATAAAAGAACAAGTTTCAGTATTCTACGAAATTTTACTGTTCAATTAAATTGTGCAATATATTTTGACTCTGTTTGGCTGTTGAGCCACATTCTTGGTCTTAGAAGAAAATTTTACTTTATGCCCTAGAGCTTAAAATGCGATTTTATATTGTCCACGCACGATTTAAAGTCGAACTTTACGAGCATGAGAATTGAAAAGAGTATATCTGCCTACCGTGGATTTTAAAACAGATATAATTTTTGCTGGGCATAAGGGAAACTACGCCTTATTGGGATTAGGTCCAGTTTCCACACGATGTTTTCTTACACCGAAAAACCCAGAATACATTCTTATACGCGGAACATTAGGGAACGTACCCATACTACGTGACCAATTTTTTTACAATTTTCACCCCCTCCCCCCCCTCGGTGACCAACCGTAGTATATGCCAAGATCCCCCCCTCCCCCTCTGGTTGTCACGTAGTAATTCTTAATATTGTTTTTTTGCAAACAGAAAGTAAAAAATATCATAATTTGGCGCATATTTGTATTTATTAAAACGGCGGTTGCCGCGTAACGCCTCAAGGTGCGTGCAAACCATAATTAAAAAGTGAAAAAAAAAATTGCGCGAGATTTCCCTAGAGCATAATTATAATAATTATTGATTACGTGACGTAAACCTAAACCCTCCCCTCCCCCTTGTGACAAAGAGTAGTATTTTGACGACCCCCCTCCCCCCCTAAACGGGTCACGTAGTATGGGTACGTTCCCTTATTTAAAATAAAAAGCATGATTAAATAATTCTGTTAAGAATCAATTATTTTTATTACATTTTCTCGCATATGAATTAGTCCCGACGAAATTATTTTGAATCATTTTAACGGGAATACAATCAACATAAGTTTATTCTTACGATATTTTTTTCAAATAATCATTTTATTCTTAAGTGTCCAACAATGACTGATATTGATCGTTTCATTATACTAGAAGTATCGGTGAACGGCGTCACATTTTGCTGGAGCCATTGAAACAAAGTACTACCTATAACTAGAATAACACAAAATTATATATTTTAACACTTCACAATATGCATTTGATTTTGGTTCCTATAAGCCTGGGTCTAAGATTCAATCGACACGAGCCGTCACGCTCGAATGGCAAGAACAAAAACACCGGCACCACACAACGATCTTTTAGATCACTAACAAGCAATAATAGCGTCTAGATCAAAGGCGTAAATACGAAAACATACGCAAAAAGATTCTTGTTTGTCTGTAGGCTCGCTCGTGCCGCCATACCGGCAGCGCTTAGCTCGTAGGCTGCTCGAATAATAAATAAGCCAAATGTATTGGTCACAGAGTTTAAAATAGCTTAATCGCATTTGAAAAACCCTATCTGATAGGGAAACCATATGCTGGGTTGTAACCACTTACCCGAATTAACTGTATTGACATGGTTAGCCTTTCGTTCGAGTAAGTCAAACGATACGCTTACCGAATTGATAGGGTTTTTAAAAACAACTCTATCAAATACCCAATCTAATACCCCTTTAATGGTTACCGGTTCCGGTCCCTGCACCCACCGCTGCTGCTTATACGCTTGAGTCCATTCCAGCCTCAGACATAACAAGGATATATGAATGGTCTAATTATTAGAGCTATTATATAATTGTCATGTGAACTGATTTGCCAGGGCATAGTTGATTTTTTTGTTTTAAACATGCCAAATGTCCAATCCCATTTATGTCTGCATTACTGATGCTATATAGATACATATGCCAGTGTTTGTAATATGACTAGTACAGTATCAGATTTATTGGAGCACCCAAGATGGTCACAAATATCTGAACAACACCTGTCACGGTGATAATGTCCATGATAAGATATTTTTAAGTACCTTGGTCTCTCTGGTATATTTGATAATAACTGTACAACAATATAGTTTAAGTTATCGGAAATTTTATACACTAGCCACACAGAAAGATATTAATTAGTTTATTATATTGTTTTAGGAAGATGACATGGCTACACCATGCAACCAACCAACTAGCATCAAATATTAATGCAAGAAATCCAAACTATCATCAGTTGGTACTAGCCTTAAATTGATTAAGGTCAAGGATATATGTAGTATTATTACAGAGTAGATGTATTAAATAGAGATGCAACGTCTAAGAAATTTTTGAGGCTCCAAGGTGCCAAGTCTGTAGCAAGAGCAAGCAAGTTCTTGAATGGACATTGTTAGTTTTATAAATTATTTGCAGATACTAGCAGAGACTACCAAGTAATGTTAATTAAGATTTATGTGCAGTACTTAACTATTTGTAACACTATCTTTCTAGCTGCTTTCATCTAGAAAGATAGTGTTAGAAATACCTACTACCCCTATTATTGAATAAAAATAAAACATGTAAAATAGAAATCTTTTTATTATTAAACACAACCTGCATGTTTACTTATCCACAGCCTACCATTATTACCTTGTCTAATACAGATATTAAACTATGATCTACTGTAGCGTGGGGCTTCAACATGTGGAGCTCTCGGAGCATTTAAGTATAGCAAAACTCCTTTCTTTAATCGAAGTGGCACTTTTACCACACTTTCCTTCATTATTTTATGTTGAATGTCATTTTCTGCATCCTCTCGGACCTGAAATGAATACATATTTTTATTTTACAAATCTGTACAAGAAAATAAGTCTTAAAAGAAAACCTTTCTTAATGTTAGTAGTTGGTACAATATCGTAATAATATGGTCCTACATTGTTCCAAAGTTGGCTCCATTGTTGGCAATCCTTATTAACTAGGTATAAAAAAAATGCAGCATTAGGTACATAGAATATAAATTATAAACTTATATAGGTATGTCATATACAGTCGCCATCATTCTACATGCACTTTATCGCCTTGACAATATAGGCGTTGTTCAGATATTTGTGACCACCTTGACCACACCGATATACCTGATGGCGAATTTACAAAGGAAAAATGTGACCTAGGCCTCCGGTACCCAGGGCTGAGATCGAACCAGCGTCTTCTGCATTCGCAGCAGACATTATACATATAATGATTTCTTAAGGTACGCACCGTTCCCAGTGCATCTACACTTGCAAGTAACGTTATTAAGGTATATGTATAATTGTAGACACAACATTACTCTAACCCTGGTATAAATATAAGTATTTGAATACAAGATAAATATGTATTTACTTACGTTGAAGCGATCTTCACAGCAATAAAAAGTCGTAGTCTTCTCATCATTTTGCACCATGGTTTACAAGTTTTCACGTCTTTCGGCAGATAAAAAACACCTTATTGGGTGCACTTATTATATTGTTCATGCACTTTGGCACTAGGTAATACCCGTATATAAGGGTTTTTTAGTTTCATTCAAGGTTTAAGCGAAAATAACTTTGAAATATTTGAACCACCAACTGAAGTAGGAACTAATCTCATACTAACTTGATACTAACCTATAAAATTTTGTGAGATGTGACGTCATCACAATCTGTCATTTTCGCGCCAAAAATTATGAGCGTTTCAACCGCTCAAACTTTTTAAGATTTTCAATAATTTTTTATTAAATAACGAAAAGCTTTTAGAACAAATTTTTGTTTTTCCTAGTGTTAAAACAATGTAAACAGTTAAATAAAAAAATAAAATTTATTCATGCATGTACTCAATTGGTAAAGCGATATAGAGCCCCGGTAAGGCGTATCGATGTTTGTTCAAGTCAAACTGGGTTGATTATTTTTTCAATGTTTCAATGTTTGTATTTGATTAAATAACAAACCGTGTTAAAATAAAACTAATATTTAATTATAATTAAATGTTTTATTCATATTCTTCAATATATATGAACCTTACATAGTACCTCTTAAATTAACATATTAAGTACAAATTGTCAATGAAGTAAACATCATTACTCATTAGGTATTCTCCTATTAGGGTCGATAAAGATTATGATTCCATCAAGGTCTCATTCATTGAATACACCTGACAGAACGTCTACTTATTTCACACAGCCATGCAGTCGCAACAAGATTATGAGCCAGGGTTATCGGCTTAAGGGTTTCCCCCCATCTATCGACGCGGTTTCGGCAAAATCCGGTGGAAAAAAGCTTTATGTCCACGCAATAAGAGCTAACAAGGCTAACCGCCTTGTATTTCTGACTGAAAGATACAAGCTTAAGTGATGATTTAAAAAAAATTACATATCCTGATAGCTGATCTTCATGAATAGAAGCCGATGACCCTGGTTAATTATTTTGTTGCGACTGGCCGTGTGAGATCGGAGTAGACGTTCTGTCAGACGTCACTGGTCCACATGAAACAAGTTCACTCGACGAGGGGCTCAATATGTAGTCACCAAGGAAATTTTCGGCCCCTGCAGAAGGAACTCCTCCGTTACTACGTTACAGGCGAATTGTTCAAGTGAGCATGTCTTGGGCTACAGAGATTTATATGTATGTAGCCTAGTATAAATGTATAGTAATTAAGTATATATATATATATATATATATATATATATATATATATATAGAGATACCGTTCCTGCAATTGTTGATCAGACGCGACGTCACACGAGCACTTTGTTGATCCGAAAACGTAAGTTGATCCGGCCGCTTTTGTTGATCTAATATACTTCTATACTATAGTGGAGTCAAAACCATCGTGCCGGCGGGGCCATAAATCTCCGGGCCGGCCACGTGCCCTTTTCTACCTGCTTGTAGGGATGCGTGCCGCAACCTTCGCACATTATCGATGGATTTATTTATAATAATAAGGTTGTATTTAAGTGTAATATGAATATAGAAGAAAATTTCGTAACAAAGGTTTATTTTTATATTTAGGTAGACAAAATAAATTATAAAATATATAAAAACATATTGAATAATTTTAATTTAAATATTATAATAAGTTATACTCAATAAAAAGCTCTAAGTTTCACTGTCAGAACTGTCGGTGTCGGTATCACTGTCGTCTTGTAGATTTATTACCACACGATTCTGTTCTCTGACAATATATTTTTGTAGATCAGCTAATTGTAGATCTTCTGCGTGTCGAACACACTTGGCCCAGTCTTCTTGAGAAACATTGTCGACGGCTTGGTGAAATAAAACTTCTACATCTGCTAAACGGAATGTATTATTCTTTGCTGCGACCTCTCCTTTTATTTGAGCCCAGATTAATTCAATAGGGTTGTATTGACAGTGGTAAGGAGGTAAGCGTATCACTTCATGGCCTAATTCGTTTGCCAATTGGTCCAACGCATACACTTTCGATGGATTGCTGGCGTTTACTTTTCGAAGCAACTCCTCTATAACGTCCATTCTGCCAAATGGGATTTTTTTTTTCGGAGCCATTCTTGAATTTCTGCCTTTTTTGTGTTGGTATTCGGTATTTTTTCCAGTTGAACTGAGTGGTAACTTGCATTGTCAACGACAATCACGGACGGTTCTTCAAGTAATTTCAAAAAGTTTTCAAACCACTCCATATAAGTTTCACCATTCATCTCCGTATGGTAGTCCTCGTTCTTCGATTTTACTGCTCTGAATAATAATTTGGCTTCAGGTACAAATCCAGTTCTTGCAGATCCAGCATGGCAAAGGATAAGTCGGGCTCCCTTTCCAGTTTTTTGATTTTTTAAACCTCCGACGTCATTTTCGTCAAGCCACATTCTTTTTCTCGAATGGTTTTGATTAACCCAGGTCTCGTCAAGGTAAAATCGCGGTCGAGAATCATTATTCCGTATTAAATTGTCCATCTTCCTTAAAAAATCCATCCTGGCACAACACACAATATCACCCCTTTCCATTAAATATTTGCGTCCTTCATCGCCCTTCTTGTATTTGTAGCCAATTTTCTTTAAAATACCTGGTCCCGCATTTTACTCCAGGTATAGCTTCCTTGAATTTCTCCAGTACTTGTTTGACGGTTGGATATTCTCCATTGTCATAAAATGACGAAACGATGCGTTTCAGCACATCGACGTCGAAGTCGTCCAAATTTGTGACTTTTGCTGGAGCCGTGAACGTCTTCCTTGGTGTAGAAGGTACTCCGTCTTGTAAAACTTCTCTCTTTATTTTTCCGACGGTCCTCACTCCTACTCCACATATATACGCCGTAATATCTTGAGGCGTATTAAGATTGAACCGATGAAGTTTTGTCGGATCACATTTTAATTCGTCAAAAATTGATAGAACGTTATAGATAACGCACCGAGTTTGCGAGTTAATATCGCCCTTCAACTTCAACAACTGCACGTTAGAAAATATGGTCTCCATTGCTCAACTGGTTGGCACTTATGATATCCGTGAGACATTTTACAATATTTATATATGTGGACACTAATTATATTGATTTTAAGAACCAATGAGAAAATAGCACGATAACATATTACTAATTAACGTTTAGGACTTAATAATGACCGCTATAATAATCTATAACTACTGTCACATTGTTAGGTCATTATAATACTCGTAATTACCCTAATAGGTACACTAATTATATTGCAACAGTAACAAAATGCCATGATATTAATGACTGCTATTTATAATTAACCATTTAGATATCACTAAAACCTAACGAGGTAAATATATTTATTTATAGATAATGGAATCGATTTTACTTATAACTACCATGCACATGCATAGTACTTTTCATAGAACAAGCGTGATTCATCGATAAGAAATATCGACTTTAGCCGCATCCTTGCTGACAGCTCGTTTTATTGCCCGGCCGGCACGTTGGTTTTGACTCCACTATAACAAATGTTGCTCCGGTTGGATCAACATTAGTATCCGCATAACCCTGATGACGCGTTTACGTATGTTGATCCGATATACAAATCCACTCCGCTGAATGTTGATCCGATTCAAATGGACCAATGGAAGCGCAGCAAACGTTCTTATTGGTTGATAGAACTTGCGACGTTGCCAACTCAGTTAGAACAAGCTTTCCGCCCGCGACTTTGTCCGCGTATAATACAGAGTTTCATATCGAATTGTAACTTCTTAACTAACTTTTGTTAATCCACGAACCATGTTCTTAATCTATTTTGGCGAAAAAACGGGTAACGTAGGTAGACATAGTTTCAGTTACAAATAAGTGTTGATATGCAAATAATAACGTAAATGTACCCTTTTATTTGCGTAACTTCTTTGTGTACTATATATAGGTGGTTTTATTTGGCGATACGATGACCAAACTTGTCAGAGATCACTCTGGAACATGGAAATTGAACGGAAATAGGAACAATAATTCCTAGTAAACCTCAAACCAAAAAACCCGGCCAAGTGCGAGTCGGACTCGCGCACCAAGGGTTCTGTACAAACCTGTAGGTATATAGGGGTAGTAACTTTAAAATGATTAAAAATATTTTTATTATATGATGTAACTAAAAATTTACGGTTTTCGCAATTTTTCCTTTATTTGTGCTAAGACGTTGCTTTCTACCTAATCTCAAGGTTCTGAGTTTACGGGAAACACCGTGTAGGTTTTGATTCCCTTGCGAGTTTCGAAAATTTGCGTTGGCTAAGAAGGTTGATTTTTTCACAGCTCCAAGAGACAGTAGATCTGAGTATTTGATATAAATTTCAGCTTGATACCTCCACGCGTTCCTGAGAAAAAGGGTCTAGACAGACGGACGGACGGACGGGCAACAAAGTGATCCTATAAGGGTTCCGTTTTTTCCTTTCGAGGTACGGAACTCTATAAATAATAGTAAATCTCTATACAAACTTTCAACCCCTTTTTAGCCCCGTTCTAGGTTGAATTGTGAAAAACGCTGAAATTGCGTTTAATATTTTTGAATTATTAGTAAACGTAAGAAGTTTCAAATCTCTGACTCTAAATTTTAAACCCCACCGACACAAACGTTTAACCTCCATTTTATCCCCGCATAGGGGTTGAATTTTTCTAAATCGCTTCTTATTAGTTGTACAGATTGTAACTGTAACCCGTCCTGCAAATTACAACTTTCTAGTTTTTTTTATATTTTTTTGTTATGGGACTGACCAGCGATTGGCCCTTATCTCACCTGATGGAAAGTGAAGACAGGGCCTAAGATGGAACTCACCGGTTCAGTAATAGCCTATTCACTCTTGCCTTAAAAATACCGAGATCGTATTTATCAGGGAATACAGATGGCAGGAGCGCATTCCATTCCTTGGCAGTCCGCACCAAAAAAGATGAAGCTAATCGTTTCGTGCGGACAAAGGGAATGCTAACAACGAACTAGCAGAACTACCAGGCGCGGGGAGCAAATGCACCCGCATTTGCTCCCCGCGCCTGGTAGTCCGATGATGGAAAGGGGAAGGTGGAATCAGGTCATGAAGTTCTCGTGCGCACTCCCCAAAATTCACATATAAATTCAGATAGTTTCAGTAGCAAAGGCCTTCCTTTCATACAAACTTTTCAACCCCGTTTCTACTCCCCTGAGGTGGAATTTTGAAAAACGCCGAAATTAGTTTTTTTGCTTTAAAGTTGGTAGCTTACAAACTAACTTTCAAGTCTGTCACAAAAAAAATGTAATCTCTATACAAACTTTCAACCGTTTTTACCCTGTTAGAGGTTGAATTTTGAAAAACGCTGAAATTACTTTTATTGTTTTTTAATTATTAGTAAACGTGTGAAGTTTCAAATCTCTAACTCTACATTTTAAACCCCACCCATACAAACTTTTAACCCCTTTTTTACCCATTAAGGGATTGAATTATTCAAAATCGCTTCTTGTTAGTTGTACGGTTGTTACGGCCTCCCTTTAATACATTTTTTTCAACCTCGTTTCAACCCCTCTGAGGTTGAATTTTGAATAACGCTGAAATTACTTTTATTGTGTTTTAATTATTAGTAAACGTACGAAGTTTCAAATCTCTAACTAAATTTTTTAAACCCTATCAATACAAACTTTCAACCCTCTTTTTACCCCCTTAGGGGGTGAATTTTAAAAAACCCCTTCTTAGTGGATACTAACGTTATAAAAACTACCTATTGTGAAAAAAACAGCTCTGTAGATCCAACGGTTTGGGCTGGGCGTTGATTTGAGTGAGTCAGTCAGTCAGTCACGACTTACCCCAACTAGCAAAAATAAGTACTATAAAAGTTCCTAGAACGTTTTCAGAAACACCAATTAGTGTTTCATACATGTCCTGTAACATTGATGTAAACGTTAACAAAGGCGGGTTTTGGCACAATTATATCGCAATTCCGTGATATAACGATGTTATTGCGGCTCCATAGATTACATATTAGTACTATAGTCGTACTATAACGGTTACTGTAACACTTTTCAAGGTTTTAACAGTGATTTTCGTGCCGCTTACATCACAAAAAAGCTACATAAAAGTAATCACAGTGCTGTTAATGGACTTTTTAGACCTGTAATGAAGATCAAGGAGCTACTACTAGTTCATCAGTAAGCTTAATGTGAGTTGTTGTGACGGTGAGTGGTACTCCCAACATAATAAAAATAAAAACAAGTTTCTGTGGTAAGTGAAGTGATTGAATTATTTAAAACATGATGGCCGCTCACTGTTTGTGAAGTTGGAGTGTTAATGTTCTACACAGCTATTTTTACCTGCGATTGAAGTTCTATAGAAAAAGATACTAGAATAATTAACAAAATTTTCATGCGCTCCCTTAATTATTAATATTTATTAAATTAGAACAATTAAAATTTATAAATGTCTCATTCGCTGGTAAACAAGTGTTTTCGTGCTTATTATAGGCTTAGTATATGACTATCAGTCAGGTCAGCCATTTGCCGCCATGACAAAAATAGGGTTCCTTAACACCGGATAAACCCTTTGAGAAACCTTTGATGTCATAGTTACTTACGTGTCATCATCATCATCATCAGCCCGTTGCAGTCCACTGCTGAACATAGGCCTCTCCCAAGGTACGCCACAGAGCGCGGTCTGCTGCTTTACGCATCCAGTCGCTACCGGCCCTCTTATGTAAGTCATCCCGCCATCTGGCCAGAGGGCGTCCAACGCTACGTTTGCCTAACCGTTGTCTCCACTCCACTTACTTACGTGTGCTTTTTTTTAAATTGGTGTCGGGGAGTAAACTGTTATACTGCATGAAGGGCAATCATCACGTAATTATGGTATTAATTGGAAGTACGGTTTCTACTCGTATTTATTCATCTAATTTGAAATGTATGTAACACATTATATACTATCGCTTTTCACAAGTCATTGTCACTTTAAAAAACTGGCTAAGAGCATGTCGGGTCATGCTCAAAGTAAGGTGCCATGGTTGTCGGCCCGTCACAAGACACTCTGTCAAAAGGTTGCTTTTTATAGGATATTTTACGGCACTTACGTCCTTTTACTATGAAATGACAACTCTTTGCGACAACTCAAAAATAGCTCAACAGATTTTATTAAGTATGGTTTTTATTGAATGTATTTATTAGTCGTCACTTTATGAATTTTCCCATATTTTTTGGACCCGCAATACAAAAGTTAGATAGGGGGACATATTTTTTTTTTAATTATGGGAGCCATTACATATTTCCAAAACTATTGGATTTATTTAAATAATGCAATTGAAGCCTCCTATTCTTTTGGAAATAAGGTTGAAGCGAAAAAAAAATAACACCCACTTCACTTGTACGGGAGGCACCCCAAAAAATATTTTATTTTATTTTACCGTTTCCTCGGCATGATTAATATACATACGTACTCATACTAAATTTTAGTTTTCTAGCGCTAACGGTCACTGAGCTAGGCTGCGGACAGACAGACAGACGGACATGCTGGAATAATCGAACTATTATTTTGTACGGAACCCAGCCTTGCTTCGCTCCTACCATCTTGTTATATAAAAGATTTCCAAATTTCCGCTATTGGACATTTCGGTTGATTATAGGTGGTGAAATGCTACTTTTATGTATCAGAAAAGCTCATTAAAAGTAATAAAAACTCTATAACTCAACTATGAGACATACTAGTTACCAAATAACCCATTTTAGAACCTTTCAGTGTTAAAATAGTATTCTCAGGGCTACTATAGCAATCGTCCTATAGTAGCGATTAGGGAATACTTATAACGCAAATATTCCCTAATCGCTACTATCTATATAAAAACATAACAGTGTTGCAAAAATCAACAATAGGGCATTATTATCCCATAACAGAGTTTATGTAACAATTTTGACACTTGCACTATAATATTCATTTGGAAGCGACAATAACACAATTGTGTCCTAAAGCGGTACTATCTAGAACTTTAATAGGACCAGGAGGCTCTATAGTGGTAAAACAGTATCTTTTATAGTGCTGCGTTAAAGGTGTCATTTAGGCATGTCATGTAAACGTTTACATCACTACTTAATAGTACTAAAGTGCTGTATAAAATTATACAGCTGAATAGTGATAAAAGATACTTTTATAGAACACATGGTCATAACGAATACCTTTATAACGCTTTAAAATGACTTTTTAGCGATAAACTGCTGCGTTAATGGACGATTTTGCTAGTTGGGACGTTTATATATATATAGATTATAATCAAATGTTTATATTAATTCTTAAAGAGCATTTATTTGTTTTTCTAAGATCCTTATTGAGCTGAACTCAAGATAAAGCCAGGAGGTGGAAGTCGAACTCATCAATGTTTGGATATTTTTAAACTTCTCGACTTCGTATATAGGTATTCGACTGATTCGTTTTGATCAATTCTGTACATTACCTACATTACACCTGGTAACGAATGATAGTCGGGTCTTCTTCAACGGCCACTAGTAAATCCTCGAGTTTGGGTTCGTTTGAAACCTTTTGAGGAAATCAACGAAACGACAAAATCATCTTTATCATCTAGGCGTGCGTCACCAATACTAGACGGGGGCCAAAAAATTTTACCTTGCATTAAATCCTACACTTTTGGAAGCTTTTTCTAGTTCTTAAGTAGGGTAGTCAGATTCCCACTACACATTTTTCCCCAGTGACGTGATTGTGCATTTCAGGAAATCGAAAACATTATAGACAACGTCTGGAACACTACATTGACTAAATCCTACACTGGAGATCTAGCACTATTGTATTTGTTTAAATAAGTGATGACTAACTTAAAGATTTCCCGAATTGTTTCTCTGAGCTTTCGTCTATAAGCTTCATTAAGTGACATTTTTTTTATATTTATAAAAAAGTGACTTAGAAATTCGAACACAATTCGAAAATTTGGTAGTATGGTACTAATACAAATCTAAGTGTTACAGTAATTTTTCACCACGGTGACATGTTTACATCTATTCATTATGACATTTTTTTAGTTTTTTTTGGCGAATATGATCACTTTATACGAACCTACACTTGTGAATATTTTTTCCTTTAATTGTCTATTTATTTAACATACATAATAATAAAAGAATCGTAAATATACTAAGTGCTTTACGAGCAATCGAAATAAACAACTTATAATTTAAGGTTCATATTTTGAAACTCCCGCCTCCGCGGGAAGGTTACTACGTAGCACAGATTACTTACCTACTTGTATTAGATAGAGCAAATCAAAAGACTCGCAAGTACTACAGGTTGGTAAAGGGATATTTTATTTAAACTTTTTTCTATATTTCTGATTTCCGATATTGAAATGTCATTATGTTTGCCTCAATCAGTCGTTTCATAACAGAGCATATTGTGGTTTTAGGTTCGATGGTTAGATAGATGCAATCGAACTGTTAATTTCGTACCTGGGAAGCACAATCATTGCATTGGACAAACGTCGGTCAATATAAACGACGATACACCAAGAGAATTTATTTGCTTTACTCAAATAAAATATCAACAAAAATCGAGTTTATGAGTTAAATCATTCACATGGATTGTTGTAAATTTTGTATAGGATAGAAGCGAGTGACGCCATTCTTAGCTCTGTATTGAGTGGTCACGTCATGAGAAACTTCATAATACGTATTAAACACACTTATTTATTTATTTATCATTCAAAACAGTTACACAGCATTACAGTAAATCCAAGGCACTGCGAACTTCAAATTAAACATATAAAATAACTTAATACTAGGTCGATTTAGGCTTCATAATGCGTAGTCTAGTGACCAGTAATCTGTTCTTCTTGTGTGATTCACTTGTACGCTATGAATGAATATTAGCTATACCTGCTATTTATAGCTTCTTTGCTAGGTTACCCATCGGATAATACCGTTTGTTTTGATGTTATCGGTTTATTGCGTTTGTTTTTTTGGTGGTTACGGCGCTGAAAGACTAATAATAAAACCGGCCAAGTGCGTGTCGGACCACGCATAATGGAGTGTTCCGTAGCTTTAATGGAATAAGAACCAGACTAACGCCAAATGGTCGTATCTGATGCCTATGGAAGAAGTTTTTTTGAAAATAACTCAAAAATGGCTAAACCGATAATGTTCAAAACAATTTTCTATCTTCTATTTTTTTTTCATATTTTTGAACTTACGGTACAGGGGGGGCGCTATTTTTTCGAATTTCGAAGCGATTATTTCTGAAACTTTTCACTTAATCACAAAATGTTCACAGAAACCTCAATGTTATTTTTAAAGACCTATCGATGGATGTGCAACATGTTGATATTTGTTTTTTTTTGTTACATGTATGGAGTGCCCCCCTGAAAATATTTTTTTCTGTAATTTCACTACATAACTAAATAGCGGCATATAAAATACACCTTATGTCTAAATTGTATTAAGATACATCCTATAGTTTCCGTGTAAAATGGCTGTGACATACGGGCGGACGGACAGACGGACATGAAAAAAACTATAAGGGTTCAGCTTATGCCATTCTGGCTACAGAACCCTAAAAATGGATTGTACAGTCGACTAGAAAGAGCTAGGCTGTATCTACTTTTTCACCTTAATCCGTTGTAATAAGGTTCAAAAGTGGATACATATCTTTGTAGTCGACTGTATAATATCACAGCTATCACTTAATAAAAATGGATGTGACTAGTATACATATCAATTATATAATCTATACAGTCATCTAACTTCATAGAACCTATTTGTTTCTCGTCTTTGCCGAAGGTTCAGGGTTGTAAAAAATTTTGACAAGTTGTTTTATTTATTCTTACTCTTATTTGGTTTTGAAATTGACATACAATTAATAGAATAATTTTGTCCAGGGTTTGAATTCGAAAAAGTAGCGCCATCCTGAAATAATGTGATTATCATCAATACAAAAGGCCGCAATGTTATTTTGTTCTGTTTATTTTTAATCACTTTGAAAATCGATATCTGAGGATCCGCACGGCTAATGCGAATCTAACATCAAAATTGTAAAATGGCAACCAGTTTAAATTTTTGTATAATTTAATCCGATCATGTCGAAAATCGATTTCTGAGAATCCAAGAGACCTTTTAATGACAGGCATTAAATAAGCAGACAAACTACGAAGTGTCCAATCTGCAAATTACTACTTTCTAGCTTCAGTAGTTTCGGCCTTGCTTTAATAAAAAGTATTCAACGCCGTTTCAACTCCCCAAGGGTTGAAAAGTTTTTAGTACTACCCACTTAAAAGAAAAAAAACTTTAAAGGATGTTTTTTTTAATAACTGCCATATTGTGAGAGGTGATTAAGTAAGTCTTACTAAACAACTTTTTCTATAGGACCGACCCTGAAATCCAAAAAAAATTTTGGCGTCCCCATAGAAAACGTCAACGTCGGATCGGCCGAAATGTATGAAACAGCCAAACAAATTTTGATTTCGGAGTTGACCCAATAGTAAAAGTTGTTTATTATGGCCTACCAAATCACCTTGCACAATAAAGTTTTTTTTTCTTTTAAGTCCACAAACTTCGTTTTAAGTCTTTCACAAAATATCTATACATACTTGCAACCCCTTTTTAACCCCGTTAGGAGTTGAATTAAAAGAAACGCTAAAATCACTTTTATTATTTTAAATTAGCAGTAAACTTACGCAGTCTTGAACTTAAAATTATAAACACCACACAAACAAGTTTTCAACGCGCTTCTTATTACTTGTACAGATTATAAAGAGTAGCCTACAAACAAAGTTTCAAGTCTGTCTTTCAAAACTTGTAATCTCTATACAAACTTTCAACTTCAAAGGGGTTCAACCTCTTTTTAACCCAATTTAACCTCTTTTGAACTTCAAAAACTGCTAAAATCTTTTTTATTATTTTTTAATGATCAGCAAACGTACGAAGTTTTAAGATTCTATCCATAGACTAGACTTAAAATTTTAAATTCTATCCATAATAATTTTGAACCACCTTTTTGAATTTTTGAAAATTGCTTCCTATAATGCACATATCATAAATGTATCCCACCCGCAAATTACAACTGTGTAGCTTCCGACGTAATACAAACTTTTCAACCCCGTTTTAACTCCTCTGGGGTAGAATTTTGAAAAACACTAAAATTACTTTATTTTTTATTTTTAAGCGTTTAGCCTACAAACGAACATTTAAGTCAGTCACGAAAAAAAACTACAGATTTCAACCCATTTTTAACGGGGTTGAATTTCAAAAAACTGATATTTCTTTTATTATTTTTTATCATCAGCGACCGTACGAATTTTTAGGTCTCTATATAAAAAAATCCTACCCATACAAACTTTTAACCCACTTTTTACCCCCTTAGCCATTGATTTATTCGAAATCACCTCTTAGTTCATACAAATTATACATGTAACCTGGTCTAACATTTTCAACTCTAGCTGCAGAGGTTTCGGTGTTTGCGTTGATGAGTCAGTCAGGACAAAAGCATTTAAAGATAGACTAGCTCTCCGCCCGCGACTTCGTCCACTTATAATACGGCTACCTACTCATACACAGTTTCATCTTTATAAAATGTGTTGTTTGGTATTAGAATTTTTTTTTGTTTATAATAATTATCATACAACTTACTTTTAAGCCATATACATATATTCTTCATACAAATCGTCAACGTTTTTTAACCCCCTTCAGGGATGAATATCAAGACACACTCTTGCTCAAATTGCTTTTCTTATTTTTTAATAAGTAGACAAAATAGGTACAAAGTAGCCTATCTGCAAATTACAATTTTCTAGCTTCAGCAGTTTTGGCCTCGTTTTAGTACAAACTTTTCAACCTTGTTTTAACTCATCTAGGGTGGAATTTTGAAAAACACTGAAATTAGATTTTTTTGTTTTGAAGTGCTTACAAATGAACTTTCGAGTCTGTCACAAAAAAGTAGGTATCTATATCAACTTTCAATCCCTTTTTAACCCCGTTTGCGGGGTTGAATGAAAAAAAAAACGCTAAAATTACTTTCATTCTTTTTAATGTGTTAAATGTACGAAGTTGCATGCCTCGAACTTAAAATTTTAACCCATACAAATTTTGAACTCTTCGTTTTTACTCCCTTAGGGGTTTGATTTTTCAAATTTGTTTCTTTTTACTTGTACACATTATAAATGAAAATTATAACTTTCTAGTGAAGCTAGAAAGAAGTAGTTTTGCCTGGCTACAATCCAACTTTTCAACCCCGTTTCAACTCCTTTGGGGTGGAGTTTTGAAAAGCGCTGAAATTATTTGTATGTTTGGAGCTGAGTAGCCTACAAACGAACTTTCAAGTCTGTCACTATTTTTTTTTAAATATTTCGTTACAAATTTTCAACTCCTTTTTAACCCGTTAGAGGTTATATACCAGAAAACGCTGAAATGACTTTTATCATTTTTTTATTAGCAACAAACGTACGAAGTTTCAAGTTCCTAACTTAAATCCTAACCATACAAACGCTTAACCCCCTTTTTACCCCCTTAGGGCTTGAATTTTTTTAAATCGATCCTTATTACTTGTACAAATTAAAAATGTAACCTTATCTGCAAATTTCAACTTTTCAGCTTCAGTAGTTTCAGCTCTGCGTGGATCATTCAGTCAGGACATAGGCATTTATATAAATATAAATTAAAATAATATTAAGAATTATATTTTATCAGTGTGATTTAAAAAATTGTGTTATACTAATAAATAAAATGAGCCTATTATTTATTCCACCCTGATTATTACTCCTAAGTAAGCAACTACGCACCATACGCTATGCCCTTCTGCGCTTCTTAGATACCTACACGGTCAATAACCTTAAGTGCTCTAATCGTATCGGCCGTCGCACGTCTTATGTGTTGTAGTTTCCGCCCCGCGCCCCGCTCCAATTATGTTTATTTTTTGATTACTAATTTTACAATTCCTGAAAATGCTCAGTATATTTACTGGTGAAATTTTGATATTATGTAACATATTATTAAAGCTAAAAGGAGCATCAAAATCATGAGTGTAGAATTAATGCGCGTGTTCCAAAATTAATAAAAATCATTTAAGAAATAGTAATAATACAGTCACCACTTTAAATTTTTTTTTAAACGAAGCGTAATAATTGTCTCGACAATATAGTGAAAAATCACCATTTGTATAATTAGTGTTTGATTATTATTGAATTTTTTAAACATAATTATTTTACTTGTTTTAAAGTGGGTATTCCACTCATACATTAGTATGTTATTTAATCAAATACAAACAATTTCAATATTAAAATATATATTTTTTCAATATATTTTTTCAATGTTTCAATGTTTGTATTTTTTAAACATTTTTATTATTTCTAATGTATTCTCAACTTGACAGGTGGTGAATATTTCAAATACTGTTTTAAATATTCAGGTAGTCCCTTGGATTAAAAATCTCTAGTGTAGGATTTAATGTTTGTGGAAAATAAACATTAAAATTTTCTAAATTTTTTTTTAAAGAAAGCACACTGTATTTTTTGGGAAAAACTTAATACATCTTTTCAATTAATGTTGTTTTATCAGATCCCAAGGACAAAATAGTGTAGGATTAAATGTGATCTCCTCGAACAACTTAAAGTTTAGTGACGGGACTATACCATTTGGGGACGAAGACGCACGGAATCTGAGGAGGCGGTAGTGGCAGCCCAGTGTGACCCGAGCCGCAGGCGAGGGTAGTAAATATGCGATAGAGGATGACGTACAAAAATATATATTTTATTTTGAATCTTATTCCACAAACCTAAGTACGAGTACTGTACCTATAGCGTTATTTAAATGTATACAAGACGTTGGTGAAAATTCTGAAATAGCCCTTGCAACAGTGATTGTGGCGAGACACAGTCTGCTTGACGGGTAGGTAGGGCGTGATGACTCTGCACGCAAGAAGGAAAAACGTGAAACGTGTTTTGAGAACAAACAAGGAAACACGAATAATCACTTTGTTGTCAGTCTGTCCGTCTGTCAAGACCCTTTTTCTCAGGAACGTGTGGAGGTATCAAGTTGAAATTAACATCAAATACCTACTTATGTCTGCGGTCCCTTGAAGCCGTAAAAAAATCAAACTTTTAAGGCCCACTTGCACCACGCTGGATTATCAACTAATCATCATTAACATTCTATGAATGAAGAACAGAACAGAACTGTCAGATTAACTCTAGGTTAAGTCTCAACTCTAGGTAAAGATGTTGGTGCAAGGCCGCCGAAGTCAACGCAATGAAAAGGTACAGTCATTAAAAGAGCTGTTTCCATACAAATTACCGTCCACTGAAAACCTCTACGGTAAGTACTACCAGTTGTCCTAGAAACTTGAAATTCGGTTAAAAATTATATAGCCAACGAAACCACCAACCAACCAAAGAAATAAATCTGAAAATCTGTCTGTCTGTGTCAGTATACAATATAAACTGACATCACACTGCGTATATTTTGCTTAGGTGTAGGGGTCTGTTAACACTGGATTTAATAGATGCGGCCATTTTTATTATTATTAGCGTATATGTTGTACGGAACCCTCGGTATGCGAGTCCGACTCGCCGTTGGCCGGGTTTTTTTATTTACGATCAAATTAACGATTTATGTATGTATTACGGGTAGTTACGGGCGTCGGGTATGCGGGCCCATAGGCGTTGAGGACAATTCTCACAAGTCAAAATTTATCAGCGCTCGTCTTTAGCCTATTGAGAGGCCATGGGTACATTACGAGAATGGGGCCCCCTTCACCTTGCAAGAGCACTATTTTGTAATCTGGCAGGAAACTAGGCCCAGAGTGCCTTGTGGGAAAGGAACATAGTGTTCAACACAATGTACCTCTGTCCATCACTGTAACCTGTCTCATCTATGTTTAGAAATAAATCACTGAGTTTGAGTTTGAGCGCTTTGCAAGACGAGACAACTGTAACTTTATAGGTAGGTACATACAGCCTTGGCCAGAAGTGTTGAGCACCCTTGCGATTTTCATACAAAACTCGAAAGTTTAGACCGGCGTTTCTATCACTTAAAAAAAACGGTAACCACGTCCCGATTGAAACTTTGTCAAAAGACAGTTAATATCCTACTGAAGAACAAATCAAATTATTTAAAAAAATATTTTGATTTGTTTATTTTAAGTACGCCTTAGCCTTGTGTGATACTCCCTGGCACGACCACGGAGCCTTTTGTTATTTCTTTTGCGGTAAAAATTCATGAAAAAAAGAGTACTATTTTGTACTTTAGGTAAAAAATGTACCCTTACGGTTTCGGCATAGCGACGTAGGGATTGTGGTCGTGCCAGGAAGGTACTCCCTGGCACGATCACGCGATATTTTTGCTTAATTTATAGGTACATAGGTCATTCTCTAATCATCATCCTCTTGCCCTTATCCCATTTACTTGGGGTCGGCGCAGCATGTCTTTTTCTTCGATCCATCTCTATCACCCATCATGTCATCACTCACATCCTCTCTTTTCATATAATCTCTCACACCGTCCATCCACCTTTTTTTTTTAATACCACGACGGTGGCAAACAAGCATACGGCCCGCCTGATGGTACGCAGCTACCGTAACCTATGGACGCCTGCAACTCCAAAGGAGTCACATGCGCGTTGCCGACCCTTTACAAAAAGGAGGATTCACTGAACCTTTTCCTAGGTTTGCCTCTTCGTATGTAATGAACAATAATTAAAGAATGCAAGTCTAAACTGATGAACTGGCTGATGACCCTAACTTATAATGAATTAGAGAACCTCGTAAAACCTTAATAATTCTAAATACCACTCCCTCTATTTCCTTTTTTCTCTCTCTCATACACATACATGCATACTCAAAAACCCAAACATACACACATACACGCGTTATTCCATATTCTATATAGCTTCCTTATATTTTTTGAAATATTTAGGTACCTATAACATAGAATGTATTTGTTACCTTTGTACCTCATGAATGTCATTTTATGTCTGGTTACCTAAATTAATTAGAGTAAACCGCATTCTACTTGTTCCGGGGTGAGGGCCTGGAGATCTGTATTACAGATTTTACCTAGTTCATACTCCAGTCTCTCACAAAAGGGTATAACTTCTAATGTAACTTACTCTGTTTCATATGTTATAACTGTAAATGTATCATTTGTGAGGTGAAAATAAACATATATTTGATTTGATTTGAAAGACAGTAATAATAAGAAGAGTCTTTCAGTGACGCCATCGGAATGGAGTTTGGTGTAGATAAGAGTGCGGTTATGAAAGTACAGTAAGAGAAAGTTGTAAATTCACTGAATTTGCAACTTTCTGAAATAAATGACCATCAGATGTCTCTCCAAAGCCGAATCCTACAAATACCTTGGGTATGTCACAGTCTTTGGGTATCCTGGACGAAGACATAAGGCGGGCGGTGAAGGACGCTTCTTTTGTCGCCTCACAATAAATAGTAGTTTATGTAACCGTTACGTTTTAAGGCCTAATTACATACACTGCTTTATATACACACATATTATAAATCCTAAATGACGTGTTCGCAAACCATTAAAATGACCGCCATTGCACCGCCATGGCCAACTGGATTGTCGGTCGGGGAGGAGGGATTTCATTACGTTACCAAAATCGATGTTCTAAATTTGAAACTCATAACTTAACAATATTTGAGTATGTAATGTTAAAATTTCGTTACTGCTACAGATAAAAAAAAACTTATCATAATAAAATCGGATGTTGTAATGCTGGCCATTGCCTACGGTTTTTGAACATATTTTAGAGGTCTTACAACGTGACTGTAGATAAAGGTACTTGACAATCTTTCGTCGGGTGGCGTTTTATTTATTTTTTATGATTAAAAAACCCTAACGACTGAAAGAAAAACCATATTTACAAAATCAATTCTTTAATTCATTAAAATGTTGGGAGCTCTGTACACACCAGATTTATGTATGTGTACAGAGCTCCCTACTTCTGCACAGTCTTCACCGCCCTCCGCCACCTCTCAACATTCTCTCTCAGCTCTGCCGCTGTCATCGTAGGCGGGGGTTCCTCCGGCAGAACCAATGCCCGATAAAGTCGCAGCTGGGACTCCCTCAGGCTGCGACTGAATGGTGGCGGAGGAGCCTGCTGAACGTGAAGTGGAGCTCGGGACAGCAATGGCGTCTGCTCCGCCTCTCTATCAATACACAAATAGAAAATTCTTATTCTAATTAATTCACACTAATGGATGGAAATTATGTGGATTTGATATTGGTTCTTAATTATGCAAATGATATATGTTAGGTGGTAGGTGGTGGCTGTGTATGTTAGGCTTGATATACAGCCCTCCATACAAGTTGCACTGACAGTAGTGTTATAATACTAAATTTATTCTCATCTCCCGATGATAACATATGTTTTAATCCTGGTTTCTAACTATAAATGTGCCAAGTTGTTTTGCTGTAATTTATTTAAAAAACATCCAAACTTTCACATTTCTAAATGGTAATGACAATGGATTAAATAAAAAATCAACATTGTACTTATGTACATGTAAGCAAAGTTATGCCAAACATTGTGTGTGATGGTGTGATGAGCTGGACATATTTAAAGCACCAGCAATACAACAGCAACAACAACAAGATGGGCTCAATATGATAATACCATACTTACCTCCTGCAACACGGCAGCCATTGCTGCCAACCGATTGTATTCAAGCAACTGCAAAAGATATTGATTTAAACATTTTGTTAGTATGAGAAAAACTATTACTATACATAACAGTACCATACAAAACATATACTTCATTGCACCAAAAATCATAACAAAACTGCATCGCCAAATCGTACATCACCGTAAATATTTTTGGTTAGTTTCACAAAAATGCCTCAGATACGGCAAGCATTAGTTCGGGCTTCAGGCAACGAAAAAAATTTTAAAACAGAAAAATCACACGACACCGCTAACAGCAATACCCATCTCAAGTGCAGTAACAAATATAGGTGCAAAGATAGTTCTTGTGATTATAAATACCTTTAAATCATCAGGTTTCGAGACGGCTATAAAAATACACACATTGTATCATTATGAACATAGGAAAATCACTGTTAAAATAAGGATAATAACTTAAATAATTAAATTACGGAGGATTTCTTAACGTAAGTTTTAAAAAGAAATTCTACATACCTTTCAGCCATCGTCGTTTTTCCTTTTTGACATTTTGGCGTTTGAGGTTTGACTGACATTGACAAAGTCACGATTACTTTTTTCCTTTCGTTCAACTGGACAGACTAAAGCACTAAGCCACACTGCCTTGTCATGAGCTTACAATGAATGCTAAGTTTCCCGCAGTAAGTTTTTTTTAGATATTTCGGTTAAGTTAGAAAATGGTCGATTTAATATTTCACCGTGCTAATTCACGATTTTAACCATTTTTCACTTCGAGGTCTTTTTGATGATTTTTATCTGGCGTGTGATCGCGAAGTCATAACGAAAATCCCCGTCACGCGTTCAATTTTCAACTTGAATTGTTTCTAATAATTAGATATTGGTGTGTATTATCTATCAGATTCCGTAGATAGACGTTGGCCTAACTTTCCGTTATAACGTAATAAGTGAACAAACCAACATAACAACAATAGTACATTACTAAAGAGGCCGAGAAGTAGGGGGTTGTTAATGAATTATCGTATAATATTATATCAACAAACTACAAAAAAAAACATTAATTAGACTTACCACGTAATCAAAAATATGCGTAAAACATTACGTTATGAAGGCTGGATTGCTAAATTCTGACTGCATTTCATTGTCACTGAACGGCTTTTAAAAATGTATAACTATTACGTACGTCGGCCATTTAAGTATAAGTTTCACTTGCATTTGAACAACATCTAGACCTAATTCACCTTTACTGTAACTATAGCCAAATTATTATAGAATAAAACATATCGACATTATAATTCACGATAATATACGCAACAAATTAAAATATTGAGAATGTTTATAAAATATTCCCACTAAATTACTTTTTTCATAGTATCTGCGCTGTTCGAGAGGTTGCACTTAAGGCCATTCTACACGAGTTAAAATTAAGAAGAAAAATGTACATGGTGACTGAATAAATTCAGAAAGATTCATAAAAATCAGAACCCTCCGAATTTATATCGTAACTATAGATTCCAATTCTTAATTTCAGCTCGTGTGTAATAAATAGCCTTTTCTGCTAATATTTTAGCTTGATAACCAACCTTTCACCAAAAAAAGAACAAAATCAGCTGTTCCTATAATCGGTATTAGACAACAATTTGTAGGGCCCAATCTGTCAGGTTGGGAGGTGTAATAAGGATTAGGGAGCTGAAGGAGGGTTAGGGAGAGGCAGGGTACACAACAGATTGGGCCCTACAAATTGCAACGTCTAATACCCGTTTTTAATCTGCCTCCATCTTTACAATTTAAAATTATAAGAATTTGTTAATAATGTGTTATTAGTTATTTTCATGTCGATATTATATATAAATGAAATTCCAATATATATCATATTGTTTATTGTTTTTTTAATAGGCGTAATTAGTGGCAGAATGTCAAACGAACCAAACAGTAAATATCGCTTATAGCCTTAAATGGCTGAACGCCAGGATGATGTGCCCTCAAATATATGTGGAATGGAAATTAAAAACCGGCCAAGAGCGTGTCGGGCCACGCTCAGTGTATGGTTCCGTAGTTTTCCGTCCGTCACAGTAAGTGACTTTATTTGAAAGCACGTCATTTCATTGTGATTTTGTACAAATTACAGGTACAATAAACACCTGCTTATACGGTTAAATTACAAACTTAGTTTAGAAATTTTGTAATTTTTTTTCAAAAACTATTCAACCTATCAAGTTCAAAATAATTTTCCTAGAAAGTTTTTATAAAGTTCTACTTTTGAGATTTATTTCATATTTTTAAAATTTATGATTCAAAAGTTGGAGGGGGGGGGGGGACACACTTTTTTTTACTTCTGGAGCGATTATTTCCGAAAATATTTACATTATCAAAAAATGATAATACTAAACACTTATTCATTTTTAAATACCTATCCAACAATATATCACACGTTAGGGTTGAAATGAAAAAAAAATCACTACCCACTTTACGTATAGCGGAGGTACCCTAATAAAACATTTTTTTTCCACTTTTTATTTTACCACTTTGTCGGCGTGATTGATGTACATATTAGTACCAAATTTCAGCTTTCTAGTGCTAACGGTCACTGAGATTATCCGCGGACGGACGGGCAGACATGGCGAAACTATAAGGGTTCCTAGTTGACTACTGAACCCTAAAAAGAGGCACTTGCCGGCCTAGGCAGGCATTCCTCAAGGAAGCGTGATCGGATGTGTCCTATTTCTGGCATACATCAACGATTTGCCAAAAAATATGGAATGCAAATGTGTGATGTTCGCGGATGATGTCTCCTTGCTGCTAAATTGTGCGGATAGTACAGAGTGTAACGAGCACCTCCCGCAAATTACAGAAACCATAACGGAGTGGCTCTCAGATCACAATCTTGAAATAAATTTAAAAAAAACTAAAATAATTCAATTTAGGCCTATTCAAAAAAAATCACTGGAAATGTCATTACAAATAAAAAACGAAGATATAGAGGAAGTAAACGAATTTAAACTATTAGGAATTAAAATAGATACAAGTTTAAACTGGAAATCACATATTCAAAATATAAAATCAAAGTTATCGAGCTTTATATACGCGTTAAGTGTGCTCAAGGTCAACACTAACCTGGAAACCGCCCTGTCAGCTTACTTTGCGTTTGCGCACGCAAGGCTACAGTACGGTGTGATTCTGTGGGGGGCCAGCACTGATGCCCATCAACTATTTCTGATGCAGAAGAAATGTATTCGCATACTTACCAACACGCAGATCCCAGATAGTTGCCGGCCGCACTTCGTTGCATTAAATATTCTCACGTTGCCCTCTATATACATTATGGAAGCGGCACTCTTTGTTAGGAACAATTCGCATCTATTCACTATAAAAGTTGTTAACTCGAAAAGAAGACAAAATGATAAAATTGAAATACAACTACCACCAACTAAATTAGTAATGTTTAAAAAAGGCCCTTACTACCGATGCATACTTGTAGCAAACAAACTACCCGAAAAAATAATTAATGAAATCGAGGACAACGTGTTCAAAAGGGAACTAAAAAATTTGCTCCTCAAAAAATGTTATTATTCCATAGACGAGTACCTGAATGATGACTCTTTGCCCAAATAAAATGATGTATAATGATAATTTAGATTAAATATGCGTATAATACTTATAATTAATAATTGTTGATCTGAAATAAATATATAAAAAGTAAACTCTGTTAATATTTTCTAAAAATAATTTAATTTGTTCCAATACTAATATAACACGTATAAAATAAAAAATATTAGTTTTTAATTCTATGCCTCGAACATAAGAATCAAAATGCGTTATTTTAATTTATGTAATCTTAATAAATCTCGCAAATATATACCTAATACTCAAAAAATTCGTCTACTGTATAATAACTTTTTTCAATAAGCATTTTCTTTAATATATTTTTGAATGTTTTTCATTTATGTAATATGTGCCTGCATCTTCTAGTTATAGTTTAGTTCTAAGAAATACTTGCTGTGCCCTAACAGGGTTCATGTGTGATCCTATTTTAATATAATACCTGTTGTACCACATGATTATTATGCAATAAATTATGAATTAGGCCTACAAATTTGTATGAAATACCATTATCGACCTCTCGTATAGCCGCACCTGAAACATGATACTTCGCAGCCTATTATAAGGAACATAACATCAATATTTCATTGCATGTTTGAGAAAATGTTTTTTAGCGCAACCCTATCGTGTACCCGACTGTAGGGTTCTTGGCGTGTATACTCGAAACTGGAATTCAAGACCAAAAAATCTACGACATATTTGTCACTGTCAAATTTGTCAATGTCAATTCTGTCGCTGTCAAATAAAATTTTCAGGTTTCGCCAACCTTTTTAAAAATTATTTTCAACTCAACTAACATTGAGACAATTTTATTCTATGGAACATAAACAGGATAAGGTTGCGTTGTTCTACTACAGTGTAGTCCTGAATATTTACTTTATTCTGTTTTTGAGTATTTGTTGTTATGGCCGCAACAAAATCATCTGTGAAAATTTCAACTGCCATGGTTTATGAGATACAGCCTAATGACAGACAGACAGACGGACAACTGAGTCTTAGTAATAGGTTTTACATACCCATTGGGTACGGAACCCTAAAAACACCGCTCTAGTTAGTCTAGCACTTACATACATACATACATAATACGAGACATGCTCTATGCAAGACATTTATTTAGGCCTCATATTAAATCACAGGAAAGGAATTTGAAAAGGAAAATGAAATATTTTTTAACAATTTTTTCTTTATTCAAACTCCTCATCATCTCCATCACAAATGTCGGAATTACTATCAGTAATGTCGGAATCTGATTCTGTTACATGTATAACAAATTTATCCACAACTCCAGTAATTAACCCGTCCAGTTTGCACATCTCATCTTCTACTTTTATGACATGGTCTATACAAGACTGCCACCTTTGCGGTGTCACCTCCCGGAGGCCTTCATTAAATAACTCTCTGACCTCTGCCATTTTAAAAGTCTTATTATTTCTGGCTACATGCCCCTTCACCTGAGCCCATACCAGCTCTATGGGATTCAGTTCGCAGTGGTAAGGGGGCAATCTTAATATCGTTATATTATGTGCAGCTGCCAATTCCTCCACTGCATATTTTACATGAGCAGCCTTTACTTTGGCAACAATTCCCATCAATTTTTCTTTCGTCAGTTTCTCTTCATGTGCAATGTTTTTTTTCTTCAGCCAATCTATAATTTTGGCTTTTTTCCATTTATTGATAGGCCCCGATTCCATTTTCCGGGAGTGATAAGGGGCATTGTCTATTACTAACACTGCATTTGTTTTTAATTTGGGCAGTATACCACTAAGCCATTCTTCAAAATGATCCGAGTTCATTTCTTGGTGATAATCTTCAGTATTTTTTTTTGACTCAAAAAGTAGGAGTCCTCCTTCCTCACTGCCAATATGACTTATTATGAGTCTTCTACCCTTTCCACTTGGTGCCCGTAGCCCTGTTGAAAGACCCTCCAGGAATGCTTGTCGCGATGACTGGATCTGAGTATCTTGCCAAACCTTTGATTGCGTATGCCCTGAAATGACAACAAGTAAATAGATTTTTTTTTTCAAATAACATCCACTGTTATATTTTTACACATTATCTGCTGTATCTTACCAAAAACCCTAATTACCTACTAATTTCTGTGAACATATATTTATTTATATTGTAGTATAATATATAGTATGTAATTATTATTTTTCATTAGTCAACATTTTACAACTAATTTACAAAGAAAAATATCCACACTTCTAAAACTAATGTAATGAAAATATTTGAACTTAGTAGGCAGCAATACAACCACCTGACTGATAAAAAAATACAAAAACCAGCCAAGTGCGAGTAGGACTCGAGAATGAAAGGTTCCGAACCATTATAAAAACAAGCAAAAAAAATCACATTTGTTGTATGGGACACAGCCCTGACCGACGGACAGACATCAGAGTATTAGTAATAGGGTCCGTTTTACCCTTTAGGTACGGAACCCTTAAAAAGAAATATAATAACTCACCTTCGTTAACCCAGGTCTCATCTTGATAATATATGGGTCTTCCTTCCTGCCGATACTGCTTTATCTTCTGCAAGTATCGTTTTCTCCAATTTCTTATGTCATCCCGATCAATTAAGCAGCTGCGACGTTTACGACTCGCATACTTGAAATTTAAATGTTTGAGAATCAAACGCAAGCTGGTTGCTGACTGGTTCGGCAAGTCAGGACTGTCATTGATAACTTAAAGAATCTGAAAACAATATTTAACAATTATTAACTATTATGATTTACTTCTATGACAACAGAACCAAACAAATTACAGCTATGAGCCATATAATCTCATATGTATTGATCATCTCACCTTTTGAATTGTTGGAGCCTCATTGCGATGGAAAAATTGATGAACGATACGTCGTATGGCAGCGAAGTCGAACTCATCAATCTTGTCCAAAACTGTAATTTTTGGGCCTGTTTTCTTGGGAGAAGTAAACCGTTTCTTCTGTTTATAGCCCACCCAATAAAGGAAAACTAAGAGGAAATAATTCGTGTATAGCCAAATTTTGGTGTAGTTGTAGGCAAAGGTATCTTACACAACATACTAAAAGTACCGGTGGATGGGGGTGCCGCTAGCGGAAAGGGGGGGTTGTAAAGGTCCCTAATTTTGGTTTTTCGTAAATAACTCGGTAACGGTAGCTCATACGAAAAAATGTTATATTGCTCAATTCATCCACATCTAATTTTCTATAAAAAAGATTCTCTGCAATTTTTTGCTAGGATCAATGTTTAATGAGATATCGAGGAAATACGATAAACACTATTTTAAACTTTCGGAGCTAATATTTACGAAAGTATTAGTTTTATCCAAAAGTGGTTTCAGAATACCCTTATTTTTTTTAAAAGACCTATCTAATGATACCCCACATATTAGGGTTGGATTAAAAAAAATATTTACCCCCCACTTCATGTGTACGTGAGGTACCCGAAAGAATAATATTTTTTCACATTTTGTTTTAAAACTTTGTCTGCGTAATTAAAACACATACTTATACGAAATTTAATTTCTCTAGTACTAGCCATCACTGAGCAGGGTGAGGAGGGGTCCTACCCTTGGAGTTTCGGCATGTCCGTCTGTCCCCGTCTGTCCGTCCACGGCTTTGCTCAGTGATGTTTAGTACTAGACGTCTAGACGGACAGATGGGGTCAGACGGACTTGGCGAAACTATAAGGGTAGGAAGTGAGGTAGCAGGGTGAGCAGCCTGCTCAGTGATGGTTAGTACTAGAAAATAAAAAAATCGTGTGAGTATGTACTTTATTCACACCGGCAAAGTTTTAAAACAAAATGTGAAAAAATATTATTTTTTCGGGTACCTCCCGTACACATGGAGTGGGGGGGTAAATATTATTTTTACTCCAACCCTAATGTGTGGGGTATCGTTAGATAGGTCTTTTTAAAACAATAAGGGTATTCTGAAACAATTTTTGGATAAAACTAATACTTTCGTAAATATTAGCTCCGAAAGTTTAAAAAAGTGTTTATCGTATTTCCTCGATATCTCATTAAACATTGATCCTAGCAAAAAATTGTAAAGAATCTTTTTTATAGAAAATTAGATGTGGATGAATTAAGCAATAGAACATTTTTTCGTATGAGCTACCGTTACCGAGTTATTTACGAAAAACCAAAATAAGGGACCTTTACACCCCCCTCTCCCCGCTAGCGGCGCCCCCATCCACCGGTACTTTTAGTATGTTGTGTAAGATACCTTTGCCTACAACTACACCAAAATTCAGCTATACACGAATTACTTCCCCTATCAGGCAGTTAAGCGTCTTCGTTTGGTGAGCTATTATATTCCCTCACAACTCTTCTCACTGTCGTTTCAGATACTCCCAAAATCTCCGCAACTTTGTTTACGCAATCCGCTAATGTCCGGTATTGGTCTTTAGGCCAATTATTGTAGACATATTTGTAACAGTTCATAACCATTGTTTTTTCATTAACAGTCATAGCGGTTTTACAGCGTTTCTTTCTCGGAGAAAGAATTTCCTTCTCACGAGAAGGTCCTGCTTGAAGTTCCATATTACGTGCGCACACGCAAAGCCCCCGTAGAAGACACAAACTTAACAAGCTAACAAATAACAAAAACTCAACAGAAAACCAAAACTGGACAAAAAACAAAAACTCAACAAGGATGAAATCACCACGGAGCAAAAAGAACATTCGAACACTCGGAACAGACGTCAGATGTCGAATGAGAATGACAAACCATGGTGTCATGGCCGCTCCCGAATAAAAATGGCCACCATAACAACCATAAAGCGCGCTACACACTTTACTCTGCAATTTTGTTGAATAGCTAAATGTATGTAAAAAAAAATCAAATATTAGTTTGATTTTATCTTAATTGTAAATTATTGCACCAAATGTTATTAATACCTGAAGAAATACAAGCACAATACCAGATTTTCAACCAAAAATTACGAAATGTTTAAGTTTATATTCAGGCGTCTAGTATTTATGTAAAAGTAAGTAAACAAAATTTCTTCTTTAAATTATAGAATTGAAATTACCAATAAAAACATTATTTTATCGTGCGTTTAAAAAAAAAGGAATGTACTATTGTACACACATTTCATTTCAGTGGCAACATTGTCGTAGATTTTTTGGTCTTGAATTCCAGTTTCGAGTATAGTGTCGATTCGTTCGATAAGTGTGCAACTGTACCCGAGTATCGGGTCGTATATATTTTTTGCGGCCTGGCGCGGATGTTTTGTTTAGCTGGGTGGCAATGAATGTGCAAAATGTGGGTGGCAAATAAAACAATAACTTTATTATGATTATTTTACGGTTTATTTTTTATAATTTTAATGCACGAATTTCACTATTTGGCGTATCACCTACTTAGTCATTAATAAAGATTAAAGTCACAAACTTCAACATAATAGTTGATTTACAAGGGACTAAAAATTAAAGGACTAAATTTTGACAAGGTACCTACACAAGTACAAACCTAGTGTCGAAATGAGTTTAGTCTAGGGTACACTTTAATTACTACACTACACTTTAATTTTCACTTCGAATGCGAGGAAAGAAAAATTAAATAAATTTTAAGAAATCATCCATAACTGTCGTCCAGTTTGAACGCTTCGGCAGCGGCTCCATATCCGACACAGCGCGCACCTGGGTTGCGTAGATGCTGCAAAATGGGGATTACTTGCACTAAAAACGTTCAAAACGTAGAATACTCATAATTGAAGTGAAAAGTAGTGTTAAACTAAAATTCTTTTAATACACTACAAACTCTTGACTAAAATTAAAACCCATTTGGCATGTGTCAAAATGGCTCATTTTAGTCCCATGTACAACATAATCTACAAATTATAGTTAACAAAACAACAGAAATAAATGGCTTAAACAAAAAAATACATTTTTAATTTAAATCTTATTTCCTTAACTAACACTGGTCCACAAAATTTGACTTTTGTTTGTCACAAAAGTGAAACATAATAATCTTGTACTTAAATGTTTTGACGCTGATTCTAAACCTATTCACACAATTGCTCAATAATGTTTTACAGCTGCTAAAATTGCTTATGATTTTTCGAGATATCTAAAGTATTTTTTGGCAAAACCAAATGTTTACGATAATTTCTAGCTAAAGCATCATTAAGTGCTACTCTTCTCCTTACAAATCACAGTATTGTTTGTTTCTCTTTGTGTTTTTTTTATTTGAAGATATGAATATTTAACTTAAAATTTAAAAATGCCTATATAAGATTTTTCACTTTAGCATTAACGAACTCTATTATTAGAATAAAATGCCATATATGTATATTGCGAAAAAAAAACTCGCAGCAAGACAAATGAACATTAATTTGAAAGTGGAAGAGTGAAGCAAAAAGAATGCCTTCTTTAAAATAAACCAAAATAAATGTTTCAAATATCGCCAAAAATACCACATAAACTATACCTAATCAAATCAAACTAAACATGGCATAGTAATATGAGCCCGCGGTTCATTCAATAGTACCTCGCGTGCCGTAAAACTCGCATTATGGCCAGGTGTGACGTAAGATTGATAACCATCTTCCATGTGGTAAAATTTTGTTGACTAATAATAATCGAAGAAGTTAATACTTGTTCATAAATAATATATCCGCTTCTAAACAATAGAAAAAAATAAAATAATATTATATTTAGTGAGACCATCAAATGTACCTATTTTTTTTGTAAATATTGTTAACGTAGGTATTTAACTGCATCCATGTCCTTTTTCGGAGAGTAGTTTCTTTATTTTAACTTCCTCGAATTTGTTTTTACCAGGGTTAATTTTTTTATTTATGTATGTTTGGAAATATTTTTTTACTATTTTAATTTCTTCATCCGACCATTTTCTGTGTGCAGTTTTAGATCTTTTTATAATTATTTTCTCGTCATCACTATTGCTATCAGTTGAATAGCTCAACTTTTTTGTTCTTGTTTTTCTTATATTTTGTTTAACTTTATTTTCATTACTTTCAGGTTCTTCGTAAATTTTCGTCCAAACTGGGTGCTGACTAGTAAAGGGCCGCCCAGGCTAAGCTGCCTGTCCGTGTGCTTTAGAGTCTGAAAGAAATATTGACAGCCTAATAAAATAGTTATTGCTGCCATCTTATCAAACAGCGGATCTGCAAGTTTAGCATAGGTGGGTATGTCCAAAGTGTCCCTTGGGACAATAAACTGTGGTTGGTCCTCAGTAATTTCGTCCACAATATTACATTTTACTTTAAGTTTGAAGTCATTTACACAAGACCTAACAGAAAATTCTGCCATCTCTTTGGACACACTTATTCCTTTACCTATCCCTGTAGCAGCATTATTCTCCAAATATTTTGCACACTCAAGGCGCTCAGCTAGGCTTGCTAAAACTAACGACACTTGACTACATCCATCCAAGAGTGCTCTGGTCCTAATGTATGTACCATCCTTCGCCTTAACTTGTAACACTTTGAGGGCGTCAATTTGTAGGTTTATACATGTAAGTTAGATGGTGTTTGTATATGTTAGGAACTAAGAGATTTCCAGCGGACAGTTGGTATTTGTAGTGGTAAGTTGTTTGTTTATAGGTAGGGGGTGACCATCTACATTGAATATGTTGTGGATCGAAGGCCTAAAGATGTGAAAGATCGCAAGTACTTACACTGTAGTCTGGTCGTTTGCTGTATTTGAAATTCCATTGTTTTGCATATACTCGCTCCTATAATCACGGATGCGAGGTGCACATCGTGTTTGTCGTATAATACACACATTCTTTATATACTTTCACTTGATGTTCAGGACCTTTTACAATGGGAATCAAAACAATTTGTTAATATTTGGCCTCTGGCCCATCCGCTATGTTTTGACGTGTCTGTAATAGGTGACAGCTTAAGCTCTGTTTGAGCCAATAGTTTTGCTGCGTCGAAGCGACGTCATTCAATGAGTGATATATTTTCGTAAATTGGTGAATTTATATTTTTACCTTCTAAAAGGTTTATCTTAATTTAATTATTCGTATTTTTTAATAAGAGAATTTATGAGCACATAGTTCAAGGGTGTGTTTCATTCAAAGGTTTCATTCAAAATCTTACATTCGCTTGGATATCTCATTCACAGGGACGCCATTGTTCTTTCCACCGTGGTTAAGATAACTTCCCGTAGGTTATATTGTGGAAAAGTGGGAACAATCAAAGGAAATGGTGAGCATTTTTGGGTTACGAAACGTTATCGTGCCATAGTCGGATCAGTGAATAATCATATTTTGTTTTGTTGTTTTAGCCTCGTTAGGCGTGGTAGCATTTTGCTCGCCGAACAAATTTCGGACCACGAGCGTACATAACCCATGTTTGGTAAGTTATTTTCGTGATTTATAAGTAAAGGATTGTATAGGGAGTGGCTTTATTCATATTTCATAACCTAAAATATCTCTTCTGTCCTAAACAGCAGTCTCGGGCATGTCGTTGAGGCTTAAACTATACGGGCCTGCAGTCGTGCCATGTGGTGTGCCGTCGCAGGCGTAATTTAAAAGAAAACCCAGTTAATTCTGGTAAGTGGATTACAAGACATCTTGTTTATCTTAGGCCTTCATGTGGAAGAAATTAATTAATGTTTAAAAGATTTGATTTTTAACTGGAATATTTTAATTCCAGGGTTTTTTGGTTTTATTATCGGGTATTACAATAATAAGATTATTTAAAATTAGCACTTCACATAAAAATGACGATAACTTAGTATCGTAAACGTCTACTTTCCGCACAGAAGGAAAATAAAAAGAGGGAGTACTAGCAAAACTAGTAAGTACAAATAAAGACTCGGCTGGTAATTTGGCTGCGGGAAAATAATGGATTTGAAGATGGTAAAAATACCTTTCGTTACCTTCCTTTTGTATGGTCCAATTAGTGTAGCAATAAAAGTCCGGATGTTCCACAGTTTTTTATATTACACAACACTTTTAGGAAATTAGCGGAAGCGAAGGAAAGTAGAAGTTTAGAAATTACAGATAAAGCACTGAGTTCGTAAACATAAACAACAAAATACATAAGCGCGAGAGCGTACAGTGATCATAGCAACAAGCGACAGTAGGTATGCCTACAGAGGTCAAATCACGACTGGCGTGCGTGCATGCAGCGCGAGCGCACCTAGCGACATCAGAAACCAGTTCGGCGGCCGGGTGTCCACAGTACGGCCGCCACGCGTACGTCACACGGCACGGCAAAGTGCGAGTGTTGATGTCGTATGTTATGTACATATGTTGTATATATATAAATATAAAATCTAATCATTTATATAGATAATAATGTGTGTATATTTATACGAGTAAATATATGAATGTAAGTTACCCACAGATTAATGAGGCGAGTGATATGGATGGTGACAGATGATTCGCTGGCTGAAAGTAGCCTAAATTCAAGAGCCAGGTCTTTATACGCCCGTCAAATGAGGCAATTAGAATTTTGGGAAATTTTTGGCAAACAACAAAAAAACTATTATGGCACAAAAACACTGGTTACAAAAAGGGAATCGGATTTATAACGTTTAAAAAAAATGTAAATAAAATTATATTCTTGAAAGTCAGGAAATGGTCAAAACTCAAACTGAATTTAAATAAAGTTCATGGGCAGGCGCCCCCTTTGCTTTAGGCGGACCGCACTGGGTATTGGAAAACCTATATCGACGGCCACCCTCTTCTAGGGAATTAAACAGGTGTGGTGAACACTTTCAGGGAACAAAAAAGGACTCAAAAGGATAATTCCTCTTCAAATCTCCAAGTCGATCTGACACTTCCAATAAACAAACTTTCTCTTTTTGACAATCTGGAATACCTCAAAAATTCATATTCAAAATTAGCGCGAATATTATCTCAATTTTATAACTGCCAGTCGTGTATTACAAAATGCGGACTGATATAAGCGCCATCTACCCGTAATGCCGTGAATCACAATGTACGCTTTTTTATATATCAACCGCGACCTAGCCTTAGACGTTCCTTACACAACTAAACACGGAAGTTTCAAGGAATGTCGACAGATGTCGATCGAAAGACGTAGCGTCATGCTACAGTAGTGGATGCAACGCCTGCCTCCATACAACATATATTTAATATGTAATAAAGTGTAATAAGAAAGGAAAGGAGCGCTACCTTTTTATTATGTTATAAATTAAGTACATTTTGTTAAACACTTAGACTTTTTACTAGCCGTTGTTCATTCTGGTTAAAGCCCAGGAACATAAGATGTTTTTAATAAGAAATGTGTAGATCCGTAAGGACAACGTCACATATTATGTATAAAATTAAATAAAAATAAGTTCTGTAATGAGCTGTTTTATTTACTTGAACATGTCGAGGGTCTAGGATCTAGGGCGTCCTAATTTAAATACTGGACCTAGACGCCTTGCTCCAAGAGAGGCCTACCCGCGACCTCGTTAGAGTTTCATTTTTAGCCGTGAGCACTTTTTAATATTTTTGGTAGTAGGGGATAATTGGGGGTTCTTGACCAATTTTCTGAGGTTTGTTGTAAATTAATTTACCGACCATTTTTTTATTATTTAAACTCTCCTCGCACCCTCAGTCATCACAGTCCCAAGTGTAATGAATGAAAGGCCGGTTGCTAGTTGACTGATTTATTTGATAACTACCCGAAACGGTAATATCTATAATCCTACCCACTACTACATATGATTATACCTAACATCTCTCCCGCTTAAACACGGAGTTACCATATATATACTTTTATCTTTACTTCTAAGACTTAAAGCTAAATAAGAATGGAATATGAAATAAACAGCAAGCATTAGAAACATATGACTTACATATCCGGTTTCTGAGACCGCTTCCAAGCGCGTAACGCCCGGTCGGACGCGTCAGGCGGGGGCGCCGCCGGAGCATCCCCCAGCGAGTCGGCGGCATCTGCACCTGCCATTGAAAGCTCGCCCTCCGGGTGTCCCGGCTGCTCCGGTAGCTCACCGTCTGACGCGTCTTCAAACGAATCGTCAGCACCACATTCCGCCAACACGGGTTTAGCGCCTACTGGTTTATCCGAGCCAGCTAAATCCGATTGTTCGCTAGAGTCTCGGAAACTCGCTCGCGTGAGCGAATATCTGTTTTTATTGACCGGTATAATTTGGTCTACGTGTCTACGCCATTCGACTCCCTCACCCATATCCACTTTATAAGAGACTGGGCCAGTTTGCGACGTGACTTTACCTTTCGATGCTACTTGAATGTTAAACATGTCATCGTCCGACTCCTCCTCGATGAAGTTTTGCCGCCCGAACTGTTGACGAGGAAAATCACGCCCTTTTCCACACATCACCTTCAAGTGTCCACGCTGATGGCACTCGTCACAGTTGTAGTGCATATATTTACACTTATCTGGCCTGTGCGCCTTCCCACACCGCCAGCACTGCGCCTGGGCGTCGCGCGGCGTGGCGCCCCGGGCGCCTGCTGCGCCTCCGTAGCCGGGTCCCCGCCGTCCGCCGCGCCCCCCGCGCCGAGCACTCGTGTGATGCAGGCCCTCGCCCGCATCGCCACCGCCGCCGCCGCCGCCCGAGGCGCCCGCCGGTGCCACCGCCGAGCCGCTCACCTCCGCGTGCTTCTCCGCGGCCTCGAGTGCGAGAGCCAACTCCACTGCCTCCTTGTATTGGATGTTCTTTTCAGCGAATATACGGGAGCGCATTGCTTCATTAGCCAGACCCGACACGAATTGGTCACGCAGATTCTCTTCGAGCGCGGTGCCGAAGCTGCAAGTACTCGCTAGGTGCTTCAGGCTCTGGAGGTACTCGGCGAGCGGCTCGCCCGCTCTCTGTCGGCGTAACCTAAAAACGTGACGTTCGGCGATCTCGGAGCGCTGTGGTTCCAGATGTTCGGTCACCAATTTCACTAGCTGTTCGAATGTCTTATCCTCGGGGAGTGTTGGAGAACACAAGTCGCACATTAATGCGTACGTGGCATCCCCGACCACTGTTATTAACAATGGCACCTGAAGTTCCGCCTTCACTTCATTTAACAGCATGTACTGTTTAACTCTGCGAATATACGCCGGCCACTGCTTCGATGACAATTCGAACGGTTCTAACTTGCCGATGGGCATTATTAATAACTAAACTGCACTGTTTGTACCGAAAACACGAATAAAATCCGAAATCCTGTCGCCAGTGTAATGAATGAAAGGCCGGTTGCTAGTTGACTGATTTATTTGATAACTACCCGAAACGGTAATATCTATAATCCTACCCACTACTACATATGATTATACCTAACACCAAGGATTACAAACTAGCACCACTATGGAGGGTAACAGCTCCTCTTTCTTATTACTACATACTAGTCCTACCTTGTTAGTTGACGGCAAGCCTTGTGCCTGTTCCTGCTCACAAGATTCAAACACCTCAGTGTCCTGATGCAAAAGTGTGTTATGAGGTGCTTTACAAACCGAACATTTAAAATTAAACTTGCACTTATCATCATGTTCATTGAGGCAAGTTGTGCAAAAGGTTTTGTTCTTTTCAATAAGTTGTACCCGTTCATCGGCATTGGCCAATTTAAATTTGGGACAAATATACAATTTATGCACCTGTGAGCTACAAAACTTATATTTTATTTTTTTCTTTTTTCCCTCAACAGTTGCCACCCGACTTGTAGCAAGGGAGGCTCTCATTGGTCTCTCCTGTTGTTGAGTACTGGAGGTCTGCGACAATGTTTCCAGCGCCGTAGCCTTTTTTTCTATAAAATTAAACATTAAATCTAATGTGGGCATGTCCGTGGACTCTTGCTCCAGATAAAAGGACCTAACCGTGTACTGGTCAAATTTTTTTTGTAATATGCAAACTAAGAGGCTATCCCAGTGTGTTGTTTGCTGATCTAAACCTTTCAGAGCCCCAAGATGTTGCTTGACTAAACTTAAGAGACTGCGCAAAGGTACAGGACTGCATTTGGTTATCGGAGGAAAATCTAGAATACCATTTATATGGTGTGTGATCACCTCTTGCCTTGTTATCATACCTTTGTTTTAATAAATCAAGTGCAATTACATAGTTTTCACTTGTAAGGGGTAAATGCTTAATAACATCAAGGGCTTCGCCGTGCAGGAATGAGGTTAAATAATACAGTTTGTCGCACTGGGATATAGATGTGTTTTTGTCCACTACCGAGCGGAACAAATTTATAAAATGCTGGTACTCACTCAACTGTCCACTGAAAGTGTTAATCACTATACGAGGAAGTTTCTGGAATCCTTTAGAATGCTCATTGCTTGGGCAGCAGGGTTCACTTAGCTTGAGGTTTATTTTTGACAGCGTCTGACAAAATTTGTCCTTCATGGCATCAAAATCCTCCCTGTCGTTGGGGTCCAACACTTGAATCTCAATATTTATCTCCGAATACTGGGCAAAGGCCGCTATAAGTCGGTCTTTCTTTACTTTGAGCAGCTCCAAGTCTAATTCAGCGGTTAGACCGCTAACGTACTTTTCGGTTTTTGTAATTATACCTTTATATTGTCCGCGGCAGGCTGCCAGCCTTTTTAAATCTTCCATGTTTGTTAAAAACTCGCACTAATGCACAGGAATGCACCTAGAGTTACGCAAAATACGAATAATTCCACAATCACAGCCGACAGCAATCCAGTATGCGGATTCTTTCAAAGGATTCTTTCAATAACCCTTTCGCGTAGAGAGAACACCAGGGCCTATCGATGTAGTCAAGTCGGCAAGCTATTCGTTTAGCCGGGTTAGAGCACCGGCAGTCCGCTGCAGGTAATCCGCCCGAAGAACACAGTACTCGGCGCAGACAGCACGCGCTCAATAGCAGCGCGTTCCGAATTTGGTCGCGTTATAGCACGACCTGCGGAAACGGCGATGTTGATAACCTCACCCAATGGGCAAGATTTAACACAGTATCACTGATTAATGTAATTTCACTGATTCTAAATGCCTATTAGGCTTTTCGAAGGACCATTTTATGTTTACCGAAACTATGGCTCTCTTAAACATGATAACTTTTATTATTTTTGCTCTTTTTACAAAATACGAGATAGTAGTTGCCGTGTCTACATTTTAGACCGGAAGAGATCCTCAGAAGCTAGAGCAGCTCCGGGGTTGCCACAATAAAAACATTGACGTTCCGTTTGATACATTTTTTACCTACTTTTATGTACCTTGTATTGTACAGCTGGTCGCTAGTGATGTGACGCGATCGATAAATTCTCAATGTATAAATCAAAGTCAAAAATGTGTTTACTCAGGTAGGCATAGCAACAAGGACTTTAGAATCGTCAGTTACAATTATTATATTAAAAAAAATAAAAATCTCTTATAAAGATTTACATGTCAAAATGTATGATAATCATTTCACAATAAGATTAAAAGATAAAAAAATGTATAATAAAATACCAGTTTAGAATGTTTCTAGACTAAAATCTATCATACCAGTTCCACAAACTTTTGGAATATGTTTTTGACAATCCTGACAGAAACTTCAGTGAGATCATTATATCTAGGTAAGTATGGGCTTGATGTAGCTCGATGGGCTTAAATAGCAATAATAGCATTTCTATCACTGCACTTATGTAAATTAACAACTTCTATGTAGTTGGAATAAAAATCGACAACAAGTAAGTATTTTAAAAGATTTTAAAAATCCACAGTTGGAAAATTTAAAAAGGATCGAAATTATCGCAAGTCAGAAGTATCCGAAATCAGACAAAAAAAATATAGTGAACACTGGCAACTCTGTCAAACATCAGTTATTACTAAATATGAGGCAATAATAAAAATGGCAATACTAGGAATTACTAATGCAAGTTTTGTTGGAGTTACTAAAGTTGTTTGGGTAAAAATAACATGTGTCACGGATGGATATCACAAGCAAGTGTTGCAATAATACCAATCGCCACACTAGAAACAAGTAAATCAAGCAAAGTTGGAATTACTAAAATGACTTAGTTGGAAATAACAGTTGACCGCTAAATATTACAATCAAACGTTGCAATAATACCTAACGACCCACTAGAATGTACTAAATCAAATTTAGTTGGAATTATTAAGGTGTACTGTGTGGAAATAACAGGTGAACGCTAGCGATCGGAAATAAATGTTGTAATAATAACAACGACCACACTATAAATGACTAAAACCTGTTTTGTTGGAATTATCATTCACGCACGCTAGTAATTACTAAAAGTGTTGCAGTAGTTGCAAATAATACTCTTACAACCAATGTACAACTGTAAAGTTAACTACATTTTCTTCATTTCATAATTGACAAAAACTAGTTATTTAAAGTTACAATACAGATTACTAACCATGAAAATGTTACTTCTAAAACTCATGAAAGTCGCTCTATTTTTGCATAATTTTACTAGGAATAACATGAATTTGCTATTTTTTACTAAAGTTATTTTGTGGGAATTACATTTTAATATTACCAAAGTGATGTAAAATATAGCTAGCACCTGCTAAACTTTAGTGTTAATGACTAAAAATTAGTTTTAACGCCGTTTACAAAACGGGTTTGTCATTCCTACCAAAGTATTTTTTTCAGTGCACATATCCAGTAATATTTATTTGCCACTTTGTCTGTTTTTACAGAAACTGTAGCCATTTACGTGCAACTTCAGTCCTCCTTTTGCACTTCTGAATACTTCACATTTATAAACATTCATGGTGATATTTAAATTTATAAAATAAATAAAACAAATAACACAGTATACACTGATTAAACAATAATTAATGTTAAATCTTGAAACAAATCAAATTATTTTGTTCAATATTTTTTGATTTGCAATTTTTTTAAGTAGTTACACTACTATATATAAACTGAAAATAGATGTCATATACTTCAGAAAAAGTGACCAAACCCTCCGGTGTCCGAGGCCAGATTTGAACTGGCGTCTTCAGCTTTCGCGGCTGACGTCCTGACCACTAGACCACCCGGTCACAGCGGAACTTGACAAGTTTTCTCATGTATATGCAATCTCTGAATTTGAAACGGCTAGGCGCAGTTGACCATACTCTAAAGGCATGCGCAGTACGTGCTTGCACCTCCTATCCGAATCACTTAGGGAGGGTTTGGTCACTTTTTCTGAAGTATATGTCATCTATTTTCAATAATTAATGTTGTTAGCTATTTATGTCGACCGAGTAAGATGAACAATGTTATTAATAATTTCGTAATGCTACAGCATCCACGCAAAAATTAAACACTTACGTGCCTTTATAAGGGGGTGCGTAATAATAATAATAGCTTATTACTTCTACTGTTACGGCACTTTTTGGTTAGCCAGACTAAATGATACTTTTATTCCATTATTTCAATTTGTCGTAAATTCCATAAACGCTATCTACTGTGTGAGATCTAAATGGGTGCCAAGTTCAATGGTCAGTTCTGTTTTTTTTTATAAGAACTCAAAATATCATTTCTTCTTAAGACGATTGTCGCCGGAGTGTCCTTGAGCGTTTGGGCGCTCTCTACCCGCGCCACCCGCGTACCCTTCTCATTGCGATCGTGCGTAAATCCGCCGCGATGCACCGCAATAATGTTCAAAGAATATGACTTTACTCAGAGGCGCGCGGGCAGATTTATAATAATCATACCTAATCCTTTTGTGGATGTTTTGTGATTTGGATACTGTGATTAAGTCTACGGTGACATTTTTTAGGAATGCTACTAAATAAGATAAGTAATAACGATCTCGATTAGTAGATTTTTATGTAAAAAAATGAAATCCTAGATTTTGAATAAGTACAGTGAGCGGCAAAATATTTATGAATTTACGAGATATGGTTAAAAATATTCCGCATATCAGAAAAAAAATAAAAAAATACTGACTAGTACAGCAAAAAAAACTGAATGCACATCAAAGCGGTGTTCTCATGTGAATTTGGATTGTTTTTGCTGTGCAAGTGAGCTTAATAGATGGTTATTTTTTTGTTGCGATTTTAAATATTAACCGTAAAAATTCACTTAATTACGATAAATTAACAAAACTAAGCCTGTTGCGAGTTGCGAATAGTAAAAATGCACATGTAAGGAGCGGTATTTGTACACGAAATCGTCATACAAATGAGAGCTGTAAACCCATTCAATTTAGATCTTTAAAATATAACACAGCGCAAACACTTCTTGGGGTTGCATAGCCAAAATGGTAAAAACGGAACCCTTAAAAGTTTTTTCAAACATGTCCGTCTGTCCGTCCGTATGTCACAGCCATTTTTATTATAAAACATATATTACTGAAATTTTATCTACAGGTGTGTTTCATGTGCCGCTACTTAGTTTTCTGGCTAAATTGTAAAAAAATCTTTTAGGTGAGGCACTCCATACATACATATGCCAAACTAAATGTCAAAAATATTTTTTTTGTAAATATGAACATGTTGTACGATACGGCTTTAAAAATATTTTATATATATATAGAGTATTTTTAAAACTTTTTTACTAAGTCAATATTTTCAGAAATAATTGCTTCGAAAGTCTAAATATAATAGCCCCCATCTTACGTTTAATCCGTAAGTCTAAAAAATATGAAAAAATACCAAGAAGGCTTAGTACTTAATTTTCTACGAAAATTATTTCACATATTATCGGTTCATCCGTTTTTGAGTTATCTCCAAGAAACTACTTTCTACGGAACCCTACATTATACATGGTCCGATACAAACTTGGCCGGTCTTTTAAAGATATTTGATAGGTAGTATTAACCCTTAGTAGTAATTTATTTATTTACTTGTGTTGATAATTAATATAAAATTTGTATATATTTGCATTTCACCGACATAGTAAAGTTTTTTTAGGGTAGTCAACGCGCATGTGAATCTTCTGGGGTTGCAGGCGTCCATAGGCTTTATAACTGCTTTCAATCAGGCGGGTCGTATGCTTGTTTGCCAGCGTCATGGTATAAAAAAAAGCTTTTTTTCCTTTATTCTTACATACACTGAACTCTTAAATATCAGCATTTTTTTATTAGATTCTCAATCAGGCTTTGCTCAGTGATAGTTAGTAGACTGAAATTTGGTGTGAGTAATTATGTGTTTTAATTACGCCTACAAAGTGGTAAAACAATAAGTATCTGAAATCCATTGTTGGATAGGTCTTTCAAGAAGAATATGCCTTAAACAGCTTTTGGATAAAACGAATACTTTCGTAAATAATAGCTTCGAAAGTTAAAATGCTCTTTGATTTTTGAACCGTGGGTCCAAAAAAATTGGGAAAATTCCTGGAAGTGAGGCCATTGAAATACTTATCACGTATTTTCAATAAAAACTATATGGAATAAAATCGGTTGAGCCGTTTTTGAGTTATGCCTATAGTAAAATAACGTAAGTGCCACAAAATATTCCTTTATAGACTACCTTGTGAATGGATGTATTGTAACAGGTCGGCAACTACGGATCCCTACACTGAGCATAGCCCGATATTCTCTTGGCCGGTTTATCTGCAATCCTTTGCAGTTTACTTCGCAATTTCTAGATTTGAATCTAAAAATAAAACGCATATTACATTCGTTTAGAACACGGTATTCTTAAATAAATATGTTTAAATAAATTCGGTTCTTTGGAGTTTTTTATTAAATTAATTATTAGTCTATTGTATTGCAGTACTAGCAGATTTCCGAAACTCGACGACTAATGCCTATTTTGCGTGATGCATGCGTCTACTAAAACATAATAATTTTAGTTTACTTACATGACCAAATTTGTTTTCAGAGCAATGTGAGTGAGATTAATGATTTTTTGTTTTTTCTCCATTTTTATTTCATTTGTTTTTTACTTGTATTATAATCTAAATAAAATACACTTTTTATAAGAACGTACATAAACATGCATACGAGTACATTATCTTAAAAGATAAAACGTCTATACATTATTGATTCCGGGAAGACACGTTATATCCGCACCGCATGAACCCTCTGCAGTTATTTAGTCTATAGGCACAGTAAGTCCGATATTATTGCTCACGGGCCAAGCACAAGTATATGTTGTACAAGGGAAGCACGGAGCGACGAGCGACACAGCCTCCTCGTCTCAAAGCTCGCTCACGACTGCCAGCAACGCCGTTTTCGAGCTAATAACGCACGAAATGTGGAATTATGATCAAGTTGTTTAAGAAAACTTAATCAATTTAAATATCCTACGTTGAGTTTGTAGTGTTCTGTCGTACATATTTTTTAGTTCAACAATATTTTAACCTTTAGGACCATAAAGTTGAATTCCCATAAAGTTGAATTCCCAAAATGTTGAATTTCCCAGAATGTTGATTTTTTTAAGTTTCGCAAAATGTTGAATTCTCATGACGTTGAATTCCCAAAATGTTGGATTTCCCGGAATGTCGATTTTTTTAAGTTTCGCAAAATGTTGAATTCTCATGACGTTGAATTCCCAAAATGTTGGATTTCCCAGGATGTTGATTTTTTTACTTTCGCATAATGGTTGAACTCTCATATTGTTGACTTTTATATTTTAGCTAAATGTTCAATGGTTTACGGGTGCGGAACCCCCTACCACGTGCAGGTCCGATAACTGTTTCACAATTAATTGTATTTCATTTCCACGCATAGAACCTTTTTGGTAAAATAGAATTATTACTCTTTTCTATTACACGCGTATAAACCACTTTAGATAACGATAACTGTCAATGATAGTCAATGTCATTTCAGAATAATCTGATCGTTATATTAATACGTACCTACAGAATTATAATTTATAATGAATCCCTTTAGGACCATTTCTTTTACTATAAATAAAAAAAAACGAAAGCTTCTTGTCCTAAGAGGTAAATACACGCTGAGCAAAGACGGGAAAACCAACAAGAACGGTACAACTAGATGGAAGTGCACTAATCGGGACGTTTGTTCAGCAACGGTTACGTTGACTGATGCTGATTGCATAAAAAGGCAAACAAAGCATACCTGTATTCCAGACAAAAATAAAATAAAAGTTACACAACTGATAAACGACATACGACGGCAAGTATGTATAAATTTAAGCCCTATAGAGAGAATTTATGAAGAAATGGTGCAAGAGTTTCAAGAAAGCAACCCTCTTTTGCCTATTACCGAAATCCCATCATTCCTTTCATTAAAAAGTACATTATACAGAACCCGGAAAAACTATTTGGGCACAGATTTGCTTGTTTTCAAAAGAATCCAAGACGTTAAAATTCCAACGAACGTTGATGAAAACTTCAAGGTCATCGAAGATGGAAATAAAGAAAAAATTATTATCGTTACCTCCGAAGCCGCAATATTGGCAATGAAGTCGTCAAAATTATGTAGTTACTGTGGTGATGGTACTTATAAAACTTGTCCACGCCCTTTTAAACAACTTTTTGTTATTCATCTTGACATTTTTTCTAACCATGAAACAGTAAACGTTTTCCCTGTTATTTATGCATTTCTCCCGAATAAGACCCAAAAAACTTACAAGAGGTTATTCAACATAATAAAAGAGAGGTTGCCTGTGGTAATTAAGACTTATAAATGTGACTACGAGCTAGCTCAAATCAATGGTGTCAAAGCGATATTCCCAGATGTAAATTTGACTGGATGTTATATACATTTTAGTAAGGCCGTCTGGAAAATGGCTAAGGAATTGAAGATAGCAAGACAAAAGGCACCTGCGAGTAACGATACAAATGCACGAAATATTGTAAAACTATGCTCAAATTTTGTGTTGCTTCCACCCACTGCTATGGCCCAAGCTTGGAATGATATAAAAAAGGCTGCCCCAGCATCACGAAAAATGAAAAAATTTATAAAATACTTTGTAAAGCAATGGTTTAACAAAGATCATAAAATTATTAGTTGTGCGGGAGACAGCCATAGGACCAATAACTCGTGTGAGGGGTACAATCGACGAATTAATGGGAGATTACCAAAAAACCCAAATTTTTACCAAGTGTTCGATACACTTTTAAAAGAACTGAAACATTATGGTTGTAAAATAGGAAAGTATATGTCTTTTGTGCAATTTAAAAAGAACAGACGAACAAGAGATATCTTGTTCGACAAAAAATACTTGTCGCTGTTAAAGAAGCTTGAGAGGAAGACAATAACTCCGTTGGTTTTCCTCAGAAAAATTATTTTTGCCAGGTTAAAACTTGGTTTTTAAATGTTAAGAAATATGCCTGTAATGAATGTTAGCTTCATTTTGTTTTAAGTGGTCCAAAACGGTAAGGATCTTATTATTTTATTATTTTGTTGTAAAAATATTATTACAAAAATAAACGAATTGTTTTGTACTATGATTGTCGTTGTTTTTCATTTTGTCCTACCCACTACAGAAATTATACCGGGTGTACAATCCGATGCAGAATGTAATCTTTATATATATTCTTTCTTAATCTTTAATCTTCTTTGCCTTATCTGTCAATAATAAATTTGGAGTGAATGATGACATTATTATTTAAATATACTGGGGGTGTTGTGTTTATAACACGTTTGTTATTATAACAAGAACGCCGCACGACCTGCCTTGCTGCACGTCACGCTCGAGCGTCGACGAGGGCCTTGCTTTTTAGGTTTTAACACTTCTCACGTGTTTGAGCCTAGCATTTCTAAATTACGTAGGTAAAAAAACTAATGAGTGTCGTGGGACACTCGGTTGGAACGAAGCTCAAAAGGAACAGTACGTGTATTATTATTTAATGATGATTCCATGTATGCGAATTAGTCGAAAACGAGTATAATGACAAATTTTGCAAAACATTATTTACCACCATCTTGGATTTCAAAATGGACCCCAAATTGCCGGTCTCGTATCACTAAACGACCTCTCCGTCCTCTCCTCACTCGTCCGTCTAACGTGACGGTTTTTCGTGACGATTTAAATCTTACACTTTTTTTCGCGTACCCTCCGCAAAGGAACTTCGTTCCAATAAATAGGTGAGATTGAACATTAAAAAAATTAAATAACTTGTAAGTTACTTTTAAATCTTTAATTTAAGGATAATTTGGGTGCACCTAGTAAATTCGAAACTGTACAATGAATGAAAATTATTGCTTTCCGCATCACGTTTACAATATCTTCTGTATGTGCTTGACTAAAATTTTCACAAACATTTGGTGCCTCCACCAGGACCTCCCAGGTACCAGCTGCCAAATGCTCGCCGCACACACGAGTGTTTTGTGGTATATAAAAGTTCAAGTCACACAGTAAGCGTACCCTAACCATGTCGGGTATCATTAATAAAGGCGTATTAGGACACCCGATAAATATACAATGATTTGTATTTTCGTACGCTCGTACCAGACTCATTTTCATACAACGTCAACCAGTAATACACTCTTATCTATGAACGTCAATAATAAATTTGAGTGAATGATGACATTTTTGTCAATAAAAGCTTTTTAAAGAGCGTCCAATGCTCATAGTCGATTAGGTGAGGAACGAGGTTATATATATATAATTATATACAATCAGGGCTTGAGACAATTTAACCGATTGTATATTTTGGTAGTGTACTTTTGTGCCACAGGATCATTATGGTTGTGTATAGGGATTTATTCGTCAGCCGAACTATGGAAAATTTGTATTTTTCGATTGTTCGGTGGCGATACGACCGGACCAAGGTACAGTGTACATATGTACAACCAACCAAACAGTATCGCCACCGAACAATAGAAAAAATATTTTTTCCACAGTCCGGCTGGCCGGACTACACAACAACACCACGGTTAAGAAGGGATAAAGACGGTAGGACGGAGCGATTGTGTTACTCGCATACTGAATGGACATAATCTACGCAATAGTACATTACCTAACTAGTGCGGTAAAACAAAGAAAGGCCGAGATCGCAGATGTTTGCGGCCCGAGCTGCAAGCGAGGGACGTAAATATGCGATCAAGGGCTTTCTTTATTACCTCACGTGTTAAGTACATAATTTTATGCCCACACTTGGGCAGAAAGCGGCTTTTTCCGTACGCGTAGCGTGCGGAAAAAGGCACTTTGTGGCCAGGTGTGGCATAAATAAACTTTTAGCAAATTCAACTTGTTGCAATTCAACATTTTGGGAGTTCAACTTATTGCAAATTCAACTTATTGCAAATTCCAACTTTTTGCCAATTCAACATTTTAGGATTCAACATAGTGCAATTTCAACATTATGAGATCCAACGTTCTGGGAAATTCAACATTTCGAGATTTCAACTTTATGGGAATTCAACTTTATGGTCCTAAAGGTATTTTAAATCAAATGAGCCGTTCAGTAGATATAAGCAAAATTAACCGTAAAACGACATTTTGTTACATTTACATAACGGAGAAACTATACGTTACACGAGTTATTCAAACGTTGACAATGTTGTACATGAAATGGTAAATAACATTTTTTTTTTTTCAAAATTTTTGAATGACCCGTTATTGAGATATATCCCTTTGAAAGTAACAGTTTTCGGCCACAATCAGCGCCTAGCGCCTTAAAACTTAGGATAATATATTGAAGCCTAAGATTTGACTTAGCTAGTTCTTATATAACAATTATATTATAGCCTTCGCAAGTCCTAAAGCTGTAAGTTCTTTAATTATTCTTCTGAAAATTTGACTTGTTGGTAGAAACCAGGGAAACGGAAGCTGAACCAGAATCGAAGCCAGAGTGTAGCAGCACGTAGCCAGAGTGTAGCAGCGGGGACATGAGCAAATGACAGATATAAACACTATAAACCTGTTTGTTTTTGATGTATACCGTTGTTTTTGATGTATACCGCTCATTTCCCCCCACTGCGTTGCTATGATATCCGATATAGATAACTTCTGTTTTAAAAGTTACAGAACCGGAACCGAAGCGGATGTTTAAAACCAATCGGAAGTGCCGACTTAATGGAACCGGCACCGGAGCTCTGTAACATCCCTGGTAGAAAGTAACCTTCAAACATAGGGCTTTTCCATGACTGTTTAGTAGGTACTTAATAATATGAGAGATAGAATAGTCAAACCTAAGGTTCAATATATTATCCTAAGTTTTAAGAAGAAATGATATTATGAGGTGTTATAAAAAAATATGTTATAAATCAATTTCAGGACTGACCATTGAACTTGATACCCATATAGATCTCACTTCTTTTGTCGTTGAAGTTAGTATTATTATTATTAGTATTATTGAAGTATTATTAGTAGTATTATTAGTAGTATTATTAGTAGTATTATTAGTATTATTATTAGTATTATTGAACTTGGCTCTCATTTCACATTTATGTTTTTGATGGAATTTGAATAACTCTACCTCTACGCCATTGTAGAGGAGGGGATTTTTTTTATCCTTGATTAAGCCTAAATCATTGAATACGACATTGGGCACCTATTCCATTTATTATGTGCTTGCAAATTATTAAAATATTCTAAGTGATATCTAGCCCAAATTTTTTGGGTTACAGCTTGTACAAATTGAAAGTGCGATAAGCGTGACATATTTGTGTCCTTCCATGAAGGTTGAGGCAATGAAACTAATGGTTGACCAATCAAAAAATTACCTGGGCTGAGAATGTCCAGGTCACAAAGATCCTCTGACATTGGAACCGGCGCTCTAGAGTTGAGCATAGCTTCCACCCTGCAGAATACCGTTTGCAGACCTTCAAAGGTCCGGATCCGGTCTCCTATTTCTCTTTTGAGCAAGTTTTTACTACTCTTAACCGCTGCTTCTACTAAGCCAGACATGGTGTGAGGAGCGCCGGGATGGTTGAACTCCCAGTGGACATCTTGTTCTCAGTGTGTCCTTCATTAATCCACGCCTCATCTTGGTAATATATTTATGCAGCGATCTTCACAGCGGTATTGTTTTATTTTATTGAGATAATCATGACGCCATAAGATAATTTCATCTCAGTCAGTCAATGCACTGCGGCGTCTTCGGGTTATGTACTTTAATTTAAGTTTTTTTTTATGCAACGTTGATCTTGAAAACGTTTGAAGGTCTGGATCAGCATTTATTTCATGAATAATCTGAAAATTGTTTATTTAAACTATAACAATAACAGAAACAACTATAATATGAATCAGTAGTACCGCTGGACTCGGTAGCGGGACCTCTAGACTAGGCAAGAGTGCGGCTGATTTTTCCATGGCCGAGATAATCCGGTCCAAGTTCATCCTAATTGACGCCAAATAATTTACTTCAGCGATCAGGTGGTGCCCATGGATAACCTTCTCCGGGAACTTGGACAACACTAGAGCCCGCAGATGGTTTCCTCCGGTGGGCTCCCCTAGCTTCTCAACGATCGGAGGTTGCGCTCTATATCGTCGAGGACACTCCGACAACTGGCACGAGTGTTGTCTGCCTTTCTTAAGTTGCTAAGGGCCGTATCCATCATCATCATCATTTCAGCCGTAAGACGTCCACTGCTGAACATAGGCCTCCCCGTTGGACCTCCACACGTACCTACCGGTTGGAAGCGTCCCGCATCCAGCGTCTTCCGGCGACCTTAACAAGATCGTCTGACCATCTTGTGGGTGGACGTCCTACGCTGCGCTTGCTGGTTCGTGGTCTCCACTCGAGCACTTTTCGGCCCCATCGGCCATCTTTTCTACGTGCAATGTGGCCTGCCCATTGCCACTTCAGCTTGCTAATCCGGTGGGCTATGTCGGTGACTTTAGTTCGTCTACGAATCTCCTCATTTCTGATTCGATCACGTAGAGAAACCACGAGCATAGCCCTCTCCATAGCTCGTTGAGCGACTTTTGAGTTTTGAGATGAGGCCGATAGTGAAAGACCACGTTTCGGAGCCGTAAGTCATCACTGGTAACACACATTGATTAAAGACTTTTGTCTTGAGGCACTGAGGTATGTCGGACGAAAAGACATTACGTAGTTTCCCGAACGCTGCCCAACCGAGTTGGATTCGCGGTTGGAAGGGCCGTATAATGAGCTTCAATCAGCATGTCGCAAGATTCAAACCGTTCCTTTAAAGTGCCGACGGCCACAGAGTAGTTCGCATTAGTGGCAGTTGTTCCTGCCACTGTATCCAGTGCTGCACCCTTAAGGCAGCTCAGTAGGTACATCAGTTTCTCCGAGTCTGGTAAGTCCCTTCTATCTACCTTTGCAGCAAATCTGTCCCAGCACTCAGACCACTTAAGTTTATCTCCATCAAAAGATGCTCCGTTAGCTTAGATTTAACAGCAACCTCGGATTTTTCTAGTTTAAATTCAACCAGATGGGTCATTTCATCTACATCTGCATCTTGTACAGCACTTGGGTACTGATACAGTTCATTCTCGAAAGCCCCCAAGCATTGTTTCAATTTCAGGTGAAGTCTCGTAAATTTTTATTGGTCAACTCCCTCTGTTTTACATTTCTCCGAGAGGCCTTGAGAATCCGCAGTTGCTTGCCTCAATTTATTGCGCCGCAGTACCAGCCTGTTGTAAAGGCTTGCCATGATGAGGGCTGTAAATAATTAACATACTTAACCAAAATATCATCATGACTACTCGTCTCACTCGCTACGCTAGCTTCACATTAGTGTGAAGTGACTTGGTCAAAAAAAGAAAAATGGTAGGTAGTACTTTATCTCGGCGTAGGCACTACCGCGCCCGCGGTCACCTATCATAGCGAAACATTAATGTTTATACTTGGTTTATGCTGATAAGTTCACTATATCCATTCCAAACCGAATACATCCAATATTTGTATTGGTTAGTTAAAAAACAAATATAAATGAAGTAACATTTTATAAAAAATAGGTAAGTAAATAAATTAAATTACTAGGAATTACTTTAAATCTTTAGAATAGGTTATTTTACGTAAGGAAAACAGTATTTTTAGTTTTATAGTTTTTTTTGTTGCAAAATGTTGGTTAAAGCTCTTGTACTAAATATTATAATTAATGGATATTAGTATAAGAGCCCACGACACTGAACCTAGTTCTATAAGTCTCCTAGATGAGATATATATAATTAGTCACGTCTTTAATGGGGGAACACAAAATGCCGATGCTGTAATACAAAAAAAGTGGCGGCGTATTTTAAATTTTTTTTGAAAGAATATAAAATCCGATTTCTAGTCTGATAAGTCTCCTAGATTTCCTTTGTTTCTCGAAGCAGGGGAGGGGTAGGGCTAAACGATAATACGGTTCTGCAAGCCCCCGTACCACGCCTTGTCAGTGGCACCAGCATTAAAATATTGTAGATATATGCTAAAACATAGTGCCTGATCTTTTAACTACACTACTACTAACTAGGTTAATGGCCTGTTTCACAATCTCCAGTTAAAGCATATCTGTCAGATAAATGTTTGCTGTCCTTTTCTTTTATATGACTGGAGAAAAGGATAGCAATAATTTTAAGTGGCAGATAAGTTTATCTGGAGATTGTGAAACAGGCCCTTAGTGTCGTGGGCTCTGCTACTATATCATGTGCGACAGATGAGTGTAAGACCTGAAGTTTCTTTAAGAAATTTTATCTACAAGTTTGACCTCATCGATAAATGAAATAAGATAGCGAGAGGTTATTTTATTAGCTGGTTCAATTCCCGGTTCAGGTAAGCTTATCGAGAAATGTGTAAAGTCGATAAAGGCTCCGTCAGACTCGCGCGTTTTGTTAGCGGAACGCGACGCGAGCGCATCGCGCACGTGATCCGCGCTTGGAAGAAGCGCAGCGCCCCGTGGGTGCACGGCACCCGCACAGTCAGGTAATTGCCCCTCGAGAGAGCGATCCGCACGCATCGCGCGACGCGCGCTGCTCTCATCACACTTCACTATTTAACACTACACGTGAGTCTGACGGAGCCTTTAAGGTAGTTCCCCTCCAGCCCATAGATTTTTTCCACACTGTATATTGTATTGGCATGTTAAAATCGACAGCACACACAGTTTCACTAAACTACTATTTTGTTTGTCAACATACTCGTAATTACCAAATAACTCAAACCAAATTCTTGTATCTACAATAGAGTTCGGGAAATGCAATGGCTTCGGGAAAAGGATGGTACGACCGTGCCTTTGTTGTTTGTCTTGCTTGACTTGGCAGGGACAATACCGTGCACCCAGATAAGGGAGTCATAATTTAAGATAAAAAACTCACTTTTTGCAAGCTCCTTAAGTTTATGAAATAAAACAACTAAAAACTGATTATATCGCGTGTACTGAGCTTAAATTACATCCCGACGTTTCGAACACTTTACAGCGTTCGTGGTCAACGGGTCGACTGAGGAAAAATATACAATTACCTCCGTTCAAAAACTATCACAATATGCAAACCTACCCACATATTAAATATTAAACAAATTTTGTGTTTGCACATGCCAGAGGGTCTTTTATAAAAAAAATGCTAATAATGTCAAATACCTAATTTACAATGTCAAATAATTTTAAGTTACAAAAAATATAAAGAATGTTAATACGGTCAAATAAAGACGATAGTTCGGCCTCTATTTTGCTACGGGGCACTAGGCTGGTGGCCAAGGACGAACCTCGCCACCGTACGAAACAAGCTGCAGAAACTACAGAGGCTCGCATGTGTGGCTACCACAGGATGCTGGAGGAGCACTCCGACCGCAGCCTTGGAAGTCATGCTAAACCTTCCACCGCTACACCTCCACATACAGCAGGAGGCTGCCCTGTCAGCGGTAAGGTTGCGAACTCTCAACGTATGGTCTAACTTGAACACTCTGCACACAATATGCCTGGAGAGGGCATACGAAGAACTTCCAGTGCTCAGGGCAGGCACGGATCGGATTCACAAACGTGCTGTCTTTGACAAAAGGTACAAAATACAGTTACATGAGGACGAAAATCAGGAAGGACTCAACCTCCGGGAATTGAGAATCTTCACTGATGGATCTAAAACAGACATGGGGTCAGGCTGCGGTACATTCTCAGAAGACCTGAACATGTCTATAATCACACCGCTGGGCGCTCACAACTCAGTATTCCAAGCTGAGTGCATGGGCATCATCAATGCGGCTGCCGCCATCACTGCAAGGAAAGTAACAGGAGCCTCCATCCGTATACTCTCTGACAGTCGGGCAGTACTGATGGCTCTAGGAAGTCACATCATTACATCTGGACTAATACATGAATGTCATGAACGACTTATGGAGGTAGGTCAAAATAACAACATTGTCCTTCAATGGATTAAAGGTCACAGCGGATCCCGGGGGAATGACGCAGCAGATGAGCTGGCCAGGCAGGGGTCAGGTGCTGGGTCGATTGGTCCGGAACCCATTCTTCTGACGCCCTTCAGCAAGGTACGCTCGACGTTGCTGGAACGAACCGGGAGACTGCACATAGCACTTTGGCAAAGTCAAGAGGGATGCATACAGGCTAAACAAGCCATGCCTAGCATTAACAATAGACTCACCAAAACACTTCTCCGTCTCGGCAAAATCCGGTTAAGGATGGTAACTAGTGTGATAACAGGTCATGGACCATTTAACAAACATCTCTTTAACTTAGGTGTTACAGACAGTCCCCTGTGCCGTGGGTGCATGAAGACTGAAGAAACGGCCTCTCACGTGGTACTGGAGTGCAACGGAGTAGCCCCATACAGGGCAAAACACCTCGGATCCCCGGGTGATCTCCCCGAGGTCCTACTCAACACCAAAGGTTTGATAGGATTCCTCGAGGAGCTGGGCTGGCTGGACTAGCCGTCCTTCCTTCACGCAAAATAGGCGCCAGACGTCGAGTTGCGGAAACCTGCCCGTACTACAATACAATACAATACGGTCAAATAAATAATTTACAAATTAAATTAGTATTAAATTATTATTAGTGTCTACACTGTCCACCATTATGGTTTACAGTCCTATGTCTAGCTTGCTCCTTAACCAAATGAATAACTTGATCCCAAGCTGGTGGTACCGAAAAACCATCCTCTCTGTTAAAATTTGGATATTTTTTAATCTCGATTGCCTCTCGCAACATCCGGGGAATGTATCGTTTCTCCTTGACGAGGATTTGCGGTTTGTCAAATTTAACTGAGTGATTGGGCCTATCCATGACATGCTCACAGACTGCTGACCTTGGTCGACGGTGCTTTACATCGGCTATATGTTCCTTTACTCGAGTAGAGATGCTCCGCTTAGTCTGGGCTACATATGATAGACCACATTCACATTCCAGCCTGTAGACCCCTGCACTCTGTAGAGGAGTAGCCGACTTCACTGGCCTCAGGAACTGTGACATCTTCTTCATTGGCTTAAAATAAGTTTTGGTAGAAGCACGTTTCAAGATGTTGCCAATCCTGTCAGTGACTCCTCGGACAAAAGGCAAGATGGCAGGCCGGCGCTCAACTGTAGGAATCTTCATCCGAGTCTTCTGATTGAGCCGTGGAATCTTGAGCCTGTTCGCTTGAAGTACATCCTTGGCATGCCGGAGTTCCGCCGCTAGGTGCTGCTCATCACATATCCTCTGGGTTCTCTGAAACAAAGATTTGCGTACAGTAGCTAGCTGACTGGGGTGGTGGTGTGATCTACCATTTAAATATCTATTTGTATGTGTAGGTTTCCTATATACAGTGCGGCCTAAGGTATTATCGGGGTTTCTCAATACTAGTACATTTAAGAAAGGTAGTGAACAATTATTTTACAATTCAATGAGAGCGCCCTCTCCTCAAAGTCCTCCATAAAGATGTCAGCGGCCACAGAAGATACCGGGGACCCCATGGCTACATCGTCGACTTGCAGGTAGAATTCATTGTTCCATCGTAGATATCCTGATATAAGGCAGTGTTCCAAGAGCCTGGCATATTCCTCAGACATGTTCTGCTCACGCAACCTCTTCTTCACAATTTCAATGCAGTCTTGTACCGGTAGACTCGTAAAGAGTGACTGGACATCGAAACTGACCATGATCTCGTCATCAGTTAATGTAAGGTCTTTAATGTCACTGATGAAATGGTAAGAATCCTTTGTATGTGTTTTAGTATTACCCCGTAAAGATGAAAGGACTCCTGCTAAGTATTGAGCCAATTTGTAAGTTGGAGCATCGATTTGACTCACTATTGGACGTAGCGAGGCACCGGCCTTGTGTATCTTTGGTAACCCATACAATTTAGGAGGCACCGGGCAATCAGGAACCAAACCTGCAACATCTAGACTAAGGGATTCGCAGTATTCACCAATTAGGTCTTTAGTACATTTATACAGACTTTCGCAGTAGGATCTTTTTTGACATGTTTATAGGTAGGTTGTGCTGTCCGCCAACAGATTCTCAATTTTCTGGTTGTAATCGGTGGTGTCAAGTACAACCGTCGCATTACCCCTAATCAGCTCGAAGAAAAAAAAGCTCCTTAAGTTTCTTCACAAATTTACTTTTGTTTGAAATTTGTTTTCGAAAGTATGTTCATTTCCATTATACCATTCGTGAAAGTCTGCCTAAAAGTTTAAAATAAGTTCTCAGTGTTGTCACAGACCCAACAAAAGATCTTTTTGTATTACGAGTAATCAATCAATAAGATATTTTCTGAAACACGCTCGGGATAGTCGTGTTACTTTTACAAAAGTGAGCTCCAAAGTTGTACTTTTACGGTGGTGGGTGGCACCTCGGTGTTTAAAAGGACAAGAGCAAGTATGAAATGATGTTTGTATTGATGTATCGGACCCCCTGCCGGCAGGTTACAAAGCTTTTCCGGACAGCCCGTATTTACCAACGACCGATAAAGTTGCTAGTTATTATTATTTTGTAAACTGCCAGACGATATAGTACATTGTGCACCAAGGGTGGGAAGAAGGAAATGACTAACGAGAGTCTATTCGAAGCCCGATGTCTAAGGCGGAGGGCTTTTGATGACTCGAGTTTGTAATTCCCTTCCTGCCCGAGATACACAATGTCTAAGGCGGAGGGCTTTTGATGACTCGAGTTTGTAATTCCCTTACTGCCCGAGATACACACAATGTTTTTCATCACATTTGCGAGGAAATAAAAAATGACAATTTTTTTTATCATTTATTAAAGTTCAAAGTAATCATACAATTAGTATTATTACTGAAATTTAAAGTCATATTTTTTTCCGGGTATTTAATAGATTGGATGGAGTTTGTAACGGTTTGAGTAGCTTGTTCTAGTTCTTGGTCCGAGGGTTGGTTGTGAGTTGCAACATTTCAATAAATTTTCGTAAGCTTGATTATACTTTTCTTTTGACTTTTCTGGAAGCAAATTGTCGTTGATCAGTTGAGCCGCACTTAAAACAATTCCGGTGGTGTTGATTTTAATGCACATCTATCTAAGTCTGATTCTGACGACGAAGTTATGTTTAGTTATTTTTGTGTGCCTAAACAACGAAATATGCTTTGAAAACAACAATAAAATGAATAATTATTTTTACATGTTTTTAAAGTGGGGCATTCCACTCATACTATAGTATGTTATTCAATCAAATACAAACATTGAAAACATTGAAAAAATAATCAACCCAGCAGGTAAAGGCTGCTGCAATAAATGCAAAAAGATGATTGAAGGCATTGAGAATTTCGTCAACTTAGTAACTTGACTCACAGCTTAATTGGTAAAGCGATCGAGCCCCGGTAAGGCGTATCGATGCAAGGTTCAAGTCCTGCTGGGTTGATTATTTTTTCAATGTTTTCAATATTTGTATTTGATTGAATAACATACTATAAAATGAATAGTTTTAGTAGTTTGCGCTAAAAGTGATTGTCAACTTTTTTCAACTAACTCTTCCACAGATAATGCCAAGAACTGCGTTTAGTTTTTATGCGTTTAATTTTCAAATCTACACTAACAGGTTGTATCTATCGATTTTCAAAATTAAAGATAAAATAATTGTAAACTCACTACAGTGAGAGTTTTCTACAGACAAAGAACATTTTAAATATAATGCAATTAAATGTACTTACCGTATAAGTTTAATATCCAGTAAAAATGGTTTGTAGCAAAGTTTTCAAGATAGAAAATAAACTTTGGCGGGAATGAAATCTCCTTAATCGCAACTGACGTGTTGACGTGAAGTTTCTATTGACTTTTCTGGAAGCAAATTGTCGTTGATCAGTTGAGCCGCACTTAAAACAATTCCGGTGGTGTTGATTTTAATGCACATCTATCTAAGTCTGATTCTGACGACGAAGTTATGTTTAGTTATTTTTGTGTGCCTAAACAACGACATATGCTTTGAAAAAAACAATAAAATGATTAATTATTTTTACATGTTTTTAAAGTGGGGCATTCCACTCATACTATAGTATGTTATTCAATCAAATACAAACATTGAAAACATTGAAAAAATAATCAACCCAGCAGGTAAAGGCTGCTGCAATAAATGCAAAAAGATGATTGAAGGCATTGAGAATTTCGTCAACTTAGTAACTTGACTCACAGCTTAATTGGTAAAGCGATCGTGCCCCGGTAAGGCGTATCGATGCAAGGTTCAAGTCCTGCTGGGTTGATTATTTTTTCAATGTTTTCAATATTTGTATTTGATTGAATAACATACTATAAAATGAATAGTTTTAGTAGTTTGCGCTAAAAGTGATTGTCAACTTTTTTCAACTAACTCTTCCACAGATAATGCCAAGAACTGCGTTTAGTTTTTATGCGTTTAATTTTCAAATCTACACTAACAGGTTGTATCTATCGATTTTCAAAATTAAAGATAAAATAATTGTAAACTCACTACAGTGAGAGTTTTCTACAGACAAAGAACATTTTAAATATAATGCAATTAAATGTACTTACCGTATAAGTTTAATATCCAGTAAAAATGGTTTGTAGCAAAGTTTTCAAGATAGAAAATAAACTTTGGCGGGAATGAAATCTCCTTAATCGCAACTGACGTGGTGACGTGAAGTTTCTATGTATATTTTAAAACTAAACTTTTTCGCCCGTGGGAGTTAAATCGGCCATAACTGCTCTGTAAGCCTGCGTGTAATATCACTATTGACGAGCAAGTGTGATGAAAAATAAATACTTAAATTATTTTGCCAAACTTACCGAAGAATATCCCCAAGATCATTTTAAGCATGGCATATTCCTGGAGGTATGGATATGCGTCTTCCAACAAGACAGACTGCTGGCGCCGTTTCCATCTTATGGCCCACTTTTCATCACAAAGTGTATAATTGTCTGCAGATGAACGGAGCCACTCGGAAGCATTCTTCTATTTCAGTGTTCTTTGAATCTAGGTCTGCTAGGTCTAGGTCAGAGGTGGTCTCATCAGGGTCCTCTAACCGGTGGTGTACTTTTGTTAGTTGTGGCGCACTGCACTGATGCTCCTGTTGTTGGAGTAAACGTTTTTTCTAAGGAACGACGCGCCCTTGGCTGGTATATTTTATTTCGGCGATACTTAGCCTTCAGATTAGCTTGCTTGTTTTGCTGCGTCAAAAAGCCGACCATGGGCTCGCCCAAACAATTCAGGCCTTTAGTGTAATAAATATAATACGATTCGTTATCTGACGAATAAGTGCCAATGGTGTCGAACCTATAAAGGAGCTGCCCTTAAGGTTCCTGTAGGCGACCTACCGCCAGGGAGGCTCAAGGCGAATCAACCGCCATTTACCGCAGTAGCCGTAGATTTAGTCGGTCCTATGCAAATTGTTATAGGCCGCCGCCGAGAAAAGCGATGGGGCGTACTTTACGCGGTGTAAATACACGTACCTTACCACTAGAGCCGTGAACCTAGAGCTCGCCGCTGCCTATTTATGATTCTATCGCTACGAAGAATGATATCTCGACGCGGCGCACCCACCGTTCTATATTCAGATATCGCCACAAACTTTTACGGCGCGGAACGCGAGCTATCAGAGGCCAAAAACTTTCTGCCTGATAGCCTCAAGCAATTTATGACCGAACGACCCATGATCTAGAAGATCTCGCCTGGCAACCCCTCCGCGGGCGGGGCTTGGGAGCGTCTAGGTGGTAGCGTGAAAACAGCTCTGAAAGTCACGCTAAAAGACAGAGAACCCCATGAAGAAGTTCTACATACGCTACTGCTGGAAGCTGAACACGTGGTTAATTCTAGACCGTTGACTCTAGTTAACCTCGACTTAGAGGCTGAATCGCTCACGCCGAACCATTTTCTCATCGGCCGATTGAACTCTGTCTCCGCTGGGAGTCTTTTCCGACGAAAATATGAGCCTTTCGTCCCGGAAATCAGCCCAAGCACTAGCTCACAACTTCTGGAAACGCTGGATAAAAGAATATCGTACGAACCCGCTGCCACGATCCAGTGCACACCAGAATGCGAAGAAACTACGCGCAGGTGAGGTAGTAATCACAGCAGACGGTACTATCCCACGAGGTACTTGGCCTAGAGGCGTGATAGCACATCTCTTTCCCGGTCCTGATAGCCACATAAGAGTAGCCATTGTACCCACTTGCGCAGGAGAAGTCCGCCGCCTGGTTTCCAGACTCATTCTCATCTGCTCTACACCAATAGACGGTGCTGACGCACGTGGGGGAGAATTATCGCCGATAGCTTAAGAAATTCTTTTAAAAATCTAATACCGGAATTCCGGGATGGCCCATATAAGCAATACCGGTATTGCATGCCCTAGGTATAACCCACAGGTGGGAACGTATTTTAGTAATAAAACTTAAAATTTATTGCATCCTTATAAACAAAAATTTTACTAAAACTTAATAATACGGAACAAAACAACAACAAGCAGGTTACGCGTATAATTGCGATTGGTTTTTTGACGACATTTGATTATGCAATCGTGCCCCATATATTTTATTATTTTATTACCTTTACTTTGTTCAAAAATTCCTGCTACTTGTCGTTTTAGGATCTTTTCCGTATTTTTTTGTTCTTTGATAAGTTCTTCGATGATTTTGAATATGTTATGATTTCTCTGACTAAACAGAGCATTCCACCGTCTATCTATGCCATGCTTTAATGCGTTTTGTTTTCGCGGAACAACACTCCGAAGGGTATGCCACACTGACCACATTTCAGGCGGAAAACTTGTTCCCTTGATATGTGATATTGTAAAACCATCGTGTGACAGTACTTGATTCTTCGGGTAGGATTGATCTTCGAACCATGTCAAACGCAATGGGTATTTCTTCGGCGGTAATAAAAGTTAGAGCAAGAATATGCCTTATCCGAACAGCGAAATCGATATCTTCAGTATATTAAATATGAGCATCATAACATTTTTATTTTGCCCTGGACAGCCGTCAGCCATTAACCGAACTTGGGTTTTGCCTCTCATATCATTTTTTTTAAACGGTCGTAAACAGCGGACATTATTTGATTAGAACCTTTTGCATACTGATCCTCAGTCCAAACGTAAGCAAACGTCTTATTTTTATTTAAGGGTTCTTTAGATGATCCATACACTTTTGTGAAGTTATATAGATACAGCTGTCGGCTGTAGTAACAGCTTTGGTCTGGTACTTTGGGCAAGACCAAGTTTTTATGACAGTCAAACGATAGTATCGCTACATTGTCGTCTCTTTCCCGAAGTAATTAAAAAAAAAGCATTTGCTTTAAGTTTATGTATTCGCATTTCTATAATAAGCTGCGATTTCTTCGATGCGTTTTGCTCCGCTTTAATTCTTTTCTGCAGTTCAATACATTTTGAGCAAACATCTGTCCTGGGGCTTCCAAATCCCAAATTAAAGTCCTCATTGAATTAGTTCTGAAATATGATGGTTTTACGGGACTGTCCGGGTTTTGTTCCTTAAAATGTTTGTACAACTTTTTTATATTCAATTCAGCGGGTAGATATTTCCGTTGTTGGCTTGATCCACGGCAATAATGTGCCTCGGTACATTTTAAAGATTTTATAAACGAATGTACCGATTGTCGTTGTCCTGTATACTTCGTTTTTGTCTGATTACCACCCATTTTTTAAACAGGAAGCCGACCAGTATAGAAAAAAAGAAAAAAATTCGCATCACGTATTCTATACGATAACTTTTGATTGCAAGTGTGCTCAAAAATAGTTTCTGACAAACTGGAATCAATTCTTTTTTCGCATAAATATTATATTTTTTATTAAAATCTCTACTTTTTCTTGTATTCTTAGTAGGTCGTCTTCGTTTGCTTTTTTTTACCTTACAACATTTTAGTATTAATGCATCTTGGTCTTTTTTAAATGGTGTTGCGTAAAACGAACGATGAAAATGTAGCAAATCGCGTACTTTTAATTTTTTACATGCGTATGTTTTATTATCATGATTACATGTACTTGGTTCAGGCAACGACTTTGGCGAGTATCTGTAAAAAGAAAAAAAAGCACTAAGACTTTATATATTTCTTACACAGTGTCCGAACCCTATTATATTTTCAAAATTAGAGCGCGAACTTAAAATTGCTGCTTTCTTAAAATCAAGTATGCATACTTTCGGAAGTATTTCTATGCCATTTTCAGATCCATATTCCAAAATCAGTTCAATCATAAATAAAATTGTCTTTATGTGTGCATAAGCAATCGACCAATGGGAAAGTTTTCTTATTTTCAATAAACACTAATACCATGTATGATGTATAACTGAGTAAAAATTGCCGGTGATACCTCAAACGTGCCATCCAGTAGCCAATAATGCGATATACTTAATGTTTTCATTAACTCAGTGTAGACATTATGTCTTTAATAACAAAATTGTTACCTCTTATTTGAGTTTCTTCCACATTTAACTCAAAATTAATATTTGTTGGTTCAACTGCACGTGTGACATTTTTAGCTTTTTGCCGATTATTACTTGTTTAAGGGCTGAGGTAGATTAGTTAAAAAAAATTTTTGCACCCCCCTTTTTGGTCAGTTCGGGTTGCACAGGGCGGTTCCTCATCACTTCAAGAGCTTAAATACCGCGAGCCATCCGGTTGCCTCGCGGTCATTGAAACTACGCGTCATTGCTGTGAATACGAGTAGATGGTAATTGTTCTAAAACAGTTTGGCAGATGAATTATTGGAATATTACGAGGAATTAATCTACATAAGAAAATATTTCGTTAAAAAAGGAAAATCAAGGTAACATAACAAATACTCAGCTATCAAAAGTTAATTATATTATAAATCCAATTTATTACTCAATTTTCTTTACTTAAGGGATTAAAATCTGAAATTATTGAGGAGACCAATCATTTGTATGCTAAAATTACTTGTTTACATGATGAGATTTTAAAGTTATGTTCAAACCCTGAAGTAGAGGAAAAAACCACTAACAAGCCCAATTTCAAAGAAAAACCGCAAATCGATGTACAGTTTAGCCGTTTGGCACACGCATACTAGAGGTCAAAACACATTTTTTAACCCGCAGTTCTTAAAAAAAGAGAGGTATGGGCACTGCGAATGGCATCTCGCTTAGTGTGGTAGGGCACGTTCAGTGAAAATCATCTCGCTCAAATCTGGAGCAGAGCCCGACTGGGGAAGTACCTCCACCTTACAGAAAACTACAGCCAAATAGCACTAGACCCTACTCATAGTGTTGTGTTCCTGCTGGTGAGTAAGGTTGCGAAAGAGCTCAAAGAGGACCCAGTGTGTTGACGATGAGGGACCCTCTTGTTCCTTTAGCCGTCAACACAGTGAATCCTCCTTTTTGTTAAGGGTCGGCAACGCGCATGTGACTCCTGTGGAGTTACAGGCGTCCATAGGTTACGGTAGCTGCTTACCATCAGGCAGGCCGTATGCTTGTTTGCCACCGTCGTAGTATTAAAAAAAATCCCTTAGGAGGGAAGCGCCGAGACATTTTTTTTATTTGTATGGGATTTTTTTTTTCAGAAACCTATCGGGTGTGATATCTTATGAAAGGGCATTTTGAGGCGATTCTAAAAATATACCACATCATTACATTTCAGCCATTTTTTTTAATAAACACAAAAATTATTTTCAAGACATACCAAGTTTGGGCTCCTCCAGACACGATATGGCTGATTTTTTTAAAATACAATATACCACAAATGATACGTAATATCCTCATATCTAACCTCAAAAAAGCAATTTTGAAAATACTTTCATTAAGTTTTTTTTTTAAATAAGATCTATAAAAAGTGTTTTGAAGAATTAATTCCCAGCAGGCTGGAAATCGCTTTTATACCTTCATTCGATCCTAAATACATGTAATTCGAGTTTGCCCAATCCCAAGAGGTGTGCATAACATTTTAGCGAAATTTTTGCTCTTCGTCAAGTTTTTGCTTGTAGCTCGAAAACAGTACGTCCGACGGAAAATGTTATTTCTATCAATATTAAAGAGGGTTAAATTATGCGTCGAATGAGTAACTTAACTTCTAATTCGGTTCGGCGGTACAGCCGAAATCAAAAGTTATAAACCGGAAAATGTCTCATTTAATTGAAAAACTCGTATTTTGACTTCCATATATTTGAAACAGATGACTCTTGTTGAAAAACCTATAGAATAAAAGTTGTAGAGAATACAATTTCACGTAATATCGACATCTCAATTTTCAAGTAGAGTCATTTTGAAAGACTAAATTTGGCATGAATTCAAAATCAGTTTTTTCTAAATCCTTCTGAGTTGCATATTTTCCATAAAATATGAGGTGTGAGGCGTACATTTAATGCATTGTTACAACTAAAAACATTTAATTGCATATTTCTTAAACGTATCTAATCAGAAAACTATTTATACACCGTGTTTTATTTTCATTTCCGGTAATTCCAAGGGTACATTCATGAGCTTAACTTAAGTATATTTCTTAAAGACGCTAGTGTACTAATTTGCTCCAGTTCCGAGGTAATATATTTCTTTTTCGTCTTTCTGATTGTGTATATTTTTATTTTAGTCTGAGAACCCGCTATAAAGTCATGTAACTGTGTGTTAAGTCAATACAATATTAATTTTGTACTAAGTTGAAACGTCTGCAATCGAAATTTCAATTTTATAATTGAAAGAAAAAATTGAAAAATTCGGATCGGTGTTCCGAAAGGCCGCAAGTTCGAACCTTGCTCGTCGCGGTGAATTTTGCCATTTTTCTTTTAATTATAAAATTTTCAATACAATATGTTTCCTTTGTATATCGGATTGTTAATGTTCGAAATTTCATTGACATGTCATAATGTTCAATTGTTTGATTGAGTTAATATACAGATTGGGGAATCAATCAATAACTACTGAACCTATTTGACTTAACACACAGGTGCATCATTTTGTAGTAGGTTCTCAGAGTAAAAAATTATTAAATGTAGGTTTACATAATTAGAAGGCATTAATAAAATATCGATTACCTCAGAAATGGAGCTAAGTAGGACACTGGCGTCTTCGAGAAAAAAACCCAAGTATAGGTGCTTGGGCTATTACTATTTATTGACTCCACGGTTAATTGTTGATCAGAAGGAAAAGTCACTTGTAACACAATATAACAAAGTTTATTGATAATGAAGGACACAGTACATAATATGTTTACACTCAGTAATGACTCTACGTAAAGCTAGGGGAGTGAACTGAGAACCGGGCTAGTCGCAAGGCGGGGGACAACTGGCGAGGCCCGCGCCTCGCGGCTCGTACGCGGAATGCGATGTCAGCATTCTTGTTATTACATGTGTCCCTACAATAGTCCTCCCCAAAAATTTGTAAAAATTAAAAAAAAAAAAAAAACTCCTTACTTCAATCAGCATGAATAGCTTGGTATCGCTTCGCTAGCGGTGGGCGTCTTACTTAATACCTCACTGTAACCGTACACTGCACGCTCGGCACTTCTCGGCGGTCGGCGGGCGATACCAGGAATTCACGCTGATGCAATAATACACTAATATGACTACTGTAGTTTATAATGAAACATGTAACTGGAAATGAATGACACAATTTTAAGTAAGTACACATTATAAGGTTTAAAAACATAAAACTTTTACCAACTAAATAGCAGTTTTTTTACTTACATCTAACAACACTATCCGTAATGTAATGTCACTTGCACAAGGATAATCTTTACCAGAGAAAAAGGAAATAAATCACGCGTAAACCGTTGAGGGCTGCACCGCTTGTGGCGGCAGGGCCTGCACCTGGACCACTGGCGTCTGCACTCTCGCGGCACCAACCTCCTTATGTAACCAACGTCTGGTCTTCTTCACGCACAACCTCCTCAGTGCAAATAACAGGCTGATCCCTATCAGGCCTGCTACTACTATCAGTATAATGGATAACATGTTCAACTTGGACTCGACTTGCGTGACGTTTGTTACTACTTGGGCCTGAGCTATAAACCTCGTTATTCGTCTGTTTGCTCTGTCCGTAGCCCATCTTGTACTGTTGTAGTGAAAATATTCGTATAGAATGAAATTTACCGTAGACTACAATTTTTTAAATATGCAAAAAATTTATCAAAATTGCAAACTAACAACATACTTTTTCTCTTGTGCAAAAGCTTTAGCAAAAACCTAAAAAAAAATGTTGTGAAACGTGCGCTTGAAATGACATGATGCATTTACGCAACATCGTAAAATGAACAAAATATTTATTTCAAAATAGAGACTAAGTACAATTACTAATTAGTTCATCAACATAATACAATAACATGTGTTTTGAAACAAAATTCAATTACTCACAGCTTGACTGGTCGTAGCCTCACATCCAGTATAACTTGACCTATTGATATTCTGTCTCGAAACGAATAGGCGTGCGTACTACTCGTCCACTTTTAGTCGTTCTAAGGTTAGGTCGTACGTCTGTAGATTCAGATGTCAAGTTAGACTGTACGTCGGTAAATCTGTCTGTCTCGGTAGTCTCTCGGGTCAGCCCTAAGTCGCTTGAATCGTTTAATACGTACGCTGGCTTAAGCCGATCCATAGAGATGTTCGCTACTCGATCCTGAAGTTCGATCTTATAAACTTTCCCGTAACGTTCCAGAACCTTATACGGACCATCATACGGACATTTTAAAGGTTTTCTTACCGTATCATCCCTAACAAAAACGTGAGTGCAGGTTTCTAGGTCTGGATGCACGAAAAACGCTTTGGAATTACCATGTGACTTAATTGCTGGACTATACTTACTGATGGTATGCCGTATTCGCTTAACTAAGTCTTCACCGTCTGCATCTTCGCTGGTTGTGACGTCATAAAAATCGCCGGGTAACCTAAGACAGCGTCCGAACACCATTTGCGCGGCACTTACCCCGTTATCGCTGCGTAGTGCTGCGCGCATTCCAAGCATTACCGCCGGTAATTCATTGATCCAGGACGAATTCTTTAACCTAGCCTTGAGTGCTGCCTTCCAGGAGCGGTGAAACCTTTCTATCCTACCATTCGCCTGCGCGTGATATGGTGAAGTTCTCAACTTTTTCACCCCTAGCAGCTTCATTAAAGATTTAAACAAATTGCCTGCCCTGATCTGTTGTAAGCCTGAGTGGGCACCCGTAACGAGCTATCCACCCCTCAAATATGACTGTGACCACTTTTCCGCTGTTATATCTGTAACAGGAAAAGCCTCAGGCCATCTCGTCTGCCTATCTATTATGGTAACACAGTATCTATAACCCTCTTCTGTAGTGGGCAATGGGCCTGTTATATCTATATTTAAATGTTCAAATCTACCAGCCTCTGGGTACTCTGCAAGAGCTGTAACCGTGTGCCTAGATACTTTGGCTTTTTGACACGGTATACAACACTTAGCCTATTTACCTACATCCCTATTTAATCCAGGCCAGAAAAATCTAGCCGCAACCATTTTTCTAGTGGTTCGTACACCTGGATGATTTAAGCTATGTACCGAATCAAAAGCTATTTTCCTAAAAGCACTAGGCAAATAAGGTCTCATATTGCTAGTAGCAGTTTCGCAATAGATTGCCTTATTGCCAGTGGGCAAAAATACCTTCTTGAAACGCGATCTGTTGTTTTCGCTCGACGCTTCACTGGAAATGTAGTCATCATGTTCCTGAGCGTCAGCAACTTCGTCGAAGTCGATTATTGTGGGACAGGAAACCGTTTCTATGCGCGATAAGCAGTCTGCTGGGATGTTATTCATACCTTCCACGTATCGTATGTCAGTGGTAAACTCGCTGATAAATAACAATTGCCTGGCCCTGCGAGGCGTTTCTTTGTTGCTATCTACGTTCTTAAAGGCGTAAGTTAACGGCTTGTGATCGGTAAAAATGATTAAAGGTTGCCCTTCGAACATTTTTCTAAAGTACCGTACACCCATGAATATCGCTAAAAGTTCCCTATCATACGTACTGTATTTCTGCTGAGCACTGGTCAGGTATTTCTGCTGAGCACTGGTCAGTTTCTTAGAGAAATACCCTAATGGCTGCCATGCACCATCTACCAATACCTGAAGCACAGCGCCGACCCCATAGTCAGACGCATCACTCATAAGTGCTATGGGAGCATCAACGCGAGGATGAAACAATGTAGCCGCGTTTTTCAAGCTTTGCTTACATTGTTCGAATGCCTCCGTTGCCTCTGCGGTCCAAACGATCTTCGTCTTGTCCCTCTTCTTGCTGTTATGTAGATACTTATTGAGCTCTGCCTGGTGAGATGCTGCGTTTGGTAAGTGGGCACGATAAAAGTTTACCGTCTCGGGTTTCGGGTAGGCCGCTACTGCTTCAACCTTCTCTGGCAATGGCCGTATACCCTCTGTGGAGACTTCAAAACCTAGAAAATCTAATTTTGACTTACCAAAACAGCATTTTGATACGTTGATGGTGATCCCAAACTGGTTGAGCCGCTCGAACACAGCTTGGAGATGCCGCTCATGTTCTTGCTCCGAGACTTGCTTGCGAGGCTTGCTACAAGAATATCATCAATGTACACAAAAATAGAGTCAAAGTTAGGGAAAACCGTGGTGTCCATGAACCGCTGGAACGTCTGGGCCGCATTCTTCAAACCGAACGGCATTTTTGGGAATTCCCACAACCCAAATGGGGAAATTAGTTCTATTTTCTCGATGTGTTCGTCAGCTACAGGGATGCAGTGGTACGCTCTGTTAATATCTAAAGTGGTAAAAATATTTTTACCCGTCAGAATATACGTAAAGTCCTGTATGCGTGGAATTGGGTATCTGTCAGACTTTGTAACCTCATTTAATCGCCTGTAATCCCCGCATGGGCGAAGTTCGCCGTTCTTTTTTGGAACGACATGCAACGGACTCGCCCATGGGCTCTTTGATGGCCTACAGATACCCATTTCCTGCATGAGTCTAAATTCTTCTTTAATTCTCTTGTACCGGTCTGGTGGTAATGGTCGCGCTCTAGCAAAAATTGGTGGTCCCGTCGTCTCTATATGATGTCTCACACTATGACTGGGGGGATCTCTGAAATTAACTGGTTTTGTTATATCGGGATACCTACTTAGCAAGCTGTGAAAAGGATGATCAGCTTCAAGGACCTTGATGGATGGGTTAACACAGTGCTCCAATGACCCGATAACACTCAAGTATGTTAAGCCATCAACCTTCTAGCTAGCAAATCGACAAGTAGGCCATAATTAACAAGAAAATCCGCGCCTATAATCGGTTGCTTCACATCAGCGATTACATATGTCCATTTATAGGCACGTCTCATCCCAATGTTTAACTCTAGAGTCTTTAACCCGTAGGTTCGAATGTCAGTACCATTCGCTGCATATAGTTTACACACACTTTCACCGGTTGATAGTCTGTTACTTACCGGTATAACACTGATGTCGGCACCCGTATCGATAAGAAAACGCAAACCACTGTTACTGTCCGTGATGCAAAGGCGGTGTGACGGTGGAGCTGTACAAGTTTCCGCCACCTCTTGTACTCTAGCTAGTTTCCCGATGTCGCAGTACTCCAGGAACACGGTGGTACGCAACGCTGCGCCTTCTCTTTATACCGGTAGTGGTATGTGCACAGCCAGTCTGGGCTTTGAGGCGTTCTTCTGGAGCTGCTCCTCCCCCTCGATGTTGACGGACGCCGCGCGTTTCCCCTCGAAATGGATCCCTACAGCGACACTGACTTGCCTGCCTCTGCTGCCCTTCAAGATCACGCAGCCTGCCGTCGAGCTTCTCCAAGGCAGCCAACACTGCTGTCATGTCAGAAACTGGCGACGCTCTGCCCCGCGGAGTTGACGTCTGTACTCGTACCTCGGATATGTGTGGAGTCGGTCTGACTGCCCCCAGCACCTTATCCGCAATGGCTGCCAGGTTGTCTAGGTTCTGGATATCGGCGACTGCCACCGCTGCTCTCACTGCTTGAGGAGGGTGGTTCTGCCAAAGGATACACAAGGTCTGATCGGGCACCTTCCCTCTCGCCAGATCTTGCATCTTCCGTAGCAGATGCGACGGCTTCTGGTCTCCCAGCTCCATGTCGCTGAGGAGTTTCTGCAGCTGCGCTTTGGCCGAATCTTTATAAATTGTCAACAACTTCTGCTTCAGTGCCTCGTACTTGCCAGTCTCAGGTGGCTGCAGCAGCAGATCAGTAATCTGTCCAATGGCGCTCTTCGTCAGCTTACCGAGGATGAGGTCATACCTCGCCTGGTCCCTTAGGTGTTGTGGATTCAGGATCGCTTCAATCTGCAGGAACCAATGCCTCGGCTGATCCGCCCAAAATTCTGGCAACCTGGATGCGACCGTGACGGCAGCCAGGTCCAGCTGCTCGCTGGTTCTTGAAAACCCTGCAGGCGGCGCGCCTGCCGGTGGCGGCGCCATGCCTTGCGCCCCGGCGGCGGGCACTCCGCTTGTTCCGTTTGTCATCTTTTTTTATGATGGCGTTAAAATCACTAACTGTCCTTGCCCCGGTTCACTGCCCCAAAATGAGTTGCCACCGCAAAACAGAAAAAAAAAATCACTGTCCGTATAAAACTGTCTATAAATTCACCGAACGTTTAAAGTCACTGCGTTTCTATCGGGGTCACCACTTATAGGTGCTTGGGCTATTACTATTTATTGACTCCACGGTTAATTGTTGATCAGAAGGAAAAGTCACTTGTAACACAATATAACAAAGTTTATTGATAATGAAGGACACAGTACATAATATGTTTACACTCAGTAATGACTCTACGTAAAGCTAGGGGAGTGAACTGAGAACCGGGCTAGTCGCAAGGCGGGGGACAACTGGCGAGGCCCGCGCCTCGCGGCTCGTACGTGGAATGCGATGTCAGCATTCTTGTTATTACATGTGTCCCTACACAAGTAAGCTCAGGAATATACCCTTGAAATTAACGAAACTAAAATAAAACACGGTGTATAAATAGTTTTCTGATCGGGTCGGGTACGTTATAGAAATTTGCAATTCAATGTTTTTAGTTGTAACGATGCATTAAAATGTACGCCTCACACCTCATATTTTATGGAAAATATGCAACTCAGAAGGATTTAGAAAAAACTGATTTTGAATTCATGCCAAATTTAGTCTTTCAAAATGACTACTTGAAAATTGAGATGTCAATATAACGTGAAATTGTATTCTCTACAACTTTTATTCTATAGGTTTTTCAACAGGAGTCATCTGTTTCAAAGATATGTGGTATGGAAGTCAAAATACGAGTTTTTCAATTAAATGAGATATTTTCCCGGTTTATAACTTTTGATTTCAGCTGTACCCCTGAACCGAATTAGAAGTTAAGTTACTCACTCGACGCAGAATTTAACCCTCTTTAATATTGAAATACGTAACATTTTCCGTCGGACGTACTGTTTTCGAGCTACAAGCAAAAACCTGACAAAGAGCAAAAATTTCGCCAAAGATAAAAGATAAAAAAAAAGATAAAAGATATTTATTCTTCAATTTAGGCACATTACAATGCACTTATGAACGTCAGAGAGAAAAAAAAAACTACCTCCGGTTCTAACCCTACACCTCTGACCCGAGAAGTATTATTTATGACCGGCAAGAAACTCGGCGGGACTTATTTTTTCAAAACAGTAATACAATAATATTATATCTTAAAGATACACAATAATGCGTAGTTCTATAAGAAGGCATATCAAAACAGCTTGAGAGACATACAATGTACGTATTGTTTAATTAAAATATAATAATAATAATAAAATCCAAATCTGATTGCTTCACAAAATGTTTGATATGCTTTCCTATCTGAACTGTGTCCTCTAAATGTTAGATGATTTTGTAGTATTTTCTGGTTTGGGCCATGCATCTTTGTCCGTCATATAGTCCTCGACCCTGTAATAACCCTTTGACATTAAACTTTTTTTCAAATATTTCTTAAGAGCGGGAAATGATAAATTTAAGGTATCGACGGGTAACTTGTTATAAATGTGAATACCTTGACTAAAATATAATAATAATAATAATAATAAATACTCTTTATTGCACACCTCATACAGTTACAAGCACAAATTTTACAATTAGATAAATTTAGGTAGAGGTAACAACAGGCGGTCTTATCGCTAATGAGCGATTTCTCGAAAATATGACTTATATGCTTTGCGGATACGACTACTTCTGATAGCAAGCTTGTTTTTATTTCTAGTGTTATAGCTGTGGATGTCAGAATTTTTTTTGAATGTATGTATATTCTTTACAACAAAAATAATATTGTCATAGATATATTGGGAAGCAACAGTTAAAATATTAATTTCTTTTTAAGTTATACAGAAAGCGGATGGCTCTTTTTTGTAAAACAAATATAGTCTGTATGTCAGCTGCTTTGCCCCAAACCAGAATACCATATGACATTACACTATAAAATAAAATAACTGTGATAAACTAAGCGAGCTGTGTCAATATTTGTTAATTGTCTAATTCTCCTAACGGCATGAGCGGCCGAGCTTAATCGAAGAGCGAGTTTTCTTATATGAGGACTCCATTGTAGATTTTTGTCCAACGTCGAACCAAGGAACACTGCTTTATCTACTATCTCTAAACATTCACCATTCAGGAGAATCTTAGTGTCCACCGGTGCAACGTTTGGCAAAACAAATCTAATACATTTGGTTTTCTTAGCATTAAGTAGCAAATTGTTAATAGTAAACCAGTTCAGTACAGCAGCTAGTGTGTTATTGATTACAGTAAAATCGGTAGATTGCCGGTCAACTTCGAAAATTAAAGATGTATCATCGGCAAACAGAACGATATCACAGTGGTTTTGTACTACACAAGGTAAATCATTTCTCTCTCTTCAGTCGGTCCCTCATTACTGAGGATCGTGATCACTAGGAAGTACTTTTAACTTGATGATCTGTCTCCATCGGTCCCGGTCCGTAGTAGCCCTCACCGCCTGGTAGAATTTGCTTGAGGAGGTTGCTTCCTTGACTTGGTCACACCATCTGTTTGGTGAGCGGCCACGGGCTCTCTTGCTTTGAATACCCCCAACCATGACCAGTTTTTCCAGGCTCTCGTCTCCTCTTCTCATGATGTGGCCAAAGTATGAAAGTATACGACTCAAACAGACGGCAGACAGTCGTGTTTTAATGTTAAGCTGTGAAAGAATAGACACATTGGTACGTTTGGCCGTCCAGGGTATCCTGAGCATTCGCCTCCAGCACCACATCTCGAATGCGTCTATTCTTTGTCGTTCTCGGGCTAGAATGGTCCATGTTTCAAATGGTCCATGTGTAAATCATTTATATAAACCAAAAACAGGAATGGGGCCAAAATAGAACCCTGTGGCACTCCTAATTTTACTAAAGTCCCTTTAGACTGGGTTTTATTTACAACAACTGTTTGTGTTCTGTTGCTAAGATATGAAGACATGAGATTCAAGGCATTTTCTCAAAAAGTTATGCACACCTCTTGGGATTGGGCAAACTCGGATTACATGCATTTAGGACCATATGAAGGTATTAAAGAGATTTCCAGCCTGCTGGGAATTAATTCTTCGAAAAAATCTAATTTTCTTGGCCTAATATCCAACGGGAAATACCTCTTTAACCCTTTAATGCTCAAAAATTTTTTTTTGTTTTAAGTACTTAAATGAGTTGTTAGGAGTAATATAAACTACAGAAAAATAAGAAAAAAAAGATTTTGTTTATGATCTTTTAGAAAACATACGTTAAGAATACTTGACATTGCCCAACTTTCACTATATGACCGTTGGCAACCAATGTCAAGTATTCTTCCACATTGCGCATGGTGGAGAGATATTAAATAAATAACAAGTTTATAGTTTTTACACAAAAAGTTTTTATTGAGAAACATGAAAAGAGTAGAAACAGTTCCTTTTTGCTAGGCACAATATCAATTTGCATTTTGAGCACTCCATGTTCGTGTTTCCTTTTTTGCAATGCTACACCTTCCGTAAGAGGTGTACACTGGCAAGTGTCCTGTATTATCATACTGAACTACTGGTGGAGGTCTTGGAACTACTGTTGCTTTTCTGACAGGTGCAATCACATTAGACGGCCCAGCCCTGTTTTTTTTTAGAAGCTCGATTGCTAGTTGCAGTCTAAATTTCTTTAGTGGCATAGTCTTTTCAGTAGCTCCTGCTTGTCGCTGATACAACAACCAGCCATTGTTTGCACATGTGTCCAAGACCTGAGATAATATAGCCATATACCAGCGCTTGGTTTTGAAATTTGACCGATATAGGGCCACCAACATGTGAGCTAAATCAACACCTCCCATATGAGCGTTGTACTGCTTTACGATCTGAGGGCAGTTTACGTTGACTCGGGATTTTTCGGCTTTTGAGTATCGTCGCATGGACTCCATCGGGTATGAATCGACAAAAGAACTCGCCAATGTTACCACCTTATTATCCAGCCACTTCACAACGACTAGCTTGTTCTTTTTGCATACTAGCTGCTTGCTTGTACCCCGATCTTTTTTCGACAGCTGTTTGTCAGTAGGGAACTTTTCTTGGCACCCTCTAAGCCGGTTATTTTTTATGGTTCCTAGACTAAATAGGCCATGTTCATGACGCAAGAGACGAATCAGTTCAAGCGACGTGAAAAAGTTGTCAAAATATACGACCCATGGTTTCATCTTGATAGTTTTGCAGAGAGCGATGACAACTTTTGCCCCGAGCCCCAAACTATCTTCGTAATATGTAAATGAATAGAATCGAAATGTATCATCGCCACCGTACGGCAAAAAGTCATAGACAAGCCCAGATACGCCAGCACGTACAAATATTGTAAATCCCCATTTCTTTGGTTTTTTCGGGAGATATTGGCGCCGGCTGCCTGCTCTGGTGCCCTTATAAGGCACCATCATTTCATCAACACTATATCTTTTTTCTTCGTCGAGTTTTAGACAGTTTTGCCTTACAGCTTCTAAAAGTGGACGTTTTGAAATATCGGTCGTCATTGATTAAGCTATTATCGACAATACTTTCTTAAGCTTTCATATTTTTTCAGTGACATGACATCGGCGATGGGTGCGAATCTTTAATCTTTGGACCAGTAGTCTCTATAAGAAGGCATGGGAACTACACCCATTATAATTGTCACGGCTATGAAGTCACGTATGTCATCGATAGTCACATTGATACATTTCGAGGCTTCGTTGGATTGTACCGAGAAAAGGTTGGTTTGGTCTCTGATCATTAGCATTATGTCTTCGGAGAAGAACGACAGAAAAAAATCGCTCGGGGCTTTTAGCTGAGACTCAGCAACACAAATTCCGCTTCATCGAGGATGGCATTATGGTCAAATTTTGTTGCTTTCCAGGTGTATGTTAGTGGTTTACGAACAAATTTCTTTTTCTTAACGGCGCGGAATGGTTGTTGTGTAGCTTTGCGTTTTGACCTTGTCTGCGGTGCTGGAGAAGGTGTATATGGCGATAGAACAGATGATAGATTTAGTGCTGGCAGTGGGACTTGTGGGGATGCGGGGAATATTTCTCGAATTACAGGGGTTAAAGGTACTGTTACTTTCATACTTCATTAGTTCGCGCATAGTGGAAATTACAGACTTTAGTGTAATTTTAGATACTTTTGTGTAATTTTAGTTTTACAGTAAATATTGTTAAAGTTTAATAGTTTTTCTTCATTTCTACTCCACTAAAAAACTACCAACGCGACAGTGTGGCCGAAGAAGATATAGAAAAAAATGACATAATTACGCCTTTTGGCTTATTTGAGTTCCCAAAAATGGGGTTCGGATTACGCAACGGTGCTCAGACCTTCCATAGGTTCATGAACAACACTGTTCTGGAAGGCCTGGATTTCTTATTTAACTACCTGGACGATGTCCTTATCGCGAGCGACACTGAGACGCAGAATAGGGAACATTTAAGGCAAGTATTCCAACGTTTCGATCAATTTGGCATAACAATAAATTTAAGTAAATGCAGCTTCGGGCATTCAAAACTAGATTTCCTTGATCACGAGGTAAGCACGGCAGGCATAAGACCTCTAGAGGAAAAGGTTCAAGCTATCGTAGATTATCCAAACCCGGCAACCCTAGATCAACTGCGGAGATTCATAGGCATGCTGAATTTTTATCGCCCTTACATACCGAGAGCGGCAAGAATTCAGTTAGAGTTAGAGAGATATCTCGTTAACGCTAAGAAAAACGATAAAACACCCATAGTATGGACGAACGAAGCCGAAGAGGCGTTTGAGCAATGTAAAACAGGCCTTAAGGATGCCGTTACATTGTCTCAACCCCGCATCGACGCACGGTTAGCGCTCATGACGGATGCGTCAAATAGTTCTGTCAGGGGGGTTTTGCAACAATTAGTTGACAACAGGTGGGAGCCATTAGGTTTCTTTTAAAAAAAATTGAGCAATGCACAAAAAAGCTACTCGGCCTGTGATCGCGAGTTGTTAGGGATGTATCTCTCAATTAAACACTTCCGAAAATCGTTCGAAGGCCGACCGCTGATATTGTATACAGATCATAAGCCCTTATGCCAGGCATTCAATAAGTTAGGCGACAATAACAACGAGACGCCTCGCCGAACGAGACAGCTTTTGTTCATCAGCGAGTTCACGACCGACATTAGGCACATAAGTGGGAAAGAGAACGTTGTCGCTGATACTTTGTCGCGCATAGAGACCATTGTTTGTCCCACAGTGCTCCATTACGCGGAACTCGCTGATGAGCAAGCAAAAACGAATGGTTGAAAAACATGACGCAATCAGGTCAACTGGAAGGAAACGGTAATATAAAACTGAAATTAATTACAATATCTACCTGTAATAAGTCCATCTACTGCGAAATGTCATCAAAAGGAGTACGACCATATCTACCAGAAAACCTTAGACAGTTGGCGTTCAAGAGTGTACACAACTTAAGTCACCCCGGAACGCGTGCTACTCGTAAAATAGTTTCACGTAAATTCTTCATACTAGATGAATAAGGACATTGGGATATGGGCTAAATCATGTATACAGTGTCAGAAGTCGAAAATTAGTCGACATACGATGTCGAAGTTAGAAACTTTCGAGGACGCCGATCGCATGGAACACATCCACGTAGATTTAGTTGGGCCGCTCCCGACATCTCCACGTGGAAATCGTTACTTATTAACTATAGTCGACAGACGCACCAACTGGCCAGAGGCTTTTCCTCTGCCAGAGATGTCCGCAGAGCTGGTAGCGAAGACCATTTATGACGAATGGATAGCGCGTTATGGGTGCCCGGTTAGGCTAACGACCGATCAAGGTCGACAATTCGAGAGGAACCTGTTTGGGAGCTGATGAAACTTTTGGGTATTAATAAACTAAGAACTACCCCGTATCACCCCCAAAGCAATGCTAAAGTAGAAAGGTTCCACAGGTCTTTAAAAGCTGCCCTTATGGCTAGAATCGATGATAGTACTTGGGAAGATCAGCTGTCAACCATAATTTTTTTTTTTTTATACCACGACGGTGGCAAACAAGCATACGGCCCGCCTGATGGTAAGCAGCTACCGCAACCTATGGACGCCTGCAACTCCAAAGGCGTCACATGCGCGTTGCCGACCCTTTACAAAAAGGAGGATTCACTGTGTTGACGACTAAAGGAACAAGAAGGTCCCTCATCGTCAACACACTGGGTCCTCTTTGAGCTCTTTGGCAACCTTACTCACCAGCAGGAACACAACACTATGAGTAGGGTCTAGTGCTATTTGGCTGTGGTTTTCTGTAAGGTGGAGGTACTTCCCCAGTCGGGCTCTGCTCCAGATTTGAGCGATGACATTCGCTGAACGTGCCCTACCACACTTAGCGAGATGCCATTCGCAGTGCCCATACCTCTCTTTTTGGCGTAGTTTAAGGACATACCCAGGTCCGAGGTCCAGAATGCAAGATGCAGACCAGGTCAGGTAATGTTAGGTTTACGAGCGGCAAGCCGGAGCGATAACGGCATCAGTGCTGCTGAAATGACTTTCGGACGCGTACTGCGTTTACCAGGAGATTTCTTTAGCACGTCACAGGATGTAATATCCAGTGATCCATTTAGTTTAGTCGCTAGTATTAGGGATAGTATAAGTAAATACAAACCTAAATACTATAATGAGAAACATATCGTCCTATTACTGCAAATACCGACAATCTGCAAAAAACGCGTTTTGAGATATCGAGAATTGAAAGTTTGAATGCTTATTTATATTTTAAAATGTTAAAAAGATGCATTATATTTTTAAAAAAGCTAAACCCTATGTTATCTTGTTTGCCATTTTATTGCACAATGCATGTAGACTGTCTTTAAAATACATTTAACTTATGTTATAAAAAATATAGTCGGCCATATAACTGTTTTTTCCTGTACAAATATAATCTTGTTAATTTCTTGTCCAACAGCATCAATATCTAAAAATCAACTAAAAAACTAATTTATTAGAAATATAATTTACCTACAAGCAACAGGACAATTTAAAAAAAACAGTTTTCGAGTTATTTTTATTTTATTGAAAAGATGTACGGTTTTACCTGTACAACATTTTGGGATTCCTTACATATGGTGCTTTAAATACCGCTGAAATCATTCATATTCAGTGGAATATGAATGATTTCAGCGGTATTTTAAATTTAATAGTTTGTATACATACTTTGCATCAATATTCTTTTATCCACAGACATATGCTTTAAGTGGCAATTAATACAAATAAAATTATAACTTATTGCATGATATTAAAGTAGACTAACCGTTAGTTATTTACTGCACCGCTGTGGTTAAAAGGGCAATAATAGTCAGTTAGTGGTTGATTGAAATGAACGTAGACGTTTTTTTACTGGTTATATTTATTTATTTATAAAAACACATTACAAGTTAACTAATCGTCATCGACATAAGCTTACTAAATCTTTTTTCTTTGCCGCGGAGATCGCATGTTGTACAATTTTTGTAAACGGTGGCTTTGTACCATGTTTTCTGGTGTCGGTGGTGGTTCTACGGAATTGGGGTTCGATCTGTTACGCTGCTTCCCTTTTCTTGTGCTGTATCTCGGGCCAGGTTGAGGAGATGTCGGCTTGTGAAATGTTATTGCGGGAGCCCTGGTGTCAAAGTTTAAATAATCTTCAGAGACGTCATAGTTGAAATAAATCCTATGATCGCCCTTCAAAAACTTCATTTTTTTAACTTTCAGCCACAAAACTTTGTTGCCGTTGCAGTCTTTGGTTTTATTTTTTAATGTAGCTTCGGCTAGTAGCTTTAGATCGTAGAACTCATTGAATTCGAATTCTTTTACATTGTACGGGGCTTTTTTTACCTTTTTATTACCGACTTTGTATATGTCTTTCGATCTGGCACTCTTAAAAATGTTCGTCCAGTCTGTCAACGAAAAAACATCCTTATGCTTCTTCGCCCTTTCAATGCTGCTATGCATTGAGTCGGCTTCCATGTAGGAGTGCCCCGACTCCAGAAATTTCTGCTCAATAACATGCAGGTGGTCAATTTCGTTACCAGCCCATAATAAAATAGCTGCAACATTTTGGTTGCGATTTTGCCCACCGCACGTGACGGAGAATAGGGACACATGTGTTATGTCAGTAGAGATGCACTTTGACAAATAATAGTACAATATGGTACCGATTTCAGCGCTGCCCTTTTTACCATGAACTTCGGACCAAGGAAAGCAAAAAGCGTTGTTCAAAGCAAAATATATTTAAGTAATATTTACTTATAGGTATATCTTACTGTTCTAGTTTCCGAATTCATTCATACTTATGACAAAATTTCTTAGATATTGTGTCAAAATCACGGTTTCTAGGTCATTTATTTGGTTTTGTTACAAAAGTAAAGTATCCGTCGCACCGATTCTGTTTGAAGGTAATGTCATTCCTGTGTCCGATAAAGTTAAGAATCTCGGGTTAGTTTTTGTTTCTAACATTTCTTGGAGCGGCCAAATGGCAGATATAAGTCGGAAGGTCACGGGAAAACTACCCAAGTAACAAAAGCTTCTATAACTAAGGCCTTTTATCACCAATCAGTGATAAAGTAGGCCTATAATGGTAACCATTGTGACTGCTTGTACTATAAAGGTTTTTAATAGAGCGTTTTGGTTCTATAAATTAAAGAGCAATTTAGTTCTATAAGTTAGCTCTTAGAACGCTTAAAGGACCATAAAAAAGAATCTATAAAGTGTTGCACTGTAATAGATTTGCAAAAAGCGATTATAGTACTATTTAATACTATAGACACTTTACTGACACTTTTATGTACCTATTATGCACTAATAATGCGTCGAATTAACTTTTATAGTACTAGTATTGTAGCAGTATCGCAAACACTATTACAGGATCAATCTGCACTATAAAAGGACTTTGCACGACCATTACATAACGTTTTAGCTTTTTAAATGCTCCCTCAACATCGCTATAGGACTACCCAAATCCATTAAAATATGGCTGCCGTTTTCTGAAAGTGATAGCACATTAGCAGCACGACTGGAGCCCATGTGTACTATAGCAGCCACAGTCGGGACAAGTCCTAATTTTATTAATTAAAATTTAATTAAAACAGTAAAACTATGAAGGCGCATTGTCAAATTTTAAATCAGCATAATGATTTTGTCAATACAATTATTTTCGCAAGTGCAAGTACCGGCAGAATTACGGTTCACGAATGTTTTTTAGTATGTACCTTTATATGTCACTTTAAGGAACTAAAGGAACATGGCGAATGACTTACAAATATATTTGTTTAATTTCTTGTGAAATAACCTCACGACGACGACAGCACACAACACGAGGCTTTTGGTGATAAAAAAGATCACTGGAATCGTTCACGGCGCAAATTAGCACTATAAACATGTTTTGGCTACTTTAATAGTTCCTAATTGTGACATAAACATTGCAGACATTTCAATTATAGAGCTGATTTATCACAGTGATAGCCTTTATGTAATGTTTATAGAATAAATCAGTGATAAAACTAGGGCCTATTTGGGGTTAGGTAAAGGTTTACGACACCATTATAGTGCTAATCATGAACACTAATTAGCACGTTCTAAAATGTTCTCAGGACTTTTATAGGGCCAAATTTTGCTACTTGGGTAAGAACTCTCTATAAATTTAAAAACGTTCTTCCAGTAAGTACCAAAAAATATGTTAGTGCAGGCATTGCTTATGCCAATTACTGATTATGGTGATGTGTGCACTACGAATGTCACTCAAGAACGCCTCAATAGACTTGAACGCCTCCTCAACAATGGCATACGCTTTATCCTCAGGATCCTCTGTACCCTCTATACAATTTTGTTTGAGCCTTCTGCTCCCAAATATCTAAAAAGTAAGTTCTTGTGCGACGCCCCTCGTTCTGGCTGTGAGCTGCGTACTGCCAGAATTCTTAAACTTTCTATTCCATCTCACCATTCGGGTTTCATGAGTAACTCTATCGTCGTCCAGGCAAGCCGTCTCTGGAATTCGCTTCCCCTCAATATAAGGCATGCCTCAAGCAGATTCGCTTTTAAGCGGATGCTACATAAGCACCTGCTAAAGCAATTCGAATAGTGTCCATCGATATAGTATTTATAAATATATAGTAGTATATTTATCTATATATATTCCTGGTATTTTATTTTTGTATTTTTATGTAGATTATTAACTTCTTCTTTTAGCTAAGCTTTCAATGAGGTTAATTAACTATTCTCTTACTTTTCTCTGCACCTTTTTGTCATGTCTGTTTAGCCCAATGGTTGACTGGTAGAGAATGCCTTTAGGCATTAAGTCCGCCATTTGTACATTTTTCTGTTGTGTGCAAAAAGTTTAAATAAACAAAAGTCGTAAAGTGTAAAAAATCGTATTTCATCACCGATAGCGAATAATAAAAACTTATTTTTTTTAAATAACAAGTCATTATCTAGTCTATTTAAAATCAAAGTGACTTGTTCACCTTCCTAGAACTATCAGAAGAAGATAGAACCTTTCTGTTTTCCTTTCCTAGAACTATCAGAAGAAGATAGTGTCTTGCCTTAAAATATTACTGTTTAATTGTGTTAACACTGTATGTGGTAGCCAACCCGCACTAAATATGAATTCTTGACAATTTTCATCTGTTTATTTTTCGGATTCTCTCAAATCTCATATTTTCCAAACACTACGACAGTCCAGTAAATTAAAATTATATATATATATATATATTTTGTTTTTGAGGTATTTCTCGTACCTCCTAAAGTATAAATATAGCCAAGAAGATATTACGTATCGTGTTATCTAGTACCGCTACAAGTATATGCTACACCTGCAAATTTAAATAGCACCGTTCGAGACGACAAATTAAAATTTATCTCCAGATGACGAGCAAATTTCTCTGACTTACGCGCTTTTAGAATATCTACCGACGTAACATTCATTTCTTCACTAAGTGTCACTTTTAAACACCTATTGTAGAACTGTCTCTGTCTAAGTATGTACTTCAGTACTTAACTCGATTAGTTTTTCAGTCACGGTCTTCGATCTTTAGGTACATTTATTTTTGTAGCAACAAAGGATTTTGCTTTAGATATCACTTTCAACATCACAGATACAATAGACTGTTATTAAATCAAATACAAAGGTTGAAAACATTCAAAAAATAATCTACCCAGCATCACAGATACATCTACTAATAGATGAGGTTACTATGTAAATTCCCATACAACGAGTATAACTTGTACGAAGTGCCAAAACTGTATATCTTGTTTACTTTACAGTCCAATCTCATTCATTTCCCAGGCACAACGCCTGTCTGAAGATCTCTCTATATTGCTTTCATCATTAATACCTTCTCCTATTGTCTTAGTATTTCTATGAAAAATTCTCCTGTTCAGACTTATTTACACGTAATCAAAGGTTTACTAATAGAAACATGTAATAGGTACAATTTTATAGTGGTTTTGCTTTTTCTGAACCTTTTACAATTAATTACTTATGCTGTGGTATCACTTATTTGTGTAAGTATCTAGATCAATACATGTGTAACTCACAGATATTGTCTGTTATAATTATAAGTATGTACCTACATATACTTTCAATAAATGAAATATTAAGACCATGTAATATCTGAACTATCGCTTTCAATCGTTTCTATATAAGTAAGGGTCTGATTCGACAATCATAAACTGACTATTACTAGTGACACCACTTTGAGACCTTCTAGTAGGTGACATGTGACAAACAAGTAGTGATCTCTCTGGACATCAACGTGTCACAGCTTGGCATATCAAATAGAGGTCAGGCACCTAAACGACACTTTCATATAAAAAAAAAAAATTATTGCAATCATCCATCAATTCAGTTTGTCACAACTTGATATTATTAACGACTTAAGTGGTTAAATATTCAATCACCAAGATGAGATCTGTCAACCTGGATATAAAAATCATCAACCTAAGAATATATATTTTTTTAATCAAAAAGATTTTTAAATGCCATGCATCAACTACAAAATTAAAACATCATCTCGTCAAAATTCTCAGAAATGAAATTATCCGTTTTTATCCGGTTACATGTGCTAACAAAACTAAATAGCTAATTTCAAAGACTAACAGTCGATCAAGGGCTGACAAGCTATTATCAGAATTCCATTTATTTAGAATGCTATCAAACGAAGTTACAGTCAACATTTTTAAATATTGCATGCTTCGTAGTTCAAAAATTAAATTCTTTACTTTCACCGCAAAAAACCTATTCCCATTCGCTATCGTTCGTTTTCTTTCTTTTAAACTTATGTTTACCATTATTTCGAATGCCTCAATTATTTTTCTGTTTCTTCGGATTTAATACTCTAATTCTATTTATGTTACCGAAATTATTCGATGTCCTAAAAAGTATCATAGATTGTGCTTTCATTCAATCTATTATATATGAACCCTCAATCTCTCTAAATAAAGTACTTATATATCAACTTGATAAATAGAAATAGCAAACTCTTGTTGATTCGCTTATCTTACGCTCTAACTCTTTGCTTTAAATCAAAACGTTTCCATATTACCATTAAACTTGAAACAAAACTCTGCACTGTGCTTAAGATACTCTTTATTCTTTGAGTCAAATAAAATGTCGTATATCCTACTATCTACTTTCCTGAACTCAAGCTTCTATTTCAATCATATAATTCTGATTATAAAATCAGTTTGATGTCTGATATTCCAATTGATTACTAACGTCAACCTTCTTCATTATCGTCACTTGCAACGTCACGGTTGCTTTATCCAGCATGTTACAGTGAAGGTTGGCTTTAGTTTGATCCCACATACAAAGACAATCGTAATTATAGATCACAAGGGAATGAGCCTTCACTGCAAAGTAAAGTTTCTTTCTCATTTTTCAGTTTCCAAAGTAAAGGTCACTTCCTGGCCATTACTTATCTACAACTATTCTTAGACACAAAACCTTTTTCAAACTTTTTATCGGTTGTAATCATTACTCATCGCAAAATTAAGCTTCAGTTCTGACTACAACTATTCTTTTTATTCATAATTTTCGTCTTATATCGTTTACGTCTTTAAAAAACACTATATAAATTCCCTTTCTCCTACTACGTGTCATACCTATCACTCGTAAGTTCTCATTGGTATTCTTCAGAGCTCAAAAAATATCTATTACAATAATTTAACATAAATCTCTTGCAACAACTTATTAGTCATCGGAGCTTAACCTAATCCATCGGGCATTCGTGCCGAACAAAACTGAATGTCAACAAATATATTCGGTTCGAACTCGCATCAATAAATATATTATGAAGTCTATGTACGCTTCATCCTCCAATTCTCAATTGACTTACATTCTCATCTATAAAAGATTCAAACTTAACAGTCGAGCTTTCAAGATCACGAACATTTACGTCCATATACAAAAAAGAGAAATATGAGCCAAATCTCTCGCGTCATCTCATTCTTAACTGACTGTTTCCTTGACGCACACACACGTCAATAAAAATAAACAACTTTAACTAAAACACTCTCGTGTTGTCTAACTTCCTTAACGCACACTCACGTCAATAAAAATAAACAACTTTAACTAACACACTCTCGTGTCGTCTAACTTCCTTGACGCACACTCACGTCACAAAAAAAAATTGTTTATATACACAGACACACTCCCGAGTCATCTCATTCTTAGATTCTTAGATGCGCACTCATGTCAATAAAGTAAACAACTTTAACCCACACACTCTCGTGCCTTCTAGTTCTTAACTTCCTTGACTTTTTAGGTAAATAGTCCTACTCTCACGTCTAGAAAATATTCAATTTCAAGTCAGGTAAAGTTTATAAGTTCACCTATATCTTCATGGATATGAACTTGTCTTCAGTTCATTAAATCATAACTATTAGTAATACATAAACATGCGCTCATCTAAACTATCACAATGCCTTCTCAAATACATACTAGCACCACTTCCATACGCTTATGTAAACTATCACTGTGTCCTCTCACATAAATGCTAGCTTCATTTTACACACGCTCATGTAATATCACTATTCCCTCTCACATAAATGCTAGCTTCATTTTACATACGCTCATGTAAAATATCACTATGCCCTCTCACATAAATGCTAGCTTCATTTTACACGCGCTCATGTAAAATATCACTATGACCTCTCACATTAATGCTAGCTTCATTTTACACACGCTCATGTAAAATATCACTATGCCCTCTCACATAAATGCTAGCTTCATTTTACACGCGCTCATGTAAAATATCACTATGCCCTCTCACATAAATGCTAGCTTCGTTTACACGCGCTCATGTAAACTATCACTATGCTCTCTCACATAAATTCTAGCTTCATTTTACATACGGTCATGTAAACTATCATAATGCACGCTAGCATTAATCTCAATCAATCCACGCACTCTCGCGTCCAATCGCCTAGTATAATATTCATGTTAAGTACAAATATCTACTTTGTAAACAAATAATGCTCTTTCACATATCGGTGAGAAACTTCACTACCAATCTAGTGGTATTTTTATACAAATCCATGGTGCTCAACATTATTCATCCTGTCTGTGAATATCTGATATATCATTATTCCATTACTAAATAAAATGAAACCAAAAACTTCATAAATACCAAGTTAGGATATAGTCTCGAATTCTGTATGTTTGGTTTCTTACTCACTTAATATAATTAACTTTACAAATAATTCTATATTTGTTGCAATTGAACAAAATAATCCCTTGTCAGGTATGACGTCACGCCATACGTCAGGTCTCCGTGCTACGTCATCACATCGGCCACGTCACACCACGTCATCGCCACCGGCTTACGTAGTTCGATGCACCGCCGCGTATTAGTGATTGTGAAATCATTTGTAATCGATAAAAGCAGATCGCTGCCTCCCGCGCGGTCAATCATTAATCCTAAATCGCTTAGGACACTTACTTAAGTTTAATTATATTGTATTTTTGCACCAATATACTCTAATTCTGTAGTACAGACTTCTTATCATTTTCCTCCGCTGCTGCCACTCCCTATATCTATATAATTGGCGCAGTCGTTGAGTTGATTCGGTCTAGTCGCGAATAGATCACCGTGATCTCGTTCCGGCGTCGATCAACAAAAGAACTAGATGACAGACAAACTGACTCAGACCATACAAGTTTAGAAAATCCTATTTTAGAAATACCCATTTCAGAAGATCCCCTTAACACATTTCCTAGACAGATCGTCTTAAATATATTAAATCGTAAATCACGCATCTCAGACACGACCACAAAACCTTTCGATTCACGTATAAAAACTATTGTAGAAATATTTGGAGAAAACCTGGAACAAGAAGTTATAAACGCAATAATAAAGCATGTCGATCCTAAACAACGAACGGCAATCCTAGTTAAACCAGCGGACAAAATGTACGAAATAGTCCTTATTATTCAAAACAAGTTTAAAAACTCGTCAATGAAACTTTTCCTGGTAAAAACCGAATTAGAAAATGTCACCGGTATTGAGCAACAGCAAACGATTCTCCGAAACTACCACGAAGGTAAGACAAATCATCGTGGGATAAATGAAACATACCTTTCATTATCTCATAAGTATTATTGGCCGAAAATGCGCGATAGCGTTTCTCAATACATAAACAATTGTCATGTATGCGGTTGCGCAAAGTATGACCGCAACCCAATCAATCAGCAGTTCCAGGTAGTCCCACCTGCAACAAAGCCTTTTGAAATCATGCATGCCGATACCTTTACAGTTGAGCAAGAAAAATACCTAACACTTATCGATTCATTCACTAAATATGCACAAGCTTATATCTTACCTGATGGTACGGCACCTAGCATAGTAAAAGCATTATTAAATCATAGCACACACCATAACTTCCCCTATACACTTGTTACGGATCAAGGAACGGAATTTAATAACCAAATTGTAGGAGAATTTCTAAAACTACATAAAATCAACCACCACAAAATAGCAGCACACGCACCTAACGAAAACGGCCTGATAGAAAGATTCCATAACACTATACTTGAACACCTGCGACTATTAAAGATTCAAAACAAAAATGATCACTCTAAAGATTTATTACCCTATGCCTTACTGGCATACAACAGTTCCATTCACAGTTTAACCAAATGTCGACCGTATGACCTTCTAAATGGGCACTTCGACCCTAGAGACCCGATACACGTAGAAACGGAAGAAACCCTATTGCAGAAATACATAGACAATCACAGAAATAAAATGAAAATTGTATACAACTTAGTTCACGACCACTGCCAAAATGAAAGATCCAACATTATGTCACGAGTGAACAGAAACAGGGAGCCGGTTGTTGACTATTCCCCCAATCAAGAAGTTTACATAAAAAATCCGTTAGCCGCACGACAGAAACTAGCCCCGCGATACACGCAGGATAAAATAGAAAGTAACTTACCTGTTCATATTTATACATCTAAAAAACGCAAACTCGTACCCAAATCACTTTTAAAAAAGATACCTCAATCTCGATTGTTACAGGTTCCTACTGTGGACCTGGATCAACCTGGGCCTAGCTCAGGAGATCCAACTGGAGAAAATTGACGATGGACCTGGACTTTTACCCTTCAAACTTGGACAGACGAAAGTAGTTTCTCACTACCATACCTTCTTACAATACATTGACCTTGACGATATACAGAGAAACCTTGACTTGATCCTAGCACAATTGACTGAAGCGACTAACTCCTTGAACAATAGTACCTTTAACATTTTCAAGTATCAAATTAAATACCTGTATTCTAAAATTGACAAGATTTCGGCACAGCTTAATACTTTTTCTAATAAAAGAGTAAAGAGAGGCCTTATTGACCCTTTAGGCTCGCTAATTAAAAGTATCAGTGGGAACCTAGACTATACAGACGCAATAAAATATGACAATGCTATAAAAATATTACAGGGTAATAACGAGATCCTGTCTAAAAAATTCAATCAGCACATTAGCTTACTTAAAAAGTGGATTGTCGAACAAAACCAAACCTTATCGACATTAGCTATAAATCAACGAAAACTAAATAAAGCATTGCTGGTATTGAGTAACAGTACCTTGACGAATAATGACAAGTTGATTCAATACGCACATCTTAATCAGCTTTTTAATATCATAGCGGACAACGCTAATGATTTGTATTCTGAGATGTTACGCCTAGAAAACATCTTAGCGTACAGTAAAATAAGTAACGTGCACCATTCTATTTTAAGTATCACCTCAATAAGAGACATAATTATAAATTTGCACAAAATATACGATAGCAAACAAATTCTTAGTCTAGACAAGGGATTATTATACTTGCATTAGGATAGGCTCATATTTCTCAGGAAATAAATTAGTAATTGTATTAAGAGTACCCATTATCTATGAAAGCACCTTTGAACTATATAAGTTGTGTCCTTTACCTAATAAATACCACGAAATCCTAATTCCCCCTTATCCGTTAATTGCAACCAATACTCTAGAACATGTGTACATGGAGGCAGAATGCCCGAAATCCGGAGATTGGTACATTTGCGAGCAAAAACTGAGTCATCAGATACGCACGGATCAAGACTGTATACATAAACTCATACATACACAGGAGGTAGATGAAACGTGTAAATCCACGCCTATCTCACTGTCCAAGGAAGCTCTATTAGAGCTGGATGATCAACACTATGCCGTCAGTTTCCCGAAACCAACGAAAGTACAATTAAATTGTCAACAAGAACAACACGTCATGTTAACAGGAAGCTACGTTGCTCTTATACCCCAGCATTGCTCTATCAAGACATCGCAATTTACCATAATTAATACCAACAATAAAGTCCGAGGTCATCCCCTGAAGATTATGTACGTACCCCAGAAAACGCCTAATTACATTAGAGAAGATCGAACTAGCATACTGAAAATGAACTCTATTAATTTGGACAAACTCGAGAAAATTTAACAACAATTGGCCATAGAAAAGCCTGTGGAAATTGACCGAATTCAAGCAACAAATTTTTATCATACATCGATACCGTTTTACATACTTACGCTATCCGGTGCAAGCGCACTCGCATTCATACTATACCGCAGACATAAGGTCGCCGCCGCCGCCGTAAAAATTACCACGACGCAAGGAACTCAAACTGAAGAGCAGAACGTCGCAACATTTTCTGTAGACCCAGAAAATAGTTGCTCAGCTTAGGGGGAAGGTGTCAGGTGGGCATTTCTATCTACCGTTGTACCCCCCGCGTTTTCGGATGTCCCCAAGTGTTTTTTGCAATTTACCCGTAACGTGTTAATTTTGTGCCGGTTAATGTTACTTTTTCGTAAAGAATAGTAAATGGGCCACTTTGTAATTAAGCTAAATGTAGAATAAAATACTTTTTTCTTTAACAAAAACGAGTTTAAAAATTTGGTAAAATCACTCCGCCATACTGTCCCCTCCGCGGAATCCAACTTTTGAAGGGCAATCACGCAAGTTTTTTCTAAGGTGGTAATATTAGTGAATTCATTTTATGTGAAGTTTAAACGTTGGGTAATCCGGTTTTGATAAAATGTAGCTTTAAATATCTTATTATTAGGGTTGAAATTAGATTGAAACGTTGTCCCCGCGAAATCGCGATTTGGACATTGTCCAGGTTGGTTACGCAATTTTCGAGTATTATGTGGCATATTTTTTACCATTTATTACGTTATTTTTGATCCTGGCAACTCTGCGACCATAGATAAAGCTCGTTTGAATAGACAATTTGAATACAAACAGTCAAATTGCGACCTTCATGGCGTGCTGGTGTTGGCAGGTAAGTTTATCCCACTTTTTTGTCCACTTGGTTTCACTGTTTTTGCACCTTAAATGGAATGTTTGTCAAATTCTGTTTATGTTGAACAAAACAACTTTTAATTGAGTTTTTTGTGAAGTAAATAAGTATAATATTTCAGTTGATTTGTATTATTTCTGAATAGATTTAATTCTGCATCACAGAAAGCGTTACGTCCATTTGGTAACATTTTGTGACGTAACGTATAGCCGGACTTGCAAAAGTAACCAAACGGACACGGTAAAGCCGCATGCACATTGAGTGTTAACTAGTTTTTCCTGTGACTTTGGCTGTGCTATTTTTTTGTTCTTATAACTAGTCCACAGTAAGTATACCGCAAAGGCACATGAACTAATGTTATTATAATATTAGAAATGAAAGTCAATGAAAGGGACGTCGACGTGAGAGGTCTAATATGTCTAAATTCATAAATTGCTTTTTTAGAGTTCCGTACCCAAAGGGTAAAAAAGGAAGCCTATTACTAAGACGTTTCGCTGTCTGTCTGTCAACAGGCTGTATCTCAGGATCCGTAATAGCTACCAAGCTGAAATTTTCACAGATAATTATTTCTGTTGCCGTTACAACAACAAATATTAAAAATAGAATAAAATAAATATTTCAGTGGGGCTCCCATACAACAAACGTGATTTTACAGCTGTTTCTCAGGAACCGTGATAGTTAGAAAACTGTAATTTTCACAGATGACGTGTTCTTGTTGCCGCTATTACAAATACTAAAAATAGAATAAGTAAAATGAAGAGGTGTGAGATTTTTTTAGTTAAGCTGTTCTAGTTTAGTCAGAGTTAGACCGCGGGCCCTAACAGCGCGGGGCCCGTACTAAACAGGGTGGAACAGAACGAAGGACTTTTTTAAGCAATGTATCATATACTTATGAATTATTTAAAATTAAGATTTCACCTTGAAAACTTCAAGGAGAAATATTGATTTTAAATTACTCACACTATAATTTATGATGACGTCATTCGATTTACTGGTTAGAATTGAAAAAAGCAAAAAAAAATAAAAACTTTAACAAGGTGCATCTCGAAAACTATTACGAATATGCAGAGTATGGTTCATTAAGAAAAAATTAAGTACTAAGGCAGACCAATTCTCTATTGCTTAAAAGGCCTTCATTCTGTTCCACCTGGATACAGGGTGTTTTTCCAAAGGCTAGCTTTTCACCGAGGTGATTACTGAGGCCATACTGACCAACTTTTACTATGGGACTAACCCCGAAATCTCAAAAAAAAATTAGGCTTTTCCATATTAAAATGTAATAATAAAATATACCAGCTCTCAAACTTACTATCGAATGACGTTTGCCAAGGGAAATGGTTTGGTTAGAAGTAAAATCGGAAAGTCCGCAAAGTTTTGACTAGGCTGGACTTGGTTAGACTTTCAGATCAATTGATTTTTCTGCTGACTAAAACATAATTTTTGCAGATCTGTTAAATCTTATACATGTTGAATTATTGATTATTTTATGTTTTCAAATGCAAACTTGCAATTCACATCTTGCAATCAATTAAAAAGTGAAAAGTTTTCAATACTTTTCTTTAAGTACAGTCAAGGACAAAAGTAAGTGATCACTTTTGTTTTGTACCATGTCGCTTATAACGTTAGGTTCCAACTGCTATACTAAATTGTCAGACATGTGAGAGCGACAAAGTACAAAAGTGATCACTTACTTTTGTCCTTGACTGTACCTATCTAATTAAATCTGTAATTATATCTGTTTAGAAAAAACATGGCGTTGACAGCAGCAGAAAGAATGGCAAGATATAGAGAGCGTCTGAAGAGTAATCCTGCAAAACGCGAAATACTTAGGAAAAAAAACTTAGAACAAATTAAAGGTAAAAAAAAGAAAATAGCAGAACTTACAGAAGAAGAAAAAATAAAACAACGTGAAGAGTGGGCGAAGCAGAAAAGACAACAACGTCAAAACAAAAAAAATGGCCCAGATAAAAATTTTCAAGCGAAAAATGCAGAAACTGGGCAGAAAGAACTGAAGTCGCAAGTTAAAGCTAAAATTAAATATCTTATAAAGAAATGCAATAAGCTTGTTTTGAGATGTAGGAGACAAGAAGAAGAGTTGGCCTTAGTAAAGACAGCTAACGAAAAACTTAAAAAGAGGGCCTACAGAAACGGAATCGCTATGAAAAGTAAAAATATGGACATACACAAATTAAAAGCTCGTCAAGAAATGCTTGAAAATGCCATGTCGCAAGCGTATAAAAATTGTGTGAAGATTGCAGAGAGAAATGTCTTCAAAAAAGTTGTTGCCAATGCGAACAACAACAAAAAAGTCATGGCCAGCTTACTGGGGTTAAAGGGAAAAATAAGATCACAGGCGAGAAAGCCAAAAGCTAGCTATAACGAAGAAATCGTAAATTTTTTCCACAAAGATGACGTAAGTCGCTGCACAGCCGGCAAAAAAGAATGCAGAACCAAACACAAGGATAAACAGCAAATAAGATACCTCACAGATACTTTGCTAAATCTCTACCAGAAGTACAAAGATGAGGGAGGTAAAAGCAAGTTTTCTACTTTTCACAGGCATAAGCCGTTTTATGTCCTTTCCCCACACCTTTCTTCAAGGAACACTTGTTTGTGTATTAAGCATAGCAACATAGAATTTCAATTAAATGTTTTGCAGAGGAATGATGTTTTCAAACAAAAATCTATCAAAGATTTGCTACAAACTATACTTTGCGACGTGACATCATACATGTGTGCTCATGGAAAATGCAACAAATGTAAAACTTTAATATTGCAACATGATGTTACTGCAGATGACTTGAAAAAGGAAGTAACTTGGCAGCAATGGGAACGTATTGATCATGAATACGTGAAAGGAAATACTATTCATAAAACAAAAAAAATGACAAAAAGTTTAAAATCTGGCACACTTCATGATTTAATATCCCTTTTTAACAGAGACATTCAAATTTTCAAAACGCATTATTTTAATGTTATCCACCAGCAAAAGGAGTATCAAAAAGCTGTGAATCAACTTCAGCCAAATGAAGTGTTAATAATCTGCGATTTCTCTGAAAATTATGAAACTAAAATGGCCGAAGAAATTCAGAGTATGCACTTCGGAGCATCCAAAAGCCAAATCACCTTACAAACGGGGATGATATATTGGGCAACAGAATCACAGTCGTTCTGCACAATATCTCCAGATAATTGTCATCAACCTGCAGCCATTTGGGCCCATTTGAAACCAATATTAAAACTTGTAAAAGAACATACTCCGGGCGTAGACGTTGTGCATTTTTATTCAGACGGGCCAACGTCACAATACAGACAAAAGCACAATTTTATGCTTTTGAGCAAATTTCAGCAACAATTAGGATTCAAACATGTGACATGGTCATTTTTTGAAGCCGGGCATGGTAAAGGAGTTGCTGATGGCATAGGCGGCACAGTGAAAAGAGCTTTAGATAAACATGTTTGTTTTGGTAAAGACGTTACTAACGCTAATGACGCCTTTGAAATATTAAATGACGCAATGAAAATAGTCAGGATATTCTACGTTCCAGAATCAGACATTGCTGAAATATCATCTTTGATTCCATCTGGAGTGAAGCCATTGAAAGGTACTTTACAGCTTCATCAAATTATTGCAGAAAGTCCAGCACAGAACATTTCGAAGCATATAGTGAAGTATCGTGACATCAGCTGTTTTTGCAGAAGAGGTTTATGTACCTGTTTTGGACTAAAGATGCATACATTGTGTGATATTTTGCCAACCGTGAGACAGTGTTCTCCTGTTCAAGATAATGTCCTGGAAGAAAATCTGTCCATTTCTCCATTGAGTTTTCCGATGGATATTGAGGAAATAGAACATGATAGTCTTATTATTGACATGATAAATTTATCTCCGAGTTCTAATGTAATTTCTGAAACAGAGGCTCAAGACAAACCTTATAGCAACAAGATTACAGACACTTTTCCATGCAATAACAACAAAGAAAATGCGTTAGACAACAACAATACGCATACCTCACTTCGAGGTCAATTACCAATGTTAAATGAGGAGGTACCTTTAGCGACAGCTGATAGCAAATTAAAGAATGTCAAAGTTTCCGAGTTGAAAGCTAAAGATGAGCCTACTTCAAATGATGATCATAATTTCCTTGCTCAAATCAATAACCCAAAGTATAAAACTAATACCATTGCTGTAAATGTTAACAAAATTGCGAAAACCGTAAAACAAGTAATATCAAAACCAGCACCTTTCCGTTCCAGCAGTGAGTATGACCAATTAAATAATGTCAACGTTTCCGAATCGAAGGCTAAAAATACGTCTACTTTAAATGATGATCATGATTTCCTTGCTCAATTCAACAACCCCAAGTATAAAATGAACACCACAGCTGTAAATACAAACAAAATTGCGAAAACCGTAAAACAAGTAATTAGACGTACTTTTAAGTGTGATAGCTGCCACAATCCTCTCATATCAAATCAGATCGCAAAATGTATGGTGTGCAAAAAATGTTTCTGTTGGAATTGCAATGGAGGTTATACTTTCACCGATTATATTTGTCAAGGCTGTTTAAATGAATAGTTTAAATATTATACTTAATAGGCAAACATTGAGGAAACGGAACTCTATCTTATTAAAATCATATCGATGTTATGGTAATATTCTATTTCATTTCTATTAATTGGCATCTAGGAAATAATTCAATTTTTTTAAATAGGAAAATACGGCCTTTACACCTGCCAAGCCAAGTTTGTACTTTGCTAAAATGCCCACAGAAAGAGTTTCACTTCCTAATTTTTCAACTAAATCTGATTATAGATACCTACATAGTAAGTATGTTTTTTTTACTAATTTAAGGCTAAAGTAACTATGTTTCTATGTAAGCTTACAATTTTGATACTAATATTTTTTGTATTAACGTTATATTAAGATATATACTGGCAATGTGATATTTGATCTTCTAGATGTGCATGTCGGGAGTACAAATTTTGCCTTGGATATGATCTCATACAGGTATGGTTTAATGCCGTTGTAGTTTTAATTATTTTTATTGTGAATATGTGAATGTTGCTACTATATTGTACTCTAAAAATATCTGCAATAACTCTATGGATCTCAACAACTTAAAAAAAATAGGTTTATTGTGTCAGTATTTCTGTTTTGACAGTGGAGCACTTTAAATATTAGGAATAACACTTAGAAAAGTAAAACTTTCTTATTAAGAACATAAAGTGCAAATTAGGTTGATATTAATATACGTCAGGATACTACAATCGCCAGCATATTAATAGCTCACCAAACGAAGACGCTTAACTGCCTGATAGGGGAAGTAATTCGTGTATAGCTGAATTTTGGTGTAGTTGTAGGCAAAGGTATCTTACACAACATACTAAAAGTACCGGTGGATGGGGGCGCCGCTAGCGGGGAGAGGGGGGTGTAAAGGTCCCTTATTTTGGTTTTTCGTAAATAACTCGGTAACGGTAGCTCATACGAAAAAATGTTTTATTGCTTAATTCATCCACATCTAAATTTCTATAAAAAAGATTCTTTGCAATTTTTTGCTAGGATCAATGTTTAATGAGATATCGAGGAAATACGATAAACACTTTTTTAAACTTTCGGAGCTAATATTTACGAAAGTATTAGTTTTGTCCAAAAATTGTTTCAGAATACCCTTATTGTTTTAAAAAGACCTATCCAACGATACCCCACACATTAGGGTTGGAGTAAAAATAATATTTACCCCCCCCACTCCATGTGTACGGGAGGTACCCGAAAAAATAATATTTTTTCACATTTTGTTTTAAAACTTTGCCGGCGTGAATAAAGTACATACTCACACGATTTTTTTATTTTCTAATACTAACCATCACTGAGCAGGCTGCTCACCCTGCTACCTCACTTCCTACCCTTATAGTTTCGCCATGTCCGTCTGACCCCATCTGTCCGTCTAGATGTCTAGTACTAAACATCACTGAGCAAAGCCGTGGACGGACAGACGGGGACAGACGGACATGCCGAAACTCCAAGGGTAGGACCCCTCCTCACCCTGCTCAGTGATGGCTAGTACTAGAGAAATGAAATTTCGTATAAGTATGTGTTTTAATTACGCAGACAAAGTTTTAAAACAAAATGTGAAAAAATATTATTCTTTCGGGTACCTCCCGTACACATGGAAAGGGGGGTAAATATTTTTTTTACTCCAACCCTAATGTGTGGGGTATCATTAGATAGGTCTTTTTAAAACAATAAGGGTATTCTGAAACCACTTTTGGATAAAACTAATACTTTCGTAAATATTGGCTCCGAAAGTTTAAAAAAGTGTTTATCGTATTTCCTCGATATCTCATTAAACATTGATCCTAGCAAAAAATTGCAAATAATCTTTTTTATAGAAAATTTGATGTGGATGAATTAAGCAATAGAACATTTTTTCGTATGAGCCACCGTTACCGAGTTATTTACGAAAAACCAAAATTAGGGATCTTTACACCCCCCCCTTTCCGCTAGCGGCACCCCCATCCACCGGTACTTTTAGTATGTTGTGTAAGATACCTTTGCCTACAACTACACCAAAATTTGGCTATACACGAATTATTTCCTCTTAGTTTTCCTTCATTAGGTGGGCTATAATCAGAAAAGCCAAGTTACTTATCTAATATAAACATGCACTGGCTCGATGCCTTGACAAAGGCATTTAATAAGTACTTATATTTTTGACTACCTTGGCTGCATCGATATGTTTGATCGAATTATTGAATACCATTTAAATTAATATACAGGGTGTAACAAAACCCCTGTCCGATCCGTTAAGGGCATATTTGGTATCGTATTCTGGTTAGGAAAAAGTAGAAGAAAAATTTTTTTGACGAAAAAAAATTGGTTTTCTATGGAGGATCGGCCTATTTGGACGACCGGCCCCATACAAAAACAATTTTTTTTTGCTTCCAAAAAATTTTTCTTCTACTTTTTCCTAATCATAATACGATAGTTACGATACCAAATATGCCCTTAACGGATCGGACAGGGGTTTTGTTACACCCTGTACATTTTCAAAATTGAAATAATAATAATTGTCTTATTCTAAATATAAAGTTATAGGTATAGGTTACTACAAAAAGAGATTTAAAGACTTAAATATACACACATGCATATTTTTACAGATATAAGTAAGTATTAATTTTCAACTGCCAAACTGTGATTTAGAATATATACGAGTAATGGTTATTAAGTTTGAATATATTTTAATGTTTCTTTTATAAATGGTATGATAGGCTTTTGAAGGTTTTGACATGATCTCTTGATAGCACGTAGATAGGCGAAAATAGAATTTTAGTCATACCTCATACCATGTGTTTTTCTAAATAATAAATTTAAAATACTTATAACAATTTTTGTATTTTTAAGCATTTTATGTGCAATTCAATAATTATTGTGATCTCGACTTTACTTTGTCCATTGAGTTACATAGTTGTCCATTTGGAAATTGTCCCCTTGATTTTGGACCTTATTTTGTTGATTTTTTAATGCTTAAGAAGCTTAATTATATATTATTTATATTAATAATAACGTATTTCTTTTAGTTTTATCGTATTTTGTTCACCATGTGGCATTGATGTCAATGATTACCTTAAAAATTGAAAAATAAGTAAAGGTTTGGACCCCAGCCGTAACCAAACGGCCTTAGATTCCTTTTTATGTGATTTCTGTAATCAGAATTGAGGAGTACGGTTTATTTTTTGTTTATGCTGTAACAATATTATTCAATTAAAGTTAAAACATTTACTTTACTTCAGTCTTTTATTTACTATACGTAAAACAATTAGTAACCAAACGGACCATAAAAATGATCCCTGGGTCTATAAAATATTATTTTTTACTGGCTTATCTTTAAAATAAAGCGGATCTCTTTAATTTTTAATAAACTAGAATATATTTACTATCATAATTAGGGTTAACAATATTAAAAAACTAAAATAATTTTGGGCGCTCTTCAAATCAACAGGGGTACAACGGTAGATAGAAATGCCCAGGTATGACGTCACGCCATACGTCAGGTCTCCGTGCTACGTCATCACATCGGCCACGTCACACCACGCCATCGCCACCGGCTTACGTAGTTCGATGCACCGCCGCGTATTAGTGATTGTGAAATCATTTGTAATCGATAAAAGCAGATCGCTGCCTCCCGCGCGGCCAATCATTAATCCTAAATCGCTTAGGACACTTACTTAAGTTTAATTATATTGTATTTTTGCACCAATATACTCTAATTCTGTAGTACAGACTTCTTATCATTTTCCTCCGCTGCTGCCACTCCCTATATCTATATAATTCCCTTTTATTTATTTTTCCCAAATAAAAATTAAAAGTTTAATGCATTACCACATTTATTGTATCGAAATTACTAGTATGAAAAAAAAAACGGGTTTCACTCCATACTTCCATCAACCACATATTTATCTGTTCATTTTATTAATATTTTCATCTACCGCATGAGAATCTCACATTAGTATAGACACACAGTTCTGACTATAGTTTTTATGTAACAACGTAACCATACGGCGTAAAATGCACCTTTATGTGCAGTGTAATGCAAACCCCCACTTCGTACATAATGCACGAAGTGTCACGTGTAGAGTCGAAACGTAGAGTCAGAATGTAAAATCACGGTAGAGACGAATATGTATAATAACATCAAATACAGAATAAAGCTTGCCTATGTAAAATAAAACTAAATGTTTGAGGCGACATGTTTTTTTAATATTTGACCTATGGAGTCTAGTACTACGAATTTGGTAGGATTAATGCAACAAACGTTGACGGACATGCGAGACTTTTATTCAGAATAACCTTAATAAACCAGTACCTATGTAACGCACGTGGATGAACGTGCGGGACTTTCATTCAGACTTACCCTTCGTTAATTTTTTTTTTAACAAACAGCCATATACAAAAACAGTCATTTTGAAAATAGACACAAATTAGGCCTAAAGTTTCCTATATAACTACGTAAACATTTAGAAAATCGTACAACTAATGTTACATATTTAATTGTGTACTACACGCCAATAGAATATCAAAACATAAAAAAGAGAATTGCTACTAACAATATAACATAAACGCTTACTTCTTATTGTCGTAACAAAATTTTCCGAACCTTAATTCTTGAAAACGGACATACTATGAGCGAAAATATCTATTTAATAATCTAGTACCTACTCGTATGTAACGTACGTGGATGAACGTGCGGGACTTTCATTCAGACTTACCTTTCCTTAATAATCTAGTAGCTATGTAACGTACGTGGATGAACGTGCAGGACTTTCATTCAGACTTACCCTTCCTTAATCATCTAGTACCTATGTAACGCACGTGGATGAACTTTAAATCATAAAAGTAATGAATAAATTTTATAAAGAGAAATAAAACACTTAATAACTTTAAATGGCATGATCATAATCAATATGCATTTAAGAGCTAGGTTCTTGTCGGTACAAACGTCAACTGTGGCATAAAGCGTCAATATTTTAATGTACACTTATGTAAAGTGAAATGAAATAAATTACAGATAATGAAGATAATCTATTAAATAAACAAAAAGGAATTCATTTGAAAATGAAATCATTATTAATATTGATTATTAATCAATCCGTCATAATAAAATACGTATCAGATAGTAAAATGTTACTGCGCTTTACTTCTGACACTTATTTTTACTATATATATTCTTTGACTAGTAACTGTCATATTTTGTCAAATACCTGACGTTAATTTAATACTTGTCGTAGTTTGAGAATTAAGATTGATGACATTTGATATGATGCAGCAGTCACAAGGCTATAGTAATAATAATAAAAATCATATTTAAAATTCACTGATTTAAACTTTCATGGCTTTTACACATATCTATTTGTAATCTTCTTAATCTTAATTCTTTTTTAATGTTTTTTTGTTAATTTGTTTCTATTTGTATCTACAGTTAGGTGCAAAACTGTCCCAATAGTAGCATCTTAGTAGAATGTGGAGAAGTGGATGTCGATCGAGGAGAGGGGCACATGATTAATACATACCAGTACTATTTAAAATTTCCTACAAATCAGCCTTACATATGATATACTTAGAATTTACGGTTATTTTGTAATTTAGAATCGAAAAGTAGAAAAAAACACATTTTTATTTTTTCGAATATTTCTAGTTCCTCTTATGGAAACTCCAAATAGGGAACCATACATAATTAAGAAATTCTGCCTGTAAATTGCTTTAATGGGGCATATTTTTCAAGTTACTTTTAGGTGGCTTATAGTTCGGTGCAAAAGTGTACCATTAAAAACAGCCATAGAAAGTGTTTGTTAGTTCAATGTTCAAGACGACTTTTACTCTGCCATAACTACAAAACTATGTTTGTGATTTAAACAGTTGATACCTTATTTTATAGAGGCTAAATTTCTTAATTATGTATGGTTCCCTATTTGGAGTTTCCATAAGAGGAACTAGAACTATTCGAAAAAATAAAAATGTGTTTTTTTCTACTTTTCGATTCTAAATTACAAAATAACCGTAAGTTCTAAGTATATCATATGTAAGGCTGATTTGTAGGAAATTTTAAATAGTACTGGTATGTATTAATCATGTGCCCCTCTCCTCGATCGACATCCACTTCTCCACATTCTACTAAGATGCTACTATTGGGACAGTTTTGCACCTAACTGTATTTGTAGTCTTTCTTCGGGACCACGGGGACAATGTCGTCCTCGAAACGTCGAAGGTAATTTTTAGAAATATATACGCGGTTAAGTCCCGTTATTACAAATAGATATATTTAAAATTATTCGTTATAACCTTATGTCCTCCTGAGGTGAGGTCAATTAAATTAATAGGTCAAGTAAATTAGTAGACATATTTGGTTAATTTAATGACATTTAAAGCCCTGTTACATTTGTCCTAGTTAGCGTCCTAAATAAATAAAAGGAATTTATTTCAGTCAACACACATTACAAGAGAAAAAAAAACCTTTATCTAACATGCACATATCCGCAGCGCAGGCTTCGTCAGGTGACAAATGGCAATCCACAACACGCTTCGTCTCACACAAACCAATGATGGAATCCGCAGAAGGCTTCGTCATTATTACAAATTGATGTCATTAATTAGTTGATCGTACCTGGCGCAAATGTCCCCATTACACTGGCAGCGTTACCGCGTTGAATGGCCAATGAGATCTGTTGCACCAGGTACGACCCGGAACGAGGATCATACCCCCTATCCCTGAGCCGCCGACCCAACTCCCCCACAAATTTCTTAGCCTCCACAGCCCAAGGCCCAGCAGTCTCGACTGCAACCGGCACGAAGTCGTACACTGGTTCCAAGGCAGAGTACTTGGTATGCTTCAGCTTGGCTGCATACTCCGCGGCTGATCCAGCGGATCTAATGGTGTTACTCATGTGGGATGGTGCAAACGTACTAACGCAAGTCGAATCCCACAAGAGGCACCGACCCTTCTGCCATGGAACCAGTGTCAGACCATCAGGCCTTTTGCCGTCCTTTCGGCACAACCCTGGAGGTTCCAAAACGCAAGGCACGTTGGCCGACACCAAAGCCCTGCGAATAACATCATTAATCGCATGATGCCTCGAAAATCGCCCTGCGCATTTCATGCAACTAAGACGCCATGGCCCTACGGACCCTACATTAAATCAGTGAATTTTAAATATGATTTTTATTATTATTACTATAGCCTTGTGACTGCTGCACATTTAGTTCCGTGCCAAATACTAAATACAAACAAGGATAATAATTATTTAATTCTACAAATGTACTTTTCCGAAATACATTCAACGGTCAGGCTTTACTTTACGTGGCACCTGGGCACATTAGTGTTGACGCCAAGTCATATTGGTTATTACTGTTATTAGACATGTCGACATTTACTAGAACTTAACCGAAACCGGTTTTTCAAAATTACAATAGGTATGAAATTCTATAAAAATAACCGGTTTTTTAGTTCCCATTTAACTATGAATCTCATGAATTTTCAGATCCCAGTTTGAACTCACTCTCATCAGTAGTCGTGGTACTAACTACGACAATGGCCGTGGAGGTAGTGATATCCGAGGAGGCCGTGGAAGCTGACGAAGCCGTGGGGCCTGAGGAGGCTGTAGGAGCAAAGAAGGGCGTGGGGGCTGAGGAGGCTGTGGGCGCTGTGGAGGCTGTGGGCGCTGTGGAGGCCGTGAGGGCTGAAGAGGCCATGAAGACCATGCAGCGTCTACTCTACCTGAGCAGACGCGGGCGCAGTTTAATTCTTACACCATAGAAACATTCCTACCTGTAACTTCACATTTACGAAATGTAAAAATAAGAGCACCAGTGGTATCACTCTGCTACTCTATTCTTGCTATTATTACATCTTTTGTAGCTATTTGTTTATGGTTAATAAAGTAAACAATAAAATGTCGTAATTTTTTTTAAACTCAAAATCCGACTACGACAGATGAAGGGTTTATAGTATTTTTTTCTATTCGTGATTCCGCGCAATTATGACCCAACTAGCAAAATGGAACCAGATTTAGATGTACATATATGAGTAGCATAATGAGTGTTACACCTGTGATACAAGCGTGTCTATCACTGGAAATGGCCCCATGCCATGGCCATGGCAAATGTATAATTTGGTACCGGTTACTACTATTTAGTGTAGAACTCTATTTAGTGGTGTATCAGTGATAATTACATCACTTCATCAAATGATGACACGATAGCTACTGGCCTCAATCGGTGATCCAAGCTGAAAAACTGAAAAACAAAGAGCTGTCAAAACCTTCAGATAACTGGAAGGTATTCAATTGCGAGGTTAAAAGGCAGAAACTCACTTTAGCGCAAGCAAAAGCACCTTTTAAATAAATGTTAGATATATCTGAAACCGAAGAAGATGAGGTGAGGTAGCGAGGCAGCGGCCCAAAGTTAAAAAATGCAATAATAACAATGAGAAGAAAACTATGTGTTTCAATGAATTAGCAGAGCAGAGTCTTAAGGTAAGCTGTTGCAATTTACAACTATTTATAAATATTTTGTATATTTATCAACATATATTACGAGTATCTATACATATAATAAAGCTGAAGAGGGTCGAAAGTCTGTACATGGAAGATAATCGAAAAAAAGTTGGCTGGGGATACTTAGAATCGATAACAGAACACGTTCCAACAATTTTTAGAATTTTTGTCTGTTTATCTCGGAAATTATCCCTTAAGCGGATGCAAAAGGGGTGGAAGTTTACATGGGGAAGAAACAACCAATAACCGCTGTACGTATTTAGATGAAATTTGGTATTGAAATAATTTGGTCAAGGTGTTCATATTTATAACATGTTACCCGTCGATGCTTTAAATTTACCTTTACCCGCTCTTAAGAAATATTTGAAAATGTCATGAATGTCAAAGGGTTATTGCAGGTTCGAGGACTACTGATGACGGACAAAGATGCATGGCCCAAACCAAAAAAATCATCTAACATTTATAGGACACCGTTTAGGTAGGAAATAGTAGTTTATGTAACTGTTACGTAATAAGGGTCCTTAAAACATGAATGTGGTTTTATGAAACGAGCCGCAGGCGAGTTTCATAATAAGATCACACGAGTGTTTAAGGCCTAATTACGTGCAGTTGCATACACTGCTTTATCTACACTCATATTATTTATCCTAAATGCCGTATTCCGAAACCATAAAGTGGCCGCCATTGCACCGCCATGGCCAACTCGATTGTGCCGGCGGTCGCGCGGGCGCGTGTCGGGGGCCGCGCGGGAGCGTGCAGTGTACATTATGTTATCAAAACTCATAACACATCAATACTTGAGCATGTAAAGTTAAAATTACGTTACTGCACACATAAAAAGCTTATCATAGTAAAATCGGTTGTGGTAATGCTAGCTATTGCCTACCGTTTTTGAACACGTTTTAGAGGACTTACAATGTGAGTGTAGATAAACATATCAAACGTTTTGTGTAGCAGTCAGATTAGGGTTTATTTTTCTTTATAATTAAACAATAGGTACATTATCTGTCTCTCAAGCTGTTTTGATATGTCTTCTTAAAGAACTACGCATTATTTTGTATCTTTAAGATCTAATAATGTATTACTGTTTTGAAAAAAATAAGTTTTTCATTTCGTTTTAAGATCATATTGTATTAATTGTGGAATTCATATTAATGATACAAATCTGCCACAACATTTTATATTTGATATAAATTTTGGGCACAATGTACTCACGCTGCTTCAACAACCATTTTTTTGGTGTAGGAACTGTACTGCATCATTTTATGACCATTACCCACAAGATGAGTGCATTCATTGTCACACATCATAAGTACTTTTTAGTATTTTTAGTTAGTTAGTTTGTTTAAGTTATTTTACTGTATTAATTAATTATTCACTTGTAAATACCACATTCATTTTTACAAGGAGTTTTTAAAGTAAGTAAGGGTCAGTACTTATTTTATTTAAATACAAATTTTCGTTCATATTTATTTCAGTGCGGTTTTAGGTAAGCAGTTTTGTCCAAGTACCGGCCAGTTCAATATTTTTTATTTTTTATTTTATAGATTTGTAGCATCGTGTTGTCTCGGGTCCCTATCCTGTAGGTATAGCACAGGGGAACTCGATAAAATGAACAATTATTTATTGAGTAGGTAATATTAAGCATTCGTATTGAAATGCCGAATGGACCCTATTACATTAAAAAAACATTTTTTAGTCGTCTGTATGTTCATCATACAGCAGATTTTTCTACAATTTTTTTATCGAATTAATTAGTACTTTGTCGCTGCTATGGGGGAGGCCTATGTCCAGCAGTGGACGTCTTTCGGCTGGCATGATGATGAATTAGTACTTAAGTACCTACTTTGCACTTTTAATCTTTTTCTGCCTAGCGTTTATCCCATTTTCTGCCATTCTCTGGCTTGGGGCCCGCATGACAATCGTATCCCGTGAATTGGCGTAGGCACTAGATTTTAAGAAAGCGACTGCCATCTGATGAACTCCCAACCCAAAGGGGAAACTAGGCCTTATTGGTATTAGATCCGATTTCCTTACGATGTTTTCCTTCACCGAAACGCGACTGGTAAACATCAAAATGATATTTCTGACATAAGTTTCAAAAAACTCACTGGTCCGAGCTGGGAATCGAAACCGAGACCTCCGGACTGAAAATCGAGCGTTTTACCGCCACGCTACCAGCGTGCACTCAGCACTTCAAATATAATATTAAAATTTTATTTTAGATCATCGAGTGTATACTACAAGGTATAAAAAAACTTATAATGAAAGAGTTAATGAAAGTTTGACCTTACTAAAAACAAAAATTAAAAATAACCAATTGAAGAATATCTCCAGGAAACCACTACAAACAGAGGAGTTAGATGCCCAGGTAAGACTTGATATTATTATTATATTATTATATATTCTTTATTGCACCAAAGATTACAAAAAGTAAAAAACTTAAACTTGATATATTTAACGTCAAAACTAAAATGCTGGTGTATTTATTGTTTATTTAAAATTGATGATTTATTAGATATTGTCAATTATTTACTGAATTATCATCATCAACTTCCTAATGTTTAATGCGGGCTCTACTACGGTTTAGGGAGCTCGACATCCGCTTTAGGTAGAATGGCAAGTTTCGGCGCAAGCTCTAATTTTAACGTTAGCTACGTAAATCTGACCCAGAGCGGCACATGACTTAGAGTCCAAATTTCTCACCGTTAGGTTTCTTCACGAGCTTTTCGCAAATTGTAAATCGTAACCTTCTGATTGAAAATAGGTGGCACACCTTCGTGCTAAGCTACCAAAGTGAAAAAATAAAAGGTTGTATATATTTCAGGAAACCTGTAGCTCTGAAAAACTTACGAGTAGTCCACTTTTAGACAAACCAGATGTTACTACTTGCGAAACCTCGTCAGAAATCAATATTGCCAAAATATTGCTTCCTTTAGATGACACTGAGAATGCTGAGGTGGCTACAAAAGAACCCGATATTATCGCGGCTGAGAGCGACGAAGACGAATATGATTTTGGGTCTGATGCCACTTATGTCCCGGAAACTGAAGAATCTGAATGTTCTGAATCTGATTCAGAAATACACGTAAGTTTACTATTTTTTTGCTTATTATAAGAGTTGCAACATATAATAATAGATATTTATAAAGGTCATCAAAACATTATTTTTATAGCAATATCACATTCAAACTATAAAGGCGGCAAAAAAAATAGTCTGGTTTGTGTGAAAATCGAGACATTAAATTGCTATTTCTTTATAGAGTTAGAAAAAGACAGCTGACCGCGGATAAAAAATCTCGCGCATTATTTAGGTGAAAAAATACCACCTTGAGTATTATTCCAGGATGTATACAGGTACTAGTTATTGACTAATGGCCGTGTGGTGGCAGAGTAGAATAGCACCAACCTTTTACATATTTGGGTGTCCCCGCCGTCCTCTTGGGCTTTAAGGCGGGGCACCCAGCCAATGGGCGAGGATAGTGGGCTAATAACTTTCTTACCTCGAAACTTAACTGATTAAAAAATCTAAAAAAGTACAAAACCGGACCGATTACTGGCTGGTACGGAGTACTGTGGATGCCTTCTGCCCCATGACTAGATAGATGGCTAAGGGACACAGGATTTTAAAGAGAGTTGTTGACTTTAAAACCTTTTCCTTTAAAATGTTAGTAGAAAGTGCGATACTGTTATGTTATGTTTCATTTCTAAGCATTTTAATTAATTTCAGATTGTATCTACTGGTCACGAGCATGAGACAGAGGATACTTTTGGACTCTATCACGAATTAGAACATGTAAGTTAACCTTTATTTTAATGTTATGTAATGTGTATGCGTATACAAATATTTCTATTATATTCTAAGTGTTGATATTAAATTAATGAGGATGACATTACCGACTGAAGTCGTTTACACATGGGCTATATGTACAAGTGTGAAGTAACTTGTTTTTTTTTTTCATTTTAATAATATGAAACATATAAATTCAAATTTTTAAGAATTAAATACCCCCCCCCCCGAATGCTGGTGTGGCGAGGTTATATCTTGCCATAGGGGAGGCCATGGTGATTGATGACTAAGACTATCGCCCAGTGGCGAAGAGAATTTAACTAAATGGGTTCAAAATATAGTCAAATTAGAGGATAGTCGATGGCGTCCAATGGGAGAGGCCTATGTTTAGCAGTAGATGCAAGTACGGTGATGATGATGATGATAGTCAGGCTGTTGTTTTGTTTCATTTGCGCTGCATAACCATAGTTAGCCTTTTATTTCTATGATTACGTAAATATATAGAATAACCGGTTACTTTTATATCGTAACCGATAAAATACCCGGTTATGAAAGTTGACCGGTTATTGCATTCCCTACCAGTTACTAGTCATGGTTAAACTTAGCTTGTGGTTAAAAATTGGTAAACAGAAATTCAGAGTGTAATAAAAGAAGGCGAGAAAGGGATTTTTGCTTTTATTGTGAAAGTTTAGTTTTAAATTTTGCAAGGCATGTTGTTAGAAACCATCCTGCGGAGACCGAAGTTCAGAGAGCTTTGTCGGCTCCTAAAAATAGTAAGCTTCGTAAAACTGTATTCGCTAATTTGCGTAAAAAGGGTAACTATATTACTAACAGTCAAAATGAATCATTCAAACCTATGAAAAAACAAAAATATTCCAAACACGAGGACTATTTACCATGTACTACGTGCTTAGGGTTTTATGCTCGAAAACAACTTTGGAAACACAAAAAAAATGTCAGAATTTACCTTCCAGCTCAAAAATTCAAGCCGACGCACAAAATTTTCTACTACGAAATATAAAAGTTAATCAGAAGGTGCTGACCGATGTTTTTCCACGAATGCGGGCAGACAAAATATCTTTGGAGGCAAAAAAAGATCCATTAATTTGTTCTTTTGGCTCACAATATCTCAGAACACACCGCGAAGCACATTTCATAAATGTAACTTCCAGGAAAATGCGAGAGCTGGGAAAATTAATCTTAGAAATAAAAAAAATAAAGCCTATTATAAAAAATCTTTTAGATGCTTTAAAGCCTGAAAACTATGACACACTAGTCCTAGCTACGAAGAATGCAGCCAGTTTCGATAGTTCCAAAGAAAGATATAATTCTCCGACGTATGCAATGAATATTGCCACTTCAATCAAACAATGTTGCAGTATAGCGTTATATGAATCATATAAGTCAGAAGTTTGTGCCGATAGTGCAAGTATTCAGGTAAATCTCAAAACTTTAACAAGTTTGATTCAAGACCACTGGAAATTTAACGTCTCTAGTCAGGCAGCTGACGATTTAAATATGAATAAATATAATAAAACAACTATAGTTCCCTTAGCGAGTGATTTGAAATGTCTTAAAGAACATTTATGTAAAGCAGCTGCCCGATCATCAGCTATGCTGACTGGGTCGCAGTCAACATTAAATTGTCTTGCTTACGATGAATTGATTGAAACAGTATTCTGTCGCGTTATTTTACTCAATCGTCGACGGCCAGGAGAACTAGAAAGATTGCAGTTGAGTTATTACCAAAATAATGATTTGAAAGATGATGAACAAGGTAAATATCAAGAATTTGAAAACGTTCTGTCTACCACTGAAAAAATACTGGTTAACAATCTCAAACGAATCGTAATTCGCGGTAAAAGGGGACGGGGAGTTCCTGTTTTATTTAGCAGTGATGTGCAAAAAGACATTGATATTTTGATGTCTCAGCGTCATAAATATATAGATAAAAACAACGACTACATGTTTGCTAAAAGTGGAGGATCCCTTTTGTGTGGTTATTAAACAATAACAAAATACTCAAAGTTGTGCGGAGCGAAAAATCCTAAAGCACTGACTTCCACTCGCCTTAGGAAACATTTGGCTACATTGAGCCAATTGTTTAATATGTCAGAGAATGAAATGGAACAGTTAGCTTCATTTATGGGGCATACTTTGTCGGTCCACAAACAAAATTATAGATTGCCAGACGATGTGTATCAAACGGCTAAAATATCTAAACTTTTGATTCTCATGGAGAGTGGAAAAGCTGACATCTACAAAGGGCAATCGTTGGATGATATAGATCTCAATTTGGAAGAAGAAATATTAGGAGATAACATACAAAATGAAGACATCTTAGATTTTGATATGGAGGAACTTGATTCTGCTGAAAAACCTTTGACAGATTCAACTACGACAGTAACACAACCCACTCCATCTTGCTCAACTACTATATGTCAGCCAAAGAAAAAGCGAATACTGGTTCCGTGGACTTCGGAACAAAAAAATGTTGTACTAAAATATTTTGCAACACATATAAAAACAAAAACACCACCAAAACGTCACGAATGCAACAGATTAAAGAACCAAAATCCTGATTTATTGAGTAAAGATTGGCTGAAAATTAAGGTGTTCATTCAAAACACATATAGTAAGAAATAAAATATGTGTAACAATGTTCCATATTAATTAACTCTAACATAAATTTTACACGTAATTACTAGCAAGCAAGTTAAATATTACGAGTAGAATGATTTATATAATCATCCCGGCCTTTTGAGAGCGGCGTTGCTCTTTTGGTCCTGAAGAAATACTCACGGAGTCTTTCTCCAGGACCAAGAAACCAATGTCAATTTCAAAACGTCGGAATAATTATTAAAGTTAATCTACTCGCGATTAAATAGACGATCATTACTAATATTATTCTATATGTAATTTTTGTTTATATTTTTCGGGTTCCGTACTCGAAGGGTGCCTAACGGAACCCTACAGGTACACGCGCTTAAACATTGTACATATGATCATCGTAGACAAAAGCTCTTGACTAAGGCCATTTCTTGTTATTCTATTACAATGTATTTGGTATGTGAAGCCAAATATTATTCCGGAAGTCTTTAAGTACATAGCGAAGGTACAACACCTTCATTCAGTGGTTAAAGCTCTTTCTGAGCAATCGAGTGAATTAAAATAGTAAATAAAATAAATATTTTACATGGCGTCCGGTGGGAATACACCAGAAGATGATGGATATGTGGATATGCAATTACATGCATTTCGACTGCCGTCTTATGGTACGTTTAGATAAAAACTTTGTGATTAAAAACATACCAACTATAATGTGCACCCTTTTTTCACGATTTAAAGTTGCGCCCTCGTAATTTTTATGCAAAAAGTATCTAATAGTCCGTACCGTCAATACTCGTAACTTCGCGTGCACTTGTAACTGCATTTATGGTTGTCAATACGATTCATTTAGAGTTATACGATACCTAATCATATAATATACCCGCAGATCAGGCATATATTAATTCATCAAAATGTAGTTTCAGAAACAGAAATTGATTCACGAAATACCACTCGTAGCTCCACGCCTTCTCATATTTCTCTACCACCACCACCACCCGAGCTACTGATGTCAACAGACTCGGTTGAAAGAGCGGAAATGCAGACAACATCCTCTCAGTATGTGTGGCGAGGATCCGTCGGATCCGAAAATGTAAGATGCGTAACCATCACAATAGCAAAAAGCCAATTGTTTAAAATTAAATTAGCGATAGCTGTAGGTATTTGCTATGCAGCTGTATCCATGTTGTTAAATGTGTGGATTTTAATGTTAATGATACATTAATTTATTATTAGCGATCCATAAGATATTTGACCCTAAGGGAATCGAACCCACGCCATACGGCCTAAAACAAAGCACAAAGCACGCACGAATGGTGGGTTTTGTGGGGCTCGGATCCCACAGGGTCGATTCTTTTTTACTGTTTTCGTTATTTGTTTGGGTTTAACCTTTTGAACGCCAGCATACGAAATGCACACAAAGCAGAGTAAATTAAAAAAATAAAGATATTGCGGAAATGCATAGTGATTGTAATAAAATCGTGATATATTGCGAAACAACTACATCTCAACTTGGACACCTTTAGGCGTCGTTGGCGTCATGGACACAACAGCGAACGACGCCTTTAGGCGTTCTTGGCGGTCAAAGGATAGTAGGGCGTCGAGTTGATGCTACCACTTAAAAATAACATTAAAGATTTCTACAGAGTGTAACAAAAAAAGTGGGGATCCGTTTAAGGGCATATTTGGTATCGTATTTACGATATTTTTTGTACGGGCCTCGTGTCGTTCCAGCAGGTACCGTCAATACAAAACCAAATTTTTTTTGGCGTCATAAAAATTTTTCTTCCAGTTTTTCCTACCCAAAATACGGATACCTTATATGCCCTTAAACAGATCCCCACTATTTCTGTTACACCCTGTATGAATAATTGAGGGGACCCCATGTTAGTAATACTGTTATTGTTTTAGTTTTCAAGCAACATGCCTTGCTATTTACTTGCTAGTACTTCTTTTCTTACCAATATGAACTGCACTTGAACAATCGTTAAGTACATAAGCGTTCGTGACTTAATATTTAATATACCTATCTTGTCTTAGCGGGACCGTAGCATATGACTGGCGCGACTGTATTTCGCCAGCGGGATAGACATTTGTCACTTCCTCACAGTATTCACAAGAAAGTGACAGTCACGCCAATCACGTGCTAGAGGTACGTTAAAAATATTATGTCTTCATGAAATATTTTCGTTATTGTACCGTCTGAGTCTGATTCTATTGTCTTCTTGTCGTCGCAGTCAGTCGTAATCTGTTTTGTCAAATAATTTAAAATTGTCTATTCTGAAAAAGTGTGTCAGTCAGCCAATCTGCCAGAAAGTCTGTCTGGTCGGCACGGGGGTCGGAGTCTTCCAACAGTTATCGTTACCGCTCTCAAAACGCGCGGGTGTGACCGGCCCCTAATTGGTGTGTTAAATAAGTATCAAAAATTATTTAGGCACAGAAAGTGTCATGATTATGTATCAATAAAGTGTGTTTTTATCATTTTAGTACTTATTAAAATTGTTTATGTCTGATTCTCTATTTTATTTCCTTATGCCCAATAGTCCTCTTTGTACCACCAATTTTTTAAATATTTTTTTTCTCAGATAACAGAGATCTATTGGTTACACATAATTTTAGAAAACGTGTCTTGCACGTAATACGCAAGACCCGTTCTCAAAAATAATGTGTGAAAATCGTGTGAATTAAAATCGGTTAGTTCAATATACTTAGGTAAAATTTCAACTACTAAACTACTAGCCGTTTTCAGTTACTAGCCACGTACTGAAAAACTAATTCTGTTTAAAGCTGAATAGAACTCACTTATAATAATAGGCGGCCGACAATAGAACGAGTGGCTCTTAGGTAAATCCCAATTACTGACCATTTTTTTCATACTGGAAATGAGTTTTATTCGCCTTTGAATACAGTTCATTTTAGTACAAGGTGGCCAGTAACTAGAATGTGGCCAGTAATTGAACTTTTACTTTATTTTATACCTTGTACCTACTAACATGAACTTTGTTCAGCTATAAATAGAACTCACTTTTTTGTTGAAACGGCCAGTAACTGAAAACGGCTAGTACTTCATTGAAATTTTACCTACATTAGGATAATTGAAAATACAAAACACAAAAGAGAAATTAAGTTAAATAACTATTAAAAACATTAGCCACAAGTGTGTATAGCTTACCGATACACACTTGTAGCCCTATACCTACTTACCGATACCTACGACTCTCAGTGCACAACATACTATGTAATGAATAATCAATCCCAGAGTACTTTTCAAAATAGTAGATACTTCGTTTTTAATTGCCCTCGTAGCTAAGTTGGTAGTAACCCTTTCTGCTATGCGGAGGTCCCGGGTTCAAATCCTGGTAAGGGCATTCATTTGTGTGCATAGTACAAATATTTGTTCCTGAGTTATGGGCGTTTTCTGTGTGTATTTGTCTATATCTATTTTCAAAATAGTAGATACTTCGTTTTTAATTGCCCTCGTAGCTAAGTTGGTAGTAACCCTTTCTGCTATGCGGAGGTCCCGGGTTCAAATCCTGGTAAGGGCATTCATTTGTGTGCATAGTACAAATATTTGTTCCTGAGTTATGGGCGTTTTCTGTGTGTATTTGTCTATATCTATTATATATTAGCGGGCGCCCGCGGCTTCGCTCGCGTTAAGAAGTATAGTTTTCATACAAACTTTCAGCCCCTATTTTATCCCCTTGGGGGCAGAATAGATCACAATCCTTAGCGGATGCCTACTTCATAACATCTACCTGCATGCCAAATTTTAGCACTATCCGTCCAGTGGTTTGGGCCGTGCGTTGATAGATCACTATGTCAGTCAGTCGGTCACCTTTGAGTTTTATGTATATAGATCGTTATGAATGTTGATGATGATGACGCAAAGGTAATCAAAAGCTACAGATAGTTTAAAGGGTAAGATGTACATAGAAGTTCTAATCATTAGCTTTTTCCCGCAACTTTGTTTGCGTTGAATTTGGAGCTAAAAATCACCTTATGTCCTTTCTCGGGACTCACAATATCTATATTACCTTTCATTTAAACCGGTTCAGCGGCTTTTTAAACATGAGGAGCTAACAGAGAGACTGACAGAGTTACTTTTGCCTTTATAATATTAGTATGAATTTATTGTCCTTACAAAACTAAAGACAATAAATTGAACTAGGTAGGAATGGCTTTTTTTTTTTCAAGAATACAAGCCTTAATAATTATTATTCTACTTTCGTATATAGAGTGTATTCAGTAAGTGTAGCCACGTGATAATTCCGTAAATGTAACAAATATTAGGAAATTTCATACTTACTGTTATCAAAAGTGCGTTACTTAATGAGGAAAATTACATTAATGACTTTTTTTAATAAGAGCAGAAAATCCCGAACATTTATTTTGAATGAATGAATTAATGAAATTCTTTATTTCAGACAAACAGATTAATTATCCATAGTTTGTTAGTACACAATCAGACATTGCTTAGCCTAGTGTTAGTATAAAATTTACAATAAATAACAAAGTACATTTAACAATATATTAATTGGTGGTAATAATTTTAATCCCTCCCATACACTTAATACGACGTATGTTAAAAGACTAGTTTTTACATTTCATGTTCGGTTGTTTTGTTTTATCCACTTATTCATATCAATTAACCATCACTTTCAATTATTATTACAGTTTATTCGTGCAAATAATTAATCTCAAGTAGTTTTTATCTCTTACGACACCGATGTTCTTTATGGAGTCACTCCTCATACTAGAATGGGAGCATTTAAATTTAATAGGTACTTTTAATACTACAACTTTTATTTTAAAAAGTTACTAATGTAATTTTACTCATTGGGTGACGCACTTTCAATGTGAATTTGAAGTTTTCCAATACCTAGTATATTTGCGGAATTATCGATTGGCTACACTTAGCAAATACATCCTTCATGTATAAAATACAAGCTGGTTTTGTTATTGAGGCTATTTTTCCTTTACAATCAAAGATACACTCTCAATTTAAAACAACGATACACTAATAATACATTGAGTTGACATATTACGTACCCTAATATATAAGTATAAACCCTAAGAACGGGCCCACAAAGGACGGTTATTAATTAGTTCAGAAATATTTTTTTTATTTTTTTTTCAAAAACTATTTAATCTATCGACTTCAAAATATTTTCATAGAAAGTTTTTATAGAGTTCTACTGTTGAGAATTTTTTCATATTTTTAAAACTTGTGGTTCAAAAGTTAGAGGGGGGGACACATTTTTTTTTACTTCTGGAGCGATAATTTCCGAAAATATTTACATTATCAAAAAATGATATTTGTAAACCCCTATTCATTTTTAAATACCTATCCAACAATATATCACACGTTAGGGTTGAAACGAAAAAAAAAAACCGGCCAAGAGCATGTCGGGCCATGCTCAGTGTAGGGTTCCGTAGTTACCGGCCTGTTACAACTCATTATTTCAAAAGGTCGATTCTTAAGGGAAATTTGCCGGCGCTTACGACCTTTTCACTTAAGACCTTTCACTATGGGTTTTTGAGTGATAACTCAAAAACGGCTCAACCGATTTAATTCAATATAGTTTTCATTGAAGGTACTTATTAGGCCTCACTTTCATGAATTTTTTCAAATTTTTTGAACCCACGGTTCAAAAGTTAGATGAGGGGGGGGGGGACGCCCTGTTTTAAACTTTCGGAGCTATTATTTCCGAAAGTATTAGTTTTATCCAAAAACTGTTTTAGAAGACCCTAATTCTTTTTAAAAGACCTATCCAACAATACCCGACACAACTTAGTTGGAACGAAAAAAAATTTCGCCCCCCACTTCACGTGTACGGGAGGTACCCTAACAAAATATATTTTTCGCGTTTTTATTCTACCGTTTTGTCGGCTTGGTTAATGCACATATTCAAACCAAATTTCAGCTTTCTAGTGCTAACGGTCACTGAGCTAGACCGCGGACGGACGGACGGACGGACGGACGGACGGACGGACATGGCGAAACTATAAGGGTTCCGTTTTTGCCATTTTGGCTACGGAACCCTAAAAACACCCCCCACTTTACGTATAGGGGAGATAAAACATTTTTTTTTCATTTTCAATTTTACCGTTTTGTCGGCGTGATTGATACATACATATAAGTACCAAATTTCAGATTTCTAGTGCTAACGGTCACTGAGATTATCCGCGGACGGACGGACGGACGGACGGACAGACATGGCGAAACCACAAGGGTTCCTAGTTGACTACGGAAACGGAACCCTAAAAAGGGCGAATAGAATATTTACAAATATTAATTTGTGTTCTTTTAGGATGTTGTTTTGAAATCAGAACATAACTGCATAGCTATGGGGACAGTTGCTTAATTGAAACAGGAAAGAACTAATCGGAAGTAGGTTCGTAGTAAAACAAAAATATACATGATTATAATATGAATTTTGCATTTTATTTTCATGAAGAACATTAACGTGTTAATGAAACATTTTCATAGTTAAATTCTAAAATTTCTGATTAAACAGTTTAGGACACGATAACATCAGAAAGCATTTCGGCCACTACAGTGTTTACTTTTTCTAAAGAAAACCTGAGAAGTTCCACAATACTTGATGCATGACTAGAATCAAAGTCCGTGCGGTTGCTCGGTGATTCCAACACTGCTGTCCACTCCTCTTCCCCAGTTGTACAATGTTGAGTGCAGACGCGTGTTTCACGCGAAATAAGAAAGTTTAATTTACAAAGGAAGTTAATTTTCACGATATTGGGTACGGTTCCAAAGTCTCTGCGTGGGCATCCAGGAAATACACATTCATCATTGTTTTCTGGTGTTCGCAGATATATACCAGTATCATTGGACAAATATATTAAATCTTGCGAGGTCATAGGTTGGATTTCTCCATTGATTTCAAATGTACTCATGGTTACCAGTAATCACGGGATTAGTTTCCGAAACACTAATCAAAATTATAATGCTATGAAGTCAATGTTAGAATTGTTCGAATTAAAATGTTCTATCCTTGTTTATTTTAATCAAAACAAGAAGTATGGCAACGTTGCTTTTGAAACGGAGCCTGTATAGGCGTTAAAATTGATTGTACAATAAAAATATACGGGGTAGCCACACGGACGTCAATATGAAAGGGAGCTCAAATTGGTATAAGAAAATATGAAAAATGAATAACAGCATTTTCGAAATAAAAAACACATCGCAGTTTTAATTATCTACTGGTATATCTGTATTTGTCATAATAACAGTGTATACACGAGCACGAAAGGTGGACGCCACAATGATGCGAAATGGGAAGACGCCAGAAGTGCATGGTGATGTAAATATATATATATATATATATATATATTATCTAAGAAAATTTTAGTGCGCCACGAAAATACTCAGTTTATAATTAAATTATATGCTATAAATAAGATGTGGGAAAATTTTGACCAAACAATTTCAAGTAATTTTAAATAATTATTATATAAAAAGTTACTATTACGATATTAGGAAGTACAAATTAATGCTACGTTCATAATTTATGCACAAAGATTATAGAATTAGGAAAAGTAAATCAAAATATTTATAGGTTATACACATAAAATGGTGGCGGATGTTAAACAGCGACGTTAACCGTTACATGTCTTATAAGCAGTATAAGGCTGTTTAATGATTATTCGTGTATTGTTAAGCAGCCTAAATCTGAATAACATATGAACCTGTATGTAGCTGGAAGCTGTTTACTTTATGTTTAATTCCTCGCACTCTCACCTTTAACTTAAATGTGACTATTAAACAGGCGTTATACAGACATTTTAGGGAGCCGCAATTTTGCAAGTAAAGCCATTGCATTGGCTATCTTATACTTTAGAATTGTCTAAGTTATAGTAAAATATAAATACGCGCGTCAGTTTAGTATCCCCATGCAGCAAATGGTAGACTACGACTTATTACGGTACCACATATGCTATGTTACTAAGATAATATCTGATTAAAGATACTTCAATGAACCACTATGAAGTAAAAGACGTTAATTCGATACACTACTGAACCGCTAAACAGCTATGACCGCTATTTAAACAACCGCTATATGTGGACAGTATCAACGGCAGTATAAAGGCTGCTTAGCGGTAAACATGTTCAGCTTTAATATGGTAATGGGACGAGAGTTAGGAAAGTGAAACGCTTAACGTGTGGATAATCACTGTTTAATCTTGCAAAATCGATCGCTTTATATAGGTACACAATCATTTGTTCTCAGTTTAGGTTAATACACTGATCAAGGCCGAGGTCACAGAAAATAGAAAATGATTTTTATAATATTCCGTATTTGGTTGCAGCGTATCATATTACATTAGGAAAATGAACGTTGTTTTTTATTTAATTTTCTATTCGCCTTGGGTGGGCTGTGAAGTCAGCTGAGTCAGCTGTTGTTGGGTGATTCTGTACCTATTACACGTCCGTCGGTTTTTTTGAGACAGAAAAACAGGTTTAAACTGTTTTTTGTCTTTACATTATAGCTGTTTTTGGTTTTGTGATTCGTTATACATTAATAAGTATAAATTTGTTTCTTAAAAGGTAATTCTGAATATAAAATAAATCTTAGCACTATTAAAAGTGTTATAAAAAAAACATAGCTGCTTAATTCTATTGTTTACATTCTGTTTCTTAACTAATTTATATTTAAAAAAATATTTTTATCTTACGGCTAGGGTTTTTTTGTCGTTGATGCACTTAAAAATATGATTACATTTTTGTCTTAATTAAGTTATAGTTTAGTTACTCTATTGATAAAATTTTGAATAAGGATTAAATATGGTTACTTAATTGTTAACTCATCTGTAAGTTAGTTGCTAAACTTATCTATGTTATGTTGTTTATTGATTTCGGTTCGTATATGGTTAGGGGCGTCCTTTTCGCTATTCCCGTAAGTTGCTGACATGATGTTGTTTATTGCTTAGTGTTGTTAGTTAGTGTTTCCGTATTTGGGATACTATGTGATCCTAAGAGATCATTTGCTTGAGGCTTTAGGTTTTTATTTCGTTATTGTTTGCTAACCCTTGCTGGAGTACGGTGTCGCTACTTTTAAATCGTGGAGATAAAAGGAAAATGGCAACTATCATCCTTGACCCCGTGTTCGAGATGGTGCGCGCGAAGGCCTTGGCCTTCGCCCTTACACACAATGTGCATTTGCATGGGGTGGTCCTGCGCCCTCGCTGGGGGGTCGCGCAGTACCGGGCGATGTTTGCAGCCCTGGTCGGGCATCCCCTGTTGTGCCCTGTGAACCCTGCTCCGGGCCTGGGGGATATGGTCGTCGCGGCCCTCGAGTTTAACGACTCAGACGGGGAGCTGTTATTCATTGACTATGAGTTGGTGGGCGGCCGAGCTTGGATTGTGCGCTGGCGGCGGGCTCAATGGCTGTCCAGGGCCGTGGAGCGGGCCCTTGAGGATGTGGACTTTGAAGAATTTAGCCTACTGATTTAGAGTGTTTCGTGTGCGTTGGTTTTTCTTTTTGCGTGCGTGTTTTATGTATTATTTTTTTTTGTGTGTTTTTATTATTACTTTATTTTTATTAAATTGTTCTCTTTTTATTTTTTATTTGTGTGGTTGTTTTAATTATAGTATGGTTTGGTTCTATTTTTGTGGAGTGTGTATTCTTTTCCTGATACTAATATTTTTACGTTTGGATCCTGATCCTCTATGACGGTAATGGTCCTTGATATATTGTGTCTAATTTTTTTCTGTCCTCTTTTCTGATTAATACTAAATCTCCAATTTTATAACTTATGGGTTTAATTTTTAAATCGTAACTAGTTTTTCTTAATATTTTAGACTTAATTAAATTATTTCTAGCATCCTCTTGGGACTTCTGTAACCTATACTTAAAATCTATGGGATAAGAATCAAAATTATACATTGGGTCTACTTGATTCGCAATATTACTGGGTATGCGGCATAGTTTGCCGAATACTAGTTCATATGGTGTGTATTTAGTTGCCGAATGGACCGTTGTGTTATATGAAAAGGTCCAATATTGTAAAAAGTCAGACCACTGGTGTGTCTGGTTGTCTGTTTGTATCCTCAAAAATGCTCCTAGTGCTTTATGAGAATTTTCTAAAGATCCTAGGCTTTCATGGTGGTAAGCGGTTGACTGTAATTGTTTTATACCTAATATTTTACAAATCTCTCTCATAGTTGTGTTAATGAATTCGCTTGCTCTATCCGTTCCGATTTCTTTGGGAATTCCATATCGCAGTATGAAGTTGCCAACAAAACTTTTCGCGACTGTGTCGGCTTCTTTATCAGTGAGTGCGTATGCCTCTACGTACTTTGTTAGCTCGCACTGTATAGTAAGTATGTAGCTGTAACCGTCGGCATCTTTTGTTAGGGGTCCGCATAAGTCTAAAAATACTTTGTCGAACGATGATGCGGCTGTACTAGTTATACATAGTGGTTGTTTTACGTATCTATGGTGTTTTTGCTTTTGGCATTTGTCGCAAGCTTTTACAAATTTCATAATGTCGTTATCCATTCCTGGCCAATAGTAGTAACGCTTAACGTTATTAGTCATTCTGCTTATACCTGCGTGTCCGCTGGTAGGCAATAAGTGAAAGTCATTCAATATGACTGTCATTTTTATCATTTATTCTCTTGACACCTTTAATTATACTTAACTTGGGGCCGGTCCCTTTATTATATCTATTTATGCACTGTGCTAGCTCTATTATAATATTTGCGGTGTCGTCGTTATATAGTGTGCATATTTCCGTTATCCGCTGCTCCTTGCAAAACGATCCTAATTCTCTCGCAAGGAAAGCTCGTTCCGTTTGCGATTGAGTAAAAGGTGTGACACACAGTGTCGCTAAGGATGGCGGGTATATAGATAATATCTTACTATACACGTCCTCTATTTGCGCGAGGTATTGTTGAATTATATCACTGTGCTATGGATATTTCTGACTTATCTAACTTCGAGCTGTATTCCTCAACGCATAACTCGTATTGCTCATACAGTGATTGTGCTAATTTGAGCTTGTTCTGACCAAGAGTTTCCTTACGGCGTTTCTGACCTAGTTTTCGAATGTCTATTTGAAGAGCTGTTAGTTTGTTATATATATCTATTATCTGGGACATAATATATATACAATGTGCATTGTAATAGTTAAACTTAGAATAGGATACCTAAAGTTAACACTGAATTTACCTATAATCAAGGAATGCTAGTATTGTACTAGCGATGCATGCTGATTGTAGCGGCGGTCTGATGACGATGTCAGGTGCTGCGGGGCTGATGCTGGTAACAGGTCCTGTTCTGCTTTGCTGCTGCTGCGCATCATGGTGGCGATGGTCTGGCGCTCTATCTTCTTTGTGAGGCATTTGCGTAGCTTCTTCCAAATACCGTAGACAATTATGACGGCTATTATGACGAGTACTGTTGCTGTCAGATACGTGGTTGATTCTTGTGCTGTCGATCTGGCTGGCTACGGCACTGTTCGCTGCTCCGTTTTGCGCTATTATTACTTCTTCTTTCTTATCTTCTTTTGTGCAGCCTCCTCCCATGTTATTTGCTTTCCGGTGTGTTGACTTGGCTTGGGCGCGTGGGGCGGCGGCGTGGAAGTTCTGCTAGGCGCGATTCCGCGGGGTGGAGCTGGACGATTAGGCGGGGTAGGGCAGGCCTAGGCTGCTTCGGGCAGCCTGACTGGCTAGGGTCGCCATATGGTAATGGGACGAGAGTTAGGAAAGTGAAACGGTTAACGTGTGGATAATCACTGTTTAATCTTGGAAAATCGATCGCTTTATATAGGTACACAATCCTTTGTTCTCAGTTTAGGTTAATACACTGATCAAGGCCGAGGTCACAGAAAATAGAAAATGATTTTTATAATATTCCGCATTTGGTTCCAGCGTATCATATTACATTGGGAAAATGAACGTTGTTTTTTATTTAATTTTCTATTCGCCTTGGGTGGGCTGTGAAGCCAGCTGAGTCAGCTGTTGTTGGGTGATTCTGTACCTATTACATTAAGCTGTATTATGCGCCATATTATGTTCCATTATACGTCTATTGGCTGCATAGTAGTTCATTTGTGCTCCCTTATTAAGTCAGCATAATAGAAGTTCACAATTACCTTGTTAAACAGCACTTGGCATAATTTTACCAACTAAACAGACCTTATTACGGTTAAAGTATTTGAAAACGTTTAAAGCTGTATACAGTCGTAGCAAATTCACCTTTATAGCACCTTTTGCGTACTAATGTTAGTTTTCTCGACCGTAATGCAGCTCTTAATCAGCCCTAAGCTATTTAATTATCACTGACAGCTACTATGCAGCTTTAGGACCGCGAGTGTGTCCTTATAACTGTCATAATACGCGCAGAGCTCTACATAAATCTATATGTGAGTAGTTTAGAGCCATCTGTACTACTTGGGGTATGTGTTGGTAAATATTATTTATATTTATTTTTATTTGGGTTAAACACCTTTGCAGCATTAGGTAGATGATATCATAATTTTTTAAATGTGTAACCTTCATTTTTTTTACAGGACAAGAACCAAGCAGCATCCTCTACAATTACAACCACGAGTACTCTTCCACTGAACTACGAGAGTTCAGTGGAAGAGTATGCCTCGGGCCGGTTCGAATAGCAACCTTAGTGCTTGAAGAGCGACCTAGGCTCTCCTAAACATGTCGCGCGAAGTGACTAAAGAGACACGTGAGTGTAACCGTTATATTTTATAGTGTTAATTTTTTTAACGAAAGTTTAATTTTATAAATTCCAATAATAGGCCAAGAAAATTAAAAAAATCGAAGAATTTATTCCCAGCAAGCTGGAAATCGTTTTAATAACTTCACGTGGTCCTATATGAATGTAATCTGAGTTTTTCTAATCCCAGGAGGTGTGTATAACTTTTTAGCGAAATTTTTGCTTTTTGGTACGAAGCAACGTCTTATAGCACAGATAAAGGAAAAATTGCGAAAACCGTAAATTTTTTGTTACATCATATAATTAAAATAATTTTAATAATTTTAAAGTTACTACCCCTTTCCTCATGAACGCGTAGAGGTTTTAAATTGAAATTCATATCAAATACTCAGGTCTATAATACCTTTAAGCTGTTAAGGTTTGTACGGAACCCTCGGTGCGCAAGTCCGACTCACACTTGGCCGGTTTTTTCTTCTTCAAACTCTGCTTTCATTGGTGTACTTGTCAAAATTTCAGAATGTTTTTTCTGTCTGGTAGTCATTCTTGAAGTGATCTGCACGGCTAGCACGTCTTACGCGCGACTAGCGGCAGATCTGCGCGACTTCTTGCGTTGTCGCTAGTTAGCAGCACAGCTTGCGCGTGAAAGGAGCGGCAGACCCGCGATCAAATGTCACTGTCATAAAATGACAGTGACTCGCGACTTAGAACTAAAAGTCCTTAGCACAATTTTGACTTCTCTTCGCATCAGTTGTGCAGCCGCGGGTGCATGTTATGCTACTAGAAAGCGAGATTTTTGACAGGCGCGGAATGTTTTCCCTACTCGCGGCTTAAGTCGCTCTTGCAAGACGTGCTAGCCGTGCTGGGGAATGCTCGTATTCATGCAAATGGTGCTCGGGACGTTCGGCAACGGTTGCCTCACTTGACTCCCGCGGGCATTCCGGCAGTGCCCCGCGATCAGGTGCACTAGACGAATGTGTGTTTTTGGCCTTGTGATAATAAAAAATAATAAACTTCATTTTCCAAGGTAAGTGTTAAAATATATACATATTGTTTTGTTCATACTCGAAATATATCACCATATCTATCTAATTGACGGTGCTGGTTCTCAAATTGCAACACTCATGTGTTTATTTTACATTTTTAGTTTTGAATTGGTTGATATGCGGGTAAAGAGAGCTATTCATGGGTCCCATTACCCGCACTACTAGAATTTGGCTCCCATTACCCCATTGCAGTTTCTAAATTTTTTTATTGAACTATATGACTTAATTTACCTTTCCAGATGCCCCGAAAAAGAGAACATACGACGTCAAAAGCTTCTTGGACGGCAGAAATATTAGAAAATGCAATCGAAACGGTGGCACATCAGTATTTAAAGTAGCTAAAGACACAGGAATACCCTACAGTACGTTAAAAAAAACGATACAATTTAGTTAAAGCGAATAATGATAAATACAGCTGTCCTCCGAAGTTGGGAAGATAGGCAGTGTTCAGTCAGGAACAAGAAAATCAACTTGTCAAATGTCGAATATGGGACCATTTCGTGACAAATGCAAAGTTTAGTTTTTATTCATTATGTACATGTGTACAATTTTTTTGGGTTAAGTATTACGTTACGAATAAACGTGTTTTCTTTCTTTTCTTTCTTTCTATAAAGTGCAACACAATAACAATGGAAGTAAAACTGAACCACGATGAAGATTAGATGCCTTTACCACAAAGACCAAAAATATTGGAAACTGTTACGTATCGCCAGTTATCTGAACGTAAAATCCCTATAAAATCTTCTAAATATCTATCTGTGTTGCCAGCCGATTGCCACGCATTTTATGATATTCTTCCATTGAAAAACCCCACTAGCACATCTAACACTAACCCCCCGCTTCATTAAAGCTTAGAACACAACTATCCCGCTTGCTTTTATCCCATTCCCTTATCATCACCCTTAACCTCTCCTTCACTACCTTCGCCCCTTTACCTACCTTACCTTTACCTTACTTACTTTTACTACCTTTTTTAGTCACTAGCTGTAAATACTACAAATACAGTAAGCCTATAATATATAGACTTTACTTCATTCCTATGATTTTGTTCCGTCAAACGGTCAGCAAAATTAACAAATCAATTTTTTTTAAACACTATTTCAACAGCTTAATTTACCATTTTATTTTTAAAACTTGTACACCATTATAGGTCATTAAATTTTTTAAACCAACTCTTACAAATTATCCGCATTACTTAATCATTTCAGGAAATACTTCAGATTTAAACTACAAAAAACCACAATATAAAACAAAAACATGTTAAAACATAGTTCATATAGAACTGGCACGAGTTTAACATAAAATAAAATAAAAAAATAGTTCAAAAAATAAAAAACTGACAACCACAACTCAATGTCAATACGTTGATGACTCAATGCTAGAAATTCGGTTAATCTGACTTTTTGCGTTTATAAATTATTGGTGATAGAAGTTGAACGGCGAAAATGTATTGTGAACAAATTCGTGGAAAATCCCACTTGGTCTGGGTCAATGATTGCTAAATCATTAAATTTCCCGAAAACTACTGTTTGTAGGGTGATAAAAAAATACAAGAATTCTCTGGTCTTCGATAGGCAGCCTCAAATCAACCGACGGTCTGGTACAACGGATAAAACTTTGGAGAAGAAAGTTTTAAGGTCAGTGGCACAGAATCCCGGGCTGTCGGATTATGATTTAGGTCGAAAATTTAATAAAAACCGCAGTACTATAAGACGGATTCGCCTTCGAGCAGGGTACAAGAGCTACAGAGCAATTAAGCAGCCAAATCGAACCGTCAAACAGAATAAAACAGCAAAAAAAAACTAGCTCGTCTGTTGAATGACCAAGTTCTGACTAAATACAAATCTTGTTGGATGATGAGACATACGTAAAGCTCGACTTTAACCAACTACCAGGTTCAAAGTTTTACAAGGCCGACGCTAGAGGGAATGTTGACGAAACATACAAGTTTCACAAACTAAAAAAATTGCAAAAACACATACAGGGTGTCCAGTAAATAATGGATAACCTTCTAACCACCAATAGGCCACCTTAGGCTGGTCCAGAAAATCCACTTTAGGGTTTAGTAAAAGTCCCCTGGTTTTCGAGATTTTCACACTTTTCATAACTTTCAAGTTTTCGGTTCCTTATTTGACTGTTATTATCGTGGTAACGAGAAATGTAAAGATTTTTCCGTTCTGTTTTTTGAAAATTGTCTCAAATAGTGCTACTAACTAACTGATATTAAAGTGTCTTCATAATCATACAGATTTTTTTGAAATTAGGCCTTAATTAAAAAAAAATATTTTTAGACTAACATTTTGTTCAAGTTTAAACGCCTATGGTGAAAAAAAAATGTATGAAGGTAAATGCGGCCAACTTTCTAAATAATAGCTTACTTAATGGTGATTCAGAAGTGGTATAATACATGACATCACGAAGAACATTTTTCCGTTAATACTCGTAATCATAACACGCGGCATACTAATTACAGTTTAACGCAATCACTAAATGACGCTTTTAGAGATAACATTTGTCGCAATTGTTTTCAAATTATTATCTTTCGAATAATGGCGGTGTAGTCTTTGATACAAATAAGGATCCGCCAAAAGTAGCAATAAAAGTGGAAGTAGCCATTAGGCTACATAAGCACATTAGCATTAGCTTGGAGTGATAAACAAATGGCACAACGCCATTGTTCTAATGATAAGCTTTTACTTAATTTCACAACAATCATAATTTTAAAGTAACATGTGTATTTCAGCCAGTTGCTACATGCGTTACTAATGATTTTATTTACTATCCAAAACACAACCCACTTACCTGGAATAAAACCACTGATAAGGTACCCACCTTTAAACTTTCTTTATTAGGTATGAAAGGGTTGTATTCAGTATGTTATCTACTTCACTGGAGATAATACCTACTAGACCTACCCGTTACCCTGACCTGTACTGTATTTGTTTGTTGCGACTTGGCTTTTTCCCGGAACTTCTGATTTTCCTAGTGATTTGGACCTAATGTGACTGGTGTTATTACGTCTTGGCGTTATCTTGGACTGTGTGATTCATTGGCAAGATGCCTAGAGACCAGTATGAACCCCGCGAGTATGCCAACATGCATTTTATCTACGGGGAGTGTAGAGGAAATGCTAATGCAGCTGCTGCATTGTATGCCATGAGATACCCAAACGCACGTCATCCCGATTATCGAGTGTTTGTGAGAGTTCACACCGCATTTTGCGAAGGAAGGATGCCTGGTCAAGGTGTTGGTGGTCATGGCGAAGGCAGACCTCAAGATCCCGCCCTTCAAGAAATAGTTCTTAATGAACTTGAGGACGATCGCTCGACTTCGACACGGAAGATTGCACAACGCACAGGAATAGGAAAGTCGACTGTACACTACATTTTAAAAAGGCACCGGCAATATCCGTACCACATTACAAAAGTGCAAACTTTAGAACCTAGAGATTATGTTCCAAGGGTCAATTTTTGCCGATTAATGCTTGATAAAATGGAAGAAGATCCAACGTTTTTTGACAAAATCCTGTGGAGTGACGAGTCAACATGCCATAGAGACGGCTATCTCAACCTCCACAATTTGCACAGCTGGCAATTAAAAGGAGAAAATCCACATTTAATGCGAGAGGATCACTCACAATATCAATTTAAGATTAATTTGTGGTCGGGGATTTTAAACGGGGAAATAATCGGGCCTTTTGAATTGCCACAAACTTTAAATGGAGCCAGATATTTGGAGTTTCTTCAAAACGACCTTCCAATTTTATTGGAGGATGTTCCGTTAAATATTCGAGCAACCATGTGGCTGCAAAATGACGGCTGTCCTGCTCACTTTGCCGTTCAAGTCCGCCAGTACCAGAATCAAATATTCCCGAACAGATGGATCGGCCGTGCAGGTCCAATAGCATGGCCTCCACGTTCTCCGGACTTGAATCCGCTGGATTTTTTTTACTGGGGCTGCATCAAAGAAATGGTGTACGCGAAACCAATTAATTCCATGGAAGATCTGCGTCGGAACATTCAAGCTGCTGCGAGATCGATTAGCGAAAAAAGATACGCACGAATGCTAAAACAGAATTTTATCAAAAGATGCAGAGCCTGTATTCGTGTAGATGGTAGGCAATTTGAGCATTTGCTATAATAAATGATTTTTTGAGACTCTTTTGATTTATTTAGATCCTTGCCCTTTCTTCCCAAAGAACCTACAAGTCCCTGTTACATTTAAACCTTATGGTTGACTTAGGTAGTTTTAGTAAATTAGATAGCGATCCATTGCTCTGTAGCAACTGGATGGCCCCCTTTAAGTACACATGTTTAAAAATTAAATGTTTGTTGTCAACTGATAAGTAAAAGCTTATCGATAGAGGAATGGCATTATGTTCTTTGTGTACCACTGCAAGCATTAATTAGGGCCTAGGAAAGGTAGCAGATGGGCGGCGACAAATGTTATCTCTAAAAGCGTCATTTAGTGATTGCGTTAAACTGTAATTAGTATGCCGCGTGTTATGATTACGAGTATTAACGGACAAATGTTCTTCGTGATGTCATGTATTATACCATTTCTGAATCACCATTAAGTAAGCTATTATTTAGAAAGTTGGCCGCATTTACCTTCATACATTTTTTTTTCACCATAGGCGTTTAAACTTGAACAAAATGTTAGTCTAAAAATATTTTTTTTAATTAAGGCCTAATTTCAAAAAAATCTGTATGATTATGAAGACACTTTAATATCAGTTAGTTAGTAGCACTATTTGAGACAATTTTTCAAAAAACAGAACGGAAAAATCTTTACATTTCTCGTTACCACGATGATAACAGTCAAATAAGGAACCGAAAACTTAAAATTATGAAAAGTGTGAAAATCTCGAAAACCAGGGGACTTTTACTAAACCCTAAAGTGGATTTTCTGTACCAGCCTAAAGTGGCCTATTGCTGGTTAGAAGGTTATCCATTATTTACTGGACACCCTGTATGATTTGGCAGGGTATATGTCGTTGCGGTCTTAAGACTAAAGTTTTGTCACTGCGGCAACAATGACATCAGATGTTTATGTGAAGGAGAGTCTGCAGAAACGAATTTTGCCTTTTGGCCCCAGTACACAATGGCCCATGCGTGCCCACTACAGGCCATCGCCATTGTGTACAGGGGGTAATGGTATATGATGGCGGACAATTGTCCATCGTGGCGCGCAATCGGGGAGTTGTCGGTTTTTTGGGCACACTTCAAAGGAATCGTGGCGTAGCGTGGCCTGTGGTGTTTACACAATCGGCCATTGTTTAGTTCGTCACCGGCCGCTGACCGGGATAGTACACTTTTGTGTTGCGTGCTATTGGCGTGGCGTGCGATCGTCCAAAATGTCAATAGCGTGGAGCAATGAAGAAACTTTCAAGTTTATTGATTTATATCAATCTGAGCCCGCAATTTGGGACCCAAATAATGCACTGCACAAGGATAAGAACAAGGTATGTTTATACTATTTTTATGTTGATAGAAATTATGTATACTATCTATCTATACTTCTAAACTAATATTAGGAAGGACTTAAATTGTTTGTTGGAATTGAATAGGCTCCGAAACGAATGTACCGATTTGAAAAATTCTTTTAGCATTAGAATCCTACATTATCCCTGATGAAAATAGGCGATAAAAGAGCCTCGTCTGAAAATAATAAATGTAGTATTGTGGGTACGATGTTTTCAGGTGAATGATGCATGGAATCGCATTGCAGACTCCCTGCAAATTCCTGTTTCGGAACTTAAAAAAAAGAAAGAGACATTGATGTCAGCATTTCGGATGCATTTCAAGAAAAAACAAGATTCGATCCGATCTGGTATGGGAGAAGAAGAAATTTATAAGCCAATTTGGATTTTTTATGATGCTATGGAGGCATTTTTAAAAGGCAAATACACAGTAAAAAGTATAATTTCGACAGATGAGCAAAGGGTAAGTAAAACAATTAATTAGTTTCCAAAATTTTTATTAATAAGTAACTAAGTATTTACTCATTTTGATTTCCACAAATTATAAACTAATTAAATTATGCATCATAGGTCCTACCACTGCATAGTCTTCTTTGATGGATGTAATTCATAAAATTTGATTTTATTTGCGTAGCATTAATAGGAGCCCGACGAGGTACAGATTGTAATGGTAATAGATTTTCTTCATGGTTTACTCTCATAACCTACATGGATTAATTCACCATTCCTATCATAGATGTCAGTACTGCCTGGTGGAGTATAAATATTGCGAGATGATTTGCTCTTTCTTAAAAAATTGTGTAGTAATAAACAGCTGTGGGTTATTATAGAAGTTTTAACGACATCTAATGGAATAGGTCTTTTAAATACTCTAAAAACTGACGATAATATCCCGAAAGTATTCTCTACGACCGCATGAGAACGTGATAGTTGGTGATTGAACATTCTTTCTGGGGTACCTAACTGATGATGTCCAGGAAAGGGCTTCATAATATGAGTACTAAGAGCAAAAGCGCCATCACCCAGAAAAACATAAGGCATATTAGTATTACTTCCAGGAAGTGGGCAACTAGGTGGTAAATTAAGGGTCCCATCACATATTTTTTTCTACAAATTGCTTTGATTTAAAACACCTCCATCACTAATTCTCCCTTGGCTTCCTATGTCAGCAAACAAAAAACAGTAATCACTATCTACTAGGGCTAATAAAACGATGCTGAAACTTCCTTTGTAATTAAAGTATTCAGATCCGGTATGAGCTGGTGCTAATATGGTAATATGCTTCCCATCTATCGCGCCAAGACAATGGGGTATAGGAACATTTAGCTTAGTCAGCTCATATCACGGTGCATGTGCACTCGTATATGAGCTGACACGGCAAATGCAACGCGGCTCCGCCGCGTGGACCTCCTCGGCCCTCAGTCACTACTGGGGCCTATAACTTGTAACTCGTGTCTTAATTTAATATAATTATCTATTTAATAGCAAGGTCATCTTTCATTTTAATATAGTCCCATACTTAGGATCCCCAGTAGTACTCAACATTGGTGACCCCGACCTTGCTTTTCGTGTGTGCGCTTTAAAAACTTAAACGCGTGTGTACATTATTTGGACTGTAGTGGCACTAATTAGCGGGTGTACTAACCTTGCAGGATAGGTAGGTAAGAACAAGTCCGATTAAGCACACTAACAGTTTATTCAGAAGGGGCACAGCATTAGCACAGTAAGCAAGTAGCACGTGATGTTTATAACAGCAAGCGATAGAAATTGTGAGCGTATAGCGAACGGGTGCAACTGATAAGCGTGCATAATCTCGCGGTGGACTGGCGGGGGCAGGCGGCCGTCGCAAGCGCAGCGCTAACGGTGCTTTGTACCGAGACATTTTTACTATACGATTTCTTGCGACGACTGCCTTACGACTTACGACACGCCAACGATAGTTACATATTATTTACATGTTATTATTAGTTACAGTAATGTTGTTTAATGCTGTACTTATTATATAATACTTCTTTAATCTATTTACTAATTATATATAGGTACACTACACCACTCCCCCCCCCCCAGAGACCGTCAAGGGCGATAATAATCGGGGGTTTTCACTACACGTCCCGAACGAGTTTTTCTCGTGATACTAGTTTCCGCATGTGTCTGAACATAGTGATTAATAGGTTGTGTATTAATAGGTTGGCTAGTATCCTCGGCGAGTATATATGCTGGTTTTAATCTATCAACAGTCCTGTCGTTGGTTTTCCATTTACACGTATAGTATATACTTTTTCATTTCTTTTCAGTACTTCATAGGGGCCTTTATAAGCTGGTTTAAGTGGCCCTCTGACGGCATCTTCTCTTATGTACACGTGGGATGCGGAAATTAAGTCTTTGAATATGAACGTAGCTCTTTTGCCATGACGTGAAGCAGGTTGAGGACGCAGTTCCTGAGCGATCGACCGAAGTCGAGCTATGAAATCCGTTATGTCAGTACTACTATTTGCAGATGGCTGGAGCAGCTCGCCGGGTAGTCGAAGTGTTTCACCGTATAATAGTTCCGCTGATGATCCTTGTATGTCTTCTTTGAAGGCACTGCGAATACCAAGTAGAACTAATGGCAATGACTCTGTCCAGTTAGACTGAGTATGACAAACTACAGCCGCCTTGAGTTGCCTATGAAGTCTTTCAATCATTCCATTACAGGCGGGGTGGTATGCGGTTGTGCGTTTATGTACGAAACCTACCATTTCAGCTAGGTGCTTAAATAGTGACGACTCAAACTGTCTGCCTCTATCAGTCAGGATGTCTGTGGGGCAACATGACCACCTTAATTGCCCTAAAAATTGGCAACCATCTACCATTTTCATAAACGAATCCGGCCTTTACTCTCTGATTCTTCGTTCTAAGCTTCCTGAAGCTCAAAAATTTAAACATTGGGTCACTTCTGAAGTGTTGCCATCTATTCGGGCTACTGGTGAATATAAAGTTTCGCAATCTAGTGACAATGATTCAGCATCAGCATCTGCTATATTTACACTAATTAAACAAATGCAAGAGTCTCAGGCTAAGAAAGATAGAGATCAAGCCGAGAAAGACGAAAAACTAATGAATAGTCTGCAAGTGAAGGACATGGTCATTTCCAAGATTCTAGCTTCGTTAAATGACAAAGACCAAATACAAAAAGAATCTGAAACAAAACATGCGGAACGAATCAATGAAATAACCAAGCAACATGAGCAAAATATGGCTCTGGTTTTAGAATCAAAAAATAAAGAATTGGCTCTTGTTGTAGACTCTAAAAACATGGATATTTGAACGTAAAAATGAAGAATTTAAATGTTTCATGGAAAAAGTTACAACTGAATTGTCTAATAAAAATGAACAAATTTCCGATTTAAATCAACGAGCTGTTACTTTTCCTGAAAATCCTAAACAAGATCCATACTTATGCATTTTGGAGAAGGATGATGGATCCGGTGGGACAGAATTATATACAATTCAAGGACAACGAGATTATGTAAAAAGAATGGCAAAGATTCATGAACAAGAATATTTGGCCGGAATCAAGTTCATTGGCAAGCGTCCGAATCCGTCGTTGGATTGGACCAATATCATTGAAAAGGCTAAGAATGATGAATTTTCAGAACCAATGGTAAAACGAAAAAGAATAAAGTTTGATGATTCTGAAAAGATGGATGAATTTAGTAAGAATCAGCTCAATCCATATTTGTGTAATTCAAAGGAAAACGTTTCAATCAATGAAATCACATTTGTTTCATTTTCATTTTTAATGTCTACCGGATTGTTTTTGTCATCCCATATAACTATACGATTTCCACTTGACGCTTTGTCAATTGTCATCATCTTTGATTTTATGTGTTGCTTAAATTCAAAGTAAGAATTGGTGGTATTAGCTATGTCAGCTAGTACACTTGTTTTAGCAATTACATAGTTTACAAATATGTTACAACAATTAATGTTGCATGCATTTTCAATTTTTAATGCTCCATACGATACAATGGATGGATCATCGTATAGAATAAAGGCGTTTGAAACCGTAACATTGCATGATTTACCTATCAAAATTCCAGTGTTACAATTGCGACTAAAAGTATTGAAAATTGTTACGTTATTATTTGATGTTTTCCCATCATTACTTCCCAGACCTATACCATATTCACAATAGTTTGCACTGCAGTCAAACAGTTGATTACATTGGCCAGATTGCCTTAATTCTAGCCCATACATTGCACAATATTCTGCAGTGCAATTTATTATTTTTGAATAACTGTAACCAGAAATCAGAAATCCTATAGACTCTAGTTTAGATTCTGCGAGGCCAGCAGTATATGCGTTTTTACTATTCGCATAACAATTTTTGTACACAATGTTTATGTATTTGTCTAGTTCTGAATCCTTAGCTGTATTATATGCTATTATTCCGCTGCCTTCATAAAAGTCCAAGACCCGTACGCCATCTGCGGTGCAATTAATCGAATCTACGAACACTAATCCGTGCCCATGCTGTTTTGTTGAAGCATAGTTACAGTCCAAGGTTATGTTTTTGACAACTATGCCATCACAGTTTTTGAATTGTAAAAGATTTCCTTTTTCATCTTTGGTAAACATTTTCTTAAGAATAACAGATCCAATACCTTCGATTTTAAAGCCTTTTGCATCTTTGATATGCAAAGTATTAATTGAATATGTACCAGATTCAATATACCCGGTTCCACCGTTCAATTTTAGGTGATTTAAGAATTTTTTAAACTTATCGGTATCGTCTGTTCCATCAGCTTTTGCATGATGGTCACGTTTGAGGTATGTATAATTGGTATTTTTACATGCGGCTATAACATCATCTTTTAAGTTTGTCATAGTTTCACCCTTTTTATTAAACTTTATTTTATATTCATCTGCAACCTTTTTAGATATATTATTTTTAATTTTCTTCATGGTTACACCCTCATCATCAAACTCGGTTGTATATTCGTCTGCAACCCTTTTAGATATAGTATCTTTAATTGTCTTTAAAATTTCACCTTTATCATCCACAATTATATTTTTAATTTTGTTTTGTATTTTAATCATTATTTCCCATTTTATCTTCAAACTTATTGGTCATACCAGTTATCACGCCATTTATTTTTTCATCAGTTGTTTTATCTGATGTTGTAATAGCGGCTTTTGTGTCTACTATGTCTTTGCTCAATTGATTGTATAATAGCAGAATGTTCTCCGGATCAATCTTACCAATCCGCTCAAGAACTGTGTCATATTTTGACATAAGATCAGCAAAATTTTTGCTTATTGTTTTTTGATCTTTTTCAATATTTATAACCCTATTATCGACTTTTTTAGCATCTGTCGTTATTTGTGTTAATTTGCCATCGAGTTCAGTGAATTTCCCATCTTTTATTAAATTGATTGCATCATCAATTTTCTTTCTCAAGTCTGTTATTGCGTCCGTTTTTCCTTTAACATTTTTCATGTCAGTTTCTAGGTTACTAGCTCTAGTCAATAACTGGTCAATGGTTTCTTTGTTATCCTTTGTGGTTTCGATTGTTTTCAAAGAGTTATTAATTTTATCAAGCTCTTCTTTAAGGGTTTTATAATCAGCTGATGGGGTGTCAACTTTAGTTTTATCATTTTTCAACTCATTGACCGACGATTTCAACTGGCTTATACTATCAACGAATGTTTTCATGTCCGTACCACCAGTTAGTATTGACAAGTTAGAATCCAAGTTCTTTAGTTGAGTTTTAATTTCATTAGTATTATGATCAAGTTTAAATTGTTCAAAACTCAATTTTAAGCTATTCGCGTTAGATATGATTTCAGAATCCGTGCTAGTCAAAGTTTTTAGTTTTGTGTTTATTGAATTATTTGTTTGTTCTAAATCCATGATTTTATCTGTTAAGTTTTTAATATTGATGGTTGAGCCGCTTTTTATGATGCTGTCGATTTCTTTATTCATATTATTCATGTCTATAGTTAATTTTTCAACATCCTTGGATAAGACACTTATTTTAGTACTATAATCTTCGTCCGTAATCATATCCGACGGTAGAGACACGTCCATTGTTCTAGTTGTTGTGGGAGTATTGGTGGTTGTAGCAGTTTCATTTTTATTAAGATTATTCTTGTATACATTATAAGTAACAAAACCGGTAATTATGAATAGCCAAACTAATATTACTAGTGATAAAATCTCCATAACCTATTTCAGAGTAAATATGAAATTGGTTATGTATTTTGTTTACACATACTGATGACTTACTTATATTGGTTGAAATATTTATCTTACTTTAAATTGTAAAAAGATTTAAGGCTTATTGTATATATCTTATAACTCATAACTATTACACATAGCCATGGAGTTTAAACAAACGATTGATTTTAAAAACATGACAATACATCAAAAAATTGATTCATGTCTAAGTGAGGCCATACCATTAGCCACTTTAAAAAATCTAGTGACCGAGAAAAACTACATGTCATGGAACGACGACTTGTTCAATATTCTAGTTAGTATCTATTGTAGCTTAACCAATCAAACAAATCTAAAGTATAGAGTATTGTGTAATGTCAATATGCCGGAACCGATATATCTTTTAAGGTATAAAAATGACCAAATAATCACCATAATTAGCAAACCTATGGTTTTAGATTTATTCGCAAGGGAATCGACATATTTAATTGAACAAATGACATTCAATAACTCGAAACGAATCAAATTAGAAAATCAAGTTTTCGAAGAAGGGTATGAAGATGAAGAATGTGTAAAAATTCCAGTTAGGCTAAGTGAAAAAATTCTCTTGTTATATACAATAGCCGATCACGCAGCATACCACTATAGAACATATTGCGAATCAACTAGGTTCGACTATGAGCATGAATTCATAGATTCATACTTTGGTTTGTCTTCGATAGTGACAGCTAGTCCGAATGATGCGGTAAACAAAATGATATGAAAGCGTATATAAAACTGTGTGTTTCGGAAAACCCTTCATTCTTCGTTTACACTTTGTCGAAGTACTACTCATCCCTCATCACCTTCATCATGGATCCTACCAAGCTCAAATGGTTAAACAATGAACTGGAACTTGGCAAGAAATATTACGACATAAGCGTACTGCTTACAAATAGTTTTTTCAGTTTATTGTCATATTACAATGACGCTAATAAAATAAAAATTTGCGATTCCATTATAAATTTTAAACCAGACCCGGTGCCAGAGTTTGATACCGTTGAAGAGATGGTAGCGTATGCGTTGGAGAAGGAGAAACCTACACCGATTTACGGCGAGAGCAAGACCAAACTATTGAAACGCGAAATGTTTCCAAAACTGTTTAAACTATTGGACAGCAACTATCTCATGCCCAATGTGAAGAGGCAATAAATTTTTTCAGAGGAAATCAACCGTGTCTTGACCCTGCTACGCCGCAAACCTACAGAGTATGCGTTGAGTACGTTTGATGATGAAAGCATAAATCATCCGAGTAATAAGGGAATAAAGAAGAAATTTAGGGAGATTAATGCATACAGAAAAAAGTTCAACAAGAGTCTCATGAAAAAATGTATAGAACGAGAGTTAGAAGAGAGTGAGAATAAATGTTTTACATTATATATTTCACTCTATTTTTTGAAAATTTAAATTCTCGTTCAATATCCTTGTAATGTAAGGCAGTTTAAGTTTAATTGTGTTTGTTCTTACAGCATGAATTTACCCTCAGTTATTAAGTAATTTGCAAATAATCGAGTCCTTGCCATTTCACCAATGGCTTATAAGCTATTGGCAATGCAACGACAGTCCATGTCTACTCTAACAATTTTATTGTTAATTTAATAGATTATAAACTTTAGAAAAGTAATAAATTTTACACGTTTTTTTTGTATATTGATTATAAATATGCAGAAATCTGTAAATTGTATATAATTTTAGGTCCAGTGCGTGGATCACTGGACCTTTTCAAACATACGTTATGTGAATTAATTTTATGTTAATTATATAGACAATCAAGATAATGGATACATTTGGAGTTATTGACCCAGTTTCAAAAAATATTAAAATTAATAATGAAACAATTGAGTATATAGTCGATACTCAATTTAAAGTGTATTTTCCCGCATTTGAGGTTGCTAAAATCCTTGGTTATAAAGAAGTACAAAACGCTATCTATCATAAAGTTTCAAACGCATCAAAAATAACTTTAAAAGATATTATCCAAAATAATAATATTACTTATTCATATAACGATGGTAAAAAAGTATATTTGAAGGAGAGTGGTCTCTACCAATTAGTTTTAAAATCAAAATTACCGTCAGCAGTTGCTTTCCAAATATGGGTTTGTGAAGTGGTGTTACCATCAATAAGAGAACATGGTATGTTTTTAATGACAAATGATGAGAAGGATAAGATAAAATCAATTTATGAATTAGAATTAGCCAATTCCAAATCCAAGATCCAAGAATTGGAACAAGAAAATGGCCTAATGTTTAATGAAAAAATGTCAATAATTCAGTCTCATGACGCTGAAAAGCAGAAACTGGCACAGCATCATGATTTTATATTAAGTAGATATGATTCAGAAAAGGCACAAATAATGCAGAAAATGGATCAATTGGCACATAGTCATGCCAATGAAAAAGTTCAAATTATCTCATAAATTAGTCTCATTGTCATGAAATTGCATGTGTAAAGAATGAAGTTATGGCACAATGTAAAGAAACTATAGCAATAATTCAGGCAGACGCACAAAGAACACTATCGATACTCAAGTCTCAGGCCGATACACAGATGAAGGGATTAGAAACACAGATGAAAGGATTGACGGAGAGCATGAGTCGAAAAGATGAACAAATAGATCATCTGGTTAGAAATGCAATTGTTCGGCCTTTGAAAAAGTATACTCAACATGTTTTCAGGCTATATAAATCTAAAGATGACAACATATACTATTTTATTCGTGTTCAATATCGCAACTTGCATCGTGTTATTCGTAGGCATATTTCCGATTCGTTAATCCTAAGCGTAGATTTTATACCAAACGGTGTTAATATACTCAATGTTTGGAAGGATAGAATGTTTGAAACCTACAAAGCCAGAAACAATGTTGTGATTTGTAACATTGATGCAGACAAAATGAAGAATCAAGTTTTGTCGATTCTAGAAGACTGTAAAATTAATTATAAACTTTGCTCAGTACCATTGTCATGATTTGTTATTTTCAAGTCATGAGTATGTAAATTATTTTTTTGATAGTTGTAATAAATCATGAACACCCGTATAAAATTTGCACTTTTCTACATTTCAATTTGCTTGTTCATCAGTTGTCTAGTTACAATAATGCATTTCGTATTGTATAATTTTATAATGAATGTAAAAAACCAAACGGCATGCTATTTTCACTGTTTCTAGCATAAGTTTCATATGTAATTATTTTGTGTAATTTAGTGTGTTAATGTATATTGTTTTATTATTTTTTAATGAATAAACACAATATCTTATTATATACAATAATTCACTAGACTATGTCTAATGTTTATTCTTAGTGCCGTCCCCCTCCATGTCTGTGTCTTCCGATTTTCCCATATCGTCGCCCAAACCGTTCAACAAACACCGAGTCCACGACTTTGTTCATTTTCCTTATTCCCCGTATCGTTATGTTGTAGAAATTGTAAATAAGAAAATAGATAATGTTTATGAGCATAAAAAAATTAAACAGCCTATATCTTATGCAATCATGGATCAGATTCCACCAATGTGGCTTGCTAAATTTTCAGAAAATAAATTTATTCTAAATGTTGTTTCATACAATGATACCGACTTTTTAATTGTCGATGCATTCATGATTGATGGTCAGGAAACTAGCGATTTGACACTTGAAAAGAAAATTATACAGTTGAGAAATTTTATAAATACTGAAGATACTGGCGTACGGTTATTGAATAATGAAAAAATGACCATAAGCCCTAGTAATAAACAAACATTGATTATCAAAGAATTGCATACCGAAGAGTCTTGTCATATCGAATACAAATTGGATGAACCAAGTGAAATGGCTATGTATTATGTCGTTGGTGAAGGTAATCAAAGTGTAAGTAAAACTTTAAATATTAAGCAAGCAGAATATACAGAAGAATCAGTGATCAGTCAAAAAGAGTTGATTGAAAAAATTCTAAATAATTTAGATTTATATGATGAAGATTTGTCTTTTGTAGAAAACTTGAATAACAATATGAATCAATTAATTGAGGCCAGAAAGAATAAGGATACACGAAAACTGTTTAAATATAATCACACTGAACAAATCTATTTAATAAGTTCTAAAGATAACGTTATATTTGGATATACAACACTTAATTCTCTAGCCAAGAAGAAGCAAAAGATGCTGCTGCCTACAGAGTTTGGTGATCATGCTCAACAATACACATGGATTAACCAGCAGACAGACTCCAAGATTGATAATATAAAATATTACAACTCTGTATGTGTCGCTGCATTTAACAAGCCAGAGTATAGACGCAACAACTCTATAATGAAGCTTTCGATGAATAGGATTGTTGCTAAAAATAATGATAATTTTGAAAAGCTTACCATAGACACTGTGCCTGCTTTGAGATTAAAGAAATCAAAACCAATCGAGAATGCCAACATTGCCGAACTGGTGTTCGCACTTAAAAATAAAGTCCAAGAACTAGAGCCTGAACATGTGTCAGATGTACTTAGTTTGGCACATGAATTAAAAGTCACAAATCATGAGTTTACACCAGGAATACCGACACTTAAACTAAGACCACAAGAATAGACTTACCATTCCCAATCGAGCTGGCTTGATTAACTAATCTTCATAAGTATGACTTTAGCGAGCTACGTCTGGCTTGGTTAAATTGCAATAGGATACTGTTATTTTATAGTCAAGATTTGATGTGTATCAGAGTTAGATTCTAATGTGTTCTAATGCGATTGGTCCACGATGCAAGAGATTATCTTAAGATCAATAGGTCAGACAATTTATGATGTTGACAGCTATATAATCTAATAAGTTGCGTGCACCGGCACAGTATTAGAAAAACAAGTGTGAAATTGAGGAGTGACTCTTGAATGTGTTGTATCTTACGTGTTTCGTTGTTTTTTCAAGTGTATCGTTATTTTTTTCAAAGTCGTGTCTGCGGTTATATATATAAATTTGGACTTAGCTACGCCGTCTCGTGGATAAAACGAGTGCCTTAGTCACCGTCTCGTGAATAAAACAAGTGTTGTTCGGTGTTATGTATCGTCTATATATCCTAGATTTAACATGCGTCAGTGCCTATTTGTTGCATTACGATAGGTCCACGAATGTTATTAGATGGCGGTCGTAAAGTGCATATTTTGTTGGGTTCTTGCACGAGTTATTACAAATATGCGTATTGTCGATAGTTAAATTGAATATGCGTATTGTCGATAGTTAAATTGAATATGCGTATTGTTGATAGTTAAAATGGTAATAACGGTTATTATTTTTCAAAAATGCCCTATGTTAAGAAATATTTTAAATACAATTAACACGGAAACCCAGCATGCAATAGTATATGTAAATTCTATTGCCCTATAACGAGTATATATAATATGGTCTGTGATCTACTTTGTCATTCATACAATTCGGGCCGCAAAAATGTCAGCCTTTCAACTATATCAATCAAGCTACGTCAGCGTGTGACTGGTGAGTTTAAGTTTAAGTTCTCTATTTTGTTTGTTTTTTTTGTTTGTTTGTGTATGCAATAGAAATGCGATCTCAGCCTTTCAACTATATCAATCAAGCTACGTCAGCGTGTGACTGGTGAGTTTAAGTTTAAGTGCTTTATTTAAACATAGAATAAACACAAAAACTAAAAACTTGTAATAAAAATGTGCTACGCGTCCTGGTCTTTAAAGTTCTTTATGAAAACAGATATTTTATTGCAAGTTTTTGTGTTTTGGTTTGGGTATTGGGTAAAAAAATATATTTGGGTATTGGGTAAAAAAATATATTTTTAATGAAATTTTACAAGTTTAATATCAACATAACATTAAATTAATGAAATTTTACAAGTTTAATATCAACATTATAACATTAAAATATAGTTAAAAATCTAGGCACAATACTGGTTACAGTTTAAAAAATCTAGGCATAATACTGGTTAGACAGTTTAAAATCTAAATTTTACAAGTTTATTTATAACATTAAAATATAATTTAAAAAAATCTGGGCACAATACTACATTAAAATATAATTTAAAAAAATCTGGGCACAATAAATACTGGTTAACAATATTGTTTACACAGTTTGAAATCTTAAATTTAACAAGTTTATTTATAACATTAAAATACAGTTTAAAATCTAGGCATAATACTGGTTACAGTTTAAAATCTAAATACAGGTTGAAAAACTATGCATAATGTGGTTACAAAACAGGTTACAAAGATGCACAATACTGGTCAAAGAAGTATAAATTAATGTTATGTTTATTAATTTTGCTACATTTATTAATTTTCACTTCTTGCCAATAATACACCGCGTGTAAATCTGTTTTGTCCCGTTTAGTACTATTTATAAGATTAAGACTATCTAACACACACGATGATGATACACTAGCACTGGAGCGACATGTACCCATGTCCAGCCCTAGAGCGTCTATACACATGCGTACACATTGGCCATTAGACGTTCCAGGTGTATTTTCCATTTTGCATGGCCATAGTCTGTAGTCAGGTTGAATCGCCGTTCATAGGCTTCTCTCATTTCATACTCGACCATGGCCAATATTGGAGTTGGCACTTCGTAGCTCATATTAACGAAATGATATGCCTGGCAACTCAATTTCATTAAATAAAAATGTTCCTTGCAGTAGTTGTGAGATGCCAAGACATATCTGTTACACGGCCTGTCGTATGTGAGGGTTATGCATCGGTGATAGTCTCTGGACTTGCATTTTTGGAGAAATCCAATTAGCCTGTCCAGAGTCTTGTTCCATGACGGGAGACAAAGTGATTTGGCCTTGCGGAGTAATGTTGTGGTGCACAAAGTGATGGTACTGGTGGTCAGCAGAGTGAGAGTGATGAATGGCGTGGACATTGCCGTTTTCACGACATTGCCCAGGGACTTTGCGGTTTTCTTGAAGAATTCCATGGTAATTATTATAAAACTGGGGACCGGCTGCAGCGAGGACTGCTGTGGAGCTGGATGTTGCTGTGTTATGAGTCACAGCGTATGCACGTTGCTCTTTTATACTTAAAATTGAAAAGGGAAAATTTAAAAGGTATTTAAACTAATAATTCTTACTGGTACGACTTCACAATTTAATTGTAAATTAATACAAATTTATTAGAAAGGACCCCGCAGCAAACATAGGGAAAAAGTGGTTTCAGTCAAATCTCACGAAATTTAAGTATGATGTAGATACAAGTCTCCTCATTATTTTTTTATAAGGGCACAACTCTCTCAGACTTATAGTTTCAGAAATAATCAATTTAATTGTTTTATACAAAATATATGAATGTTACCTATTTTACGTAATTCCTCCTCTTTTTTGCTCTGTTATGCATATAGTTCGTAACATAGGTAACTGATAAAATTAATGTCAATGTGACAATGACATTATGAAGATGATTGATTAATTTAGATAATTACTTACTTAATTATAAGCACATTAATTAAAATAAGCACAATAGCTACTTATACCATATGATGGCAGCAAGAAATCCTTGCTTTGTCTGCAATAATCTTGTCGCTCCTCGGGGTTTGAGACGTATTCCAATCGAAAACCTACACAAAATCGATATTGCAATCCGATATAGGGAAACCATTAATAATATTCCTGCCGAATTTAATGATGATTCTCGTGTTTGCATGAACTGTGACCGTTTGATAAACCGGGAAATAGAAGAATTGCGACGGGATGGTGATTGCATTGTTATCAACGTGTTGAGACAAACTGCGAGTCATTCTTGCGTTATCTGCAATTGTATGCAAAATCAACCCAGACTTTCTATAAACGCAAGGGTCAAGATTTTCGTTGACGATAATATTTTTATTCCGCCTTCAACACGATGTTGTTTAATACATTTGACTGCTGCGGGACTTATACCACAAGAGTTAGCGAGAAGATTACATTTCATCAAACGACCCTATCGCCTTCAGGGTGCTGACTTAAATGTTTTTTTGCAAACTATAAGAGAACAAGCCAAAGAAGCCACAGTTTTTAAGAAAGATTTTTGCACAGATGAAGAGTTTCAGGTTATAAGTCCCGTCACCAAACCACAATTCGAAGAAATATTACAGTCATGCGTGGAAGTTCCTGTAAGGAACACATTCAGACGTATTACCGAAAAGATGTTGATGATGTTTTTGTTAAAAATGCGTCAGGGACTTCCAGACGATTTCTTAAAAGTAATATTTAGATATAGGAGTAGACAATACGTATCCCATGATATATGTTTAGTGAGAAAGTCACTGATGCTGCGATTTGTGCCTGAATCCATTGGGTTTGATCATATTACTAGACGAGAATTCATTGACAGGCATGTAACTGATTTTGCAAATGAACTGTATAACGCTGACGTTCATAATCCTAAAGCCATACTTATAGTTGATACGACGTATGCTTATATTGAAAAGCCTAGTCATTTTAAATCACTTAGGCAATCTTTTAATATGCATAAAAGACAACATTTAGTTAAACCGGGCTTACTAGTGGCACCGGACGGTTACATTCTCGATGTTCACGGGCCATATTTTACGGACTCTAGAAATAACGATGCTGCTATTATTGGGTCTGAATTTGAACAAGACAGGGAGGGTATTGATCGATGGTTTCAAAATGGAGACATTATGTTGGTTGATAGAGGCTATCGTGATGCATTACCGTACCTAGAAAACAAAGGAATAATATGCAAAATGCCAGCATGCATTGTACGTGGTCAAGCTCAGCTTTCTACATTGCAAGCGAATGAATCAAGAACCATTACGAAATCAAGATGGGTGGTCGAGGCACGTAATGGCCATTTGAAATCAATATTTAAGTTTTTTAAGGGCATCATCCCTAGAGCTCATGTTTTGCACCTAAATGATTTTTTTAAAATAGCTGCTGCAATGATTAACAGATTCCATGCAGAAATAATAATGGAGGATGCAACCGTAGAACTAGCTCGCGAATTGCGCGTGAGAATAGATGACGTAAACGTAGTTCAAGCTCGTGTAGAAATGGACAATCTATTCAGAAGGAATGCAGTATGGGTTCCTTTGAACGAAAACCACGGATTACATTTTCCCGTACTGGATCTTGTGCAACTTAAAACCATTTTTGTGGGCGTGTATCAACTGCGATTGTCCCCAGCATACATGCAAGATAAACTTGATTTAGATGGGAACGACATGATGCAAATCGACGAGTACCGTCAAGAGCCAGGATTTATACGGGTCAGGATTTATTCTCGTTTCCGTAATGCGACAAAACATCAACTGTGGCTCTCTTACGCAATAGAACGGGAGGAAAATGAAGAGTTGGAAGACGCAATCCTGGGATATTACTGCACATGTAAGACAGGAGCTAGAACGATAGGCTGTTGTGCTCATATTGCCTGTGTAATATGGTACCTGGCCTATGCACGACATCAGGAACATTTAAAATATCCCAGTATTACACTAATACAGTTTATTAAAGATGCAGCAAATAGAGGGCGAATTAGGCATTGATTGTTGCACCTACTTGTAGTATTCTGTATATATTTTTGTAAAAATGTTGAAGGATTGTACTTTTTATACATTGTAAGATAAGTAATATAACATTTTATGATGATGATACTTTATTTATGTAAGTAGAACCAAACTAACATGGCTACTGCTATAATTCATCCGGTAGTCCCACCATTACAACGAATCAATAATACACGAGCATAAACAGGCGGACATAACTGAGTCGCTTAACTTCAAACTCATGACTCAACTGGCAGTTGGTGCCTGCATCTGAATTTGACTTCATAACGTCACTAACTGTCAGTGGGTATCATTTCAATATATCGATTTCAGAAAACACGTCGCGTAAATAGAACAATATATACTTGATTATTTCTGAAACTATAAGTCTGAGAGAGTTGTGCCCTTATAAAAAAATAATGAGGAGACTTGTATCTACATCATACTTAAATTTCGTGAGATTTGACTGAAACCACTTTTTCCCTATGTTTGCTGCGGGGTCCTTTACATGAAAATTAATAGACATTTTAAACCTCCCTAAATCTCGCTCCCCTCCATAATCCTAGATAACAATAGCTTATAAATTCATAAGCCTCATACAGTAAGCTCACTCTTCGTTATACCGTACTAGTAGTCACACGGGTGGAAATACGATTATATTATATAACAATGGCGTCCGTCGCTAGTAATTTATACAACCCATCTATATACGGGTCGGAAAGTGTAAGAAGTGTCCAGCCGAGCCAACCCCGCCAAGCCTATCAACCATCACCTATTGTGATTTCAAAGTATGCAGTCATCAAGCAATTTCAAGACAAGACGGGAAAGACGAAGAATAGTTACCACTGCAAATCGTGTGAAGTAACAACAAAACGTCGAGCCCGTATGGAGGCACATATAATTGAAAATCACTATGTGCCTAAGGATTTTATTATTGAATATACACCATCGACAAAGGAAACAGAAGCCGCAGTCGCCGAACCAGCTGAAACAACTTCACTTGTAGGCCAATACTTTAAAAACTATAATGATGAAGACGAGATAGATGTTGCTATTGAGTCTATAAAAAATGACTCTCTTCATTCTTGGGTGCCTACTGTAGTACAAGCCACACTGAAAAAATCGCTTATGAATACTGAGGTGGAAGAAAATATGGTACAACACATAGAAAAGTTGCCGCAAGTGGAAAAAGTCATACTACAACACATGTCACCGCAAATGGAAGAAGTCCAAGAAGTCATCATACCACAACACATGTCACCGCAAATGGAAGAAGTCCAAGAAGTCATCAAACCACAACATATGCAAATAGGAGAAGTCCAAGAAGAAGTCATAGCACAACACAAGCCTAAGCACAAAGAAATCATAAAGCCTCGACAAGAAGACCTCAAGCGGCGTAAAGTTGTAAAAGATGAAGACACAACTGACACTGAAATGGAGGATGAGTATGAAGATAAATGTATAAAGAAGAGAAAGATAATGAAAAAACAGGAGACTAAAAAAGATGCAGTAAAAACTGAAGATACAGTAAAAGCTAAAATTATAGTAGAGGTAGGAGCCAAAGATAATAAGTCTAAAAATACTGTAGAGCATAAAAGTACATCTAACACAAATAAACCTAAATCTAATACGTCTAAACCTAGAGTAGAGAATAAAAGTACATCTAACACAAATAAACCTAAATCTAATACGTCTAAACCTAGAGTAGAGAATAAAAGTACATCTAACACACCTAAACCTAAATCTAATACGTCTAAACCTAGAGTAGAGAATAAAAGTAAATCTAATACATCTAAACCTAGAGTAAATAAACGTACGTTAACTATAAATGAAAAACCCAATAAAAAAGCAAAAACTGGTATGCCCGACTTTGACAAAGAGTTAACAGGTAAAGTTGAGATGAAGTACACTAAATGTACGGCTAATGATGACATACAAATATTATTAACTGAAAAAGGGAAACGAAAAATTGACCATATGTCTTTAATCGTTGACAAGGATAGCTAGTCCGAAGAATATGTCAACACTTTTTCACCAGATTCTTTAGACTTGTTGTACGAAATGGATAGTTTGTATGACGCCATTCATGATTTGTCTGAAGCACATGCTCAGAAAATTTATGATCTAAAGAACATATCGAATAATTATGAGCGTAGGGTGGAATATTCAAAGCTGAATAAAGAATATAAAAACCAACTAAAAGATATATCCAAACATAATGACAAATTATTAAAGGAGTATGTAGATCAATTGAAAACTAAGGAAAGGGAAATATTTCAAGATTATGAAATAAGTAAAAATAAGGAAATTGATACAATTTGCAACACTTTTGACCTATCGGCTCAATTAATGGTTTTTGAAAAAGAGTTAGGCTACACAAAAGACAAGAAGGAAGTTAGGGCTAGAATAAAGAAAATTAAAGAAGACATTAAAAAGGAGAAAAAGAAATTTAAAGCAGAAATAAGTCACTTGGAAAGGGAAATTGTAAAAAGGCGTAAACAATATAAAAATAAAATAAAGCAATTGAGCCAGGCTCATACTTATAAGATGTCGACATATGCTAAATACATTACAATGATTGATGATCTTATAACATCTGGTTATGAAGAGACTAGTAGAGTAAAAGAACTTTTATTAAATAATATAATAAATATTAAGTCAACGTTTAACTTGATAGTCGAATATTCTGGAAAAACAAAAACATATGTAAATAACGTCTGTAGCATTAAAATTGTTAGGTATATTACATTATTAGCATTGGAATATATACAAATAATTAATTATAAGGTCCTTCACCAAAATTTGGCTTTTAATAGTTGTAAAATCACAAACAGGCCCATTATAGCGTCTTTGCAATCGGGTGCAATCACCAAGGAATATTTTTCAGACAATAAGTTAATTTCAGTTTCCAATATGATTACAAATAATAGGATTGAAAAGATAATTAATAAACTGTTATTTGATTTAAGTGGAGTTAAAACTTTAAAAGATGCTAAAACATCTTTGGTTGACAATAAATTTCTTAAACTTATATATGGCACAACGTATTCCAAGGATTATATCGATAAGTTAAAGTTATTGTATGTAAGGTTTATTATAATAACATGGACCATTATTCATAAAGATTGGGTCGATGGGGACACATATGATGAAAATGATGTATATGCCTTAATACATGCGAATAAGCATACCTATGATATGGAGGAATGTGTAGGCAACCGGAATATGATTGTGGATATAATAGAATCGGCAGAGCAGCATACAAACTCTGCGGATACAGACTCTGAGTCTGATTCGGATTCGGATTCTTCGAGTTCTGATGAATAAGCGTAATAGTTTTAAGATTAGAAGTTTTTTGATTGTACAAGTTTTTTGATTGTACGGTATTAGTTATGACGTGAATGTGTATTATTTAGATATTAGTTATATGTATTATTTAGATATTAGTTATATGCATGTTATGTATGTTTTAAATAAAAAATATACCTTATTTTTGTTTTTCAATTATTGGCCTGTGGACTGGCGATTGCACAGTCTAAAAGTGACAAATCTGGTCTAGGTTCAACTCTGACAATGGATTTGATATTTCCTTGCTCATCAATGTTATTGAAGTAGATTTTACATACGATCGAGTTGACTTGTTCAGAGTCGATCACTAAGACTAATGTCGGGTTGAAATGGATATCATTAATAAGCTTGGCATAATGAACATGACCATGTTGTAGAAAAATTGCAATATTGGAATGGCCCATTTTGCATTTATATACTGGTAAGTATATGGAATATAACGAGTCTGAGTAGGTTTTTATTATACCGTTTTCTATTAGTTTTTGAGAATTAGTGTCATTTAGGAATATGGTTTCGTATCGATCATTATATATGACATCATACTTGGTCATATTAAACTTGTACTTTTTAATGACTCGTTCATATAACACGTTAGGTTTACGCACAACTATACCATCTACATACGAGTTTTGTGTAAACTTCCAGTATTCGATGTATTGATTTATACTATGAATATTGCCAAATATCTCAATATTAGTTGAACTATTACAGAGCATTAGCATATAATCTAACCGATTTACATATTGGTATTTAAGTAAATTTACTCCGTTAAATATAAATAAATCTAATAAAATCGGTTTAACAATTTTGTAATATTTTGATACGTCTATAATTTTTTTATTAAATACACCAACAATTATAAATTCGCCACTGAAACTATGCTCTGTGTTTATATATAAATTTGGGATCGTAATCTTATGCCCATGTTTATTGAATACATATACCTTGGAATCAATTTTGCATATATTGACTCGCCAACCATTATAGTTAGGCTGTATTATACATTTTTCTTGTATATTATCTAATAAATCTGTGTCATGCTGCGTATCTGCTAATCTAAATGGAGATACAACAGTAGTATCACACATGTATACACTTTTTAATTTGTGGAATTTATGAATATTAGTGATGACATATAGAGGTGTGTCTGGAACTATATCTGTTATATTTCGTGTGACAGACTTGTAATATTCGGGTAAAGTTCTAATAAAGTCGTGCACATGAATAATGTGTTTAGCATAAACTAATGTGTAAATTTCAATAGGCGTACATGACAAAAATAGGTCAGTGTTGGTCATATTTAACATGTCCCTTAGCGGTTTAGCATTTTCATGTAATTTATTCTCAGGCATGGTCAAATTTGTAAGATGTGTCTTATGAATATGTTTTATTAATACATTAGAAGATGAAATTTCGTTTGTACTAATTTTAGAATCTACACATGATAAATTCCGTGTCGATTTAGTATGAATACTTGATTTTAGGGAATAGGTGTTACATTTTGCAATGCACGGTAAAAGATCTAATATATTTGTAGATTCAAATAATTCATAGCATTGACAAGATGCATGTTTATTTCTCAAAACTCCATCATTAATAATTTTTAAATTTTTATTCATAATAAATTTTACAAATGAATATTGGCATCGTAACGTGAATTGAAATAACCACAATATTCTTACTTCTGGATTGATCCTTCCGCTTTCTGAGGCATTATTTAAAAGAAATGAATATAAGTCTTTCAATGTAAGAATACGCATGAAATCTAAAAAATAAAATGTATTCAAATCAAATCTTTGACTAATATATAATCATATAGTCTATAAAATTCGCGTTTAATTCTATATGATTTCAATAATTCATGAATCTTTTTTTCAGTCTCTTTCATTGTTTCTACTGATATTAGCAAGAGATATTGAAAATCCTCATAATTTGCAGTATTCAATTGTTTTATCCTTCGCCTAGGTTTTGTCGTACAGCCAATTTTATAAATACCACGCTTCATGAAGGAAGGCGTAGACGCTACATAAATATAACCCACCTATGTAGACAGCAATAACTATAACATGTATACGACAATGACTATACATATTCATCAGAATCAGTGTCAAAATCATACAAATTAGCAAGTTCGTCTTCATTTATTATACCTATAAACATTAAATTTCCAAATTTATCATTGCTACGAATATTGTAATCGGATAACTCAATATTATAAAATCCATACTTATTAAATATTTCACTAATATCTCTTAATTCAGTTTCAGTCAAATCGGCAACATTCATTTTTGTGGCTATTATATTACTAAAGTTGGGAACATTTAGAATATGGTTTTTGGTATAAATCCAAAATACAAGATTATTTATATAAAGGTATGCTGACCTACTATCCACTATAATAAATTCTTCTGGCATTATATAATGTACTTTTTTATCATTATCAATTGAAACGCTTTTAAATACTTCAAACCCGCGATATGTTGTTTTGCCATGTACAAAATTTTCAGTTTCACGGTGTTGAAACTTGACATATGGAACTATGTTAATTGTCATGTTGTCTATACTGCCACTCATTATAAAGTTATCCCTACTAATATTTAATTCGTGAACATAGATGCGGTCATAGTGGTCTAGTGCCTCGGATATTGAATCGTAGACACTAAGCAAAATGTATGGTTCATTATATCGTTTAGTGTACATGAACTCAAAACCAAATTCTATGCCAATAATTTTTATTCTTGTGTCTATTATAGACAAATACGAAACATCCAATTTTATGTCACTATAAATATAAACTCTACACGTATTTGATACAACCCTATCGCTATCATTATTTTTAAGAACAAAATTTATCAAATCTTTGGAATCATCATATATATACAATATTAAATCGATTACATTGTCTGGTTGAATTTGCATTTTCAGAGGTTGAACAAAGGGCTTATCCGATTTTGTAATGTATGGGAATTTATATATATACATTTTATTATCTACGTAATAGATATAGACCTAATACTTGGACTATAGTTGTGTTAAATTTATAATATGATTGAGTTATTATGTCTAAGCAGATGTCAAAGTATATTATGTTGCAAAATCAACTGACCTAGCAGAATTATTGAGTAACATTAATATGAAAATATCGCATATTGATTTCAAAATATATATAACCAATAAACAAAATGCAGTTTTACTCATTTGTCTAGAATATAAGAGATATTCGTAATACTTCATTCTATTTACTCAATCCCATTACATACAATGATCTTATGTGTAATTGTAATAATTGATAGTATGATTCTGTGCAGTGACTTAAGTGATGAAGAAATTAAACAGTACATCAAAGTTCTCATTCTATTTGGAGCAAAAAAAAGACCTAGTTTAAAGAACATTGAAAAATTAAAACCAATAGGATCATATCTATTTGTAATAACGGGACTTAACCGCGTATATATTTCTAAAAAGTCTTTCTTCGGGACCACGGGGACAATGTCGTCCTCGAAACGTCGAAGGTAATTTTTAGAAATATATACGCGGTTAAGTCCCGTTATTACAAATAGATATGTGTAAAAACCGTGAAAGTTTAAATCAATAGGATCATGTAATACGACTTGCAAAAAATCACACACTTCCGATTTGCGATTGTAGTAATTCCATTATAATTGGATTTTTTATAATTTCTAATAAATCAGCAGCAGAATATATACCATACTCGGCGTTTATATTTTTATACACTTTGGGTAATAAATCATTTAGCAGTAAGTCTTTTAAAGGTATGGCTTGTGATTCCAAGTCTTTCATCATTTCTATATCATCTACATTGGCATGTGCACCTGCTCTACTAATTTTGCGTCTATATTCTGTCAATTCCACCTTTCTTTCTCGTTTACCATCTTTATTAATCATTTTCTTTAATCCACTCATTATCAAGTAATCTATTCTATTTTTTTGACTAAATTTATAAAGAAGAACATGCGGATACATTAATATCTCACATACGTGCCTTTCAACCAATTTTGCTTCGTAATCTTTTATGTCTAAAAGTGAATTGTACCGTTTAAGAAATGGAAACTTTGTAAGGTAATCATTGTATAAATCCTTTGCCATTGGGTTACGACCTTTAACATACAATTCTGTGCTACATCTATCTGTAATGACGTTAAACAGAAGAGATACTATAGAATGCATGAGCATATCGTCATTTGCTATACATAAAGTGTCATTAAATTGAGAATTATTAATGAATAAAATTTGGATAATAAAGAACAGAACATCAATATTTGAGTTTATTGATCTATAACAAACCAATGAATCATGATAACATGTATATGCATAAATATATGACATAATTTCCTTTAAATATTCCCTAGTATTGTTCAATTGTTCAAACTCTAATAATGTCTGTTTTGATGATTTAATCCCCTTCTCCATTTCTGAAACGTCCAAATAATTCAAAACTGAGCTTAGTAAATTAACCATCATCGTAATGGTAGAATCCGGATCAGAACCATTAGATAGGTTTAAAAGCTCAGTACCTATCATTTTGATAGTTTCATTTATTGATAAATTTGGTGGAATGTTTGTAAATTTGACATTATAACTGGATATATTGACAAAATATTGAATCAGTTTTATTGCAATATCTTTGGGTATAACCGCAAATTGCTGGCATGGTACATCATCAAATTCGTAAAGATTTTTGTGCTTCCTCATTGACAAAGTGTGTTCATATACTACATATACAATGCCGTTATAAATAAATTCAAAGTTTTCATCGACATTTAAAAGTTGACCATTTACTTGTACAGCATTAGATTGAGGAATGATCTCGAATTGGTTAAAGTGCATATCTACTAAAAGCGAACTGTATCTATGCCAATATAGTATGTAGCTTATCATTGAAATAACCTACCAGCATATACCATGAAATTTTTAACATTTCTAACGCACTCAAGTCTTTGTTATTGGCTCTATATGTAACAAAATAGTTTGCAAAATATACAAACACAAAAAGATAGATTATTGAAATGAGCAATATCATTATTAAGAGCGTAATTACACAAAAAGAAATCATGCTAACAGTACTAATAGGTTGTTATGAGTAAAGGTATTGTGTATATGTAGATATCATGATATGAGTATTTCGAATGATCAATTACCTGGTGCAATGTGCCAGATTTATGATGAAATGGTGCTTTTAAAAGTGATAAAACATGAAAAAAAGACATTACATAAAAATGATAGCATATGCATTGACTTGAAGATGTTAAACTATTTCGGGTTTATTATTATATATGAAAGTGGTAAATTCGCATTCCATCATATATCAGAACCAATATTTAGTGAACACTGTGCATTGGTAGAAGATGAAAATGTACCAATCTCAATTCTAGAGACGTTCATTGATAAACGAAATGATACTTTCTTAGGTTCTAAATGGAAATAACAGTTTTAAGATTAATTTTTTCCTGTTAGCCTCTTTACCGTTGCATCAATTTGTCTCAATTCGCTAGCACACCGATTAAAGTTTCTGTCCAATTCGCGATTCAATGAATCAACTTTACTCCTCAGTTCTCTAACTTTATTATCATAGTCTGCGTTCATTGATTTATCTTTCTTAACTTGAGAACGATAAACCGAAAATTGGTTTTCTAATGCTTTTATTTCAGCATCTATCCTTCGTTTTTCACTTTCATACCTATTTTTAATGACTGTAGCTTCGCGACTGTAAGAGTCAAGCTTGTTACGTAAATCCATATCGTATTGTTCAAACGACAAACGTATTACAATAGACTACCATAAAACATAATACATAATGGACCAACTCTATTGCATTTGTGAATCTGCTGGGGTAGACTCGTGTCTCTTAAGAAATTACAAGAAATATATTGAAAGAAGAAGGATATTATCTAATGAAGAAATGAAAAAACTTGAACTATTTTTGAAAATTAACAGCTTTAATGTTATGGGTACATTTTCAATTGACAAGGCTAATGTGCCAATATATAGAAATATAAACAATAACAAACTTGCAATGTATACTTCGATACTATGCTGCAAAGAGTTTGTAGACTTTATTGAAAAGCACAAAATTACGATTATTGGATCGAATGATGGTCAATACAATAAATTAGTTGAAGAGGCGACTTCAGTGTTCAACCATTTTTAATTCGTATACCATATATACTATATGATAAGTTTGCTATAGTAGTTGTCTACAACAAACAGTATAAATATCACAAACGGTATAAAGCATTATCATTATCTTGTCGACTCTTGTCAGAGTATAAGTTATTCGTAGTAGTTTAAAGACACTTGTCCATTGTCATACGTAAAAACCATTTTTTTAGACACATTTAATATACTTTTATATCATTGCAATTATTTTTATTAATAAAAATAAACTGAATCGGTGGAAAACATTGCATTATATTTAACATGAATGTCCAATCTGGAGGATCTCTCAATTGCCCCATTAAACCGGAAAATTCTGAAGGTGTGGATATCGAAGAGGAACGATTTAATAAGGTTAGTTCTATAATATAAGTTTGTACATTAATTTGTTTGTCTAATTCTTGAAGTAGTTTTTGGCACATTAAATATTTATATGTATTAATTGTTATAAAAACTGAATAATTCTTAAGAGACATGTAATCTTGCATATATTCTATACACTGAGTTTGCATAAATTTCAGGTTTTCATCAATTTGATCTTGTCCAATTTTATTAACTTTTATTATGCTATAATTTTCCGACTCATTATATATATTTAAATCACTGGGTATATTGGATAATTCCTTTTGTCTGAGTAAATTAATCATAGTTTCCATTTGTTTGTTTCAGGTATTTGCAAAATTTGTAACCAGTCAAAAACTATATGTAATAATTGCACAATTGACAAAGGCTGCAAAAATTATAAATATGAAACTACAGGAAAGAAAATTCAAAGGAGAAGACTTTGAACAGACAAATGCAGAATCTAAAAGAACTAAACGAAACTCGCAATATCAGAGTATGGCCACTAATATAATTTGGTATCTAGCTTATGTATTGTGCTATAATAAGGAGCCGGAAATGATTAAAATTGACGAGCAATATGTTTATGATAATAGAAACAAGAATAGGTATACTGAATCATATATGGATAAGCGTATAAAAGCGGATTGGGATATTGCTATGGTGCGTACTATAAAACGTTACATGATACTATTAATTAAGAGATTTTATGATTAATATAATGAAAAAAATATAGAGTTGCAAAAAACTAAGATTGATAAAAATATTGACCGTCAATTGAATATGCATACAAAGTTATATATGGCCGTTTTAACTGAACTAGACCAAGAGTATTTGCATGTGTATATTCGCCAGTTGCTTGAAAAATCCTATGTAAAGGTAACAATCATTGAAATTTTAAAATGTTGCATAGACAGAACAATAAAAATGGTATGCCCAAAGAAGCAGATAGATGCGACATGTTCGATTTATCATGATATTCTTAAAAATGAAGAGTTTTCAAAAATTAATGACATGATGATCACTTATGCTAAGGAAATAAAATATAATAAATATAAACCAAACATTGAAAAGAATGACGATGACATTAAGCCATTGGATATGCGTAGGTTTCCTTTGATGAGTAGATATAATTATGATTTATATACATATACGTCAAAAGAACCTTTAGAATTACAAATTGAAACGTTTCAAACTAGTAAACAGAAAACATATCGCATTATTAAATTTATCCAATCATCGAATACTCATATATTTGATGTTTTGTCTTGCGGTAATAAAAAATTGAATGATATTAGTTGGCAAGAAAGATTGAATATAATCGATGTTCATGAATTGACGGCTGACTATAGAGTAATAAATATTCGACCGATTGAATTCGAAATGATCCAGTTTAATACACTTACTTCAGACAATGATTCTAACTATCAATATATAAGAACAAGCGGCTTGGGATTTGGCACTCTGTTTATAAATGTTGGAAAGCAAGCAAAGAAAAATCGGCTTACTTCTAGCATAAATAAGAGACATAAGAAGGTTAAAAGGGAAGATTTGGAGCCATGTGCTGGGTCATCTAATATGCCAGCTTCATGTAACTTGAATATTGAAGAAGTGGACTTGTCAACTCTTGTAAAACCTAAAAAGGAGCCTATTATTGAAGATGATGATGACTTTATGGATTAATGAATAGTTTTATTTTTTAGAAATGGCTGAAGAATATAACATAGATAATTATATGCCCTTAACTCAAACGCCATCTTTTGTCGAGATTGTACCAATTAATTTTCTATCTAATAATTTTTTCAATGAGTTGGAGAAGAATGCGAGTAATGAAGATTGTACTGTGATCCAGACTAAGGATGTCGAAATGACTGATCAATGTGCTACAGGTGCGGAACAAATGGTGGAAAACAATAGATTACCAAAGCCCAGAAGAATAAGACATAAATTTATAAGACATATACATAAGCCATTAAAGAGAAAAGTTAAAAATTTTACAAAGCAAATGTACCGCTGAATTCAACACATTTATCCCATCTCCATATTCATAAACAGCGTAGGATCAAAAGTAAATGGTAATGGCACGCCTACTTTTAATACTTTTTTGTCTGAATCTTGTACATCAGTACCCAATGACAGAAGAAGACTAAGAAAATTGTCCCACTCTTCTTGTGTTTTAGCTGTAACCATGTCTATTATTCCATTGTTGTTGTATTTATAAAACATAAATCTCAAGTTTTTACCCTCTGCATTATGTTGTATTAATTTGGCATTATTTGTGTATTGAAGTAAACTGTTTATTGTTTCATACAAAATTATTGGTTTCATTCCCTGACAAATATCCCAAGATTCTCGACCCCATAAAAATCGTGTTGGTAATATTTGTTTATAATATAATTTAACATTATTTGAGGTATAACTATTGCTAGATGTAGATTTGTGTTGGACTAGTGAATTATTATATGTTACTCCTGGTTGAGCATACCAACCATTTATGTCTGGTACTGTGTTAAAGCTTTGTGGTTTGAAACTACCAGGAAACACTAGGTCATTGGTATGTAAAGATAAACAATATGTCTTGGTCGGGTTCAATTCCAGTTTATTAAATATAGTTTCATTATCATTGTACTCGAAACATACCGCACCACTCTGAAAATCTGAATTGACCATTTGCCCATATACATTAACATACTTGTATTTTATGTCTAAAACTGCATCAGGCCCCAGTGTACCTTTTAATAGTCTGGTAGTAGAGTTTCTACGTATGGGTATTCCTCGGGTAGAATTTTGTTTACACTGAAACCCATCATTTGACTTGACTAATTATACCGCCTACATAATTACCAGTAACTGGACAATTTGAACATGGATTTTTGATCTTTTGCCCCTTGAAATTGCCAGATATTGTTGTGTTGTAATAGGATTTCTCAATGGCATCTGTTATTACTAATTTGTCATAGTCATCATATGTTTGTACATTTTGGATTTGACAAACTGGCGTATTATTTTGTTGGATTGCATTAAATCCTAGAGGACAGTCGCATTGGATTTCGTCAAAGGGTACGTTTATGTCTTTAATCTTTCCGTCGCAGATGAATGGAGTTTCACATGCACCAAGTAACGTTGTATTTCCAATGTATCCTGGATTAATGCATGAACATATTAACGCTGAATCATTAGTTTCAGGATTAATAGTTACTAATGTTAAATAACCATGATACGGATTACAACTTTGGACCATGACTGACACAGGTAGACAGTATCCGTCGTTGTCAGTTTCATTTTTTGGAATCGTAATAATGTTTCCGTATTTGGTAACGTGCATTGTATCAGATTTAAAGTGTACGCATCTTGCTGTCAAGTTTTGGCATCCGAAACATGACACTTGGTTATCGACTTTGCAAGGTCTTAAAGCTTCTGCTGTACACTCATGCTCATTTGTTATGTCAATTGTTGTTGGGAAAGCATCGAAATATAAATCAATGGAAAAGTTTAAAAGTTCCTCACTACTCGAATCTATAAATTGCGTGTTAAAGTGTTGCATTGAGACGTTTAAAAAGTTTAGAAATATTAAAATTATGATAAAAATAATGGTATATAATATAATTGACATTTCTATTGGTATAGGTCTGATGATGGTTCATTTGATTTATTATTATTATGACAATGTTACCTAAGATTATTATGGTTATGAAGGTGTGCGACATTGACTATATGCCGGTGGAAATATAGCATCAATACAGTATAGAAAAAGAAGCAAGGTCATTAATCTAGTATTGAAGGGGGGAGAGTTTAATTTTATATATTATATTATATATAATATATAAGATACCGCCCATGCATAACACCCATACAAAACGATTCGGACACATGCCTCCGGCTCGGCCAGACTTTCAGATCCGGAAAGGGGGCGTGGCTTATGTAGTTGTCATACTTCTAATTGCTGATGATTTAATTTTTAATTTTATGCAAATTACGTAAATTTTTAGCCTACCCTCCCTTCTTTAGATCCAAGAAAAATTACAACGGATCCCCTGTAACGGGCTATCCATCCAGAGATGAAGGCTTTGGCGACGGTTTCTGCTGATATATCTTGTATTGGTATAACTTCCGGCCACCTAGTGAATCGATCTATAGCAGTTAGACAGTACCTGTAGCCTTCGGATACTGGTAGGGGTCCGATGAGATCAATATGGACAAACATAAACCTGGCTTGTGGAATTTCGAATGAGCCTAATGGTGCGGACACATGTCGTGTTATCTTTGATTTTTGGCAAGGGTGGCAACATCTTGCCCACTCTCGGCAATCTTTGTTTATGCCCGGCCAAACATAACGCTGTGCGACTAATTTGACCGATGCGTTGGCTCCTGGGTGACTAAGTGCATGTAGGCTTTCGTATGTTTGGTATCTTAGTGATTTTGGGACATATGGCCTAAGCTTCTGGTTACTGCTGTCACAATAAAGTAGTAGGCTGTTCCCTGGGAGGGCAACTTGCTGCAGACGAAGAGATGTGTCGCCGTCGAGGAGCTGTTTCAATTCGGGATCGGCCTTCTGGGCTTCAGCCAAGGCCTCAAACGATACTGGCGCGGCTATCTCTTCCACACGAGACAGGGTATCGGCCACTACGTTGTCTTTTTCCGATATATGGCGAATGTCTGTTGTGAACTGACTTATATAGTCTAAATGGCGATATTGTCGTGGCGAGCAATTGTCTTTGCGGGTATTGTACGCGAAACAGATCGGTTTGTGATCTGTATACACTGTAAAATGCCTCGCTTCCAACATATGTCTGAAATATCTTATGCCTTCGTATATCGCTAGGAGTTTTCTGTCATACGGTGAATATTTTTGTTGAGCAGGGTTTAACTTGCGGCTGAAGAACGCAAGTGGTTCCCAAGCTTTATTTTTGTACTGTTGGAGTGCTGCGCCTATCGCTGTATCAGATGCATCTGTGACGAGCGCGATCTTTGTATCTTGATCCGGGTGTGCAAGAAGTGTTGCATTGCATAAACTTTCCTTGCAGTTTTCGAATGCCGCCAGCGACTCTCCATTTATGTGAACGGGGTGAGATCCCTTGACAGAATCAGTCAAAAGCGCATGCAGTGGAGCTTGAATTTTTGCTGCATCTGGTATGAATTTCCGATAAAAATTTATCATTCCTAGAAATCGCCTCAATTATTTTGCTGTTTTAGGCAGTGGGAAATCTCTGATGGCTTCTATCTTTGTGTTCAAGGGTTTAATTCCAGTAGACGAGACGCTGTATCCCAAAAATGTAACTAACGGTGCTCCGAACACGCATTTGGATGTATTTATCACCATACCGTAGTCTTTGAGTTTCTGAAATATTTGACGGAGGTGGTCTTCATGGGTTTTCTCGTCGCGGGAAAAAATTAAAAAGTCATCCAAGTAAGCGTAACAAAATTCAAGGCCACGTGTGATCTCATCTACAAATCTCTGGAACGTTTGCCCAGCGTTGCGAAGGCCGAAAGTCATAAACGGAAACTCGTACAAGCCAAATGGTGTTGTAATTGTATTTTTCGGTATATCATCTTCACTAACGGGTATCTGGTTATAAGCCTCAATCATCGAGATCAATATTCGAGAAAACTGTGCAGCCAGATATATTGTGCGTGAAGTCATGAATATGGCGGATCGGGTAGCGGTCTGGAATTGTACGGGCATTTAACATACGGTAGTCCCCGCATGGACGCCATCCGCCATCTTTTTTCCGGGCTAGGTGCAGAGGGGATGCCCATGCACTTTCGGAGGGCCTTGCAGTTCCATTTCGTAACATATCATCGAATTCAGCCTGTGCTATCCCCAACTTGTCCGGTGCCAAACGCCGAGGTGCGCCACTGACAGGGGGGCCCGCTGTCGTCCTAATATGGTGAACGGTGCCATGCGCTGCCTTGGTGCGAATTGCGTGTGGCCGTGTTATTTCGGGGTACTTTTGAAGTAAATTATGGTATTTGGAATCGCCTTTTAAAACTTTGATTGATGAAATCGTATTTGACGCTGGAACCGGCATTGCTATTGCTGATAGTGATGTTGCGATATCTATAAGGCGTTTATTTTGGCAATCGACGACAAGACCATAAAAGGATAAGAAGTCGAAGCCAATGATAGCCTTCGTGACATCTGCAACGGTGAATTGCCATTTATATTCGCGCCGCAAGCCCAGATCCAAATTGAGAAGGGTAGATCCATATGTATGTATGCAAGATCCATTTGCGGCGTATAGTTGGTAATCTGTCCTGGTCCGACGTTCTTGGAGCGCAGAGCGAGGGAAAACGCAGAGATCGCTGCCTGTATCAACTAAAAATTGCATCTTGCTGCTCTGGTCAGTTACAAAAAGGCGACCAGGTGAAATTTGACAGTCGTTGGTCGCCATTATCGACTGCCTTGGAAGTTTCCCGCCTTGAAGTCACAGGGTTTCATGCATCTTGTTGCCTTGTTCCCGAATTTATGATGAAACCAGCAAAAAGGGAATCTTCTGTAGTCAGATTGGGATCTGTTGTTATCGCGTTCCCCGTTTGACTTCCTAGACCTGCGATCACGCATTGAGAGTGCTTCGACCTGATTGGTAAGTGCTTCCAAGTGTTTAGCCATTGCTTCAAGCACAGGTGGAGTCGATGGTGAGGTGCTAGCGGCGGCAACTTGGGGGGCCGTCGGGGCTATGTCAAACACCTTGTCTGCCAGATCTGCGAGTGCCTCCAAATTCGTATCTGCGTGAGATGCTATAGCGGTTTGAATATTAGCTGGGAGGCGACTTGTCCAAATTGCTAGCAAAAATTCTTCAGGTACCTTTGGTCCAGCCAGATACTGCAGGTGACGTAGGAATTGTGATGGTTTACGGTCTCCGAGCTCTTCATGTAGCAGCAACTGCTTAACTTCCTTTTGTCTTGATATCGACAAGCGTTTTATAAGCTCACTCTTTATCTTTTCGTACTTGCCTTTAGCTGGCGGATTCATAATGATGTCCTTCACTTCCACGCGCCATAATGATGTCCTGCACACGGTGCATGTGCACTCGTATATGAGCTGACACGGCAAATGCAACGCGGCTCCGCCGCGCGGACCCCCTCGGCCCTCAGTCACTACTGGGGCCTATAACTTGTAACTCGTGTCTTAATTTAATATAATTATCTATTTAATAGCAAGGTCATCTTTCATTTTAATATAGTCCCGTACTTAGGATCCCCAGTAGTACTCAACAGGGGAAAACTGAATCCTTCCGTTTTGGTCAGCCATTCTTCAGGACTTGTGGGAATCTGAAAAAAAATTTTTTTTTTCAGGCAGTCATTGGAGAACAGACAGAAGAAGAAACGGAAACTCCAAGTGATGCTAGAAGCAACACAGAACCAAAGGACATGAATATAAAGATACCTGTACAGAGGAGACGTTCAGTTAAGCCACCTGAGTTAGAAAAAGCAGATAAGGAAATGTCAAAGGCTTTTAATACGTTAAACCAGGCTATTCTCAATAAAGACCAACAAAATAAAAAAGAGGACGACTGCGACTTGTATGGGATGCTTCTTGCTAACAAACTCAGAAAATATTCAGATAATGAGAGACAAGAAATAATGTACTAAATTGATGGATTACTATTAAAACGGCGTTGCAATGTAGTCCTCAGTACGTGTCTTCACCTTCTCAAATCATTATAAGTAGACGTCCGTCTTCTTCAGCCACCAGCTATTCTTGTCCATCACCGTCGTCATCTTGGATCAATCACCCCTCATCATCGTCTTCAAATCATTATATAATTACTTCTCCTATACAAAGCCCATCACCTATTCCACCTGCGCAAACTCCATCCCCTCTTCCACCTACTGAACTCCCTAATGCCTCATACACACAAGAAGTAGTTTATCAATCCCCCAACAGAATCCATACACCTGTCCCTACGATCCATATACCTGAGGGATCCATGCAAATAATTTCTAACGAATTGTATTCTCAGACACAGAGTCAGTCTCAAAATATTTTGGCTGATGCTTATGCAAAAGCTTTGAATGACGATTGTTAAAATAACCAATTAAAAAAATGTAATGGGGTAATAATTATTGATTAAAAAATTTAAAGTATATACAAATGTTTTAATAACTCACCTTAATCATGTCCTTTAGCACTTGGTTCAGAGCCAAACATACTTCAGGAATAATTCTAGATATGAGTGTACTTGATATTTTAAAATGGTAGTGCAGGCTCCTACAACTGTCTCCAGTCGCAAGAAATCGCAATGTCAATGCCAATCTTATTTTTGGAGGTATTGCTTCTTGCCAATATGTATCCTTTTTTGCAATAACTGGCGATATTTTTTGCAATATATACTCGAAATCACTAGATGACATACGAACAAAGTTATCGAATTCCCCTGATGGTTCTGCAACAAGGTCGATTAACAGATTGTCCATGAATTGCCTGAAAACGGTAAAAAAAATCTTAGTCATGTTGTTTACGTTAACATTCTAAATATTAATATCATAACCTAAGTACCACATTAAAAAATCTACGTACCTTGTCCTGTTTCGATGAATGGTCAGCATCCACCATCGCCTTTTTCGCCATTTCTTTTTAATAACTTTGTGACGGTACACACTTCTGTAATACTTGTAAACAGTATACAAATAAATAGTCGCAGCCGTAATTACTTCGACGTCCATCGCAAGTGATTTGCCAGGCAGCAATGAGCCATGCGCCATTGTGTGAACACCAAGTGATCGTGGCCTACAATTGTGCATTGCAAAGCGTGGCCCATCACAGGCCATTGTGTACTGGGGGCATTTCATACGAAGCCACAATGGTCCTGTCAAATTTTGGCCCGATTTATCTAGCTGCCATTATTCAAAAAAGGTTTTGAAGTGGTATGCTGATAATCACATTGATGTCATACCACGTGAGATGAATCCACCCAATTGTCCCCAGTTTCGGCCAATTGAAAACTACTGGGCATAATGAAAGGAAAATTAAATAAAACTGGCAAAATTGTCCAAGACATCCACTCGTTGCGGTCCACATGGAATCAGCAGGCAAAAAAGGTGGACGAAAGTCTTGTTCAGAGGATGATGAATACTATTTCCAGAAGAGTCCGTAATTTTGTGCATAACCGTAGTGAATTATTGAAATTTTTATTACACGCTTATAGCGTGTCATATAAATTTCAATCATTAATAAATGATCTTTTATATTGTTTAATTTAAAACATAGTTTTTCTTTTCATTTCAAAATTATATGCCTTCCAATGCGTTCCAATTCTATATGAACTATGCTTTACCACAAAACATAACCATATGCTGGCAGAAAGCTACTTAATATCCTAGTACACACACTAATGGCTATATTTAACGTCAAAAATATATAGTTACTAAGTAGTTTGGAATAGTAACTTGACACTTAATAAAAATAATATTTACTTATGAATACATCATTTCTTACAAATCAACAGGGTTGGCAGTACGTATGTGACAAATACGTATTTTGTATTTGTATTTCAAATACTTCTTCGAAAAGTATTTGTATTTTGTATTTTCAATACTGCACGTACATGTATTTAGTATTTTGTATTTCAAATACTTTAAGTTTTAAAACACATTATCTTAATTCCATAATCATAATATGGACTGATTTTTAACTATAGTTATTTGGCCATTAGGCCTGTCGCAGCAATGAGTATAAGTGTCAACGCGAAACTTTCAGTGTTATGTCAACAGTTCAGTTCGTTACGCGCATAGACATACTAGCCATAGACCTGTCATGGTAATAATAATACCAAAATCCCAGAAGTAGAAGTACGAGTACTACTAGTTTGAGCAAGAATGGTGACAATGAGTTCATCGTCTTTGCTGACTCTACGCATGTCAGGTCCGCGACAGCTAGGATGGAATTAGAAATATTTAAGTGACAATTGGAAATAACTAACCCCCTTATTCATAAACGGCCACTAAAGTTAAGAGCTCGCTGATAATCGTTTGTCCCTTTCCCTCATATTGGTTGGACGGAAAGGAACAAACGATTATCAGAGGCCTCTTAACTTGAGTAGACGTTTATGAATAAGGGGGTAAGTGTCCTTGAATGCTACCCAAATATTAGGAAAGTATTCATAAAATTTTATTCTAGCCTGTGACCTTGTTTTCATTGGCTGGTTACATTCGTTCATCTACGAGAGGCTTTTCCGACAATACTTTTAGGAATTTAGTTTTTATGAAATTCCCTCTACAATGAGGATAAACGCGCAAAAATATGCACAGATGGCGTCGCAATCGCTATCGCATCGAAAGAAATATCTCGTTACGGTTTGGACATGTCAAATCCATACAGTCTATGGTAGAGCCTCTAGACCTAAACTTCAACGTCAGAAATGGTTCCATAACGGCGGTTAAAAAGCAGCATTTGGGATAGACTACATTATGGACTCACGATTTGGATTTGGAAGTTCATATTTTTTTATAAATAGTACTCGTAATTAGTAAGCGTTATCTGAATTTTCAGCTTTCGGAAATTCACGGCTCATGAGATATATTTTTTTAAAGTTTGTATACAAATCTGAAAAGAACACGATAATGCAAATTTTTAGGTTGGGCATTTTGTCATGCCAGGCGTCAAAGTTGACATTTCACGTTTCGTTTACCGTCAACGGTGTATTTTGATTTATTTTGTCATGTTTTTTAATATAATATTAAAAAAAAAATTATATATTAATTTAGCATTATAATATTTATAATCTATGCAGTATTTTGTTGTCTATAATATATTTGGTGCTGCATTAACATTTAAATTTACTTTTTACACTAATAATTAATAAATTCGTGTTTCCTTTGTGTGGAACAAAACGCGGTGTGACGCCATTTTGTTTCATAGCGTCTTTGCCTGCTAGTGTCATTTACCGTTTGTCGCTCCTACAGTCGAGATCGTTTTACGTATAGTCTGAGAGCTGGCCACGTCAGATATGACACAATAATGAGAGCAATAAAACCTGTCTTGTTTGACTACTGTACCATCCTTATTGCTACATCCTGGCATCTGGCAGCTTTTAATGGGTGGAGGTCACAGTGACAGACCAACAAAGCCAAAATAGGTAAAAACTGCCAAAGTTGTGTCATTTATAGAGGACAGGGCCTATATTTTAACATTAGATTAAAAACCATTTTCTATTATTGCGGAAACAAAAACAGCAGGCGACTAACAACAAATTGCATTATACATCATTTGCCACTAATTTCACCCAACAGAAACTTCTGGATATGATATAATCTAATTAATTACATAATTTCCCATAATATTGGATCAAGCCCGGAACTCTAGGATTTGTTTTCATCAATTTATTTGCATTCTTTGACATCCACCACTTAACAGCTGCCAGATGTCCGGATCTAGAAATAAGCGTAGTATAGCAAACTAACTAGAGGCGTTTCGTTGCTCTCATTATTGTGTCATATCTGACGTGGCAAGCTCTCCGTCTAGTACTCCTGTTAGTGAAAATACAACGTGTGAATACCATGGCGTCCCCGAAGCCCTATGCTTCTGTGTCTGAAGAGTGGAGTGATGTGCAAGTGTTGGACTCCGTTGAGCCGCTTGTCACGGCCTCCACTTCTGTGCCGTCTTGTAGTGCGCGAGTTTTGGACTAAATAGAGCCGCTTGTGCCTACTGTGTCTCATGTGTCTGTGTTCGACCTCGAGGAACCAGTTGCTGGTCCCAGTGGGTTGGCTGAATCTAGCGGGATAGCTGGTCCCAGTGGAGTAGCCGCTGGCCGTAGTAGTAGCCCTACTAGTTCTTCGGAGGACGATGACGACCTGTATCTTAATGGTACGGTGGCCAGACTATGTGGGTCATCCGGCAGGCGTAAAAACCTTTACTCGGAGGAGTTTATGTAAGTTTATCCAAGTTTAAACATTTAGTTGGTATTGATTTTCTATGCAATTTTTGCAATGAATTAGTCAAAGTTAAGAGTATCATATTGATTAGTTTTTTTTTTTCAATGTAGAGTATGAATGGTACTTATAGGCTGCAGTGGTGAAATGAATACTTATAGTTCAACAAGTGACCAAAAAACTTAATGACTGTAAAATGCAATTTTGATACATTTTAGGGTAATTTTATAGCTTGAAAATAGTTAATTATGTTTATCCGCCCCGCCCCCCCGAAAATCTCGATTATTCATGTGTTTTTTTGTTGTTGTAGAGACATGTGGAACTGGAGAAAGCTTTTCACTGTACTGGGAACGCACGAACAGTGCGTGCAGTTTGCTGAAGCCAGGGGCCTTGTTCCACGCCAGAAAATGTGCACGTATCATAAAAAGCCGATGATCCTGACGTTAGAAGCTGGGCAATTAGGCAAATTTAGATGCCGGAAAGGTAACTGACGAAACAAGTCTTATTCGAGAGCCCTCGGCACTTGGTTCGAGAATGGTCGGTTGTCTCTTATATATATATTTCAAATTATGTATACCTTCTGTGAGGGACATTCATATGATTACACCAAAAAACAATTGAACGACAATGGTTCGGTAGTGTCAAGTCGAACGGTGGCCGATTGGTACAGTTATTGCAGGGAGACTGTTGCGATTTATGAATTGGAATGTCAACAGGGCCCAAGGTAAGATAGGGGGCAAAGTGGTCCAAATTGATGAGTCGAAATTCGGGAAAAGACAATATAACAGGGGTAGGCATATTGAGGGACATTGGGTAATCGGGATGATAGAAGATGGTAGTGATGATTTACGGCTGGAGGTGTGTCCTGATAATGTAAGGTCTGCGGAAGTATTATTATTATTGTATTTTTTTTTGTTAGCCTGGTAGTGTGTCCCACTGCTGGGCAAAGGCCTTAATACCAATATTAATATTAATATTACGGCCTTAATATTAATACCACTCATTAAAAAACATGTTCAGGAAGGCTCTACCATTCACACAGACTTTTGGAGAGCATATAATAGCCTTCCTTAACATTGATACATTCACAAAAAAGTGAACCATAGTGACCCTATTAATAAATTCGTGGCACCTGACGGGACGCACACCCAGCGTATTGAGAGTCAGTGGAGGAATCTCAACAAACAGTTCCGTCAAGGACAAAATAAACTGAACTTGATTGATTGGGTGTGAGTATTCTTGGCGGAGGAGGATTATGATTAATCATTTACTCGTAGATCCCTTTGAGGAATTAATTAAGGCAATAAGTATGTTTATAAAATAGAGTTGTAGTTTTATTTTGTTTTTATTGTGTTTAAATTAGGTATAGTTTAGTTTTAATTAGACATAAGTTTGTAAATAACCAAATAAATTTTCAATTTCTTAAAACGTGTCTTTCTCATTATATATCTTCCCCCGAAACCGACAGCGCGAGACTCGCGCGAGCGCGCTGGCCCGGAGCGGGCGAACCGAATGAGATGAGAAGCCGATTAAACCCGATTTCTCTCGAACGGTGAGCGAGCGACAACGCATGTGGCTGATCATTAGTAGACCTTATCTCGTTGCACCAAAGCTTATGAAAATTATTTCAATGGTACAGTGCCGACCGCGGCACTTGTCCTTGATTGCTTGAACTTAATTAGTGTTGCCACCTAATATTGAAATCAATTTGTTATAATTATGAACTTCCGGCTAATGTAATAACCGCGATTGGCAGTAATTTAAAGTATTCTTTTAAAACAAGAAAACCTGAAAGCCAGCCTTCGACGTCTTCAAGTTCTGAAATTGACTATGGGAGCATTCCATGAAAAACGGTAACTATCTCGTCTCATTTTTTATTCCAAATTTTATTATTTTGGCAATGCCAAATTACAGCCAAGAGTATTATCTATCAATATATATATAAATATTATTATTATCATTCTACAAAGTTGTAAACAATAGTCATGTTTGTACAGCACAGTTTCATCGTCGTGTATAGTCTGAAAATTATCCCGATTTCATTATTAGATAATAAGGTTTGTTTGTACTATAAATGTAAATTGCTGGTTTTATAGGAAAGCTAACATTCTATTTTTTTAATTTGACACATAAAATAATGTTGTATTGTCACTACTTCAAAATGCTTTTAGCAAAAATCTAGCCGCACTTGAATGGTGTCGATTACAACACGAAGGTAGATAATTTTTAGTTTATGATCTGAACTTGAGGGTTGATGTTCTTCAAACTTATAATCTAAACAGAGTCCATCAAGGGTCACCTTGTGGCAGCGGAATTACGTTAGTAATATGTGTGTTTATTAAGTTTTATCACTTTTAAGGTTGCGGTCGCTTACGATACATGTCAGTTGAAGCAATAAAAGTTAACGTTTTTTTACTTTGATACTAGCCTGATTTGTCCAATTTCCTAATGGATGAACCACATCCTAGCACGAACGCACTTCGTTTGAGAAAAAGTCACCAGAAAAAAATCCTGAAAGATCCAGACTTCAAAAAAAAGGACTGTGCGAGAATTTAAGCAATTCAGAGGAAGAAAAAAGAGTTGTTAACACCACTACAAGCCGAAGAATTAAGGGTTAAGAAGAGAAAGCAGAAACAAATAGAATGGGAAAAGAAAAAACTCCAAAATCTGGCTTCAGTCAGGCCAAATGAGCCTCAAGGGTCAAGTTCATCAGGTTTACAGTCTACTTCACGCGTATATCCGTACAAATGTGTTCAAACATATAGTAAGGCAGTTCTAAAATGCATGCGGAGCCTACCATCGTGTCCCATTAAACAAAAACGTGTAGTCCAAGGTGTATGCGATCGTTTGGGTTTAAAACTAGCTGAAGAAATGGAAAGTAGTTTGAGCGCTGAAAATGAGTTAGAAAAAACTATCAAGGACTTCTTTTATCGATCAGACATAGTACGAGTATACACCTGCCCTGGAATGAATGACTGCATGGCTGTGTGGAATAATGGCTAGAAATCGTTATTTAACAATATTTTTAAGAGAAGCCCATGCAATTTTCTGCCTAGAAACAGACTTAGCTGTATGCTTTTCTAAATTTTAAAGTTTTCGTCCAGTAAATGTGCTGATACTTAAAATTACACCTGCAGAACAGTGTACATTTAAAATTCATGAAAATTTTATGCTAAATCTAAAAAGTTTAGGGGTAACATATTCAAAAAAAAATTGGAAATATTTTCTATGTGATGATAAATTATCCTCTGAATGTTGGAAAAATAACTGTAACACTTGTGGTAGCTTAAAAAAATTTACAAACCTGAAAATTTAACAAAGTTCAAAAGTTCAAAGTTCAAAGTGTTTTTATTTGTGAGTATATGTCAATCTGATTACAGTGGTGGTAGACAATCAATGTAGCACTATACCCTGCCTGATGGCGTACAAATACTTGTTAAATATTGTTCTTATATACTAACATGCAAAAATATATATACATAACTAATTGTTAATGTTTAAAGGTACGTCATATTAAATTATTAAAGTTGTACATTAAAAACTCAGAAATAGTATAAAAACAATTTTTAATTAAAAATGTCAAGAGTTTATGTTTAAATTGACTTATAGGTAACATTCTAAGATCAATAGGCAATTTATTATAAATCTTACTAGCTAAGCCGAATACACTTTTGCGCATTAAGGCAGTATTTGCGGAAACAGGAAAGAGATTATGGGGGTATCTAGAATTTCTATGAAATACCTCGGAGATCGTCTTGAATAGGGATGGGTTTGTTTTAATGTACATGGCAATTTCGAAAATATAGAGGCACGGAACTGTCAAAATATTTAAATCTTTAAAATGAGACACACAGCTGTCAGTCATTACCAGTCCTCGAACAGCCCTCACGCATCTTTTCTGTGCTACAAAAACGGCTTCCCTGTGTTTTGAATTACCCCAAAAGAGGATCCCATAGCGTAAGGTCGAGCCAACGAAACCATGATATGCCATCATCACCGTCTCCGTACTAGCTTGCTTAGAAAGTTTGTACAAAGCGAAGGCATATTGATGGAGCTTTTTACATATTAGCTCAGTATGAGCAGACCAGTTATGTGGGGGCAAAATTGGGTGCTCAGACTACTAAGGATGTTCTCCACCAACAATAACAATTTGATGATGTAAAACTGGACCTGACTATTGGACTGGTTAATAAGACGCTACAGCAATACATAGATTTGAAAATGCTGGAATTTACCATTCCCACAAGCCAGCAATTTGTGACTGCCCCCACAACTACCAGGCCAAGTGTCTCCACGAGAGCATGGAGATTCCTGCTTGATCCAGTGTCACCTCACGGCAAGAGGAAGCTTAAAAGGGTTATGAGATCACGTAGATCTCTAAAAGCACCATTGGAAAAGCAATCCGTGATGTATAGGGCCGTAAATGGGGACACATATGAGTTAGATGATAATGCCTCAGTAGAGCCCGGGTCAGAGCATAATGCGCCACAAGTTATCACTAAGGTTATGGAATCAGGTCTGATTGCACCTGAGATCGGTTTAGTCATGGATCAATCCGGCACCTCAGACAATGCAACATGCTCATTCACTAATGGAATGCCAAATCAGGAGATTATTATTGAGCTCTTGCGTGAAAAGGTACCTTGGTTCCGAGAAGTACTGGTGGAAGAAGCAAGCGGTTCATCGAATCTGTTACTATTGAGGGTGTAGCTGCATGGAATAGGGCATCGATTTGGTCACTAGACAACTCAGTAGCCGCTTTGGATTCCCAAATACAGGCACTCAAAGATCAGTCACTAATCGTTACAAAGAGCATCAACACCCTGATAAATAATCAGCAAGCAATTCATCATGCGGTTGATAGGCAAGCCAGAATCCTAAGCGAATATATATCAGCTAAAACATGTGAAGATCTTACTACAAAGTATTTCCGAGAAATTTACTCAGTTTGGCTGGCTATGGCCCCAAATGATTTTGCAAGGGTAGTCGATAGTGCCTTGTCTGGTAGGATCACCCCGGATTTACTCCCGGCTACAGATGTAGTGAATGTGCTGTTGAGGCACCCAATGCTGATCAATTCTGTATATAGCGGAGATGTAAGCCTTCTCTATGAGCTGGGCCGCCTGGCATTGCACCGGGTTGACTATGATCCATACCCGATTGTGTCAGGCATTATGGTATTTCCTAAGGTTATCGTAGACAGGTCAGCAGCTATGATGCGCGTATGGACCACTCATCTGAAAGTTGATGGAGAGTACCGAAAGCTGGTTTTGCCGAATGCCATGGCATGCAAGGATAAATCAACCTGTTGGAGTGTTGCCCCATTAGTCTGTCGTGACACTCTAACCATGACCCTATGCCCCAAACAAGACAAGCTAAGTATTGATCCATGCCTTACTCAACTCATGACTAGTACTATCCCGTCAAGCCAATGCAAGTGGGAGGTAGCATCAAGTGCCTCCACAGAAGTGGCTCAGTTTGACGGAGGAGTTCTCGTTAGCACTACAAATGATGCAGATGAGATTTTAATCAATCAGGCTAACGAGTTAGTGGTTCATAGGAACACCGCACCATCAGAGGTGCCATATGTGCTTACAGCAGATGATGGGGACTACTTTCACATTAATGGGATACTATTCCAGCTGAAACAGGATACAATTAAGACGGGGTATGATTTTAAGTATAATATCACCATTCCTAATACTAGAGTAAAGTTAGATGGACTGGAAGTTGAGGGGTGGACAGCAGAGGACTTAATCACAGACCTCAAAGAACAGCCGTGGGCTCCTCCTGATCATTTCACTTGGTGGACTGTAGTTGGCCTCCTTGTTGTATTGGCTGGTATTCTGATAAGATTACAAGTACATAGAAGTACTTATTAACATAAGATCCATCAAATTTCCCGCCATACTGATGGCACTTGACGTATCGTAGTTAAACTTTATTATACTGTAGGATGACCATGTATTCAATGGTTACTTGTTTTTACTATGTTTTCACTTTTAATTAATGAAACAGTGAAGAAATAACGCGAGACCTCGCCGAATAAGTTTAATTTGGGCTAAATTTTAATATTATTCCACTCCTGTTCACGGATTAAAAATCATCGTGCATATATAGCTTGAAAACTCCATATATGTGCCGGATTGTTCCATGACTAAACCGATCTCAGGTGCAATCAGACCTGATTCCATAACCTTAGTCATAACTTGTGGCGCATTATGCTCTGACCCGGACTCTACTGAGGCATTATCATCTAACTCATATGTGTCCCCATTTACGGTCCTATACATCACGGATTGCTTTTCCAATGGTGCTTTTAGAGAACTACGTGATCTCATAACCCTTTTAAGCTTCCTCTTGCCGTGAGGTGACACTGGATGAAGCAGGAATCTCCATGCTCTCGTGGAGACACTTGGCCTGGTAGTTGTGGGGGCAGTCACAAATTGCTGGCTTGTGGGAATGGTAAATTCCTGCATTTTCAAATCTATGCATTGCTGTAGCGTCTTATTAACCAGTCCAATAGTCAGGTCCAGTTTTACATCATCAAATTGTTGTTGTTGGTGCAGAACATCCTTAGTAGTCGGAGCACCCAATTTTGCCCCCACATAACTAGTGCCTATGATGCCACCTAAGGCTATTATTGATAGGAGCCAGATCACAGGAATCATAGTCCCAAAATTGAGAGATACGTGGTACAAATACCTAGCAAATCTCAATAATAGAAGTATTGGAGTACAATAAGTATGTCTTTATGTATGTGTATCAATATTAATAGTCATTACAGACTTCTATATATGTATATAACCAAAACAGTATATTGGAAAGAGTGGGTAAAATTAGCTAATAGTAAAATAAAATAAAAGTGAACGAAACAAGTGCAGGAGATTTATACGAAAAAGTTTTAGAAACCTACGGAGATTTTATTCGACATGTAAGAGAATTCAAAATCAAGAGTTTAACAATGATATTCAGCGTGAAAATACTCGCATATTGCAGGTTGATTTTGCAATGTCGTACTCCTGCGACTACCAAAATGAAATACAGAGTGCCCTCTGGGCCCGAACGAGTGTGACATTATTCACAGCCGCTGTATTTTTCAAAAATACATGCAGGACTTATGTTATCTGTTCAGACTGTCCTAAAAACAAGGATACCATTTTTGTGTTCATTAATCATTTGTATGATTTAATACTATCAGAAAACAACGATAATGTAACTGACGTAATTTGGAGTGACGGGCTATCTTCAGAATTTAAAAATAAGTTTATGGTTCGTTTACTGTATTATTTGTCTAAAAAACATATGAAACCCCTTTCATGGAAGTATTCGGCAACATCGCACGGCAAAGGGGTTGAAGACGGAGTCGGTGGAAACGTAAGCATTTGGTGCGTCAAAAATCATTGTCACAAGGTCAAGAAAGGCCCTTACAATCCGCAGAAGAATTCGCAAGCCTGGCGTCAAGTTTGGTTACAAACACAAAAATAATATATATACCACAGGCAGAAATAGAGACCATAGTGGCCCAAAAAAGCCTTGGGAAAAAGTAGAAGCAATAGTTGGGATTTCCAAATTTCATGTTGTGTATTGTGTTGGAGAAATAGTCAAAGGGAAAACACATGCACTCGAAACGCAAGAAACAATATTTCGTCTAAAATACGTGCATTTATTTCTTTGAATTCGTACATGTCGGTTACAACATGTAGGTGTCGCTTACGAAATATTGTACATTTTATTTTTTTATTTGATTATTAGAAGAGCGAAATGGTTTTTGTTACTGTGAATTAAAAGAGTAATTCTTATATTTGTTTATTATTTTCAAAAACATCAATATTTGTCTAGTAATTCGCAAAAAACACGAAATGGCTACTTATGTTTCAGACATGGTTGATTGGGTGTCGCTGACGACATCCTTAGTTTATGTCTTTTTTTTTTTTTTAACTTAAACATTACAGCAAAAGTAGATACTATAGACCGACCGCTTAAATGAGTCCTCGCCTGCGCGGTACGGGGGCGCCGGGGAAGGACGACTGAGGGGACTGGAGGAAGGTGCGGGCGGCGGGCGCGTTCTTTGACAAACTCATTTCGTTCGCTACGCGGGTAGCGATCGCACGTGTTGACAGTTGGGGACGGATGCTTGCTTACTTGCATGAGATTATTTTGTCAAGATGAGTCGAAATATATTCGGACATAAAATTAGTAGTCAGTGCAAGCAAATGGCTTATAACGTTTACGAATACTTTAGAAAGAAAAAACTGGATCCAAATTCTACTGAATATCAACAAGATATACCTTTAAACAAAACTGTAGCAGAAGTTACTGGACTATCGGAAAAGACTGTATCTAGAATTGTTCAACAAGGGAAATAACTGAAAGACGACCAACGATTTAAATCACCGAGAAAACCAAAACAGGTTCGGAGAAAAAGGGTGGAAATAGACGATTTCACTAAAGGAGTGGTAAGAAGAAAAATTACTCAGTTTTACACTGTTTTAAAAAAAATACCAACTCTGAAAACTTTGAATGCTGTATTTAGAGAAGAGGATATATTACACTGCGGCAGGGAATATTTAAGACTCTTACTACATGATCTAGGTTTCAAATTTAAGAAATGCGGGTCTAAAAGGAAACTCCTTATCGAACAACCTAATATAACATCGTGGAGGTGGAGATACCTAAATGATATTAAAAAATATCGTCGAGAGGGAAGAAACATTTTATATCTTGATGAAACTTATGTAAATGCATCTCATAACGTTTCAAAATGTTGGCAATCAAAGGATGAACGCGGCGTGCTATCCCATATCGGTAAAGGGGACCGTTTAATCATCGTGCATTGTGGAGGTCAAACTGGATTTGTGGACGGAGCACTTGTTATATTCAAAGCAAAATCGAAAACAGGTGATTATCATGATTCTATGAATTTCGTCAATTTCAGCAAGTGGGTAAATGAAAAACTCATGCCTAATATACCACCAAATTCTGTTATAGTAATGGATAACGCAGCTTATCATTCGGTTCGAGAAGAGAAAAAGCCGACGATGGCTTCTAACAAGGCAACCATGCAGGAATGGTTACGACGCCATAGCGTGCCTTTTGATAAAAAACTTAGAAAGGACGACTTAGATAAACTAATCAAAAGGCATTATACAGAAGATGTATACAAAATTGACGAGCTATTGAAAAGAAACGGGCATGAGGTGTTGCGTTTGCCTCCATACCACCCAGACCTAAATCCTATTGAGTTGGTCTGGGGTGATATTAAAGGACAATTAGCACAAAAAAGTATAGATTCTAATTTGGATCAAAAAAAAATACATTTAGAGAGATTATTTGCTGAATATTCTGCAGAGAAGTGGGAGCATTGTGTTAACCACGTAATCAAAATCGAGGACGAATACTGCAAACATGACGCAGTAATAGATGATGCTGTTGATTTTATTATTGATGTGCAGGACAATTCTGATGATTCTGATGATGGCCGCTTTGAAAGTGAAGAACCAAGTTCAAGTGATATTGATATGGACACAAGTGATTAATTTATAATTTTGATAATTTTTGCATATAATAAATAGTACTCACGTTTATTACCTAATGTTTTATTTATTAATATTACATACATACATTACATACGCTCAAAAAATACAACCCTCTTGCCGCAAGTTAACTACTGTGACGTCATATATCTTAAGATCTGTCTAGTGCATATTTCGCCTCTTGAGTATCACGCTTTTCACGCCCGCCGCCCGCACCTTCCTCAGTCCCCTCAGTCGTCTTACCCCGGCGCCCCCGTACCGCGCAGGCGAGGACTCATTTATGCGGTCGGTCTATAGACTTTATAGGTACTTTCTACAGCTTTATGATGATACCAATAAATAAATACCGAAATAAGAATATAAAGAGTATCAGACTTGTAAAATCTGAAAATTAAGTACGAACGTCGATTACAACATCATGGAATGCTCCTATGATGACGAAGAAATACCTCCAGAAGTGTTTGAAATCGAATTCTAATTGTTGTTTCCATTTTGATTGTTTTTTCTTCTTCCTTAGTAAATGTCGATTATTATTACATTATACTGATTGTAATTTTTTCCCTTGTTTTATTTAGTGATTTCTGAGAAAAAAGCTAACCTAACCTAACGACACAATTATTTGCAAGGTGGCAACACTGAACTTAATTAGATTTTAGAATTTTTGAGTTTTGCCATTTATTACGTAATATAATTTTAAAGGAAGCTCATGTTGTTGCAATTTGAAAATCATTTGTGTTTTGGATTTCTTTGAATTTATGTTTTTTTTTGGCATTTTTCACTATTAAAAAGTAGTGTTAGCGTTGTTTGTTTATTGGTGTTAGTGCTATTGTTTTAATATTATTTATAGCTGTGCCCGCGGCTCCGCCCGCGTGGAATTCGGTCTGTGTCAGTAAGCGGCTAATTCACCCCTAATTTCTCTCCCTCTTCCCTGGAGGCGGAACGTGAAGTAAAGTTGACAGATGGATACGCTATAGGACAGTTGTCCTGATATTTTTTTTACAATTACCACAAAATGAAACTACAGTCAAAAATCAATACATTTTTTTGTCGTTATAATTTTATTTTGCCATGGTTTAAAAGACATAGAGTAGCAGGTGTATATCGGACGATACAGTACCACTTTCGTATTTATACGTTCATGTCCATGGCAAATGTCATGCAAATCGATCTTCCCGTCAAATCAGTCTAAGCATGAAAGGTAAGAACAGGCGCGGTTGCAGCGCGGTTGAAATTTGGGTGGGTGGGGGGTCACAAATGCAGAAATGACTTTTAGAGGGGGTCAGTAATGATTTTTTCTATTTGAGGTGGTGAGGAAGCGAGTGTAGTGGCTACCCCCCCTTTTAGACGTTGAATTTTTATAGCCTTCGTATAACCTGGCTGGGGATTTTCTTGAATTGGAATTAATAATCCTTAAGGGGTGATTTCAGGGATAACTATGCAAAAAAAACCGGCCAAGAGCATGTCGGGCGATGCTCAGTGTAGAGTTTCGTAGTTGCCGCCCTGTTACAAAACATCCGTTCAAAAGGTCGTATATTAAGGTATATTTGGCGGCGCTTACGTCATTTTACTATCCGGCACTTCCTTTCACTATGCGTTTTTGACTGATAATTCAAAAACGGCTGAACCGATTTAATTCAATATAGTTTTTATTGAAAGCTCTTATCAGGCCTCACTTCCATTATTGTTTTCAATTTTTTTGGACCCACGGTTCAAAAGTTAGATGGAGGAGACGCCCTTTTTTGAACTTTCAGATCTAATATTTACGAAACTATCAGATTCATCCAAAAAATGTCTTAGAAGACCTGTATTCTTTTTGAAAGACCTATTCAACAATATCCAACACGATAGAGTTGGAGCGAAAAAAAGTCTTATGTGTACCTACCCTAATAAAAATATTTTTTTAGTTATTATTCTATTATTTTAGCGGCGTGATTAATGCATATACTGATACCAAATTTCAGCTTTCTAGTGAGAACGGTCACTGAGCTAGACCGCGGACAGACGGACAGACAGACGGACGGACATGGCGAAACTAAAAAGAGACAAATAGTAGTTTATGTAACTGTTACCGGCGTGCCGGCAGTCGGGGAGGAGGGTGGATTTTACTTACCGTAGGTAATTAATTTTCATACGTTTTTACCACACTGTCACTACGTTACTGGTTGAAATAATGGTGGTAATTACATACGGTTTCCGAACGCGAAATAGAGGATTTATGATATTGGTGTTGATCAAGATATTTATTCTTCAATGTAAGCACATTACAATGCACTAATGAACGTCAGAGAAAAAAAAATACGAACGAATTTATATTATTCATTAATATTTTAGAAATTTTAGAAATATTTGAAATATTTGAAATTTTTGAAATATTTGAATTATTTGAAATTTTTGAAATTTATGAAATTTTTAAACTTTTTGAAATTTTTGAAATTTTTGAAATTTTTGAAATTTTTGAAACTGAAATATTCGAAATTTTTCACTTCACTTCACTTCACTTTATTCTATTTTATATTTTTTTATTTCCTTCCATTTTACATGTTTCTCAATCTTATATGTGTCGCATTATCGGGACCCCCTCCCCCCCATCCGCGAACCTGCCGATAAGGAACTTCGTTCCAAAACTACCACCGGTTCTAACCCTACACCTGGCCCGAGAAGTATTATGTATGACCGAAAAGAAACTCGACGGGACTTATTGTTTTCAAAACAGTAATACATTATTAGATCTTAAAGATACAAAATAATGCGTAGTTCTTCAAGAAGACATATCAAAACAGCTTGAGGGACAGATAATGTAGCTATTGTTTAACTATAAAGAAAAATAAATCCTAATCTGACCGCTTCACAAAACGTTTGATATGTTTTCCTACCTAATCGGTGTCCTATAAATGTTAGATGATTTTGTAGTAGTTTCTGGTTTGGGCCTTGCATCTTTGTCCGTCATATATAGTCCTCGAACCTACGATAACCCTTTGACATTAATGACATTTTCAAATATTTCTTACCCGCTCTTGCGGGTAAAGTTAAATTTAAAGCATCGACGGGTAACTTGTTATAAATATGAACACCTTAACCAAAAAATTACAAACTATTTCAATACCAAATTTCATCTAAATACATACAGCGGTTATTGGTTGCTTCTTCCCCATGTAAACTTCCACCCCTTTTACATCCGCTTAATTATTAGGACGATACAATCTTGTCATAATGGCCCACGAGGTCATCTTTTTTTATTTAAAATTGGATATTGTTCCAGAAGGTGAAATTTTAAAATATGATGTACTATTTTTAGGACACTGGGTCACTATTCCACTTATATTTCAATACCAAATTTCATCTAAATACGTACAGCGGTTATTGGTTGTTTCTTCCCCATGTAAACTTCCACCCCTTTTGCATCCGCTTAAGGTATAATTTCTGAGATAAAACTATTTTATTTCCTTTTCCAGAGCTCAAATTATCTCCATACCAAATTTTATCTAAATCAATTCTGCGGTTAATAATTCCCTATACAAATTTCCAACTCCCTTTTAACCCCTTTAGGGTTGATTTTCGGGGTGAAAACTATCCTTTGTCCTTTCTTGAGACCCATACTATCTCCATATCAAATTTCATCTTTATCAGTTCAGCGGTAAAAAAATCCTCATACCAACTTTCAACCCCCTTTTCACCCCCACAAGGGTTTATTATCGGGATGAAAACTGTTCTGTCGTTTCTCGGGACTCAAATTATCTCCATACTAATTTCTATTAAAAATTCTCCATACAAACTTCCAACCCCTTTTTCACCCCCTCCAGGGTTGATTTTCGGGATGAACACTATTTATTATCCTTTCCCGGGACTCAAACTATCTCTATACAAAATTTCATCAAAATCCGTTCAGCCGTTTTCACGTGATGCGCGGTCAAATAAACAGACAAACAGATAAACAGATAAACAGACAAACAGACAAACAGACAAAAATTCTAAAAATTGTTGGAACGTGTTCTGTTATCGATTCTAAGTATCCCCAGCCAACTTTTTTTCGAATATATTCCATGTACAGACTTTCGACCCTCTTCAGCTTTATTATATGTATAGATAGTTGGACATCGTCAGGACCGGGACCACGAAAAGTCTGCGGTTTGTGAGCTATTTGAATCTCCTGTAGATGGAAGAGTTAAATGTAAGAAGTGCTCAGATTCTTACAAATAGTCGGGCAATACGAGTATTTTAATGAGCCACATTAAAAAAGCATCCAGAGGCAGTCGACTCCGAATCACCAAGTAACGCTGGCAGTAACACCAACGCTTCGCAACCATCGACAGTAACACGGGCATCGATAGGTAATAATCATGTATCGTCGCCTAGGCCATCCGTACAAAATGAACCAGTTCAACAACCTCGAAAGATATTTAGACAAACCAGGATAACAGGTACCGCAAAAGATTTTCTAAAAATCAGGCGATGATGCACTATCAAATATGATTGTTAAGGAGTTCCAGCCGTTTCAAATAGTCAAAACCGGCCAAGTGCGAGTCGGACTCGCGCACCGAGGGTTCCGTACAAACCTATAACATAACAAGCAAAAGTTTTAGTATGTTTATTACTAAATGAAAAGAGGACCCAGTGTGTTGACGATGAGGGACCCTCTTGTTCCTTTAATCGTCAACACAGTGAATCCTCCTTTTTGTAAAGGGTCGGCAACGCGCATGTGACTCCTGTGGAGTTACAGGCGTCCATAGGTTACGGTAGCTGCTTACCATCAGGCAGGCCGTATGCTTGTTTGCCACCGTCGTAGTATAAAAAAAAATGAAATCCGTAACATTATGCGTTTACGAGAAAAAAGGTAGTAAGTTGAAAATTTAAAAAATATTTTTTTTAATGATTTTACTAAAAATATCTACTTTTCGTAATTTTTCCTTTGTCTGTGCTATATGAAGTTTCTTCGTCCCAAGTTTCAAGTTTCTGGGTTTACGGGAAGTACCCTTTAGGTTTTGAGTTTCTTGCGAGTACTCAGTTTCAAAATATGCTACTTAAATTGCTATCTATTTTGAATGCGTTGACATAGAAGTTTGGTTTTGCTACATCTGAAAGGTCCTATAGCCCTGAGTATTTGACATGAATTTCAATTTAATACCTTCACACGTTTACGAGAAAAAAGGTAGTAAGTTTAAAATTTAAAAATATATTTTTTTGTATGATTTTACAAAAAAAATCTATTTTTTGTAATTTTTCCATTGTCTATGCTATATGACGTTGCTTTGTGCCAAACTTCAAGTTTCTGAGTTCACGGGAAGTACCCCGTAGGTTTTGAAGTGCCGACAAACTCTAAAATTTGCAGCATAAACGACTGTATCTTTTGATTGCGTTGGCTTTTAAGTTTAATTTTTTTACAGCTCCAAGGGACAATAGACTTGAGTATTTGATATAAATTTGAGCTTGATACCTTCACGCGTTCCTGAGAAAAATGGTCTTGACAGACAGACAGACAGACGGACGGACGGACGGACGGACGGACGGACAGACAGACAGACAGACAGACAGACAGACAGACAGACACGAAGGATTTTGTCACTATTCAAAAGATTTGAATCCCGATTACCAACTACCATCTCGAAAAAATCGAGTACAGCTGTTAGAATAGAAATACAACATAGATTCTGAAGCTATGAAATAGGAACTACAGCAGGTGGATCATATAGTTAGTGTAACGACTCATTATATAAACTACGATAAGCTGAAGACCTTAGTTATAGCCACATCAGAAATCACAGAAACCTAAACAGAAAAATATAGCCATAGCCATTGTTTATTAATAAATAAAAGTCACTTTTGAACACAATTAGATGTGTAGTTGTATTTAAAAAAAATTGTATTAGTAGTTTATGTAACTGTTACGTAATAAGGCCTAATTACGTACAGTTGCATACACTGCTTTATCTACCCTCATATTATATATATTAAATTAAGTGTTCGGAAACCATAGAATGGCCGCCATTGCACCGCCATGGCCAACTCGATTGTGCCGACAGTCGCGCGGGCGCATGCCGTTGGTCAGGAAGGAGCAATCCTGTGCTCCTTCCTGACCAACATTATGTTATCAAATTCGATGTTCGGAATTTGAAACTCATTGCTTAACAATATTTGAGCATGCAAAATTAAAATTACGTTACTGCCTGCAGATAAGAAACTTATCATAGTTAAATCGTTTGTTGTAATGCTTGTCATTGTCTACGGTTTTTGAACGCATTTTAGAGTACTTACAGTATGAGTGTAGATAAATTAAATTTTCTCAAACATGCAATGAAATATTGATGTTATGTTCCTTATAATAGGCTGCGAAGTATCACGTTTCAGGTGCGGCTACACGAGAGGTCGATAATGGAATTTCATACAAATTTGGAGGCCTAGGCCGGCAAGTGCCTCTTTTTGAATTTCGATTCCACGTATATTTGTGGCACAGGATCATGGCGTTCAGCCATTTAAGGCTATAAGCGATATTTACTTTTTGGTTCGTTTGACATTCTGGCACTACTTACGCCTATTAAAAAAAACAATAAACAATATGATATATTTTGCACTTTCATTTATATATAAAATCGACATGAAAATAACGAATAACACATTATAAACAAATTCCTATAATATTAAATTGTAAAGATGGAGGCAGATTAAAATCGGGTATTAGATGTTGCAATTTGTAGGGCCCAATTTGATGTGTACCCTGCCTCTCCCTAACTCTCTTTCAGCTCCCTAAGGGCCCTAATTCTTAATACATCTCCCAACCTGACAGATTGGGCCCTACAAATTGTTATGTCTAATATCGGTTATAGGAACAGCTGATTTTGTTTTCTTTTTCGTGAAAGGTTGGTTATCAAGCTAAAATATTAGCAGCAAGGGCTATTACACATGAGCTGAAATTAAGAATTGGAATCTATAGTTACGAAATAAATTCGCAGGGTTCTGATTCTAATGAATATTTTCTATAATAATGCATAAACAGAGACCATAGACAATATTTGTACCGTTCTGAATTTATTCAGTCACCATGTACATTTTTCTTCTTAATTTTAACTCGTGTAGAATGGCCTTAAGTGCAACCTCTCGAACAGCGCAGATACTGTAAAAAAAAAGTATTTTAGTGGGAACATTTTAAAAACATTCTCAATATTTTATTATGTTGCGTATATTACTGTGAATTATAATGTCGATTTGTTTTATTCTATAATCATTTGGCTATAGGTACAATAAAAGTGAATTAGGTCTAGATGTTGTTCAAATGCAAGTGAAAATTATACTTTAATGGCTGACGGACGTAATAGTTATATATACATTTTTAAAAGCCGTTAATGACAATGAAATGCAGTCAGAATTTAGCAATCCAGACTTCATAACGTAATGTTTTAACGCATATTTTTGATTACGTGGTAAGTCTAATTAATGTTTTTGTTGTAGTTAGTTGATACAATAATTTATTAATAACAAGATGAACATATACTTAGTCGTAATAGTGGGAACGTTGGTTTAACATGTTTTCTAGAAATTAATGCAAATTTTGGTTGTACGTTCGTGGCTTATTGAACTTATTGTATCATTTTAGATAAAAACCTAAGTACGAGGGTGTTTGAAGTACATACAACATACATTATATTATTAATACAAGTTTACGAGTCGAGTATTGCCTTACCTATATCCGATTTTTTTTTTTTATAAGTTTCTTATTTATTTCATTGCATGTTTGAGAAAAACACTATACATACCTCGGCGTGAAAAGGGGTTGCCAGCTTCGTGACTATCCGTATGACTATCTATATGTACCTACTCGGCCGGCAACCCCCTACTTCCCGGCCTCTGTAGTAATGTACTATTACAGAACTGATGCGAAGCGTGTAAGTTGAAAACTGGAAGAGAGTAGTCGACCTGAAGCTTCCGAATGGCAACTCTACAAGTAGAGCCATAAATAAAATTATTTTCGTCAATTGAAATGTAAATGTGACTGATATTCACTCTAATTTGAATTTGAATTTATTTAACGTAGTTTTATTGTTTAAATAGTGTAAATGTAGATCTGTATTAGAACCCGGACTACGTTATTCAAATAACTTTTTTGTATAATTTTGGTTAATCCAGCCCTCGGGATTATCCCAAGTAACACAGGAAGCATTATTATAACATATGAAAAGTTAACTTATTTCGAACTTAAGGACCGTATAAACTCTTGTATACGTTCACCGAGCAACTTGTCGCATTATATGATGCTTTGAGCTGTATAACGGTTGTATAATGGCATATCTAAATACTTTTGTAAAGCCTTTAGCTTTAGTGCAGCAAACCACAACGCAACTTTACAGCTTTCAGCTGTTTAAAAGCACTTAAGTGCTTTAGGTTCTACAATAGCATTATATAATGCTTTAAGTTGTATAACGGTCGTATAATGGCATATGTAAATGCTTTTTTAAAGGCTTTAGTTTTAGTGCAGCGAACCAAAATGCAACTGTACAGCTGAATGCTGTACAGTTGCGTTTTGGTTTGCTACACTAATGCTTCGGTGTGGTTTAGTGCCTTAGGATCTACAATAGCATAAATAAATGCTTAATGCTGTTTATGAGCATGAATATTAGCCATTATAATGCCACGTAAATCCGGTATACAGCTTTCAGCTGTTTTTAATGCTTTAGGTTCTACAATAGTTTTATACGATGCTTTGCGCTGTATAACGGTTGTATAATGGCATATGTAAATGCTTTTGTTTAGCCATTAGTTTTTAACCGACGAAAAAACGGAGGAGGTTCTCAAGTCGACGCGTATATTTTTTTTTTCAACACATTCCAAAACTGCCTAATTAAAATTTGTGTTGCGTTCAACTCTTCACTAAGGTGCTCAAGTTTTGGTTGAGGCTGCCACCGACTCCAAAAATAACTGATTGTAAATATATAAATACGCAGATTTGTGTGATTGATTTCAGAAGTATGTATATAGTTCATACTTTATAGATGTAATTAAATTGATATAAGCCTAGCGATTGTATTAGTTATATAGAAAGTGTATAGAAATAGATTATAATTGTAATTGTAGGGTAGGTATTCACTTGCGTTATTGAAGACCAAATTTTTTTTTTCTTTTCAGTGCGCTGTAGTTTTTTGTTGGTCGATTCGTTTCGTGTTAGTGCCGGTTTTTTATTGGCTTTTAGTTTTTTTTCGGCGGTTAATTTTTTTTGTTAAAAAGTTTTTATTTTATAATTTTCTGTGGCTATAATTTATACAAATTATTAAATGCTTAATTTTTGATTACTTTTAAAATACCATTATTAAGCTATTAACTGTTATATTGATAATCCTACTTTAACTATGATTTTGCTCTGTAATATAAATACTTAAAAAAGGACAGAACAGAACAGAATTAATTTTGTTAAATTTTTTTTTTTGTAAAAACTCTGCTTTAAAATCTGTGAGTGAACAATATTTTACCCCTATTTTCCCACCCTTAGGGTAAGATTTTGTTCCAAAAAATCGGACTGCTCTGTAAAAAGTTATGCGTGGTCATACGTTACAATCGGTGAGTGAAAACTCAATCATCCCCTATTTTCCTACCCTTAAGGTTGGAATTTTTTTTCCAAATTTATATGGGACCAATTTCGGGGTATACCCTTTCTAATAAAAAAATAATTATCAAAATCGAACTACTCTATAAAAAGTTATGCGTGGTCATACATAATTTTTTTATGCTTTTATTGCATAATTTTTTAATGCTTTAGGTTCTACAATAGTTTTATATGATGCTTTACGCTGTATAACGGTTGTATAATGGCATATGTAAATGCTTTTGTTTAGCCATTAGTTTTAGCGCAGCGAACCAAAATGCAACTGTAGAGCATTCAGCTGTACAGTTACGTTTTGGTTTGCTACACTAATGCTTCGGTGTGGCTTAGTGCCTTAGATTCTACAATAGTATAAATAAATGCTTAATGCTGTTTAAGAGCATGAATATTAGCCATTATAATGCCACGTAAATTCGCTATTCAGCTTTCAGCTATTTTTAATGCCTTAGGGTGTACAATAGCTTTTTTAAGTAGGTAATACATTCCTAATGCTGTATAATAGCAATAATATAAACCATTATAAAGCAAAGTAATTCACTATAAGGGGCTGTTCATAAATTACGTCATTTCAAATGGGGGGAGGTCTGGACATCGGATGATGGTAGCATGACGTAGGAGGGGGGAGGGGCGGTCATTCCGAAGATCACATCATCTCTCGCATCAAAAGTGCTTCAATGTGTAAAAAAAGGAATGGAATTTGTGTTTCTATAAACTTGTAATGCTATAAAATATTATCTACTAAATAGTTTTTTATTTTACAATTAAGCTAAAAACGCATTTTTTTAATGACGTCACTTTATTTGGCAGGGGTAGGGTTGGATGATTTGGGGGGGGGGGTAAAAAAGCATCAAAAATTGATGACGTAATTTATGAACAGCCCCTATACAAATTTTAGCTGTTTTAGTGCCTTAGGGCCTACAATAGCAATTTCAAGTAGTATATAATGCTTAATGTTGTTTAATAGCATAATTATTCACGTGTAATGCTGTAGGCATTAATAAGCTTTTTTTAAGGGTCACTGAACTGCTATTGGACTAAGAGCTAGCCACGTCAGATATGACACAATAATGAGAGCAACAAAATCCGTCTGGTTAGATTGCTATACAACAACCACTACCTATCTATCCCTTAGTCTGCCATGCGTATGTGTATATATATACGTATATAATATGTATGTATATATTTATTTATATATAGAAATTTATTTATTTTATTTTTATCTTTTTTTTTGTTGTTGTTTGTCGTTATTAGAGTATATTTATCTCAAGTATTTGAAATTTGTATTTGACCACTTCAATGATTGTGTAACTTCTCTTAACTCGCTAATTGTGTAAAGCACTACCTGTTTCTGAAACTCTGTTCTCCTTCTCCTGCTACCCTAAGATTGTCTGGTAGAGATCGCTTAATCGCGATAAGACCGCCTTTTGTTACCATTATTTACTTTGTTAAATCTGTTTCTGTACTTCTTTTTCTTTGTGTGGTGCAATAAAGAATATTGTATTGTATTGTAACAACGTCCGTCTGGTTAGATTGCTATACTATTCTTATTGCTAGATTCTGGCATCTGGCAGCTTTTAATGGGTGGAGGTCACAGTGACAGACTAGCAAAATGAATTAATTGGAAAATAGTAATACGTAAAAACTGCCGAAGTTGTCTCAGTTATCAGGGACAGGGCCTATATTTTAAGGGGCTCCCTGGCGCCAACGACCTTAGATCTGATTCCCTTAGTTTTCTAATGATTTATATAGCTTATCATATTATCAGTAACGGCTTTAAACAATATAGTATCCTATATTTACTTCAATATTCACTGTCTTCGTGATATTTGACATCAAAAACGAACCTGTTTAGGCTAAAAAAGTGGTTTTATGGTCATAAATTTTGTGTTAATTAGTTAAAAATTTAAATCTCTCCACAGTTATTAGAGACATCAAAGACGAACCCTACTGTGTAGATTACGTATATGTAAGATTCTTTACACCATTCGAATATCGATAAAAGTGTTTTTTAGACCATATTTTAAAAATATCATAAGAAAATAACGGCTCATTTATTTCAAGATCCGGCTCTACAGAATGGAGATATACGATTCAAGAACCGATAGTCGATTGCCTTATAATTCTATCTGTAGTGAATATGTTGGAATATCGACTCAAAACTGGTCAAATATCGATAAAAAACGTTAGACCAAAAAATAATATGTATTATTACGGAAACAAAAACAGTAGGCGACAAACTATGAACTTATATTATACATCGTTTGGCACTACTTTCCCCCAACATAAAATTTTGTATAATTTCTCTTAATATTGTATAGTATTTGTATAGTTTCTCATAATATTGCATCAAACCCAGATCTCTAGGATTTGTTTTCTTAAAATTGTTTGCATTCTTTGACCTCCACCACTTTTAAGCTGCCAGATGTCCAGATCTAGAAATAAGCATAGTATACCAAACTGACTAGAGGGGTTTGATTGCTCTCATTATTGTGTCATATCTGACGTGGCTAGCTCTTTAAGAACCAACGCCATTTTGTAAATAATTTATAACCTGAAAATAAAATCATGTGAACCTATTTATACAAGGGAAATGCCTATATAATAATGAAATAACTTAATTTAAGACTGCTCAACCAACACTATTATGTTAATAATGCAAAACTCGTTCTATACGAGGATTACACAATTGTTTTGTTTATTTGACGCATATCTTTTTATAATATTTTATAGCAAAACCACAATAAATCAAAGAGTCGTGAAAATTTTCAATGAAACTTATATTAACATTTACGGTAAACTACATTGCGCAGTAATATTTGAAGGATATAATAACGTAAAAGAGTCAAAAACTTATAAATTTTGTTACGCAAACAAATATGACGTTGTCACTCATTCAGTTTTTTGTACCGTCTTCGTCCATTTTATATTGCGAGACAAAGTAGTTAAATCACAACGTTCATTGTATTATAACATTTGTTCCGTCGGTATTAGAGACGTTTTTGCATTGACGTAAGGTTTATTTTACTACACTCTTATGCTAGTATAATGCGTTTGTATTGCGATTGGCAACTTAATCGAGAGTACTAATGCTTCTTTATTGCGATTAGCAAGTTTTTTGGCCGTATTAATGCTTATTTAATGCGGTTGGCAACTTAATAATGCTTCTTTAATGCGATTGGCACTTTCCATTACAACGATAATGCTAATAGCGCAGACATAATGCGCCTGTAATGCTATTAAATAACCTATATAGGATCTCAAGCTGGGTAATTTGTGCCCATTTAAGAGCTATATCAGCACTATAAACGTTTATAATGCTACTATAAAACGAATTCAAAATGCTAAAAGCATACAGATATGCTGTAAGACGGCCGTTATACTGCTTTGATGTGTTACTTGGGATGTTTCTGAACGAAACCATAGCATTTCATTCTTTTGTATTTAAATGCATCCAAAACCGAATTGTGACCGAATGTTTAACAATGTCAATCGTTCATTGGCAAATAGGTGCTCGTACGAGTATGAGACTGTGCTGTAAGTATCTAGACTAGCGTAAGCCTAACCACTAACCAGGCTAGCATCATACTGAGTCGGAACCATTTGTATAACGTATTACGTAACGCCCGTTACGCGCGTTAACGTACCTTAGTATTTGTCGCCTTATTATTTGTCGTTAATTAGTTTTTCCTCCTTTTTTCTTTTATATCCATTATTTTTGTGTTCCTGTGATGTAATACTTGTTTCACTTGTTTGGCCCGAATAGATGATTTCTATTTTTATATAGTAATCGAACGAACGCGAATACTAATCGTCAATGGAATAGAATAAAAATTTAAATAGATAACTTTTAACTGTTTATTCTGTTTGCAGTGGAATTAATACGCCCCCGCCTACGCCGCCGGAGGGGATTACACCTCCTCCATCGCCGCCAACGCCAGAGGCTTCCACCTCATCGGCGGGCATCCTCCGATGCCACGACCTACACCACTACCTGATCCATTCGGTTCGCGAGCGAGGTCTCTACCGAGACGCCGCAGCCCACAGGCATCACCTGTGCGACTGAGGCGCTGCAGCTTGTGATTATTATATTAGCTGTTGTTTGTTAAATAACGTATACTAACAATTAACGACATGTGTGTTATATTATTCCTTAGTTACGCTTACACTGGTCGATTGTTCAAATTCTACTTAAGCCTGCCAGTCCCGAAAATAGTATTCAAAAGAATAATGAATGTCATGATTATCCTAGTCGTCAGCACGGCTAGCACGTCTTACGCGCGACTGGCGTGACAAAAGACAGATCTGCGCGACTTCATACGTTGTCGCTAGTTGGCAGCACAAGTTGCGCGTGAAAGGAGCGACAGACTCGCGATTAAATGCCAGTGTCATAAAATGACAGTGACTCGCGACTTTGAACTAAAATCCTTTGCATAACTTTGAGTTCTCTTCGTGTCAGTTGTAGCCGCGGGTGCATGTTATGCTACCGGAAAGCGAGATTTTTGACAAGCGCGGGAAGGTTTCCCTACTCGCGGCTTAAGTCGCTCTTGTAAGACGTGCTAGCCGTGCTGGTCGAACAGTCGAATTATCGGTAAGTCGACACAATAATAGCCGATGATGCCCGAAGAAACGACCACTATTCTAAAAGCTTGGCATAAAAATATTTAGTAAGTTAATGGCCTGTTTCACAATCTCCAGTTAAAGCATATCTGTCAGATAAATGTTTGCTGTCCTTTTCTTTTATATGACTGGAGAAAAGGATAGCAATAATTTTAACTGGCAGATAAGTTTATCTGGAGATTGTGAAACAGGCCCTTAGTATGCCACCTGTTAACGACCTTTTGTTTGTTGTAATTTAGCTTAATTTTTCTTGATTTAAACATTTGTTTCACTATGACCTTGGTTTTACGCTACTCAGAAAAAGTTTTCCTTTGAGAGTTTTAAAAAGAGAGACGACACGTCTCAAGTCATCTGGTGCACTTCAATACATACTCGTATAGTCTATCAATATATCAGTCTATATAATACATAATAAAGTATAGACTTTATTATATTTATATAACGTCGTAAAGACTGGGCTAACGAGCACTACGAAGATAGGTAGTTGCATACTTATAGGCTCATATCCTATTTGAAAAGATATCTGCGACCCTGCTGTAAACCAATGTAATTGCATACAAAATATTTAAGCTTTAACTTTGTCGTTATGATAATTTTCAAACCTAACTGTAACAGTATTGACCATACTGTACAACTTGTACAAGTAGTAGGTACAAAAGTTTATAGGTAATAAAAAACAGAAAATATACTGTCCCATATAAAAATTTAATAAATAAATAATAAATAAATAAATATTACAGGACAATCTAACACAAACCGACCTAGTCCCACGGTAAGCTCAATAAGGCTTGTGTTGTGGGTACTAGACGACGATATATATAATAGATAGATATAGATAAATACTTAAATACATAGAAAACATCCATAACTCAGGTACAAATATCTGTGATAAACACACAAATAAATGCCCTCACCAGGATTCGAACCCGGGACCTCCTGCTTCGTAGGCAGTGTCACTACCAACTGGGCTAGGAGGCCGTTGAATATTATTATGAACTACCAGAATTTGGGGTTGGGGTTTCTTTGTTAAAGTCGATTACTGTTTGCCTGGTGAAGCTCTATGATTATTTCAAGGAGAAAAAAAAATGGAATATTTTGCTTTTATTACTTACCTCGGTTTAATTTGTAACAAAGTCTGTAGGTATGGTTCTTGATATGTATATAGATAGGTACCCGCCAGTCTCATAATAAATCGCCTACCTAACGGACGTGTGTCTTAATGTCTTTCTTTCAACGCCCATACACTACATTGGCGATCGACGATTCAAATAACTAAGCGTGCAACAATTTAATTTATAGCGTTTTTGTGATTAAGTGTGGAATTTCAGCTTAGACAATATTTTGGTGCATATAGATAGTGTCCAAGTACCTAAAAATGTCGTTTGGGAAGATTTGATGTGGCATCTGGGAATTGGACTTTGTACATTGAACGATTGGAGATGTATTTTAAGGCAAACGAAATTAAATCAGAAGTGCAATTACCTACACTAATATCAGTCATGGGTGTGAAGGCGTACGAGTTGCTGAGTAATTTAACGAGTCCCATCCCAAGAAGCCTGGGGACTTAACGTACTCAGAGGTCATTAAGGGCATGCGAGATCATGTGGAACCCAAGCCTTCATTTATGGGCGAGAGGTATCGTTTCCGATTGCGGTGGCAAGGCGAGGGAGAATCTGTGGCGAAATACCTCACGGAACTCAAGATATTGTGATTTCGGGTCGTCATTAGAGGATAATTTACGGGATCAGTTCACGTGTGGTTAAAAAATGACATCATTAGACGTCTTTTTGCTGAGAAAGGTTTAACCTGTTCGAGGGCGGTAAACCTCGCGCTCTCGTTGGAAGCGGCAGAGCGAGACGCAACTACGGTGGAACGACCGGGTGCGAGCGAGAGCAATGCTGGATCGGACACGGCGGCGGTGAATTTAGTCACATCGCGACCACGTGGCGGAAATAAAGCAAACAGCGGATAGTATAATAGTACCAGCAATATGCCTAGCAGTGCCTCGAGATGTTCAGTTTGAGGATGAGAACACCACCGGGAAGCAGGATGCCGTTATAGGAATTTCACCTGCAGCAAATGTGGGTGTGTGGGGCACCTGAGGCGCATGTGCCCGTCTTAGGAGGCAGCCAGTAGCCAAGTTGCTGTTAGGAGGCGCGGCTCGGGGCGCGGCCTACACCACGTCCAGGCGGTGGAATATGAGACTCCAGGGGGCGACGGGGAGGATTCGTCGGCGACTGATATGGAAGAAGATCTACATCATCTATGCTTAAGCGACTACAGAGCGGTGAGCATGCCATTACTCGTACACAGTAACGTGTTAAACATGGAAATAGACACCGGCTCCCCAATATCTTGCATCGGGGCGGTTCACGGGCGGCAAGGCGACGCTTCGTATGAAGGAGTCTCACCGTCTTGCTGCACGCGTACCGGCCGCATCTAGCGCGCCGGTACTAATTTTATAAATGTAATTCTTTTTCGCGGCCACCTTATTTAAATTCTTCTCGCGACAGTCGCGACGTATTCCGGAGGCTTAACTGTTGTGGTTCTCGCACCCACGTATTGGGTGCGACATTTACACTGAAGATCTGCGTCATTTACCATGAAAACTGCGCGCAGCATCGCATACCACCACCACCTCGACGGCAGGGTTGGAGCCATAGCCGTTCGCCCGCCGTCGCCCCCTGCCGATCTTCGACCAGCCAGGGCAGTGCCGGAACCGCGAGCGCAAATTTAGACCGGGCCTTAGACCACCCACGACCTACGCTCGACCCTTTATTTTCTTTTAAATAAATAACTTTTTATTGTTGACGTGTTGGGCCTTATTTATTTATAAACTTACCCATTCAAAACGTCACAAGGGAAATTATGGTTATTAGACCTGCCGACTCTTACTAGGAAGTTAACTGAAACCGGTTTTTAAAATTACAATAGGTATGAAATTCTATAAAAATAACCAGTTTCGGTTAAAACCACTTTGCACTCCCTAGTTCCCCCTTAACCATGAATCTCATGAATTTTCAGATACCAATTCGAACTCACTGTCATCAGTAATCGAGGTACCAACCACGACAATGGTCGTGGCGGTCTTCAGGGCTGAGGAGGCCGCCGTGATGGTGGAGGCTGAAGAGGCCGTGGAAGCTGAGGAAGCCGTAGGGCATGAGAAGGACGTAGGAGCTGAGAAGGCCGTGGGAGCTAAAGAGTCTGTGGGCGCCGTGGACGCTGAGAAGGCCGTGGAGGCCATGAAGACGATGCAGCGTCTACTCTACCTGAGCAGACGCGGGCGCAGTTTAATTCTTACACCATAGAAACATTCGTAACTGTAACTTCACATTTACAAAAAGTTAAAAGAGCACTAGTAGTATCTTTCTGTGAGTCTCTTCTTGCTATGCTTACATCTTTTGTAGCTATTTGTTTATGGTTAATAAAGTAAACAATAAAATGTCGTAACTTTTTAAAACTCAAAATCCGACTACGACAGATGAAGGGTACTTTTTTCTATTCGTGATAATTGCGCGGAATTATGATTCTTCACACAATAGCTTTTCACTACATTCGCTATCCTAATTATTATTTTTATACCACGACGGTGGTAAACAAGCATACGGCGCAGCTGATGGTAAGCAGCTACCGTAGCCTATGGACGCCTGCAACTCCAGAGGTGTCACATGCGCGTTGCATAAAAGAGGATTCACTTTGTTGACGGCTAAAGAAACAGGAGGGTCCTTTTTCGTCAACACACTGTGTCCTCTTTGAGAACCTTACTTACCAGCAGGAACACAACACTATGAGTAGGGTCTAGTGCTATTTGGCTGTGGTTTCCTGTAGGGTGGAGGTACTTCGCCAGTCGGGCTCTGCTCCAGATTTGAGCGAGATGACATTCGCTGTGCTGTCACTGTCATCAGTAATCGAGGTACCAACCACGACAATGGTCGTGGAGGTCTTCAGGGCCGAGGAGGCCACCGTAATGGTGGAGGCTGAAGAGGCCGTGGAAGCTGAGGAAGCCGTAGGGCATGAGGAGGACGTAGGAGCTGAGAAGGCCGTGGGAGCTAAGGAGTCTGTGGACGCTGAGAAGGCCGTGGAGGCCATGAAGACGATGCAGCGTCTACTCTTTCTGAGCAGACGCGCGCGCAGTTTAATTCTTACACCATAGAAACATTCGTAACTGTAACTTCACATTTACAAAAAGTTAAAAGAGCACTAGTAGTATCTTTCTGTAACTCTCTTCTTGCTATGCTTACATATTTTGTAGCTATTTGTTTATGGTTAATAAAGTAAACAATAAAATGTCGTAATTTTTTTTAAACTCAAAATCCGACTACGACAGATGAAGGGTACTTTTTTCTATTCGTGATAATTGCGCGGAATTATGATTCTTCACAAAATAGCTTTTCACTACATTCGCTATCCTAATTATAATTTTTATACCACGACGGTGGTAAACAAGCATAAGGCGCAGCTGATGGGAAGCAGCTACCGTAGCCTATGGACGCCTGCAACTCCAGAGGTGTCACATGCGCGTTGCATAAAAGAGGATTCACTGTGTTGACGGCTAAAGAAACAAGAGGGTCCTTTTTCGTCAACACACTGTGTCCTCTTTGAGAACCTTACTTACCAGCAGGAACACAACACTATGAGTAGGGTCTAGTGCTATTTGGCTGTGGTTTCCTGTAGGGTGGAGGTACTTCGCCAGTCGGGCTCTGCTCCAGATTTGAGCGAGATGACATTCGCTGTGCTGTCACTGTCATCAGTAATCGAGGTACCAACCACGACGATGGTCGTGGAGGTCTTCAGGGCTGAGGAGGCCGCCGTGATGGTGGAGGCTGAAGAGGCCGTGGAAGCTGAGGAAGCCATAGGGCATGAGGAGGACGTAGGAGCTGAGAAGGCCGTGGGAGCCAAGGAGTCTGTGGGCGCTGTGGACGCTGAGAAGGCCGTGGAGGCCATGAAGACGATGAAGACGATGCAGCGTCTACTCTACCTGAGCAGACGCGGGCGCAGTTTAATTCTAACACCATAGAAACATTCGTAACTGTAACTTCACATTTACAAAAAGTTAAAAGAGCACTAGTAGTATCTTTCTGTAACTCTGTTCTTGCTATGCTTACATATTTTGTAGCTATTTGTTTATGGTTAATAAAGTAAACAATAAAATGTCGTAATTTATTTTAAACTCAAAATCCGACTACGACAGATGAAGGGTACTTTTTTCTATTCGTCATAATTGCGCGGAATTATGATTCTTCACACAATAGCTTTTCACTACATTCGCTATCCTAATTATAATTTTTATACCACGACGGTGGTAAACAAGCATAAGGCGCAGCTGAAGGTAAGCAGCTACCGTAGCCTATGGACGCCTGCAACTCCAGAAGTGTCACATGCGCGTTGCATAAAAGAGGATTCACTGTGTTGACGACTAAAGAAACAAGAGGGTCCTTTTTCGTCAACACACTGTGTCCTCTTTGAGAACCTTACTTACCAGCAGGAACACAACACTATGAGTAGGGTCTAGTGCTATTTGGCTGTGGTTTCCTGTAGGGTGGAGGTACTTCGCCAGTCGGGCTCTGCTCCAGATTTGAGCGAGATGACATTCGCTGTGCTGTCACTGTCATCAGTAATCGAGGTACCAACCACGACAATGGTCGTGGAGGTCTTCAGGGCCGAGAAGGCCGCCGTGATGGTGGAGGCTGAAGAGGCCGTGGAAACGGAGGAAGCCGTAGAGCATGAGGAGGACGTAGGAGCTGAGAAGGCCGTGGGAGCCAAGGAGTCTGTGGGCGCTGTGGACGCTGAGAAGGCCGTGGAGGCCATGAAGACGATGCAGCGTCTACTCTACCTGAGCAGACGCGGGCGCAGTTTAATTCTTACACCATAGAAACATTCGTAACTGTAACTTCACATTTACAAAAAGTTAAAAGAGCACTAGTAGTATCTTTGTGTGACTCTCTTCTTGCTATGCTTACATCTTTTGTAGCTATTTGTTTATGGTTAATAAAGTAAACAATAAAATGTAGTAACTTTTAAAAACTCAAAATCCGACTACGACAGATGAAGGGTCCTTTTTTCTATTCGTGATAATTGCGCGGAATTATGATTCTTCACAAAATAGCTTTTCACTACATTCGCTATCCTAATTATAATTTTTATACCACGACGGTGGTAAACAAGCATAAGGCGCAGCTGATGGTAAGCAGCTACCGTAGCCTATGGACGCCTGCAACTCCAGAGGTGTCACATGCGCGTTGCATAAAAGAGGATTCACTGTGTTGACGGCTAAAGAAACAAGAGGGTCCTTTTTCGTCAACACACTGTGTCCTCTTTGAGAACCTTACTTACCAGCAGGAACACAACACTATGAGTAGGGTCTAGTGCTATTTGGCTGTGGTTTCCTGTAGGGTGGAGGTACTTCGCCAGTCGGGCTCTGCTCCAGATTTGAGCGAGATGACATTCGCTGTGCTGTCACTGTCATCAGTAATCGAGGTACCAACCACGACAATGGTCGTGGAGGTCTTCAGGGCCGAGAAGGCCGCCGTGATGGTGGAGGCTGAAGAGGCCGTGGAAACGGAGGAAGCCGTAGAGCATGAGGAGGACGTAGGAGCTGAGAAGGCCGTGGGAGCCAAGGAGTCTGTGGGCGCTGTGGACGCTGAGAAGGCCGTGGAGGCCATGAAGACGATGCAGCGTCTACTCTACCTGAGCAGACGCGGGCGCAGTTTAATTCTTACACCATAGAAACATTCGTAACTGTAACTTCACATTTACAAAAAGTTAAAAGAGCACTAGTAGTATCTTTGTGTGACTCTCTTCTTGCTATGCTTACATCTTTTGTAGCTATTTGTTTATGGTTAATAAAGTAAACAATAAAATGTAGTAACTTTTAAAAACTCAAAATCCGACTACGACAGATGAAGGGTCCTTTTTTCTATTCGTGATAATTGCGCGGAATTATGATTCTTCACAAAATAGCTTTTCACTACATTCGCTATCCTAATTATAATTTTTATACCACGACGGTGGTAAACAAGCATAAGGCGCAGCTGATGGTAAGCAGCTACCGTAGCCTATGGACGCCTGCAACTCCAGAGGTGTCACATGCGCGTTGCATAAAAGAGGATTCACTGTGTTGACGGCTAAAGAAACAAGAGGGTCCTTTTTCGTCAACACACTGTGTCCTCTTTGAGAACCTTACTTACCAGCAGGAACACAACACTATGAGTAGGGTCTAGTGCTATTTGGCTGTGGTTTCCTGTAGGGTGGAGGTACTTCGCCAGTCGGGCTCTGCTCCAGATTTGAGCGAGATGACATTCGCTGTGCTGTCACTGTCATCAGTAATCGAGGTACCAACCACGACAATGGTCGTGGAGGTCTTCAGGGCTGAGGAGGCCGCCGTGATGGTGGAGGCTGAAGAGGCCGTGGATGCTGAGGAAGCCATAGGGCATGAGGAGGACGTAGGAGCTGAGAAGGCCGTGGGAGCCAAGGAGTCTGTGGGCGCTGTGGACGCTGAGAAGGCCGTGGAGGCCATGAAGACGATGAAGACGATGCAGCGTCTACTCTACCTGAGCAGACGCGGGCGCAGTTTAATTCTTACACCATAGAAACATTCGTAACTGTAACTTCACATTTACAAAAAGTTAAAAGAGCACTAGTAGTATCTTTCTGTAACTCTGTTCTTGCTATGCTTACATATTTTGTAGCTATTTGTTTATGGTTAATAAAGTAAACAATAAAATGTCGTAATTTTTTTTAAACTCAAAATCCGACTACGACAGATGAAGGGTACTCTTTTCTATTCGTCATAATTGCGCGGAATTATGATTCTTCACACAATAGCTTTTCACTACATTCGCTATCCTAATTATAATTTTTATACCACGACGGTGGTAAACAAGCATAAGGCGCAGCTGAAGGTAAGCAGCTACCGTAGCCTATGGACGCCTGCAACTCCAGAGGTGTCACATGCGCGTTGCATAAAAGAGGATTCACTGTGTTGACGGCTAAAGAAACAAGAGGGTCCTTTTTCGTCAACACACTGTGTCCTCTTTGAGAACCTTACTTACCAGCAGGAACACAACACTATGAGTAGGGTCTAGTGCCATTTGGCTGTGGTTTCCTGTAGGGTGGAGGTACTTCGCCAGTCGGGCTCTGCTCCAGATTTGAGCGAGATGACATTCGCTGTGCTGTCACTGTCATCAGTAATCGAGGTACCAACCACGACGATGGTCGTGGAGGTCTTCAGGGCTGAGGAGGCCGTCGTGATGGTGGAGGCTGAAGAGGCCGTGGAAGCTGAGGAAGCCATAGGGCATGAGGAGGACGTAGGAGCTGAGAAGGCCGTGGGAGCCAAGGAGTCTGAGGGCGCTGTGGACGCTGAGAAGGCCGTGGAGGCCATGAAGACGATGCAGCGTCTACTCTACCTGAGCAGACGCGGGCGCAGTTTAATTCTTACACCATAGAAACATTCGTAACTGTAACTTCACATTTACAAAAAGTTAAAAGAGCACTAGTAGTATCTTTGTGTGACTCTCTTCTTGCTATGCTTACATCTTTTGTAGCTATTTGTTTATGGTTAATAAAGTAAACAATAAAATGTAGTAACTTTTAAAAACTCAAAATCCGACTACGACAGATGAAGGGTCCTTTTTTCTATTCGTGATAATTGCGCGGAATTATGATTCTTCACACAATAGCCTTTTCACTACATTCGCTATCCTAATTATTATTTTTATACCACGACGGTGGTAAACAAGCATACGGCGCAGCTGATGGTAAGCAGCTACCGTAGCCTATGGACGCCTGCAACTCCAGAGGTGTCACATGCGCGTTGCATAAAAGAGGATTCACTTTGTTGATGGCTAAAGAAACAAGAGGGTCCTTTTTCGTCAACACACTGTGTCCTCTTTGAGAACCTTACTTACCAGCAGGAACACAACACTATGAGTAGGGTCTAGTGCTATTTGGCTGTGGTTTCCCGTAAGGTGGAGGTACTTCGCCAGTCGGGCTCTGTTCCAGATTTGAGCGAGATGACATTCGCTATGCTGTCACTGTCATCAGTAATCGAGGTACCAACCACGACAATGTTCGTGGAGGTCTTCAGGGCTGAGGAGGCCGCCGTGATGGTGGAGGCTAAAGAAGCCGTGGAAGCTGAGGAAGCCGTAGGGCATGAGGAGGACGTAGGAGCTGAGAAGGCCGTGGGAGCCAAGGAGTCTGTGGGCGCTGTGGACGCTGAGAAGGCCGTGGAGGCCATGAAGATGATGCAGCGTCTACTCTACCTGAGCAGACGCGGGCGCAGTTTAATTCTTACACCATAGAAACATTCGTAACTGTAATTTCACATTTACAAAAAGTTAAAAGAGCACTATTAGTATCTTTCTGTGACTCTCTTCTTGCTATGCTTACATCTTTTGTAGCTATTTGTTTATGGTTAATAAAGTAAACAATAAAATGTCGTAATTTTTTTTAAACTCAAAATCCGACTACGACAGATGAAGGGTAGTTTTTTGTATTCGTGATAATAGCGCGGAATTATGATTCTTCACACAATAGCTTTTCACTACATTCGCTATCCTAATTATTATTTTTATACCACGACGGTGGTAAACAAGCATACGGCGCAGCTGATGGTAAGGAGCTACCGTAGCCTATGGACGCCTGCAACTCCAGAGTCGTCACATGCGCGTTGCATAAAAGCGGATTCACTGTGTTGACGGCTAAAGAAACAAGAGGGTCCTTTTTCGTCGACACACTGTGTCCTCTTTGAGAACCTTACTTACCAGCAGGAACACAACACTATGAGTAGGGTCTAGTGCTATTTGGCTGTGGTTTCCTGTAGAGTGGAGGTACTTCGCCAGTCGGGCTCTGCTCCAGATTTGAGCGAGATGACATTCGCTGTGCTGTCACTGTCATCAGTAATCGAGGTACCAACCACGACAATGGTCGTGGAGGTCTTCAGGGCTGAGGAGGCCGCCGTGATGGTGGAGGCTGAAGAGGCCGTGGAAGCTGAGGAAGCCGTAGGGCATGAGGAGGACGTAGGAGCTGAGAAGGCCATGGGAGCCAAGGAGTCTGTGGGCGCTGTGGACGCTGAGAAGGCCGTGGAGGCCTTGAAGACGATGCAGCGTCTACTCTACCTGAGCAGACGCAGGCGCAGTTTAATTCTTACACCATAGAAACATTCGTAACTGTAATTTCACATTTACAAAAAGTTAAAAGAGCACTATTAGTATCTTTCTGTGACTCTCTTCTTGCTATGCTTACATCTTTTGTAGCTATTTGTTTATGGTTAATAAAGTAAACAATAAAATGTCGTAATTTTTTTTAAACTCAAGTCCGACTACGACAGATGAAGGGTACTTTTTTCTATTCGTGATAATTGCGCGGAATTATGATTCTTCACACAATAGCCTTTTCACTACATTCGCTATCCTAATTATTATTTTTATACCACGACGGTGGTAAACAAGCATATGGCGCAGCTGATGGTAAGCAGCTACCGTAGCCTATGGACGCCTGCAACTCCAGAGGTGTCACATGCGCGTTGCATAAAAGCGGATTCACTGTGTTGACGGCTAAAGAAACAAGAGGGTCCTTTTTCGTCAACACACTGTGTCCTCTTTGAGAACCTTACTTACCAGCAGGAACACAACACTATGAGTAGGGTCTAGTGCTATTTGGCTGTGGTTTCCTGTAGGGTGGAGGTACTTCGCCAGTCGGGCTCTGCTCCAGATTTGAGCGAGATGACATTCGCTGTGCTGTCACTGTCATCAGTAATCGAGGTACCAACCACGACAATGGTCGTGGAGGTCTTCAGGGCTGAGGAGGCCGCCGTGATGGTGTAGGCTGAAGAGGCCGTGGAAGCTGAGGAAGCCGTAGGGTATGAGGAGGACGTAGGAGCTGAGAAGGCCGTGGGAGCCAAGGAGTCTGTGGGCGCTGTGGACGCTGAGAAGGCCGTGGAGGCCATGAAGACGATGCAGCGTCTACTCTACCTGAGCAGACGCGGGCGCAGTTTAATTCTTACACCATAGAAACATTCGTAACTGTAACTTCACATTTACAAAATGTTAAAAAAGCACTAGTAGTATCTTTCTGTGACTCTCTTCTTTCTATGATTACATCTTTTGTAGCTATTTGTTTATGGTTAGTAAAGTAAACCATAAAATGTCGTAATTTTTTTAAAACTCAAAATCCGACTTCAACAGATGAAGGGTTTATAGCATTTTTTTCTATTCGTGATAATTGCGCGGAATTATGATTTTTTACACAACAGCTTTTCACTACATTCACTATCCTAATTATTATTTTTATACCACGACGGTGGTAAACAAGCATACGGCGCAGCTGATGGTAAGCAGCTACCGTATCCTATGGACGCCTGCAACTCCAGAGGTGTCATATGCGCGTTGCATAAAAGAGGATTCACTGTGTTGACGGCTAAAGAAACAAGAGGGTCCTTTTTCGTCAACACACTGTGTCCTCTTTGAGAACCTTACTTACCAGCAGGAACACAACACTATGAGTAGGGTCTAGTGCTATTTGGCTGTGGTTTCCTGTAGGGAGGAGGTACTTCGCCAGTCGGGCTCTGCTCCAAATTTGAGCGAGATGACATTTGCTGTGCTGTGCCCTACCACACACAGAAAGATGTCATTCGCAGTACCCATACCTCTCTTTTGGAGGTAGTTTAAGGACATAGCTGTGTCCGGACGTAGTTTAAGGATATACCTAGGTCCAAAACCGGATCCGGGTTTATTTAATAACAATTCAACTACCTTTCTTCTGGGACACATGTACTATAGGTAGGTGCAACTTTTGCATAAAATAAAATACTATTTCACACGCAGAGAAAGCAACAAAAGTAAAAAAGAACGCTCGAAAAGGTACGTTAAGGGATTCCAGACCACCCATTGCTCGTTCAGGATTTTATGAGAAGAGATGGAACGCCTCGGCTTTATTGAACGCCTATTTAATCCTGAGGCAGCTTAGACGCTTTTTTAGGGTCAAACGGCAGCATAGTCCGATTAACGGAAATCCCACCGTTTCATTATTTTATGGCTGCCGTGAAGTCGACAATAACGGGCTTGAGAGCTTCTCACAGCAGAGGTTTCACCTGTGAACAGGACACCGACGTGCTACTCACGGACCTCCAAAAAACTGTTATTGGTCAAGAGGACGAAACGGAGGCATAAAAAAAATCGTTAAAAACAAAAACAATGAAAATATGGAAGATTAGGTCGGTGTGATGCTGAGCGTACCCGAAGATGAGGCAGACGAAGTGGAAACGGTTGTAAACATACATGGTCTACCCATTGCTTACATGAGTGGGTGGTTGCCTATGCGGATCATGAAGTCAAAAATACATACAAGAATGTAATGAGAATTTAATACAAGAAAATCCGAAAAATAGCAATGTATTATAACAGATGACCTATCCCAGTATTGCACTGTGCAACGACGTCCAAAAGTGTGTAAATATTTTTGAATAAGACCGTGTTAATATTATACAATCAATAATAACAACGTAGGTAATGTTATAACATAAGTTTATTGAAACTAAAAATTAATTTGTATTGATCGAAGCAAGGATCAAATTAACCAACCGTATGCTTGTTTGCCACCGTCGTGGTATAAAAAAAAAAAAACAAAAAAAATCCAATATTACGAAACGAAAACATGGTGAAATAAATGGAGATATTTAGCTAATTCCTTCTCATATCGTTTTCAGGTTCAACCAAATCCTGAAAAATAATTTGACTTAGATGTTCTGTTTTGTGTAACATCCCTTGGTCACAAGTTAGTATTCCAGCGTTTAAATTATTTTTTAGAAGTTAAGAAAAACGTACCTTGATTAAATTTTTAAAGTCGAAGCAACAGATTTTGTGGTCCGAAATGTGGTACATTTACTAGCGATGCGATTAATGAAAAATGTAGGCACTCGACCATATTATTGCGTGTTAAGTATTACGAAGTGTCATGCTCTGATAGCGCGGCAAACATGTTACGAGCTGGACGATTATTAAAAATTGATTTTCCCATCATGTTTCACGTGACTTGATTAGCACCTGTCCTTAATAGAGTGGCGAAACAACGGAGATAATGTGAAAATATTAAGGATTTAGTAGCCAACAAAAAATTTTTTTTTTAATTACGGAGAGGTGGCCACGTCAGATATGACAGAGATCGGACAAATTTGCGTCATTGCTCGCAATAATGTGGACATGACTCCAAAATTAATCAAATATGTAATCATTTAATTAATTTCTTACTTGACTTAAATTTTAATTCCTAGTCAATAAATACAAAAGGTTGTTAAAGTATAGATTTATTAAAGAAAATAATCAGAATTTTTTCCAAATTTTCTGCAGTCAGTCTATTTCTTTTTACATCAAAAATATACTTTAGTGCTGAAAAACTCCGCTCGCACTCCACTGATACTCCACACAATAGCTTTTCACTACATTCGCTATCTTAATTATAATTATTATACCACGACGGTGGTAAACAAGCATAAGGCGCAGCTGAAGGTAAGCAGCTACCGTAGCCTATGGACGCCTGCAACTCCAGAGGTGTCACATGCGCGTTGCATAAAAGAGGATTCACTGTGTTGACGGCTAAAGAAACAAGAGGGTCCTTTTTCGTCAACACACTGTGTCCTCTTTGAGAACCTTACTTACCAGCAGGAACACAACACTATGAGTAGGGTCTAGTGCTATTTGGCTGTGGTTTCCTGTAGGGTGGAGGTACTTCGCCAGTCGGGCTCTGCTCCAGATTTGAGCGAGATGACATTCGCTGTGCTGTCACTGTCATCAGTAATCGAGGTACCAACCACGACAATGGTCATGGAGGTCTTCAGGGCCGAGAAGGCCGCCGTGATGGTGGAGGCTGAAGAGGCCGTGGAAGCTGAGGAAGCCGTAGAGCATGAGGAGGACGTAGGAGCTGAGAAGGCCGTGGGAGCCAAGGAGTCTGTGGGCGCTGTGGACGCTGAGAAGGCCGTGGAGGCCATGAAGACGATGCAGCGTCTACTCTACCAGAGCAGACGCGGGTGCAGTTTAATTCTTACACCATAGAAACATTCGTAACTGTAACTTCACATTTACAAAAAGTTAAAAGAGCACTAGTAGTATCTTTGTGTGACTCTCTTCTTGCTATGCTTACATCTTTTGTAGCTATTTGTTTATGGTTAATAAAGTAAACAATAGAATGTAGTAACTTTTAAAAACTCAAAATCCGACTACGACAGATGAAGGGTCCTTTTTTCTATTCGTGATAATTGCGCGGAATTATGATTCTTCACACAATAGCCTTTTCACTACATTCGCTATCCTAATTATTATTTTTATACCACGACGGTGGTAAACAAGCATACGGCGCAGCTGATGGTAAGCAGCTACCGTAGCCTATGGACGCCTGCAACTCCAGAGTCGTCACATGCGCGTTGCATAAAAGCGGATTCACTGTGTTGACGGCTAAAGAAACAAGAGGGTCCTTTTTCGTCGACACACTGTGTCCTCTTTGAGAACCTTACTTACCAGCAGGAACACAACACTATGAGTAGGGTCTAGTGCTATTTGGCTGTGGTTTCCTGTAGAGTGGAGGTACTTCGCCAGTCGGGCTCTGCTCCAGATTTGAGCGAGATGACATTCGCTGTGCTGTCACTGTCATCAGTAATCGAGGTACCAACCACGACAATGGTCGTGGAGGTCTTCAGGGCTGAGGAGGCCGCCGTGATGGTGGAGGCTGAAGAGGCCGTGGAAGCTGAGGAAGCCGTAGGGCATGAGGAGGACGTAGGAGCTGAGAAGGCCATGGGAGCCAAGGAGTCTGTGGGCGCTGTGGACGCTGAGAAGGCCGTGGAGGCCTTGAAGACGATGCAGCGTCTACTCTACCTGAGCAGACGCGGGCGCAGTTTAATTCTTACACCATAGAAACATTCGTAACTGTAACTTCACATTTACAAAATGTTAAAAAAGCACTAGTAGTATCTTTCTGTGACTCTCTTCTTTCTATGATTACATCTTTTGTAGCTATTTGTTTATGGTTAGTAAAGTAAACCATAAAATGTCGTAATTTTTTTAAAACTCAAAATCCGACTTCAACAAATGAAGGGTTTATAGCATTTTTTTCTATTCGTGATAATTGCGCGGAATTATGATTTTTTACACAACAGCTTTTCACTACATTCGCTATCCTAATTATTATTTTTATACCACGACGGTGGTAAACAAGCATACGGCGCAGCTGATGGTAAGCAGCTACCGTATCCTATGGACGCCTGCAACTCCAGAGGTGTCATATGCGCGTTGCATAAAAGAGGATTCACTGTGTTGACGGCTAAAGAAACAAGAGGGTCCTTTTTCGTCAACACACTGTGTCCTCTTTGAGAACCTTACTTACCAGCAGGAACACAACACTATGAGTAGGGTCTAGTGCTATTTGGCTGTGGTTTCCTGTAGGGAGGAGGTACTTCGCCAGTCGGGCTCTGCTCCAAATTTGACATTTGCTGTGCTGTGCCCTACCACACACAGAAAGATGTCATTCGCAGTACCCATACCTCTCTTTTGGAGGTAGTTTAAGGACATAGCTGTGTCCGGACGTAGTTTAAGGACATACCTAGGTCCAAAACCGGATCCGGGTTTATTTAATAACAATTCAACTACCTTTCTTCTGGGACACATGTACTATAGGTAGGTGCAACTTTTGCATAAAATAAAATACTATTTCACACGCAGAGAAAGCAACAAAAGTAAAAAAGAACGCTCGAAAAGGTACGTTAAGGGATTCCAGACCACCCATTGCTCGTTCAGGATTTTATGAGAAGAGATGGAACGCCTCGGCTTTATTGAACGCCTATTTAATCCTGAGGCAGCTTAGACGCTTTTTTAGGGTCAAACGGCAGCATAGTCCGATTAACGGAAATCCCACCGTTTCATTATTTTATGGCTGCCGTGAAGTCGACAATAACGGGCTTGAGAGCATCTCACAGCAGAGGTTTCACCTGTGAACAGGACACCGACGTGCTACTCACGGACCTCCAAAAAACTGTTATTGGTCAAGAGGACGAAACGGAGGCATAAAAAAAATCGTTAAAAACAAAAACAATGAAAATATGGAAGATTAGGTCGGTGTGATGCTGAGCGTACCCGAAGATGAGGCAGACGAAGTGGAAACGGTTGTAAACATACATGGTCTACCCATTGCTTACATGAGTGGGTGGTTGCCTATGCGGATCATGAAGTCAAAAATACATACAAGAATGTAATGAGAATTTAATACAAGAAAATCCGAAAAATAGCAATGTATTATAACAGATGACCTATCCCAGTATTGCACTGTGCAACGACGTCCAAAAGTGTGTAAATATTTTTGAATAAGACCGTGTTAATATTATACAATCAATAATAACAACGTAGGTAATGTTATAACATAAGTTTATTGAAACTAAAAATTAATTTGTATTCATCGAAGCAAGGATCAAATTAACCAACCGTATGCTTGTTTGCGACCGTCGTGGTATAAAAAAACAAAAACAAAAAAAATCCAATATTACGAAACGAAAACATGGTGAAATAAATGGAGATATTTAGCTAATTCCTTCTCATATCGTTTTCAGGTTCAACCAAATCCTGAAAAATAATTTGACTTAGATGTTCTGTTTTGTGTAACATCCCTTGGTCACAAGTTAGTATTCCAGCGTTTAAATTATTTTTTAGAAGTTAAGAAAAACGTACCTTGATTAAATTTTTAAAGTCGAAGCAACAGATTTTGTGGTCCGAAATGTGGTACATTTACTAGCGATGCGATTAATGAAAAATGTAGGCACTCGACCATATTATTGCGTGTTAAGTATTACGAAGTGTCATGCTCTGATAGCGCGGCAAACATGTTACGAGCTGGACGATTATTAAAAATTGATTTTCCCATCATGTTTCACGTGACTTGATTAGCACCTGTCCTTAATAGAGTGGCGAAACAACGGAGATAATGTGAAAATATTAAGGATTTAGTGGCCAACAAAAATTTTTTTTTTTAATTACGGAGAGGTGGCCACGTCAGATATGACAGAGATCGGACAAATTTGCGTCATTGCTCGCAATAATGTGGACATGACTCCAAAATTAATCAAATATGTAATCATTTAATTAATTTCTTACTTGACTTAAATTTTAATTCCTAGTCAATAAATACAAAAGTTTGTTAAAGTATAGATTTATTAAAGAAAATAATCAGAATTTTTTCCAAATTTTCTGCAGTCAGTCTATTTCTTTTTACATCAAAAATATACTTTAGTGCTGAAAAACTCCGCTCGCACTCCACTGATACTCCACACATTAGCTTTTCACTACATTCGCTATCCTAATTATAATTTTTATACCACGACGGTGGTAAACAAGCATAAGGCGCAGCTGAAGGTAAGCAGCTACCGTAGCCTATGGACGCCTGCAACTCCAGAGGTGTCACATGCGCGTTGCATAAAAGAGGATTCACTGTGTTGACGGCTAAAGAAACAAGAGGGTCCTTTTTCGTCAACACACTGTGTCCTCTTTGAGAACCTTACTTACCAGCAGGAACACAACACTATGAGTAGGGTCTAGTGCTATTTGGCTGTGGTTTCCTGTAGGGTGGAGGTACTTCGCCAGTCGGGCTCTGCTCCAGATTTGAGCGAGATGACATTCGCTGTGCTGTCACTGTCATCAGTAATCGAGGTACCAACCACGACAATGGTCATGGAGGTCTTCAGGGCCGAGAAGGCCGCCGTGATGGTGGAGGCTGAAGAGGCCGTGGAAGCTGAGGAAGCCGTAGAGCATGAGGAGGACGTAGGAGCTGAGAAGGCCGTGGGAGCCAAGGAGTCTGTGGGCGCTGTGGACGCTGAGAAGGCCGTGGAGGCCATGAAGACGATGCAGCGTCTACTCTACCTGAGCAGACGCGGGCGCAGTTTAATTCTTACACCATAGAAACATTCGTAACTGTAACTTCACATTTACAAAAAGTTAAAAGAGCACTAGTAGTATCTTTGTGTGACCCTCTTCTTGCTATGCTTACATCTTTTGTAGCTATTTGTTTATGGTTAATAAAGTAAACAATAAAATGTAGTAACTTTTAAAAACTCAAAATCCGACTACGACAGATGAAGGGTCCTTTTTTCTATTCGTGATAATTGCGCGGAATTATGATTCTTCACACAATAGCCTTTTCACTACATTCGCTATCCTAATTATTATTTTTATACCACGACGGTGGTAAACAAGCATACGGCGCAGCTGATGGTAAGCAGCTACCGTAGCCTATGGACGCCTGCAACTCCAGAGGTGTCACATGCGCGTTGCATAAAAGAGGATTGACTTTGTTGATGGCTAAAGAAACAAGAGGGTCCTTTTTCGTCAACACACTGTGTCCTCTTTGAGAACCTTACTTACCAGCAGGAACACAACACTATGAGTAGGGTCTAGTGCTATTTGGCTGTGGTTTCCCGTAAGGTGGAGGTACTTCGCCAGTCGGGCTCTGTTCCAGATTTGAGCGAGATGACATTCGCTATGCTGTCACTGTCATCAGTAATCGAGGTACCAACCACGACAATGTTCGTGGAGGTCTTCAGGGCTGAGGAGGCCGCCGTGATGGTGGAGGCTAAAGAAGCCGTGGAAGCTGAGGAAGCCGTAGGGCATGAGGAGGACGTAGGAGCTGAGAAGGCCGTGGGAGCCAAGGAGTCTGTGGGCGCTGTGGACGCTGAGAAGGCCGTGGAGGCCATGAAGATGATGCAGCGTCTACTCTACCTGAGCAGACGCGGGCGCAGTTTAATTCTTACACCATAGAAACATTCGTAACTGTAATTTCACATTTACAAAAAGTTAAAAGAGCACTATTAGTATCTTTCTGTGACTCTCTTCTTGCTATGCTTACATCTTTTGTAGCTATTTGTTTATGGTTAATAAAGTAAACAATAAAATGTCGTAATTTTTTTTAAACTCAAAATCCGACTACGACAGATGAAGGGTACTTTTTTGTATTCGTGATAATAGCGCGGAATTATGATTCTTCACACAATAGCTTTTCACTACATTCGCTATCCTAATTATTATTTTTATACCACGACGGTGGTAAACAAGCATACGGCGCAGCTGATGGTAAGGAGCTACCGTAGCCTATGGACGCCTGCAACTCCAGAGTCGTCACATGCGCGTTGCATAAAAGCGGATTCACTGTGTTGACGGCTAAAGAAACAAGAGGGTCCTTTTTCGTCGACACACTGTGTCCTCTTTGAGAACCTTACTTACCAGCAGGAACACAACACTATGAGTAGGGTCTAGTGCTATTTGGCTGTGGTTTCCTGTAGAGTGGAGGTACTTCGCCAGTCGGGCTCTGCTCCAGATTTGAGCGAGATGACATTCGCTGTGCTGTCACTGTCATCAGTAATCGAGGTACCAACCACGACAATGGTCGTGGAGGTCTTCAGGGCTGAGGAGGCCGCCGTGATGGTGGAGGCTGAAGAGGCCGTGGAAGCTGAGGAAGCCGTAGGGCATGAGGAGGACGTAGGAGCTGAGAAGGCCATGGGAGCCAAGGAGTCTGTGGGCGCTGTGGACGCTGAGTAGGCCGTGGAGGCCTTGAAGACGATGCAGCGTCTACTCTACCTGAGCAGACGCAGGCGCAGTTTAATTCTTACACCATAGAAACATTCGTAACTGTAATTTCACATTTACAAAAAGTTAAAAGAGCACTATTAGTATCTTTCTGTGACTCTCTTCTTGCTATGCTTACATCTTTTGTAGCTATTTGTTTATGGTTAATAAAGTAAACAATAAAATGTCGTAATTTTTTTTGAACTCAAGTCCGACTACGACAGATGAAGGGTACTTTTTTCTATTCGTGATAATTGCGCGGAATTATGATTCTTCACACAATAGCCTTTTCACTACATTCGCTATCCTAATTATTATTTTTATACCACGACGGTGGTAAACAAGCATATGGCGCAGCTGATGGTAAGCAGCTACCGTAGCCTATGGACGCCTGCAACTCCAGAGGTGTCACATGCGCGTTGCATAAAAGCGGATTCACTGTGTTGACGGCTAAAGAAACAAGAGGGTCCTTTTTCGTCAACACACTGTGTCCTCTTTGAGAACCTTACTTACCAGCAGGAACACAACACTATGAGTAGGGTCTAGTGCTATTTGGCTGTGGTTTCCTGTAGGGTGGAGGTACTTCGCCAGTCGGGCTCTGCTCCAGATTTGAGCGAGATGACATTCGCTGTGCTGTCACTGTCATCAGTAATCGAGGTACCAACCACGACAATGGTCGTGGAGGTCTTCAGGGCTGAGGAGGCCGCCGTGATGGTGTAGGCTGAAGAGGCCGTGGAAGCTGAGGAAGCCGTAGGGTATGAGGAGGACGTAGGAGCTGAGAAGGCCGTGGGAGCCAAGGAGTCTGTGGGCGCTGTGGACGCTGAGAAGGCCGTGGAGGCCATGAAGACGATGCAGCGTCTACTCTACCTGAGCAGACGCGGGCGCAGTTTAATTCTTACACCATAGAAACATTCGTAACTGTAACTTCACATTTACAAAATGTTAAAAAAGCACTAGTAGTATCTTTCTGTGACTCTCTTCTTTCTATGATTACATCTTTTGTAGCTATTTGTTTATGGTTAGTAAAGTAAACCATAAAATGTCGTAATTTTTTTAAAACTCAAAATCCGACTTCAACAGATGAAGGGTTTATAGCATTTTTTTCTATTCGTGATAATTGCGCGGAATTATGATTTTTTACACAACAGCTTTTCACTACATTCGCTATCCTAATTATTATTTTTATACCACGACGGTGGTAAACAAGCATACGGCGTAGCTGATGGTAAGCAGCTACCGTAGCCTATGGACGCCTGCAACTCCAGAGGTGTCATATGCGCGTTGCATAAAAGAGGATTCACTGTGTTGACGGCTAAAGAAACAAGAGGGTCCTTTTTCGTCAACACACTGTGTCCTCTTTGAGAACCTTACTTACCAGCAGGAACACAACACTATGAGTAGGGTCTAGTGCTATTTGGCTGTGGTTTCCTGTAGGGAGGAGGTACTTCGCCAGTCGGGCTCTGCTCCAAATTTGAGCGAGATGACATTTGCTGTGCTGTGCCCTACCACACACAGAAAGATGTCATTCGCAGTACCCATACCTCTCTTTTGGACGTAGTTTAAGGACATAGCTGTGTCCGGACGTAGTTTAAGGACATACCTAGGTCCAAAACCGGATCCGGGTTTATTTAATAACAATTCAACTACCTTTCTTCTGGGACACATGTACTATAGGTAGGTGCAACTTTTGCATAAAATAAAATACTATTTCACACGCAGAGAAAGCAACAAAAGTAAAAAAGAACGCTCTAAAAGGTACGTTAAGGGATTCCAGACCACCCATTGCTCGTTCAGGATTTTATGAGAAGAGATGGAACGCCTCGGCTTTATTGAACGCCTATTTAATCCTGAGGCAGCTTAGACGCTTTTTTAGGGTCAAACGGCAGCATAGTCCGATTAACGGAAATCCCACCGTTTCATTATTTTATGGCTGCCGTGAAGTCGACAATAACGGGCTTGAGAGCTTCTCACAGCAGAGGTTTCACCTGTGAACAGGACACCGACGTGCTACTCACGGACCTCCAAAAAACTGTTATTGGTCAAGAGGACGAAACGGAGGCATAAAAAAAATCGTTAAAAACAAAAACAATGAAAATATGGAAGATTAGGTCGGTGTGATGCTGAGCGTACCCGAAGATGAGGCAGACGAAGTGGAAACGGTTGTAAACATACATGGTCTACCCATTGCTTACATGAGTGGGTGGTTGCCTATGCGGATCATGAAGTCAAAAATACATACAAGAATGTAATGAGAATTTAATACAAGAAAATCCGAAAAATAGCAATGTATTATAACAGATGACCTATCCCAGTATAGACCCGTCTAACTTTACACGAAAAACTTCTACTCTTGCAAACAAACTTCTAGTTCTGATTTTTTAATATATTGTTTGGACCACTACGACTAATGTATACTTAAGTTTGCAGCTTTGAAAAACTTGTGCTAACTTTGCAGCACCCAAAAAACCGCGAAATTTTCGGACTTATTTTTGTATTATCAATGTAACCCATTAGGTGTGCGGTTTTTTTTTACGTTTTAAGAAACTATTAAACTTGAATAAAATTGCTACAATTTGAAAGTAAAACCGGCTCCGTAGGTATAATACTTACCGAAATAAAGCTTACCAAACATTGCCATTTTTTTCAAAAAAAAGTAAAATGGGTGCCATTAGTGCTGTAAAGTGGACAAATTAATGAGGATAGGGAGGATATTTAACCTTTTTTAGTTTACGATATCTTTACTGGCAGTTATCGGGTTTTCATTTTATTGTGGTCTTGCTAGAGACATTTGCAGTGTCATCTGCAATAAATCTAGGTACGACTGCATTAATAAAATTGCATCTTGTGCCGTAACATCGAATAAAGGTAAGTAAAAATATCACGTTCGACCTGTTATGAATTTTATTTCATGTTCTGAGGTTGCCGTAGAAACTTTTACTCATCTAGTTTAATTTCAATTCAGGTCTATGGGCGAAAGAAGTAATGTCGGCTCCTACGCCAGAACGCTGTTTTATTTGTTGCAAAACACTTGATGAAGGAAAAGTTATTGTTGTTAAAAAACGCGGAATTATAACTTTCATAGAAGTGAGTGAGAAACGCGGCCTACTGCAGAATAAACAATTTCTACAGGGGTTAGATGAAGTCAGTGTTCACGACGCATGCAGAAAAAGATACACGGTCGACAGTAATGTTCTCGCGTCGGTTCGCCGAGGTTCTGATGTATCTCCTCAGCCAACGACGTCCAGAGAATCAAGAGCCTCAGGAAACTTTAACCTGCAGAAAATTTGTTTCCTCTGTGGGGAAGAAATCACTGAAGAATTTCTCAAGCTCCAAAGAAAACTGCCTACTTGTCGACGGAATATTGTCCACACAGTTGAAAATCTGGATGTGCGGGAGACCATCCTTGAAGCAGCTGGACGTAGAGGGGATGAGTGGTCCCAAAAAATTATACATCGTCTGTCTGCTATAAATGACTTAGTTGCAGCTGGTGCTAGATATCACAATGAATGTCGCCTCAAACTGTACACATCTGAACCGACCACTGGACTTAAAAGAGGGCATTCTGAGCCAAAAAACATAACTGAGAGTATGGAGTGTATATATTCTTTCCTAGCTGAAAACAGGGAAGAATGTCAGTTCTCATTAAATGACCTTGTAGACCAAATTAAAGGAGATTACAAGCCTGACATAAGAACCATTAAAAGTCACCTTGAGAAACACTATGGCGACAACATAACCTTTTGTGAGGTTGGCCGTGGCCGTAGCCACCAAACACTTCTTTGTTTTCGTGACGTAGGGGAAAAAGTTATACACGAGAACTGGTATAATGAGAGAAAAAATAATCCTGGAGAAGAGCGACTGCGGGTAGTCAAAGCTGCCGCAGAAATACTTTTACAAGATATCCGTTCAATGGTATATGACGTCAGTGAGTATCCTCCATCGGATACTTTTTTAAAGGATGCTGACTCTGGCATTCCCGAATCTGTAAAGTTGTTGCTCGAAACTATCATACTAAAAAACAAGCGTACTCGTAAGTCTGTCGAAGACTATAAGAAGAAATGCGTGGGATTTGCTCACTTACTGATATCTGCAGTAAGGCCGAATTCTTTTGTTTCTTCCCTGAAGACCAGCTTTGGGGCATACTTATACAGGAAGTTCGGTTCAAGACATCTTATAAACGTCTGTTCTGCAATGGGATTTTCATGCACTTACAGTGAGGCAGTGCGCATCGAAAGCTCAGGCATCGTTCGAGGGGAATCCACTCCCCTCATTGAAAAAGGCTCATTCATGCAGTTCACATTTGACAATGCCGACGTTAATGTCAACACGTTAGACGGGGAAAACACTTTTCATGAAATGGGAGGTATCATGGTGATCACCCCAAGCTCTGCTGTGTTGCCCGATAAGGCCATCCCCCGCTTGAAGAGCTACATACCTGCTCAAACAATTTCTTCATATGGCCTGTCAGAGGTGAAACAGTGCAATGTAAAAAAGAATGCTGGTTTATCAGCTATATCAATAACTGATGTACATGAGATGTTTCAAGATTCTGGTGACATCATGCCATCACCACCAGACCTGTTATGGTTATACGGGAAGTGGTCTCACACTCCACACGTACCAGGTTGGAATGGATTTATGGAGCAGGTAACAGAAAAATTGGAATTCGATCGTTCTAAGATTATTTTCCTCCCATTCATTCATGCCTCACCTACGGACTACAACACCATCTTGACGGCTCTGCTTCAAGCCAGTCAAAAAACTAGTGCCCACTCCCAGAAAACCTGCTTCGTCACTTTCGACCAGCCTCTATACTGGAAAGCCCGAGACATAGTTCAAAGCTGCCCGCTTCCTGAACTAAGCAGTGTGGTGGTGCGTCTTGGTGGCTTCCATCTATTAATGTCTTTCATGGGAAGCATTGGTGCGATAATGGCAGGTAGTGGCCTAAAAGAACTACTATCCACCATATACGCTGAAAATAGTGTTGATAGGATTCTCAATGGCCACGCATATGCTAGGGCTGTAAGAGCTCACATGCTCACCAATTTAACACTTGCTCACCTAATTTTGACTGCTGAGGTTCAGTTCACGGACGAAGAACAAGCTGAAATAAACAGAATCGTCACCGACAGTGACAGGTCATCGATCCTTCATATCAAGGAACATGATATTTTCCAAACTTATAGCGTCAAGTTTAAAACTGCCTTGGAGAAAATTGAATCTGATGGGCCAACCTCAAAACTCTGGATACAGTATTTTCGAATGACGGCGCTAATGAAGCAATTCATTGAAGCGGAAAGGATGGGGGATTGGGAGCTCCACCTGGCCACAGTTGCAAAAATGCTACCATTTTTCCATTCGGCTGGTCACTTTTTTTACGCAAAAAGTGCTAGGCTGTACCTACAAGACATGGAAGGCTTAAAAGTGAGGATGGACCCAGAAGAATGGAGCTTGTTCTCAACAGGAGCTTTTACGATCCGCCGCTCAGAAAAGTTTTGGTCGGGACTATGGTCAGATTTAACCATAGAACAAGTGCTTATGAGGTCAATAAAAACCCAGGGTGGCTTGACTCATGGTCGAGGTATGTCAAGTAGCGTTCTTTCACGGTGGACTGGAAGCATGGTATTCATGCTCAATATATGTGAGAGCCTGGAAACATTTTGGGACGTTTCATGTGCCACTACTGAGCAGCACGTGGATATGAGAGTATCACGGATTGAAAGGGACACTAGTGATGTTGAGAAACTAAAGCATTACTTTGATATCCACCCTCCATTTCCAGTGACAAACAAACTGCTATCCATCAGTAGTGGTATAGTTGGGACCTCTGAGATTAATTGCCACTCAGCTAGAGAAATGGGAATTGAGGGTGTTAAAGGTATCACAGGAAACTCATTTGGAAAGGTATCTTTTAAGCGAAAAGACAAGGTGCAAACTTTGGCAACATTGAGCACTTCAATCAAAGTAAGAGACAAACATGTGAATATTGACCCACTGGCAATATTCCAGCGTTTGTGTATCATCAAGCAGTCAGACAAAGAGTTGAAGGAACATTTTAAGTACGAGTTGGCTCCACATCCCACGGCGTTGTTCACAGAAGAGGGTATGCGCAAGGGAACAAAATCAACGTTCTATTCAACTTTCACACCACTACCTCAAAATATCTCGTTGGTGGAAGACTACACATTTTTGGTGTTAGATGGAGGCCACTTACTACACAATGTGATATGGCATCGTAACGACTCCGTGAGGGATATCGTCGCGGGGTACGTCAGTTACACCATTAATCATTTCGGACGGAACGTTGCTGTTGTTTTTGACGGATATCCTGACGATGGGGCCGAGAAGAACACAAAAACTGCCGAACGCGTAAGACGCTATGGTTCTCTTCAGTGTACCGAAGTCATGTTTGAAGAGTCAACTATAATACAAATGGCCCAGGACAAGTTTTTGGCCAACGACAGTAACAAACGGCGACTGATTGCACTGATATGCTCCGCCTTTCAAAACCAGGGAATTGAGACAAAGCAGGCAGTCGAGGATGCTGACTGTGACATCGTCAATATGGCACTTGATAAAAGCACCTCTTTTCAATCAGTGCTAATAATTGGACAGGACGTGGACCTCGTTGTTCTTCTCAATGGTTTGGGATCAGGTGTGAAGAATGTTTATTTCCAGAAAAGTGGCAGTGGTGGTTCTGGGCCTTTACAATATTCTTCCACGTCATTCAATCGTGGAGGTTCGGACATCTGCTCAGGTTTCGAGTTGTTTCTCCACGCTTTCACTGGATGCGACACCACTTCTGCCCTTTTCGGCCATGGAAAGAACAAACTCTGGAGCGTTCTTCAGAAAAACGTTCAACTCGTCACCATAGCTGAAGTATTCCTCCAGCCTAATTCAGCCCATCAAGTTATTGCAGATGCCGGAGAAAAGTGCCTAGTAGCTTTATATGGAGGAAATTATAGTAAGGATACCCTCAACAGCCTACGGTATATAAAATTTGTAAAAACAGCCGCATCTGTTAAAGTTGACCTGGCCCGTTTGCCACCGACGGCAGATGGTGCAAAATTGCACGCTTACCGAACTTACCACCAAATCCAGAAGTGGTTGGGGGTGGAAAAAGATCCCACTAAATGGGGATGGACAAAGACCGAACAGGGGCTTGTTCCGACAAGAATGACATGCGAAGCTGCACCCCCCTCACTTCTGAAATTTTTATCATGTGGATGCAAGAAGGGCTGTGGTCGAGGGAGCTGTTCCTGCGTAAAAGCAGGGCTCAAATGCTCGGCACTCTGTAAATTTTGTTCAGGTGTATCGTGCCAAAATGTCTCAACGCTTCAAATAGCCGAAGAAATTGAAGATGACGATGATGTCGAGTTTTCGATTTTTCAGGCCGCCAATTATCATCAACCACCCACGAAGCGTTCGAAATATTAGAAATTTGGCCTAGAACTGAGAACTCAACTGTTGAACATAAACTTACAGAGCTGGTTCTAGTTTCAAATTGTAGCAATTTTAGTTAAGTTTAATAGCTTCATAGAAAGTTTTTCAAAAATCAGCATAGTTTTGACGTTACATCAAAAATACCAAAAACAGACTGAAAATTTTGCGGTTTTTTGGGTGCTGCAAAGTTAGCACAGGTTTTTCGAAGCTGCAAACTTGGGTTTATAATAACGGTAAGAGTACTAACAACATATAAAAAAATCAGAACTAGAAGTTTGTTTGTGATTAAAATATCTGGTTAGACCGTCCTAGTATTGCACTGTGCAACGACGTCCAAAAGTGTGTAAATATTTTTGAATAAGACCGTGTTAATATTATACAATCAATAATAACAACGTAGGTAATGTTATAACATAAGTTTATTGAAACTAAAAATTAATTTGTATTGATCGAAGCAAGGATCAAATTAACCAACCGTATGCTTGTTTGCCACCGTCGTGGTATAAAAAAAAAAAACAAAAAAAATCCAATGTTACGAAACGAAAACATGGTGAAATAAATGGAGATATTTAGCTAATTCCTTCTCATATCGTTTTCAGGTTCAACCAAATCCTGAAAAATAATTTGACTTAGATGTTCTGTTTTGTGTAACATCCCTTGGTCACAAGTTAGTATTCCAGCGTTTAAATTATTTTTTAGAAGTTAAGAAAAACGTACCTTGATTAAATTTTTAAAGTCGAAGCAACAGATTTTGTGGTCCGAAATGTGGTACATTTACTAGCGATGCGATTAATGAAAAATGTAGGCACTCGACCATATTATTGCGTGTTAAGTATTACGAAGTGTCATGCTCTGATAGCGCGGCAAACATGTTACGAGCTGGACGATTATTAAAAATTGATTTTCCCATCATGTTTCACGTGACTTGATTAGCACCTGTCCTTAATAGAGTGGCGAAACAACGGAGATAATGTGAAAATATTAAGGATTTAGTGGCCAACGAAAAATTTTTTTTTTAATTACGGAGAGGTGGCCACGTCAGATATGACAGAGATCGGACAAATTTGCGTCATTGCTCGCAATAATGTGGACATGACTCCAAAATTAATCAAATATGTAATCATTAAATTAATTTCTTACTTGACTTAAATTTTAATTCCTAGTCAATAAATACAAAAGTTTGTTAAAGTATAGATTTATTAAAGAAAATAATCAGAATTTTTTCCAAATTTTCTGCAGTCAGTCTATTTCTTTTTACATCAAAAATATACTTTAGTGCTGAAAAACTCCGCTCGCACTCCACTGATGTTAATGGAGCAAACTTAAGGAATATTATTATTCCAGTATAATTCAGAGTTTATTTTCTGTTCTAAGTTGTGGGCGATAACCTCAAAATCGGGATTTCTGTCAAGAACGGCTTTCATTTTAGTTTGCAAACGGTTATCTATTTCTCCTGGTATACTGTCCAGATTAGTTAATATATTTCTTATTTTACTCAAAGTATATTCAACAGTATTCGAAGAAGACTGTAAATTCTTTATTACAACCAAAATTGATTGGAAATGTTGTGAAATGAAGTGTAAATTGTCAACAACATCAGCCGACTGCATAATCTGTTTACATTTGCGGACAAATTACACTATCACGATTGCTAAATGTTTCTATAACTCTTTTTACTGCTGCAAAATTAGCATTATAATAACATGCCGCTTGAATCCAAGTACCCCATCGTGTGATTACGGGTTGAGGTGGTAAGGGAATGTTTGGATTCATTTGTCTAAACATAGCAATCCTGGAAGGAGCTTTGGAGAATGTTTTCTTAACATAGGTGATCAATGTGTTAACGTCTTCAAAGTTTTTTCTTACTTCTTCGCAAAGTCTATGAATTCCGTGTACCAAACAAGTTATATGCAAAATTTGTGGATATTTGGTTTTAATTTTGAGTCCGGCATTTAACATATAGCTTACCGAATCACTAGTAAACAAAAATATTTTTTTGAAATTGTCTTCAGCAAGGTCTTCCCACAGCCATTGTAAACTTGATTCAAAAAAATTTAAGATTGTGGAACCGTTTACCTTATCCAAAACTTTAGATGCAATCAAATAACAAGTAGTAGGCTGATTTTCTTTCAAATTTCTAACCAGAATATGTGCAATTTTGCGGTCTAAAGAATCCTTAGTCTCGTCGATTGAGACCCAAAAGCATCCATTTCTTAGTTTTTTTCGAATTTGTATCACTTGTTTTTCATATACCTGTTTAAATATTATTTTTCTCATATACGACTCTGAAGGAATTTTAAGCCCGATGCAATATTTCTCCAAAAAATTTCGAAAGTAAGTATTATTTAATTTGTTCCATGGTATATTTGCACAAATCATCATCAAAGCCAAATCATAGCAAAAAAAATCTTCTCTAGAAAGATCATGCATTATTTTCAAGTGTAACTTCCTTTTTGCATATCTCGTGAAATGAGACTTTCGAGATGTGTCAATTTCAATGTTACATAAATTACAGAATAACGTCACACCATTAAATGAAAATTCATCATACCCCTCAATCCAATTCCTGACTGTATCAGATTTAGCTTCATGACGCGACATATTGTTCAACAAATTCCAACAAATTGACCGACAAGCATGGCTTGTATAGTATTAAACTGACATGAGTCGACGGCATGTTTTTATCAATGCAATTTTAATATGAGTGGCCAGTTTATCAGGGCACAATCTAAAGAGGTTGATCTCTAAGATAAGAATCTAGACTTATCTATACACCGTGTCCAATAAGTTCGAATACACATATTTTTGCGTTGACCCTGAAGGCATACAGGCTGCAGGCCATCCATTTATTATATTAATCTAAAGAATAAGTTAACTTGAACATAATGTAATAGTAAAAAACGCCAAGGACTTGAAATTTGTCTTCACTCTTCAATGAAGTACTTTCGATTAACAATTTAGCACAAAATAAACCGCAAAATTGCACATATTCTGGTTAGAAATTTGAAAGAAAATCAGCCTACTACTTGTTATTTGATTGCATCTAAAGTTTTGGATAAGGTAAACGGTTCCACAATCTTAATTTTTTTTGAATCAAGTTTACAATGGCTGTGGGAAGACCTTGCTGAAGACAATTTCAAAAAAATATTTTTGTTTACTAGTGATTCGGTAAGCTATATGTTAAATGCCGGACTCAACATTAAAACCAAATATCCACAAATTTTGCATATAACTTGTTTGGTACACGGAATTCATAGACTTTGCGAAGAAGTAAGAAAAAACTTTGAAGACAACACATTGATCACCTATGTTAAGAGGCCCTATTCCCAAAACGCGCGAATTTCACGAAATGCTTCATTTTCTTCGAAGGCTATGGCGAAAATACTAAGTTTTTTTAAATCAACTATTGATGCACATAATAGTTCATTTCTTTATCTAGACGGCCATCGGAGCAAATATTACATTTTAACGAGTGAAATATGAAAAAAATTGGTTGTCTTGGAAGGCCTTTCCGGATTTTCCAGTTAGGTGTACCGTTCTTTTTCAGATTACGCAAAAAAGGGTAAAAATTCTTATTCAATTTGAATTAAATTCAATTGAGTATATCATCTATGAGACGGCCATGGAAATAAAAATCGAAGATTCATCTAGGATAATCGACAAAATACCTTCTGATTATATGCCAGTTTTTTGATGAAGACACGGTTACATTTCATTTTTTCCACGAAAACCCTATGAATATTTTGCCCTAAAAATATTACCACTGCAAAGTTAAACTATATTTCTATCATGATAAAAAAAAAACTTTACTATAGCAGTAAATTTCAAATTACTATGAATTTTTAAAAATGACACTTAAATCACACTTCACAGAACACTTTTTGTAAAAATCGTATTTTTGGGTACTTAATAATAATAAACATGGTTCAAAATTATTATTTTGTATTACTAATACTTCAAACTATCTTATAAATATCATTTTATGCGGCTTATTTCATTAATAGAGTTTTTCGACCTTTTAGGGAATAAGGAGCCTTAAGAAAACATTCTCCAAAGCTCCTACCAGGATTGCTATGTTTAGACAAATGAATCCAAACATTCCCTTACCACCTCAACCCGTAATCACACGATGGGGTACATGGATTCAAGCGGCATGTTATTATAATGCTAATTTTGCAGCAGTAAAAAGAGTTATAGAAACATTTAGCAATCGTGATAGTGTATATGTCCGCAAATGTAAACAGATTATGCAGTCGGCTGATGTTGTTGACAATTTACACTTCATTTCACAACATTTCCAATCAATTTTGGTTGTAATAGAGAATTTACAGTCTTCTTCGAATACTGTTGAATATACTTTGAGTAAAATAAGAAATATATTAACTAATCTGGACAGTATACCAGGAGAAATAGGTAACCGTTTGCAAACTAAAATGAAAGCCGTTATTGACAGAAATCCCGATTTTGAGGTTATCGCCCACAACTTAGAACAGAAAATAAACTCTGAATTACACTGGAATAATAATATTCCTATAAAACTACTTAAGTTTGCCCCATTAACATCAGTGGAGTGCGAGCGGAGTTTTTCAGCACTAAAGTATATTTTTGATGTAAAAAGAAATAGACTGACTGCAGAAAATTTGGAAAAAATACTGATTATTTTCTTTAATAAATCTATACTTTAACAAACTTTTGTATTTATTGACTAGGAATTAAAATTTAAGTCAAGTAAGAAATTAATTAAATGATTACATATTTGATTAATTTTGGAGTCATGTCCACATTATTGCGAGCAATGACGCAAATTTGTCCGATCTCTGGCATATGACACAATAATGAGAGCAACGAAACCCCTCTAGTTAGTTTGCTATGCTAAGCTCTTTTCTAGATCCAGACATCTGGCAGCTATAAAGTGGTGGAGGTCAAAGAATGCAAATAACTTGAAGAAAACAAATCCAAGAGTTCTGGGTTTGAAGCCATATTATGTGAAATTATGTAATTAATTAGATTATATCATAGCCAGAAGTTTCTTTTGGGGAAAAGTAGTGCCAAATGATGTATAATGCAATTTTTAGTTAGTCGCCTACTGTTTTTGTATCCGATGGTTTTTAATCTAGTGTTAAAATATAGGCCATGTACTCTATAAATAACACAACTTTGGCGGTTTTTACCTATTTTGGTATTACTTTTTTCCAACTTAAAAACTTTGTTGGTCTGTTACTCTGACCTCCAACCATTAAAAGCTGCCAGATGCTCGGATCTAGCAATAAGGATGGTAAAGCAGGTTAACTAGACAGGTTTTATTGCTCTCATTATTGTGTCATATCTGACGTGGCCAGCTCTTAGACCAATAGGGTAACAATTCTTAAAAAGATGTATCTTGGCTTGCCCCTACCATCTTAACCTGTTATAACTGGGTGGGGTACATGGCTAAAAGCAACGTAGTATTATGCAAAACATTTTCAATATCCGACGTAGATAATCATCTCAACAGCAGGGAAGCCCTCTCTATAAAGAAAGAAAAAGCCACATTGAGGAATGAAAATATTCGTACAACAAAATTTAATTGATGAAAATTATACCGTTGTACAAGTGAAATTGCAAGAATCCAATCTACCCAGTGGCGTTACTATAGGGTGGCAGAGCTGGCAAAATGCCACGGGCCCTTGGCCTAAGGGGGCCCCCGGCCGGAGGGGACAAGACTAAAGGAGGATTCTAACATGTTCTGTAAAAGGGACCCATACTATGAATTTGCCACGGGCCCCACTTAGCGTAGTTACGCCACTGAATCTACCACTTCCAGAATACCTTTTTGAAATTATAGACATTTTTAGATGTGTTTTGAACTGATCGGCCTGATCGTCTAATAAAATCCTGACTGTGATAAAAAAAGAGGAAAAAAAAAGTGTAAAAGGAATCGACGCAGATAGTTATTTTTTTAACAAATTGACACCACTTAGTCTATTGAGGTTAAAAGATCATTTTCTACTTACAAATGGATATTAATCTTCAAAAGAAACCGTCTGAACATCGAAAAATTCATTGTAATTTATTTCAATTACCTTCAGCCATTTGATCTAGCGTCTTTGAAGCAGTCCGTTCGTGTGTCGTCGGCGGGCAAATTGAGTGATATAATTGAAAAGTGTGTTGATTCCAATGGCACAGCTGAGTGGGTAGAGTTGTTGTCGTTCGCCTTTTCCGCTTTGAAAGTTCCCGAATCAACGGGCGTAGGTTTAACTTCCTGTGTTATCGAGGACAAAGCTGGGCTGGGGGGTTCGAGAGCGACCTCGGTTCTTAAGACGATCAAGTGTAAGGGTTTGAGGATGATCTCACGGGCGCAGTGATCCAGATACTCTTAGCACCTATCAGTCCAAGCATCCAGCCCCGTCCCAGCCTTTTGTATTTCCTCACGAGCCTGTTCTTTCGTCGCTTTTGCTGTTACTCCGGATGGCGTCACTCAAGCATTTGGTTCATTTAATAGCGGCTCGGCTGCCGGTGTGGACGGAATCCCCCCAGCACATTTGAAGGAGCTCGTGTCTGCTTCTGCAGGTGAAAACGGTCTTCGCCTCCTGGAATGCCTGAAAAAGTTGTGCAACTTCTTACTCAGTGGACAGCTGAATCCTGTAGTTTGTCCCTTAATTTATGGAGCGTCCTTGTGTACTTTGTCGAAAAAGGATGGAGGGTTAAGACTAAGGAATGCGATGCCTTTTTTTACCGGGAATTCCCGGTTCTTCGGTACTTTTCGGTATTAAGTTAATTTATTCGAGATTTTGCTAATTTTCGCTATAATACTAGTTAGTTACTTTTTCTGCGCATTTTTCGCAAGTCGACATTCGCTATAATATAATGAACACTGTGCCGTTTAACGCGTATGTTTTTTTCTTTATGGGTTGCTGTGCAAACAGCTCTTTTACAGTTAGCGATTTTCTTTTGGTCACATTTTTTTAATGATTTAAGAATAAAAATACTATACTTATAACTTGTTATATTCGTAAGTAAATAAAAAGGGAAAGTACATAACACAACAAATACTGAATAAAGAAAGTTTAAAGGCGAATTTATTCAATGTTGGTCGATCGGAGTCTCATTGCAGAATTTCAACAGCGTTGAGCGTTGTATTTTACTCGTACCAGTATAAACCTAAAATCCGGCGGAGGCAGCGGTTATTGTAGAAACAGCATTCTGAAAGTGCTTACTGATAGATTCAGTTGCCCCATAATGTGGTATTGGATGAAGCAGGCTACTTTAATTTACGTCAAGTGTAGTTTAAGTACTTCTGAAATAAAATATTTGAATTTGAATTCGAAGGAGGACTTCGTAAAGTCGATTTTTTGTTTATCTTAGAAAGTGGACTTATATTGCCTTGGGACTAAACGCGTAGTAGTTTTGGTCTACGTAAACATGCAAATATTGCTGAACTCAAAATATGTTTGGTGTTAGTTGTGACGTAGCAGTATTTGCAGCACGTAGGCCAAATGTGAAAGTAACGCTCCAGTTAAAAACAATTTTGGCCACCTGAAACACGGCACATTGGAAGGCAGGAAAAAAATGAATGTAAGTACTCTTTTTCTGAGAGCCCTCCACACAGACACTATGGCACTCCATAAAGAGAACTCATTTAAAATTAACAAGTAGACTATGCATTGTTCTTCGTAGCGAATTTTTTTTCTAATAACCCAAATAAAAATCACGAAGAGACGTGGAGCAGAAAGAGGAAGATATTTCATAAAGGGCGTTAGATAAAGGTGGAAAATATTTTTGGTGTTGGTTTTGTGACGCAGCAGTATTTGCAGCACGTAGGCCAGACGAGCGTCTATGCTGTCACCACTAAAGGAGGTATAACAAGAACAATATTAATTATCCTGCAAAGGCAAAAAAAGAGGATCTATTGAAGATATTAAAAAAACATTCATTTGCCAAAAAATATTATGTAGATGAAACAGCAAAACTCAAGAATTGCGAAGTTCTATGATTGCCGCCTTACTACTGCAAATGAATCCTATCGAACTAATGTGGAGTAGCTTAAAAAGAATTGTACGAAAGTATAACAACCATCCGAAGTTTAGTGAAGGCGTGCTTCAAATTATAAGGAGATCAATAGATTTAACAAATGAACACTGGAAAAACTGTTGTCTGCATGTTCACAAAATAGAAAAATCAATGGCCCGAAATTATAACCACCCAGCTGTTATAATTATAATAGAAGTCTCAGGCAGCGACGACGATGAAACAGACATAAGTTCGTTGAGTGTATACACCCAATGTAAACTTTATACAGGCAAATAAATCGTGCTCAAAATTGATAGTGAACTTTATTTTAATGCATGCTCAGTTCATACACTACTCAACTAGAGCAAAAATAATATAATAAATACCACTCTCTAACTAACACTTGCAAAGCGCTAGACCAGGTGGTCCTTATTTCTATCCATGCCTCGCTTTGGTAAGCCACTGCAAGCATACAAGCACCACGCACGGAAAGGACACAGTTCACATACAACATTTAATTGTATCGTCTCATAAGAACGTAAACAAAACAACACAATCAAATAAACAAAACTCGAGAGCTGACCTGACCTAACCTATGGAACTAGGACAGACGTCACGTCAGATTGACAGCCGGATGACAGACACACGAAGTTATCTATGACTCTGTTAGGTTCCGTTCACAGGAGTTATCGACGCCAAGTTTGACGATTACGTTTCTCTTATTTTATATTTTGTGGTACCGGTGTGGGAAGGCTTAATTAAACGCCGCGTGGGCGAGAGTTAGTTATTTATTTAAACATCGGTGTGCAGCATAGACAATCAAATCAACTCTATATTGGCTATGGCATCGTCTGTGGACAACTTTACAGAAGGTAAGACGTGCAGCCTCCTGATTGGCAAAGAGCTATAGACGGGGGCCAATAAGATTAGATTTAAGATGGAGATAGTTATATAGGTTATTCCGCCGAGGAGCTATGAAGCGAATAGTTGTTTGTTGGTTAGATTATATAGAAGAGAGGAAAGAGATCATCTTGCGCTGACGCATTCCCCTTCGCGGGACGCGATGCCGTCAGTTTAGTTGAATTATGTAGTCAGAGTTCGAAACGCCGTGAGTGCCGGGTGGGAGGATCGCGCCGCCACCGCGAGCACGGGTTCGCCATTTTGTGCGTTGAATCGCGAGACGCCGGTCTAGCAGCCACGAGGGCGCCGTTCTAGCAGCTCGGTGAAGCGAGCCCCGGTCCAGGGATGCGACCACCAGAGTCTCCGTGTCGCCCCGCCATGAGACAGCGTCCATCTTGCTGAGGGGATCTTGCCCACCGCCACCGACCACGTGGCGCGGTCTTCGGACGGCGGGCCGCCTCCACCCTTCCTCGCGGCACTCCGCGTTTCCAGCGACTCTACGCACAGCCAGCCGCGCGCCATACGGCCTCGAGGCGCCGCTACCACATGCTCGCGCCCGTCTTCGAGGCGCGCCCAACATCAGAACATGCGTGAGTCGTTTTAATTTATCAGGCCTGATAACGCGCGATTTATTAAGAGCGTCCGTACGCTAAACAGGGATCCCTCCGTTAACTTTCGCGGGACAATTTTAGGTTAAGTCCCCATTGAAACGTGGCTGATCGAGGCCGCCATGTCCGGTCCCATTATGGAACATTATAATTAAGTATATACTCAATGCTCGCTTTTTTACTTCTGCTGAAAGCTCCCCGCCTTGCTGCCTTTTTAGCATGAACGGTCCTTGAAAGAAAGGTCCTTGTTCTCTGAGCTTCACTCCGGGGAATCTTCCTGTCTTTGACCCAGTTGCTGGAGTACTGAGTAAGTATGGTAAGTATCCAATGGTTACACTAAATACCGTAATACAAAAGTCATTAAATACTGTATTACAAAGTGGAAACCGTAATTTTCAAAAGTTTACACTATACATGCCGGCTCCGAGAAAGGATTTGTGCCCAATGCCCTCTTGGTTTTTAGCACATAATCTTTGTCAGCTGACTATCATCACGACATGAACCGACAGAACTTTTTAAATGGCTGCAAGAGAAATTAATCCCTAATCTAAGGGAACCAAGTGTAATAATAATGGACAACGCAAGTTATCATTCAACTCGGGTAAATAAACCACCCACAATGCATCAGAGAAAGGCAGACATTCAAGATTACCAATAGAATCGCTTCTGAAACATACATGACGAAGGAAGAGCTGATGTGTCTGGTGGACCGATACAAGCCCAACCCAAAATATGAGGTTGCCGAAATTTTAAAAGAAAATGGTCATGAAGTTCTACGGTTGCCCCCATACCATTCCGACCTTAAAGATATTGAAGAAAAGTTGGAAGAAAAAAAAGAAGGAAAGTTGGCAGTAAAATATGGGTCTTACTGTAAAAGAAGTAGATAAAGCGATTTCAACGGAATTTGGGACTGCAAATTATACTGATCATGTGCAGTACATGAATAGAAAATAGAACCAAAATAGAACGGCATAAGACAACCTGCCGATGAACGTGTTCGACTCGTGGTACCTCAAGAGGAAGAACTGAACTGAGTATTAGAAGGATAGCCAACCGAATGAATTCAAATAAGTGAATTTAAATATGGAGAACATATAAAAGAGAAGGATTACATCCCTACCATTTTCAACGAGTGCAGGACATCATCGAACCTAATTACACTGCGAGGTCAGTTTTTTGTGCGTGTACTTTTTTTAAAGCATTATGTGGACAGACGAAGCCACTTTTACTCGATCGGGGTTTACAAATCACTGTAATATGGCAATTAGCCACTTTCAGTGTTTAGCAGTAACACTCTGGTTTACTGCGACATAAACGCATATTGCTTGTGTCAGCGACAACCTATGTGTATAAATAGGCTAACATACATGAATAAAAAGAATTCCATATTCACGCCTAAGTGTAGTTTATCTTCAATACCAGTCTCTACGCCCTTAATCTGCTCCAGCTCCTTGCACCCTGAACAATCTTATATTACATCACCGCAAACAGCATCTGTGGCAAATGGAAAATCCTCATGCAGTGAGACCAAGTTCGTTCCAGTATCAATTTTTGGTCAATGTTTGGGAAGAAATTATTGATGATAATTTAATTGGACCAATTGTTTTACCAGGATCAATGAATGGTCCGAGATTTTTAGAATTCCTGCAAACGCAGTTCCAGGACGCATTGATGGAACTACCCATTCCTTACAGAATGAGGATGATCTCGGAACTGCACTGGAAATGTGCGGATTTATTGGAATGAGCACCATGCCCCGTGGGTTGGACGTAATGGGCATATCGCCTGGTCACCTCGTTCACCGGACTTGACTACTTACTATACGAATCCCTTACGAGATTCTGGTATAGCGAGAGAGATGGTGCTGCCATCTATAAATCTTGAAGCAAATCAAATTATTTTGTTAAATATTTTTTTGATTTGCAATTTTTTTTTTAAGTAGTTACACTACTATATATAAACTGAAAATAGATGTCATATACTTCAGAAAAAGTGACCAAACCCTCCGGTGTCCGAGGCCAGACTCGAACTGGCGTCTTCAGCTTTCGCGGCTGACGTCCTGACCACTAGACCACCCGGTCACGGCGGAACTTGACAAATTTTCTCATGTATATGCAATCTCTGAATTTGAAACGGCTAGGCGCCGTTGACCATACTCTAAGGGCATGCGCAGTACGTGCTTGCACCTCCTATACGAATCCCTTACGAGATTCTGGTATAGCGAGAGAGATGGTGCTGCCATCTATAAATCTTGAAGCAAATCAAATTATTTTGTTAAATATTTTTTTGATTTGCAATTTTTTTTTTTTTTTTTTAAGTAGTTACACTACTATATATAAACTGAAAATAGATGTCATATACTTCAGAAAAAGTGACCAAACCCTCCGGTGTCCGAGGCCAGACTCGAACTGGCGTCTTCAGCTTTCGCGGCTGACGTCCTGACCACTAGACCACCCGGTCACGGCGGAACTTGACAAATTTTCTCATGTATATGCAATCTCTGAATTTGAAACGGCTAGGCGCCGCTGACCATACTCTAAGGGTGTAGTGTAGGCACATGACGTGTAAATTCACACGTCATGTGACATTTAGAAAATAGAAAATATTATTGTTATAAACCTAGGATATCAGGTTACAACCCAAATATGTAAATTGTTTACAGTACCCAGTTAAATGAATTATTCCATTATTATTTTATCTAAATGTCAAGCTTATCCTAAAGGTTAAACTACGTAATAATACTACTATAAAAACCATGTACTTTTAACAATAAATGTTCAGTATCAAACCTGCATCGTAGTATTACTTAGCTACCCTTGCGCCACACCATTATATGGCGACCGTGACAATGGAACTGCTCAGCAGTTCTGGTATCACTACCAACCGAACCTAAGCCACGCCGCCCAGCCTGAGCAACGACCCCGAGTCCAGCCCCGCCGCCCGGATCACCCCACGCCGCCCAGAAAGTACCGACCCACAGCAGGCCATGGGCAGCCAGCCCGCTAAAACCTACCAAAAGGAGGAGATCATCATAGCCCAGAGTGGAGCCGGCAACAACGCGAACTCGGCGCAGAGCGAAATCAGCGTGGTAACGTACATAACAGCGACGGTAATGACGTTGATGATCATCGTGTTCATTTACGCGCTCTGGAAGAAACTGCATAAATGCCTGACTAGGAAGATAGAGCGACAAGCAGTGGCAGTTGCGATGCGTGGAACGAGCTCCGCCTGAACGAGACCAGCCAAGCGGTCAGCAGTGACGACATCAGCCTAGCAGAGGAGTATGGAATACGGTACAAATTAATTTAATTATCATTTAGTTAGCACTTACATAGTTTATCGTGTATTAATTAAGTCTTTGCGTTATACTACTCAGCTCTAGGAGTAGTATATTATTTGTGTCTAAGATAAGCTATGACTAGGATTGTGCACTTATACGAACAGTTAGCAAAATTGCAAGAGGATATTAGGAAGTTAGGTCCTAAACGTAGGAAGGAGAAAATAGGACAGGATAAATTAGAGCAGGTACGGAAAATATATGTCCATTTTGAAGAATTTGTGCGGGAAACAAGCGAAAAAGTAGAAAACTCGGAAATATCTTTAGAAGACAGCAAACTAATACAGTCATATTACGAAAAAATAGAGGAAATATATAACAAAATATTAAATTCGTACGAGGAGCCACCTCAGGAAAATACAAATGTGGCTTCTAGGGACAGTTTCGAGATCAAGACCGCGGTGTCTTTGCTACCAAGTATGGACGGCACAGAAGACGTTACGAACCAGTTGATTGACGCTATTGAATTATATTCCACAATGATCAAGGACACTGATATTAAGCTACTGATAAATTTTGTACTAAAAACTAGATTAACACAGAGTGCCAAACTTAGGTTAGCAGATACGTACGAAACTGTAAAAGACTTAGTGGATGAAATGAAAACGCATCTTCTTACCAAAAAGTCAGCCACCGCAATTCAGAGCAAATTAATGACAGTTAGACAGGGACATAAAACCATTGAGAAGTTCGGTCAAGAGTTAGAAGAGCTTTTTGTAAAACTAACTATCACGCAAGCAGGTAGCAACACAGAGGCCTATAAGGTCTTAAAACCGCTAAATGAAAAAACAGCAGTACAAAAGTTTGCAGAAGGCTTACGTAACGAAAAATTGAGTACCATACTAACAGCCCGGGGCTATGACTCACTCAAGGACGCGATTCAGGGTGCCAAGGATGCGGAAATATCCATGGCTTCGTCGTCGTCACCCCGTTCAGAACAGATGCTGCATATGCGCAATAAAGGATTCCCGTACAGGAGGCCATTCAGGCCTAATAACAATTATAACAGACCAAGGGATCGTCAATACCAACCACAGCGCCGGTACAGCAGTGCTGTTAGGAATAGTGTGACCCCTCAGCAAAATAAATCGGGAGGTACATACAAACCGAGGTACCCAACTTCCAGCCGAGGTCGGCAACAATATAACAAACGCTATAGTCGGCCACGGGTAAATCTATTAGATGAAGACAAGAAGGATGAAGGAAATAACGACCTCCAGTTTTTTCGCTAAGAACCAATACATTTTCACATATAATCATTTAAATTCAGTGCAATTAGCAGTAAACGGAAACATATATACTTGGTTAATAGATACAGGAGCATCGCTCAGTGCAGTTAAAAAAGACATTGCTTTGACAACAGGTACAACCATTTACCCAAAAATTACACGAATAAAAGGGATAGGTGGTAAAGTAACATCATGTGGTAAAATCCGATTAATCTTGAAAACTAACACGGACCATGAATTTCAGCATAAATTCCACGTATTCTCAAATTTACCTTTAAAAGTTGATGGAATCATTGGTCAGGACTTTTTAGTCAAATATAAATGTCTTATAGATTACGAAAAACAAATTATTACCATAAATCACTTACATAACATACCAATAAATTTAAACATAAATCATAATGAAACTATTAACTCAAACCAAGTAAAATTACCGGCAAGGAGTGAATCAATAGTAAAAATAAAAACAAATTGCAAGGGTGATTGCGTCATCTTGGCAAGTGAGATTGGAGAAGGAATATTTGTAGCCAACACAGTAACTACAAATAAAAATGGCCAAATATTGGTGAAAGTATTAAATACGCGAAACAATGACATAGTGATAAAAAATTTCACACCACAAATAACGCCAATAAGGGAATATGAATGCTTTTCTTTCGATAAATGTAAAAATAACGCAGATAGGGTAAAATCATTGTTTTCATTACTAAATTACGAAAATCTAAATGAAGAAGAAAAAACAACCATTTCAAGCATTTGCGCGAAATACGCCGATATATTCCAGCTACCCGGTGACTCATTAAGCACTATGAATTTATATGAACAGACAATACGACTAAAACCAAATGCACATCCGGTATACACGAAACCTTATCGGTTACCACATGCTCAAAAAGCAGAAGTAAATAAACAGATAAAACAAATGTTACAGAACGACATTATCGAAGAGTCACACTCGGAATGGGCAAGCCCAGTGCTGCTAGTACCAAAGAAAGCGGATCAAAATGGAGAGAAAAAATGGAGATTAGTTATAGACTATAGAAAGCTAAATGAACAAATTGAAAATGATAAATTTCCATTACCAAATATCACAGAAATACTGGACTCTCTAACAGGAGCTATGTATTTCAGCACGCTAGATTTAAATCAGGGTTATTATCAAATAAAACTACATCCAGACAGCAGAAAATATACTAGTTTCATTGCAGATAAAATCTATCAAATGAAAAAAATGCCAATGGGTTTAAAAATAAGCCCTAATGCATTTAGCAGGGCAATGACAATAGCAATGTCAGGACTTAACAATTTAAAGTGTATAGTTTACTTAGATGACATCATTATCATGGGAAGAAATTTAGAACAACATAATAGAAATTTAATAGACGTGTTTAAACGATTAAGAAAAGTAAATTTTAAATTAAACCCACTAAAATGTCACTTTTTACAAAAAGAAATACTATATTTAGGTCATGTAGTAACACCGGAAGGAATTAAACCAGATCCGAAAAAAATTACAGTAATAGAAAATTATCCCCAACCAAAAAATGCAGACGAGGTTAGACGTTTTGTGGCCTTCGTCAACTATTATAGAAAATTTATACCACATTTTTCGGAAATTACCCAACCATTAAATAATTTACTAAAAAAAGATATGACATACAGCTGGACCACACAATGTAATACGGCTTTTGAAACACTAAAAAAGTCAATAACAAACCCACCGTTATTACAATACCCAGATTTTTCAAATGAAAACGAATTCGTTCTACACACAGACGCATCGGGCACAGCCCTGGGATGTGTGTTATCAAATAAAAATGGCTTACCGGTAGCATATGCAAGCCGACCATTAAACAAAGCAGAAAAAAACTACCCAACAACAGACAAAGAGCTTCTTGCAATAGTGTGGGGAGTACGACACTACCGACCATATTTATATGGCCGTAGGTTTAGAATAGTAACAGACCATCGCCCACTAGTATACCTATTTAACATGAAAGACCCATCTAGTCGCCTAACCAAGTTTCGTTTGTGTCTCGAGGAGTACGATTTCACGGTAGAGTATTTGAAAGGAAAAGATAATGCAGCTGCAGACGCATTATCTCGAATTGAAATTACAAGTGAAGAACTCAAAGACATGGCACAACCCATGATATCCGTAATGACTCGTGCACAGCGGAAACGACTAGAACAGCTAGATCAAGGAAACAAAACGGCTACTAAGGATGATCACTGTGATTGGACTGATCACCCAAAAATGGTGGAAATTCTTAAAAAACCCAATAACATGCCAGAATTGAGCTTTAAAACACAGGATTATTACAAAACACTAAAACAAACCGATAACATCACCAGCAAAAATAATGAAATCATTTATTCGCCATCCTTACTAACATTGTGTCTCAGACCTAATTCTCAATCGCGTACGGAACGAGCTTTCCTCGCGAGGGAATTAAGTACATTTTGTGAGTCACAACAGATAAAAGAAGTATGCATATTATATAATCATGACACCGCAATTATTATTAAAGAGCTAGCTAAATATATGCATACAAACAATATTGGGTCCGGACCCCGATTATGTATAGTCAAAGGTGTTAAAAAAGTAAATGACAAGGATGACAGGCGAGTCATAATAAACGATTTCCATATATTACCAACAAGCGGACATGCAGGCATACGTAGAATGACAAATAACATAAAACGATATTATTTTTGGCCAGGAATGGATCACGATATTCTACAGTTTGTAAAACGTTGCGATAAGTGTCAAAAACAAAAATTTCATAAATATATAAAGCAACCACTATGCATTACTACCACAGCCGCATCCGCATTTGACAAAATTTATTTGGACTTAGTAGGGCCATTAACTAAAGAATCAAATGGATACAATTACATATTAACAATACAATGCGAACTCACAAAGTATGTAGAGGCATACCCAATCCCGAATAAAGAAACGGACACGGTTTCGCGAGCTTTTGTAAACAACTTCATATTACGTTATGGAATTCCGCGCGAAATTGCAACAGATCGCGGAAGTGAATTTATCTCATCAACTATGCGGGGAGTTTGTAAAATATTAACTATAGACCAACTACAGTCAACCGCTTACCATCACGAAAGCCTTGGCTCTTTAGAAAATTCACATAAATCTCTAGGGGCATTCCTTAGGATACAGACAGACAACCAAGCTCATGAATGGTCGGAATGGCTGCAGTATTGGTGCTTTTCGTATAATACGACAATACATTCCTCAACAAAATATACGCCATATGAATTAGTATTCGGCAAAACATGTCGTTTACCAAGTAATATAATAAGTCAAATAGATCCAATTTATAATTTTAACTCATATTCCCTAGAACTTAAGTATAGATTACAAAAATCCCAGGAGGATGCTAGAAATAATTTAGTTAAGACAAAACAAATAAGAAAAGAAAAATATGAAAAAAATAATAATTCATGCAACTATAACGTAGGAGATTTAATATTAATAAAGAAGGAAGATAGAGATAAGATGGACCCAGTATATACGGGACCCTACACTGTAATACAAGACCAAGGTCAAAATGTAAAAATATTAGTTTCAGGAAAAGAAAATATTGTGCACAAAAACAGGACAAAACTATACTATTACTATTAAAAATACACACTAAAAAACAAATAACAACTCACCTTTTCCGCAGACGTAGTACCCACGCAACACACACACACACACACGCACACAAAAAAAAAAAAAAATTAAATATCCCCCCCCTCCAGCTCGCTCGGATCCACATACAACCATAACCAGTCCAGTTCCAGCCGCGACCACGTCAGAATCCAAAATTCACGGCTAGGGGAGAGCTGTACACTAATAACCCGATAAAAATTACTACTATTCGTCACCAGGCACAGTTCCGACACAACCGTTTCCAAATTTTCCGCCGGCCGCACCGGGCAAAACAAAGGATGGCCCATAGCAACACCAAACCAGGACGTACATAACACGTCCTGCCCTTCCAAATAGGTCAAAGTACCAAAATATCGAATGCCGTGCCGAGTGGCAAACTCGCCACTTAACCCATCCACTTGCGTATACACATCAGTCACTTCCATATTAAAAGAAAAAAAAAAAAAAAAAAAAATTTTTTAAAACCAACAAAAAATAATTAAACAATTAACTAGGCCAATCCGCCACCAGAACACACACGACAAGACTAGACTAATAAATTACAGATCTAATAAATAGCAGTCAACAATATAAACTTGCGAAATGCAATTAGAAACCAACAATACTTACCGAAACAACGGAATCCAAAAAAGGATCTCCATCTTCCTAAACAAGTATTAAAATATTGAATAAGCATTATTAATAAGATAGCATCACATTGCTTGCAGCGTCATACCACATATTAAACAAACAACTGTGCACTTTAGAAATTATAAATAGGAAGTAAAACATTATGTACAATTTATTTAAGATTAAGTTTTATTTTTGATTAGATACAGTTATATTATAGACAGTTCAGTATCAAACCTGCATCGTAGTATTACTTAGCTACCCTTGCGCCACACCATTATAAGGACATGCGCAGTACGTGCTTGCACCTCCTATACGAATCCCTTACGAGATTCTGGTATAGCGAGAGAGATGGTGCTGCCATCTATAAATCTTGAAGCAAATCAAATTATTTTGTTAAATATTTTTTTTGATTTGCAATTTTTTTTTTTTTTTTTTTAAGTAGTTACACTACTATATATAAACTGAAAATAGATGTCATATACTTCAGAAAAAGTGACCAAACCCTCCGGTGTCCGAGGCCAGACTCGAACTGGCGTCTTCAGCTTTCGCGGCTGACGTCCTGACCACTAGACCACCCGGTCACGGCGGAACTTGACAAATTTTCTCATGTATATGCAATCTCTGAATTTGAAACGGCTAGGCGCCGTTGACCATACTCTAAGGGCATGCGCAGTACGTGCTTGCACCTCCTATACGAATCCCTTACGAGATTCTGGTATAGCGAGAGAGATGGTGCTGCCATCTATAAATCTTGAAGGAAATCAAATTATTTTGTTAAATATTTTTTTGATTTGCAATTTTTTTTTTTTTTTTTTTAATTTTATTTGCTTCAAGATTTATAGATGGCAGCACCATCTCTCTCGCTATACCAGAATCTCGTAAGGGATTCGTATAGGAGGTGCAAGCACGTACTGCGCATGCCCTTAGAGTATGGTCAACGGCGCCTAGCCGTTTCAAATTCAGAGATTGCATATACATGAGAAAATTTGTCAAGTTCCGCCGTGACCGGGTGGTCTAGTGGTCAGGACGTCAGCCGCGAAAGCTGAAGACGCCAGTTCGAGTCTGGCCTCGGACACCGGAGGGTTTGGTCACTTTTTCTGAAGTATATGACATCTATTTTCAGTTTATATATAGTAGTGTAACTACTTAAAAAAAAAAAAAATTGCAAATCAAAAAAATATTTACCAAAATAATTTGATTTGCTTCAAGACAAGGAAATGATTCGGCGTTCTACGCAGCACGTCGCGATAAGAGCAACTGTTTGTCTTCAAAATCGAGGGGGACACTTCGAACAGTTACTTTAATAGTTTTTTATATCTTAAATTAACTTATTAGGTACGTTATTAAAATGTTATTATAAGCAACACTTTGTTTAATTTATTTTCCCTTCCTGCAAAAAATCCACATTTTTAAGTACATGTTTGAAGACCTACAATTCCTAAAGTACTTAAGTTATAACTGTAATTCTGATGTTGTTTTTTAGCTAACATCCTGTACTACCAACTGACAACAACAACCTACCTTACCTTAGCGACCTAGTTTTATGCAAAATAAAATAAACTAAAAAAGTAGGGTTATTTTTTTAACAATTATTTACTTTGAATAAATTTTATGACCCTGTTGTTGAAATAGTTGAGTAAAGTCATTAACCTAATTAGATTTATTATTTAATGAGCTATCTAACTAGAAATGAGCGATCTCTTCATACTTTCAAGAAACTGTTAAAGAATCACTACCAATCTATCCCTTAGTCTGCCATGCGTATGCATATATATTTATGTATATTGTCTATGTATATAGAAATTAATTTATTTTATTTTTATGACATATATATATATATATATACATTCGCAGAGGGCTGTCATATTTGTGATGGGTCCAAACGGGCAGCTCCTGGTTTCGAAGATTCCCCTTTGTGTATGGAAAGCTGGTGGTGTTGAGTCAGCCACATCGGTTTCAAGTGGTACCCACCCACCTATTTTATTACTTCCATTTTCTTTTGTCTCCGCCGGATACAGTAAGAAGTGTCCATTAATAATGGCATGCTCTACGACTCTCAAGGAGTTCTTCTGGACACAAGCTACGCTGACGAGAGCCATTCGCAGAGGGCAGCCATATTTGTGATGGGTCCAGACGGGCAGCTCCTGGTTTCCAAGATTCCCATGTGTAATGTAAAGCTGGTGGTGTTGAGTCAGGCACATCGGTTTTTAATTTAAGTGGTACACCTACTTATTTTATTACTTCCATTCTTCTTTGTCTCCGCCGGGTACAGTAAGATGTGTTTATTAATAATTGCAGGCTCTACGACTCTCAAGGAATTCTTCTGGAGAAAAGCGACGCTGAGGAAAGCCATTCGCAGAGGGCTGCCATATTTGTGATGGGTCCGGACAGGTAGCTCCTTGTTTCGAAGATTGCCCTTGAGCCACATCGGTTTCAAGGGGCACACTTCCATTGTCCTTTGTCTGCGCTGGGTACAGTAAGAGGTGTATATTAATAATGGCAGGCTCTATGATTCTCAAGGAGTGCTTCTGGACACAAGCGACGCTGATGAGATGAGAGCCATTTGCAGAGGGCTGCCGTATTTGTGATGATTCCAGTCGGGCAGCTCCTGGTTTCGAAGATTCCCCTGTGTGTATGTAAAGCTTATTTTATTACATCCACCCTTCTTTGTCTCCGCCGGGTGCAGTAAGATGTGTTGATTAAATCTGGCCTCGGACACCAGAGGATTTGGTCACTTTTTCTGAAGTATATGACATCTATTTTCAGTTTTACTTCCATTTTCTTTTGTCTCCGCCCGATACAGTAAGAAGTGTCCATTAATAATGGCAGGCTCCGTAGAGCTCTCTCAAGGAGTTCTTTTGGACACAAGCAACGCTGACGAAAGCCATTCGCAGAGGGCAGCCATATTTGTGATGGGTCCAGACGGGCAGCTCCTGGTTTCGAAGATTCACCGGTGTGTATGTATAGCTGGTGGTCTTAAATTAGCCACATCGGTTTTAAATGGTACACCAACTTATTTTATTACTTACATCCTTTTTTATCTCTGCCGGGTACAGTAAGAAGTGTTTGTAAAACATTGAAGGCTCTACGAATCTCAAGGAATTCTTCTAAAGACAAGTGACGCTGACGAGAGCCATTCGCAGAAGGCTGCCATATTTGTGATGGGCCCAGACGGGCAGCTCCTGGTTTCGAAGATTCCCCTTTGTGAATGGAAAGCTGGTGGTGTTGAGTCAGCCACATCGGCTTCAAGTGGTACATCCACTTATTTTATTACTTCTATTCTCCTTTGTCTCCGCCGGATACAGTAAGAAGTGTCCATTAATAATGGCAGGCTCTACGACTGTCCAGGAGTTCTTCTGGAGACAAGCGACGTTGACGAGAGCCATTCGCAGATAGCTCCCTGTTTCGAAGATTCCCCTTGAGCCACATCGGTTTCAAGTGGTACACCCACTTATTTTATTACTTCCATTCTCCTTTGTCTGCGCCGGGTACAGTAAGAGGTGTCTATTAATAATGGCAGGCTCTACGACTCTCAAGGAATTCTTCTGGAGAAAAGCGACGCTGACGAAAGCCATTCGTAGAGGGCTGCCATATTTGTGATGGGTCCGGACGGGCAGTTCCTGGTTTCGAAGATTCCCCTTTGTGTATGGAAAGCTGGTGGTGTTGAGTCAGCCACATCGGTTTTAATTTAAGTGGTACAAACACTTATTTTATTACTTTTATTCTCCTTTGTCTCCGCCGGATACAGTAAGAAGTGTCCATTAGTAATGGCAGGCTCTACGACTCTCAAGGAGTTCTTCTGGACACAAGCAACGCTGACGAGAGCCATTCGCAGATAGCAGCCATATTTGTGATGGGTCCAGACGGGCAGCTCCTGGTTTCGAAGATTTCACCTGTGTGTATGTAAAGCTGGTGGTCTTAAATTAGCTACATCGATTTTAAGTGGTACACCCGCTTATTTTATTATTTTCATCCTTTTTTGTCTCCGCCGGGTACAGTAAGAAGTTATAAAACATTTAAGGTTCTACGAATCTCAAGGAATTCTTCTGGAGACAAGCGACGCGGACGAGAGCCATTCGCAGAGGGCCGCCATATTTGAGATGGGTCCGTACCGGCAGTTCCTGGTTTCGAAGATTCCCTTTTGTGTATGGAAAGCTGGTGGTGTTGAGTTAGCCACATCGGTTTCAAGTGGTACACCCACTTATTTTATTACTTCCATTGTCCTTTGTCTGCGCCGAGTACAGTAAGAGGTGTCTATTAATAATGGCAGGCTCTACGACTCTCAAGGAGTTCTTCTGGCCACAAGCCACGCTGACGAGCTATTCGCAGAGGGCCGCCATATTTGTGATGGGCCCAGACGGGCAGTTCCTGGTTTCGAAGATTCCCCTATGTGTATGTAAAGCTGGTGGTCTTAAATTAACCACATCGGTTTTAAGTGGTACACCCATTTATTTTATTACTTCCATTGTCCTTTGTCTGCGCCAGGTACAGTAAGAGGTGTCTATTAATAATGGCAGGCTCTACGACTCTCAAGGAGTTCTTCGGGACACAAGCCATGCTGCCGAGCCATTCGCAGAGGACAGCCATATTTGTGATGGGTCCAGACGGGCAGCTCCTGGTTTCCAAGATTCCCCTGTGTTAATGTAAAGCTTAATTCTTCTATGTCTCCGCCGGGTACAGTAAGAAGTGTATATAAAACATTGCAGGCTTTACGAATCTCAAGGAATTCTTCTGGAGACAAGCGACGCTGACAAGATCCATTCGAGAGGGCTGCAAAAACAGGTAGAAATAAACAGAACTAAGCACCCAGGGTCTCCAAGCACCTTACACGACGCGGTAAACAACATAAAGGCTTTGCTGGGGTTCGTGGAGGAGCTGGAGTGGTTAGAGTAGCGCCATCCCCGTTTCACGCAAAATAGGCACGCTGGATGTCGACTTGCGGAAAATGCCCAGTAAAACTTGGATTCAGCGTTTTTTCGGTCTGCTGGATCTAGCACCGAACGCTGGATCCAGCGCTGCGGATCCGCAAGTACGAGCCCAAATGCAAAAGAGTTCGTCTAGTCACTTGCAAAGCGAAAACTTTTTTTAAATCTATGATTACCGCTGCAGTGTTAATATTTCAAAAATATATTTAGCATTGGTGGCAATGTTGACAAACATAGTTTTTCTTTATATATTAATATCGGGCTGATATTGTACATAGCAAGAGAATTACTCATTCCTTTTTTCACGAATCACAAGCAAAAAAGTTAGTTTTACACTAATCGGTGCAAAATACTTCGTCTAGTAAGCAATTAGTGCTTTTAGAATATAATTTTAAGTATAAAACTTTCGTGAGACTCTAACTAAATATTTATAACGGGTTACTCACGTAACCCTTTGACACTTTTCAATTAATTATGTGTTTTCGTCATCTCGCAGCACTCACTGGATTTTTATCATCATCATCCCACTACTACTACCCCAGCGAAGAAATGCCTAGAGTCAAATCCTCCCAACTTAGCCCTTCCGTCTAATCTTTGAAAAGGAAAGGAAATATAACTAAAAAACATTTATCTGAAAAAGTGAAGTACTCGAAGAAAGATACACAGGTAGTAATAAATCAAAATATTAAAGACACTGATGAAAGAGAAAAGGATTAAGAATAATCAAAATGTGAAGCGGAACTCAAACCTAACTTGTTGAAAAATAATATTGAAACAAGAGAGTTCAACCTAGGAGATAATGATATAAATAAATAATAAATATAAATATTTTGGGACACTCTTACACAAATCGATCTAGTCCGACGGTAAGCTCAATAAGGCTTGTGTTGTGTGTACTAGATGACGATATATATAATAGATAAATAATTAAATACATAGAAAACATCCATAACTCAGGAACAAATATCCGTGATAAACACACAAATAAAACAAATAAATGCCCTGACCAGGATTCGAACCCAGGATCTCCTGCTTCATAGGCAGTCACTACCGACTAGGCTAGGAGGCCGTTAATTAATAATGTTCTAGTACTTGGGCCATACTGATAATTCACCTGGCCACCACAAGAAAATTAAAAAAACAAAATTAGAATTTGAAAAATGAAATTTTGAATTGCAATTTGGCATTTCTGGCGGTTTATTTCTTTTTAAATTATCAAACTATTCATTTGTTTTTTCACCGTACCGTTGTGTTGAAATTTCTTTGTCGCCGTTGCAATGAATTTAAGTCGTGAAAATTTTCGAACCATGATTTTTTACGATTTTAGATGTGGCTTAAGTCAACAAAAGAGCTGTCAAAGACTTCAATTAGCATTTGATGATGAAGCCCCGTGTCGCAGCTCTGTCTATTCGTGGTTTAGTGTATTTCGACGAGGACGTGATCATCTCCATGACGGTGAACGTAAAGGGCGACCGGCGACCGCGGTTACCGATGTTAATATTGATACAGTACGACGACTAATTGAAGCTGTCTGTCAGCAAATTCGTACTGTCTTAGGCATTGGAATGAACCAGGTGCAAAAGATATTCCATTTACATCTGAGGGTTCGGAAACTTTACACTAGGTGGATACCGCATGAATTATCGGATGACCAGAAACGACTACGGGTACAGTGGTGCTGTCAAAGAAAAATAGACGGAAGACAATCTATGGCTGCATATAATGTCGTGACTGGTGATGAAACATGGGTGTATTGTTTCGAACCGGAAAGAAAAAGTCAATCGGCGGAATGGGTCTTTCCTTTTGTAGACTTGCCGACTAAAGTAAAAAAAAGACGAAGCACTAGCAAGAAAATGTTATTTCTTTTTTTGGACAAACGGGGCATTACTCTACCGTACCACTTGAAAATCAAAGGACAGTTACTGCTGAATTATATGTGAACACGTGCTTGCCCAGAGTGTTTGAAAAAGTTCGTGAAAAGCGTCCCCGCAGCAAAATACTCCTTCACCACGACAACGCGTCCGCACATTCCGCTATGTCAACGAATGCGTATTTGAAGGCCTCAAATGTAGAATTGATTACTCATCTGCCATATAGTCCTGATCTGGCACCCTGCGATTTCTATTTATTCCCGAAAATTAAAGATAAGCTTATATAAAGTTTTACGCTTTACAAGCCCGGAAATGGCAGTGAATGCTTACAACTAAGCCATCAAAGAGGTCCCCAAGGAAGACTGGGCCCACTGCTTTTCACAATGGTTCCAACGAATGCAAAAGTGTGTGTATAGTGAGGGTACATACTTTGAAAAACAATAAACGTGTCATAAGTACAAAGAGTAGTCTTATTTATGAGAATCCAGAAACTTTCAGTATAGCCCACGTAAGATACTATCTCAGAAAAAAAAGGAGATATTACATCGGCGTCGTAACTGAAATGAATGAAAATAAATATATATAAAAAAATATTTTATCACAACAGTTTCAAAAAACGTGATCTTAAATTTGTAAAGCCAAAACGTCCAGATGTAGATTATATACCTGATGATCTACTTATTAAGCAAGTAGAGACTTGTTGCAAGTTAATGGAAAAAAACGAATTTTTGTTGAGTGACGATGAGATCTCACTATACGAGTAGGTATTTTTGATTATTTTAAATTACCTAACCTTGGGTTTTAATTTGATTTTTATTGAGGCCTTGGACACTCTAGATAAGCATCATGTAAATTAACCTTAAAACCCCTTAAAAACATAAAAAAGAATTAAAATTATTTCATTTTATTTGCGGCAGCTTCAGATATTTTTGTGTAAAGATTTTAGAAAATGTCTTCCTAACATTGCACTCAGAATTTGTAGACGAACCGAAGTTAGTTAGTACATTTTTAGGATGGCCGCTCGCCAGTCACGATCGTCGATCTCATTATTGTGTCATATCTGACGTCGCTAGCTCTCCGTGTAAGAGGAGCTATTGGTCCGTAAAGAAGTATGAGTAAGGTAGGTAGAAATGAAGTCTTCGATGCCTGTGTCCTTTACTTATTCCGTTCTTAATAAACTCGCGATCAAAAAAATCGACTCAAGCAACATTTTTTACTTTTGGTCGTATTTCCGGAAAGCGGGAAATATTTTAATAAAACTTTGAATGCAATTTTATTACGAATTTATTCAGCTACAAAAAACAGTAAAAGACATCGATCTCAGTTGCATAGTTTTTAGGTTATCGCAGTTTTTGTACAAAATGGCATTTTACATGGTTATGATATGCACGAGTTGTGCCCTCTGGAGACCAATAAAAACCGGTGTAACCGGTTATTTCTTATCATTCGCTTATCAGAAGTTTACCAGTGCACATCTCCTCGCAATCTTACACCGGAATCACCTTCGAAAAATGGATACCACCGAAGCTGAAGCCACCGAAGTCGTCACCTTGGTGAATCGAGGATTCTCGCAGCGTTCTGTTGCTGAGCAGCTGAATTTAAGCCAGTCTGCTGTCTCCAGAGTTTATCGTCGGTTTTGTCGGTTTGGAACCTTGAAACGGAAACAAGGATCTGGCCGTCAGCGGTGCACATCGGAGAGGGATGACCGCTTCATCGCCACCTCCAGTCTTCGTAATCGCCACCGTACCGCTGTTGCCATCCAGCAAGACCTGATGCGGAACCGGGTTGTGCCTGTTAGCACCTCAACAGTTCGGCGGAGACTCAAGGAAGCCAACCTTACCCCAAGAAGACCTGCTACTGGGCCCAAACTGACTCAGAGGCATCGGGACGCTCGGAAGGAATTCGTGGCGACCTACGAAAATTGGACCTACGACCAATGGAGCCGCGTACTCTTCAGCGACGAGTGCAGAGTGTGTCTCCATGGCAGCGACAGAAGAGGACGGGTGTACCGAAGACCTGGAGAGAGGTTCGCCCAGTGTTGCTTCGCTGAAACAGTCGCCTACGGTGGAGGTTCCGTCATGATGTGGGCGGGGATTTCCATGGAGGGGCGAACCGAGCTGGTTTTTGTTGATGGCGGGGGTCGAGGCGGTGGTTTGAATGCAGACAGGTACATCACCGATATCCTGCAAGACCATGTCGTCCCCTACGCCGGGTTCTTTGACGAGGGGTTCCATTTCATGCAAGACAACGCCCCTTGTCATACCGCCCGCGTCACAAAGGAGTACCTTGACGCAGTTGGCATCCCGACTCTGAAGTGGCCACCTCTGAGTCCTGATTTAAATCCTATCGAGCACTTATGGGATTACCTGAAACGCAAGGTTCGAGCTCGCAATCCTGCTCCGGAGACAATTTTGGCCCTGAAAGAAACTTTGGTCGAAGAGTGGGAAGCATGCCCCCAGGATACCATCAGGAAGCTGATAAGGTCAATGAAGAGACGCATGGCATGTGTGAAAAAGGTTTTTGGTGGTAACACCAGGTATTAAAGATAAAAATAAATTGTTATTCGTTCATGAAAATGTTTTTTCTTTCGTTGTTAAGGTCATTTTTGCACCCAAATTTTACACCTCCTTGGTATGCTAGCTTGTTTTTCATGAACTGAAATTTTTCGCCTGAAAAACATGCTCGTATTGAAAGCTGACACTGTTAGCTCTAAAATGGTACCGTTGCTTTTTTGATCTCATGATTGGTTCCTGAGATATTAAACGATGAAATTAAAAATTAGTTTGAGTCGATTTTTTTGATCGCGAGTGTATATTAAGGCGATGTTATGTTATACGATGTACCTACACACTTTATAATTGAACGCGTTATTGCATAGGGTAAACATACCGGTTCCCCGGCCCTGACCTGTTCTCGGCCGTTTTGCACCTTTTTTAAATAATAGCGGCTTATAACACCTATATTTTTCAAATTTCCCGCCATTTGAAGCGGGAGAACTTCACGGTTCATATTTAGAAAATTTGACCTCGACAACAGCGCAATATGGCCGCAGTGGTCGTTTGAAAATTTGATGTGCGGACGTGTGCAGAAAACAAGAAAAAAAAAGTTACGTGGAGTAAATTTCAAAGGTAAGTTTTATTGCGTTATTGTTATTTATTTGGTTTGTTTTTTTGGTTTGTGTGTGCGTAACTTATTCAATTTTAATATTCAATTGCCTAACCTCATCAAACTTTCATAATTTTTAATATTTTTGGGGGCCGGCGATAAGGTTACAGATTTACAGCAAAATCTAGTTTACGGCCGGGCGGCCGGAAACTAGTACAAAATTTGTTCATTCAATTCGACTTTATTTCGAAAACCTTGGTGTAACCCACTTAGAGCTCATTATACTTGTCAATAACATGATTTTTGTGATCTTTGGACTAGAATCCGGCCGTCAATACCCCATACAGTTTTAAAGATACGATTACTAGAAACATGGACTTTTCGGCGGCCGAAAACTAGTTAGGATTGTACCTATTCACGGCCGCAGGAAAAAATTGACGGTCGAAAACCGGTAACTATGGAACCTGTTCTCGGCCGTGGGACAAAATAGACGGCCGAAAATAGGTATAAACTAAACCTGTTTACGGCCTTTGGTGCTGAAATACGGCCGATAATTAGTAAAAATTAAACCTGTTTACGGCCTCTAAATAAAAGTCTGCCGACAATTGGGTAAAAATGTAACCCGTTTTCGGCCGTAGGTGTTGATTAAGTTTTATAAGGTTTAAATTCATCCATTCATGCATTGCTCATGCGAAAATACGTCTAACACTTTAATAAAGAAAGCTAATTATATTAATCAACATCATTAATATGCTATTAACTGGTTTGTTATTTGAGAGGTACTATGTGTTGGGTGCATGGTGTTGGAATTTTGCTTGTTATTTTTTCAGATGGCACCAACGACAGGGAAAAAAAAGGAAAAGAAGAAAGAAAGATTTCGCAATTTTAAATATACTGAAGATGCCCTTCATAAGGCTCTTGCAGATATTCGTGGTGACGTTCGAAGCATCCGAGAAGCATGCCGAGTATATGGAGTTCCAAGAGCTACTATACAAGATAGGCTTTCGGGTCGTGTTGCCGAACACAAAGTTAAAACCGGTCCAGATCCTATATTTGGCTTGCAAGGCGAGAAAAAAATAGTAGAATGGATAATCAAGATGGCACAGTGTGGGATTCCAGTTAACAAATGTGACCTCCTAGATACAGTGGCTGATCTAGCCAAAACCCTAAACTTAAGCCATAAGTTCCCAGGAGGAAAACCAGGCATTCGATGGTACCAAAGTTTTTTGAAACGCCATCCTGAGATAGCCATTCGTGAACGTGAGTCTATAAATAAAGCGAGAGAAGCAATCACGGAAAGCTCTATTCGGAAATGGTTCGCTAATTTACACTAGTTTTTGGCAGAACAAAATGGTCTGGACATTTTAGATGACCCGACCCGTATATTGAATGCCGACGAGACTGGGGTCGCGCTGTCGCCAAAAGCGGGGAAAGTTCTCGCTCCAAAAGGCCATAAAAATGTATACGTAGTAAAAAAGGGCAATGAAAAGGAAAACCTAACAGTGCTTATGGTCATTACTGCGTCTGGAGAATACTGCCCACCGTTAGTTGTATTTCCCTATATCAAACCGCCACCGCAGATATCCAAACATATGCCGCCGGATTGGATATTAGGGAAATCCGAGACTGCCCAGGTAGCAAACTGACGTCAGCGACGCACAAGCGACGTCATTTTTATGTCATATTAAGGTCTGTCATTTATTCGCTGAAAACGTACGTTATAGTGACGTCAATTTAAGGTCAGGTTAATAAGTGGACGTCGTACTAACGTCAATTAAGGGTCATCATCTGGACGTACCATATTCACCGCAAAGTGGACGTCTTAATAACGCCAATTTTAGGTCAGCATCTGGACGTACCGTATTCGTCGCAAAGTTGACGTCTTAATAACGTCCATTTTGGGTCAGCATCTGGACGTACCGTATTCATCGCAAAGTGGACGTCTTAATAACGTCCATTTTAGGTCAGCATCTGGACGTACCGTATTCGTCGCAAAGTGGACGTCTTAATAACGTCCATTTTAGGTCAGCGTCTGGACGTGCCGTATTCATCGCCAAGTGGACGTCTTAATAACGTCAATTTTAGGTCAGCACCTGGACGTACCGTATTCGTCGCAACGTGGGCGTCTTAATAACGTCAATTGAGGGTCAGCATCTGGACGTACCATATTTACCGCAAAATGAACGTCTCAATAACGTCAGTTTAAGGTCATCACCTGTACTATGTACGATGTACAGTAAGACGTACAGTATCCGTCGGCAACGAGAAGTTTTGCTAATGGATAAATACATTTTTGGGATCACTATTAACGGTTAGATGTTTGTGACACGTAAACTATTTCAACAGGAAGTTTTATGTGGCAGTTAATTTATATGCTAGTAAGTTATCCTATACTTTACTCAGGCTTTGTAAATCTTCTTTCTTCGTAAATCTGTCCATTATCATAGCGAATGCTAAGAGAAAATACTAATTAATACATTATAACAAGACTTTATGTAGCCAGTAAGCCAGTACTTATGCATAGGAATTTGAAATTTGAACAGTTTCATATTAGTCGTTAGAGTCTGTCCGGAAAGAGAAGTGTCATAGAATATATAAACCACGATACATCTATTTCCGGACAAACTTTATAACTATCCGACCTACTACCGACTTAAAAATAAAGCTTAAAAATACATAACGCGTTTCGTTTCTTGATATCAATAAAATTTGTCAATCTTGTAATGTAAAACATTCATGAAGTAAAAAAAACATTTACGTCTCTTTAGTTAACTTCAAAGTTAATACTTATATAAAGTCATTTATTACAGATTTTTTAATGTTATTTATTAAACATCAAAACAAACTGAGCAATGTGATTTCTAAAAACATAAGAAATTGGAACGGAACGAAATTCTGTCATTTTGATTGAAGTGACGCTTTGTTTGAGTGACGTTGTTTTCCCTCCTTTTTTCTTTGCCTTGCTGCCCGTACCGTACTACTGCCAATAATAACTTTCAACAAGAACAAAAATGTACTCAGTGATACAGTTTAGTGTAGAAGACGGCGTAAACAATCAGTGGTTTACGCGAAAGTGTTGTGAAGTCTTTTGGCCACCCGTTAAGGGAACTAAAGCGTTTGAAAAGGTTTTGGCTGATGTCAAGACACCAGATGAAAAATGGAAATTATACAGTGTTTACAGAGTTTTTGTGATACTGGTACGTATATTTTAATCGTTTTTTTACAAACCACTTTGGCTATGAAAACTAACGAAAAAGTTTCGTTTCCTGGTTTCTGGATGCAATATTTCCTGATTTATTCTTCTTCTTCAGCGAGTAAGTATGCGCACACTGTTGGGCATACACGTCTCCAGTTTGATTTCCTGATTTACAGAGAGCTTACTGATGTTGGTGAAAGTTTTCTGTTACTGTGTGACTACTACCTAATATGGGTAATTTTTAAAACTGCTTGGACAAATGTGATTACTGCCCTGGGACAAGTTTTGTATTTGCATGCAAATATTAGGCCTGCCGTAGAGAGACAGCTTAAAGCAGTCAGAGTGGTATCCAACTGCTTCAAGCGGTCCATTGGCGGGCCTAAGTGTTTGTAGACTCGTCATACATGGACCGCTTGTAGCAGTCGGACTGCTTCAAGCGGTCTGTCTGTGGCGGGCCTTGAACTTGAGATCTAGACTTACAGCGGGAAAGCAAAAATTACATCATAATACATATGTACATAAAGACACAGACTTTGTTATAACTGTGTTGATGATTTGGTGCAGCAGCAGAAAATTTTGAACAATTTTCACAATAACTAAATTAATTAATTACTTATGTGGCAAGTCATCACATAACATTAAACTCATGGTGAAAGGCTCATGGCCTACTAATCAAAGTGGTTGACTGTACAACTTCAGGTTGTTCCAACTAATGAAACTCCATCCTATATTTTTACTAATAACATAATAACCTTGTTTTAATTGAGTGAGGGATGCATTATGCTGTGTTCATTTATTATGTTTGCATGTTGTGTGTATTTTTTTATTTCATTTGCATGTACCTAAAGATGGCATAGAGAAAGCAAAAAAAAACTGAAACTGGTTGAAACTGGAGGATACATCAGAACCAGGTCCTAAACGGAAAAGGGCCCAAAGATATGTTTCTAGCAGCGACGAAGATAATGACAATCCCACCACCATTGAAAAAAAGACCTTTGAGAAAATACAAAAATTTCAAGCCGCTGGCAGTGTAGGCTTAGAAGATTATAGAGGTGAGTTTTATAGTCAACAGCTGATGAGATGAGATGTAGATACCAGAACATACCTAATGATGAAAAGTGCTCGCATGGTCGAGTTCCGGCTCATTTGTTTTGTTGTTTAGAGTACTTTCTGACAGTACAAGAATAGGTAACATCAAGTAGAGTCGGTAAAATATCTTGTGTTAAAAATTTAATTTTTTAGAAAAACATATTTTGATCAATATAGCTAGCTGTACAGTCACCGGCAATAGTATTTTCCTACACAAAGGCCACAAAAATATGTGACTTTGTAGGGTCATAAGAGTGTCACATATTTTTGCGGCCTTCGTGTAGGGAGATACTATTGCCGGCGACTGTACCTAACTGCTAACTCTGTTATACATATAGAAGTTTGTCTTGTAGCCAAACTTATCTTTTTCTTAGAACCCTGTTTGGGTATGGATTGTATGGAGGGACAGACGGATTTTTTTTCCTTTTGTGGTTCCAGGCAACTTACATAAGAAAGAAGGAAGAAACAGCTTGAAGGAGGTGGTGCAAGTTATAGTTGTTTAGTAGTAATAAAAATACATAAAATCTACACACTTAAAACATTGTATGAAGAAAGTTATTTCAAATCTTCACCTTTTTCATATTTGGTCTGATCAACAAATAATTTGCTATTTTACAATTATACATTCTCTTGTTTGTTACAGGTTTCATACGTGAAAACTTGGAGGCAGGGATATTTCCAGCAAAGTGTCTTTATTACAGACCGCAGCCTGTAATATGGTATTTTCCTTCGATAGCTTATGTTGTATATCCACGGTTGCCGATCCTAACTCAGCCGTTACCCGCGCGGAGCTGATTCAGCGAAGTACCCCGTCGACGAAAGCTCCGTAAGTAGATGTAGGACCACGTGACAGAGTCTCGAGGGCTCTGGCACGAACAGACGACACGCCGCACTGCCAGCCGACGCTCGATGAGTAGCCCGTAGAAAATCTTCCTGTTGAAGGAGGGGAGCGGTGATCCAAAGTCCAGTTGGTTTCTTCTATTTATTTTTCTTGTTGCTGCTTGTCCGAATTACTGAATGATTTCCACCGGTTTGTATGGATGTTTATAGCACGATTTGATTTACTAGTGAGCGGATATACCTGCCTGGATTCTTATTGGAATTTCGTCCAATCAGAGCGCTTTTCTCATGTCCTCTCTTTCTAATTGCCCTATCCCTTCTAGGACCTAATTGGTTTTTTAATCGGTGCTCTGATTGGCCGACCCTATTCCAAAATGTATTTTCGTAAGCTAGATTTTCACTATGTTTTTAAAATTTTTCTTTCTTTCAGAGTTTCTATGACTGCCATTACGTCGTGAGTCCGAACAGTTACCTACGTAGTCTACGCGTTTAGCGATAGGCCCTACGGTTACCTCAATAAAGAGCTCTTTAATCTCCGAGCATACATTATTGTTTTATTATACCTTTACCTCATCTTTTACCTACTGTAGGGACTCAGGGCGTAAGGTTAAAGTTTATTGTTAGATAATGTACTTCAATTATCTATGCCTGACAACAATTCCTACCTATCTATCCGCTCTCTAGTTAAGGGGTTTATTGGGGAATTCCTATCCATTCATCCATACAAACTTACAATTTCAAATCTTAAACTATCCAAGTTAAATCTAATACACGTATTTCACTTAAATATTTCAAATCATAATAGTTTACATTCTAAGTTTGACTCTACCTACTTAAATTAAATCTCTTTATTTCGAATACAAACTTAACCATATTTACATAACATAACAAATCACATATCACAATAAGTCTTCAGTGACGGTCGTCAGCCTTCAGGACGGTCGCAAGCTTTCAGGACGCGGGGATAGTCGCTCGCCGCTCGTCGTCCTTCTCGTTCCCTCGGTGATGTCTCGCTCCGTCGTATGGGCTGGAGTCTCGTCCGTGTTATGTTTGGTAGTGTCGCTAACAGTCTTGGTTGATGAAATTTTGTTTTACTGACCAGCTAGCTGAACAGTACAACTGCTATGGAAAGAGATCCAACAAAAAACCTTTTTGCCAACTGCGCCCGCGAGAGTGTATCGTAGGTATTCAGCTTGTGACAAGTGTATAGAGGCAGGTGAATGAATATCGCGGCTGCGTGATCTATTAAAATGCGTCAGAAAGTTACCACTTTTACGGCTCCCTATAGATTTCAGAGAACTTGGTATAGATTTGGCTCAGGAAATACTACAGATTTTTATAAGTCATTCAAAATTGGTTTATGGATTAAATTTTTTGGTATGCCCCCTAGCCTGTCCGTGGCTTTGACCTACATGAATACGGCTGACCGCATGCTCTCTTGCTTAGTTTAGTCCCCTTCTCTCTTACTAATGCTATTAAGATAGAGAGGAGTAGGACCAATGGGAGCGAGCGAACACGCGGTCAGCCGCCTTCATTAAGGAAGTGTTGCCACCACTTTCACCTACTTCTTCGAAGTTTTAATCTATCTACTTAAAATTGACAAGCTTACTGTCGCGTTTTTTTTAGTTTAGTAGTCCGATAGTGGGCATTAGAGATATAAATCTTATTTTAAGTCATGGCCTCATACATATTAAAACAAAAAATAAAAACTACATCAATTACCTAATTATACTTGTTTTTTTAGTAATAGAAATAAGGTAAACAATCTTGTACCTAGACTAACTAGATAAGTCAAACCTTAGGCTTCAATATATTATCGTAAGTTTTAAGAAGAAATTATATTTTGAGTTGTTATACTTTTTTATGTTGTTATAAACAAATTTGAGGACTGACAATTGAACTTGGCACCCATTTAGATCTCACTTCTTTTGTCGTTGAAGTCAACAACGAAGGCATATATAATATGTATATTGAACTTGGCTCTCATTTCACATTTATGTTTTTGATGGGATTATTGTTATGGGGCTATTGGTTCCCACTGTCCTTTAATGCCTCTTTAAATATAGATTATACTACTTACATAGCGTTTTTTAGTTTCATCCATAAGTCCTAGAGTTTGTTCAGGGTACGTAGACAAGATGCCTGCTATGCTAAGCGCTAAACTCTTTTCTACTCTTACGCGTAAGAATTTGCGCGGGGAGAGGGAACAGGGAACAGGTATAGATTAGAACGCATTATAGCGTAGGCGTCTTGTCTAGGGCGCCTGGCCAATAAGTTAGAACCGTCTTAGAACTTAAATCTAGCACGTTGTTAGTTCACTCAACAGCCAGGTCGGTTCTATTTTTGAACAGACTACCCACCCATCCTAGCTGCGAGGAGCATATTGCCGTGCTTACGATATCAGCAGTGTGTTTTGAGAGATGTTATTTAAATTTATATAATACCCGCCTTAATAAAATTAAAAATCGCTAACTTCTACTGCTGATATCGTGAACACGGCAGCATAATGCAGCCCTCGTAGGTCCTGACCTGTGCCTATGCAGGAGTGATTGTGGCGTTACTATGTCCTAGTAACGCCACAATCAATCCTGTGTGTGACATTATTCGAACATACTGGCTGCCCTAATATGTACGGCCCAGAAACGTCCGTATGAATTCAGCATATGACGTCTCTCCAACGTCAGTGGCTGCCCTAATATGTACGGCCCAGTAACGTCCCTATGGATTCAGTATATGACGTCACTCCAACGTCAGTGGCTGCCCTAATATGTACGGCCCAGTAACGTCCCTATGCATTCAGTATATGACGTCTCTGTAACGTCTGTAAACAGACGTCTTGAGGCTGTGACAAATTGACGTCATCTGCTGGGACCCCCCGACGTCGAGAAATGACGTCTCTTACGTCGAGCAGTACCGTAAACGGACGACATAATGACGTATAAATGCTACCTGGGTGGGTGGATGCGAGCAGACGTGTTTTATGAGTACATTTCTAATGGGTTCAATGAATGGCTGATAAAACAAAATATCAAAAGGCCGGTGTTGTTCATTGTTGATGGCCATAAGTCACACATGTCGATGCCCCTTAGCCAGTTTTGCGAAGATAATGGAATTATCCTCTATGCTTTGCCACCAAACACAACTCATATTTTACAGCCAGCAGATGTCAGTGTTTTTAAACCACTGAAACAAGAGTGGAAGCATACCGTACGCAAGTGGCAAAGCCGGTCCGAGAACTTCAATAAATGTATAACAAAATCTAATTTTTGTAGCGTTTTTAAAGAGACGCTAAACATGGACATGACTAAATCTATCAGAAATGGTTTTAGAAAGTGCGGGTTATACCCATTTGATGTAGACCAAGTAGACTTCACAAAGTGTGTAAAAGATGTCCAGAGACAAACTGCTGCTGCTGCTAACAATGGCACTACAACACCAAAACCTCTTAATGAAAGGCATTTCGAAATGGCACGACAAGTTCTGTACCTAATGGAAGATAACCTCACTAAGATGGGTATCAATCCAAACGTTATCTTCCATGAACTTGATCGAACGAAGGAGGCATATTTACAAAAACGCCGATCTAAATCTAAGACACCTCGATCGTTGTCAAAATCTAAAAAACGGCAGTCGCAGTCTTTCGAAATTAACAAATCTTCTGATAAGACTTTGAAGACTCCTCGAACATCAACCTCCGACCAACCCGATAATACATCGATCAACCGACCGACTCTGGAATTTGCTTCCACCCCGCTTCAGAATCTACAGGTCGCAAAATCTACGACACGGCAGTCGAAGTCTTTAGAAGTAAACAAATCTTCTGATAACACCTTGAAGACTCCTAGGACTTCAACCACCGACCAAACTGATAATACATTCATGAACCGACCGTCCCTTGAATCTGCTTTCACGACTCTTCAGATTCCACAGGTCGGTTCTTTGGTATCCTTAAATGATATATCCATAACACCTTTCAATGAACTAGATCTATCAGTAGTTAATAATGACATTGAAATTCCACTTGACATTACCCTTGATATTGACAGCAGAGTAGAAACTCCAGAGTTATCTATAGATAATAACATTGTTACGGAGGCAATACAAATCGAAACAGCATATACAGAACCAACAATTAATCAACGTACACCCTCGAAGATTCAAATATTAGATAACATTTTAATTGCACCAGCCACGGAATCAAGTGCAACTTTAGCTGACAATGTACCAGAGGATCCATTTCAAAGACATTTAAATTTTCCTGTTGTCCTTCCCAAAGCCAAAACCGGTCGTACATCGGACTATCTTCCTAGTGCCATATCGTCCAAAGCCTGGCAGCAACACTATGAGAAAAAAGAAAGAGAGAAGCAAGATAAGGAAAACCAAGTGAAAAAACGAAAAATTGAACGGGAGCAAAAAAGAAAAGAAAAACAGACAAAAAAGAAGAGAAATAATACGAAAAAAAAGGGAAAAGAAACCCAAACCCGTATCAAGTGTGGATCTTGTGATCTTGTCCTCGTCAGTGACACCGAAGACGAAGGAGAAAAGAACGTAGGCTGTGATCAATGTATTCGTTGGTATCACTTAAAATGCACAAATCTTAAGGATTTGTCATATATCCAAACAGCTACTGTGCCGTATCAGTGCCTCATATGCGAAACTGCTGACATTGCTAGGAAAGAAGTCTTAAAAAGCTTTAATAAGTAACAAAAGTACATGTTATTTTACTGATCTTGGGTCGAATAAACAAAAAACAATGATTTTTTAAATTCTTTTATATACTTAAGTTCTAGTTTTTGTTAAGTTTGATTATTTTAACATTGTGGTAAGATGTAACAAAAGGTAGTCCTAATCGGATTTTAGGGCATTTTAACGCAAATAAATCGCTTTTCGTGAATTACTTCATTGTTTTTCTTTTAAACTAACTCTAAACGCTATGTAATTATAAACTAGAGTCATTTTACTACGCTCAGTATGACGGCCGATAAGTGGTGCTCTGGTGGCCGAAATCTGCACCAGATGGCCGATAATCGGTGTTTTTACTACTGGCAAATATATATATATTTTTTAATTATAGGTAAAAGATTTGTTGATAACTATGGCATTTCAAGAAACTAGACTATCTTAGGATGATTCACAAAAAAAAATATACTACAGGTGCACATTGTTAGGACGAAATTCAACGCCAAAGTCAACAAGTCGATCTGGCCGAGATCCGGTATGTTTATCCTAGGCCTTGTTGAAGAATTCAGAGTAACTTAACACCTATTTGGAGACATTTCAAGACAAGGTTAGGTACAAGAAACGAAGGGAATGAACACGTTAATATTGTTGTAATATGAGAAAAATAATGAGAATATGGAATTTTTAATATAAAAAATTGGATTACTAGTAAAAAAGATATAGGTGGGCATTTTCATTTTTAGGGACACCCCCCGTTTTTAGGCTGTCTCGCATGTTTAAAAAATCATAATTCGGTTCGATATTTTTTTATCTTCATTTTAAAAATTGGTATCCATAGAACATATATTTAATTAATATTTCCGCCAATAAGTGTACTTAAGATAAGTATAATATAATTATTATATTTTTTTTAAGCAGAAAACATACCAGTTTTTAACGTGTCCCACCCTCACTAGAAACTTCCAAGTCGCATCGTGTATATTTTTTTCCTACCAAAGCGGTAGTATATTAACGTATTCTAGTATCTGAATAGTCCTACGCGTCACATGAACGACTTTCAAACGTGAATCTTACGGATTTGGAATAAACACGTATTTTAAATAGCATTGCTTGAATGTGATGTCACCTGACATGTCACATTCGTGACGATGAAGACTAGATTAAAATTTCTACTAATCCAAGTTATATTCTTTGGAACGGCAACACTAATGTCACGTGATCAATCGGCCATCAACTATAAACCGCCAGTGCCCAACAGAAACGCGTAAAGTGAACTTGTGTCAGTGGACTGCAGACCGTTACGTTTCGTCAGTCAGGTTTGTGATTGATTTTCTATCATAATATTTGTAGTTACATACTATTTGATTGTTTTATAAGTAAACTAATATATTTGCAACTGTATTTTAATGGAGTAATAGTTTGGTAATGTGGTATTGAGTTCAGTGTTAAATTTAATAGTAATTGAGTAGTAAAACGTGACGTCAGGTTCGTAACACATCGCACCGTCACGTACAGGCTGACGTAGAATGTCACGAGCGTGACGTCATTAGGGTAGTGTTACATGGACCTTTACATCGAATCTCGAATTATTATTAAATATTGTTTGTTTGTTGTAAATACAAATCAGTCTATTTCCAGTCCAATTACGTAAAAATTAGTTAGAGATGTTTGATGAAAAAACTAAGATTTTAACGGATTTTCGTTTGTACGTTACGATGATATTAATGTGTCTACGCATAGGTAATTTATTACGTATAGGTATTACTTGGTCTAATCTTTCCCATACATTTAGTACTAGTACCAAAGATCTATATAAAGTAAAAGTTTTTAAGCCGCTTAGGATTATTATTTGTCATATTTGTATGCAGCGAAAAATAACGCCATCTGTGATCTATTGATTCCGAAGGAAATTCCGTGTCACGTGGTCAACCACGTGACTTTAACTATAACCAAAGGAGTTAGCCCCCACTGCTAGTACCTACGAGTATGTTATTACATTTAGTACTAGTACACTATGAGACCATGGTTTGGCAAACGCAGCGTAGGACGTCCGCCCACAATCTGGGCAGATGACCTTATGAAGGTAGCCGGCAGACGCCTGAATTGACAGATTTTTTAATATAAAAGTTGTCAAATTATTGCTCCTTGAGTTTATTATTAAAAAAAAAAAAGCATTTATTTCAAACAAAGTAATCCATATAGTGTTAGTCATACATTAAATCTTGAATAACTGTGTTAGTACCTAAACTTAAGTGCTGAGAGGTCCAATGCCTGATTAGAGCACTGTCCCATCTACCTGCCACGACGGTCAGAAGACTGGCGGCTGCCTCGTACTCTCTGGAGCGCCGCGGCGCAGCGCTTGCGCAGTGTGGCATGAAACCCGTCCACGTGCGCGTCAGCGAACATGCCAGACGCACTACAGTATCGAGGCAGCCGCAACAGAACTCTGAACGCGTCGTTGTATTGCTCCGTGAGATTCAGCCTTAACCACCAACACCCTAGCCCTACTCGGACCTTGCCCTGCTGCCAGCGGCATGCTCAGTTGGATTGTTTGTAATAATTTAGATGGTTTGAAACTTTTGTATATCTTTGATGTATTTTTGAATTTTACTCTTATAATATCTTAGCATAACGTCTAACTAAAGTGAATTAAGAAAATATAAATTAAAATATATTTTAGTTAGAGTAGAGATTGAAACGACGAGAATAAAATAAGATTTTTAAGATTATTAATTCTTACCTCCGGGTTGATTTAACACCATGCATTGAGCTCTTAAGGTATTTGATCCCGTGGAAAATCTCAATAGATTGTCATTATTTACTGAAAACGTTCATGTAGTCTATTATACGGTATCCTTGCAGTATTTAACTGAAACGACCATAGTAACGCGGTATTGTATATTCTAGGTTACCCGGAGTCACTATGCCTCTAAGTGGTGCAGAAAGAACTCGGAGGTATAGAGAAAAGTTAAAAAAAGATCCCGAAAAGTTAGAATTATTAAGAAAAAAACGCTTAGATCGACTAAAATCCACCAAGAAAAAAATTTCTCAACTAACATCTGAAGAAGCCGCCATCAGACGAGAAAACTGGAAGAAATATAAAAGGTTAAGTCGAATAAATAAAAAAACTAAAATTACTGTAGATCCGAACGTCAATTGTAGTACCTACCAAGACACGAGTAGAAAACCTGATCAGAATGGGGAATCAGACAAACACAAGAAAATACTAAAAAGATTGCGGAAGAAATGTAAATTTTTATTTAACAAATGTAGACGCCTAGAAAGCTATACCAAAAGAATTAACACTCAGAAAGAAACTAATAGAAAAAGATATCAGAGAAACAAAAATGCGATGCAAAAGACCATTAACAGTTTAAACACGCGAATTGAAAAATTACAAGCTAGACAAGAAGTTTTAGAAAACACATTAAAAAGAACATATCAGGACAATTGTAGTAAGAATGAAAAAAAGATTTTGCGGAAATTAGTGATCAATTCGGAAAACAAAGGGTTAGTGTCGAAAGCGTTAGGACTGAAGTGTAAGGCAAGAATCAAGTCAAAAAAAATACGACGATCTGATATAAGAGATTATGCAATTCTATATAAAAGACGACGTCAGCCGTAACACTGCAGGAAAACGAGAAACACGGACCAAAAACAAAGAGAAAGTACAGATACGCTATTTATTAAATACGCTAGTAAATACGTTCAAAAAGTATAAAAGTGAAGGGGGTCGTTATGGCTTCACTACATTTTACAAGCACAAACCGTTTTATGTCTTGTCGCCTAGTTTGGGCTCAAGAAGTACGTGTTTGTGCATAAAGCACAGTAACTTTGGTTTCTTGCATACTGCAATGACCAAATATGGATTAATTACTGGGAGCACTGGCGAAATTATGAGCAAAGTGTCTTGTGACACCAATAACTACATCTGCATGTCAAATAAGTGTAGACAATGCAAGGACATAAATGTTCCCTATGAAGTTACCAGTGATGACAAATTAGATCAACGAGTCGAATGGTTACAGTGGGAAAGAGTAGATCATATATATCAGAAAAATGACGGAGAAACAACCAAAGATATTCGTACTAAAAAAACAGCAAAGGTCACGAAAACTGGAACCTTGCGTGACTTGAAAAACGACTATGAAAAAAGTTTAGTATTGTATAGGAAACATCACTTTAACATGATTCATCAGCAAGCACAATACCAAAAGGCTGTAACAGGATTAAAAGAAAACGAAGCCGTGATTGTCTGTGATTTTTCTGAAAATTACGATGCAAAGCTGGCAAACGAAGTTCAATCCATGCATTATGGAGCATCCAATCGTCAAATATCGTTGCATACAGGCATGGTATACTGGAAAGATGCCTCACAATCTTTTTGCACAATATCTGATAACACGAGTCATCAACCGGCAGCTATTTGGGCACATTTAAAACCTATTATTGATATGATTAAACAAGCAAACCCGGATACGACAGTAATTCATTTCTTCTCGGACGGGCCATCATCTCAATACCGGCAAAAAAAAAATTTTTATTTGCTATCACATTTCACAGCCGAAAATGATTTCAAATATACGACTTGGTCATTCTATGAGTCTGGTCATGGCAAAAACATAGCAGACGGGATTGGTGGATCAGTAAAACGTACTCTCGATAAAAAGGTCAGTTGCGGTAATGATGTGGTTGATGCAGAAGATGCATATCGCCTATTAAAGGAAAGTTTAAGAATCACTAAAGTATTTCTTATCGCCAATTGCGAAATTGACCGTATATCTAATATTTTACCACCTAAATTACCAGTATTAAAAGGAACCATGCAATTGCATCAGGTCATTACCAGCGAAGACGTACCGTTTAAAATAAAATACAGAGACATAAGTTGCTTCTGTGGAGTTCTCAAAGGACAGTGCGACTGTTATTCACCTCAACCACATTCTGTGACAACATCTGACATAATTGGTCAGGCTGGAATATCTATTAATTTGTCTCGTACTCCAACAAATATCGCTGGACAAGACTTGATTGAAGCTATAAGTGAAACTTTTGAAGTTAATAACGAACCTGAATATGTATCTAAGCCTGATCTACCCTTGGACTTAGTGGATATTTGTCTTAAACCACTTTCCGTGGACACACCTAACCTAATCGACGATTCGAAAGAAATCGATGATTTACTATGGAATAATCATAATGGTGATCAAAGCCAGCGTAATGAAATGCAAGTCATTTATGCAGAAGAAAATCATGCATGCTTGTCGGTAGATTTAGATCCGATCCGTGAAAACACAACAGAGATAGCGGGACCAACATCAAAAGTTGACTTGAAATCCGATGAGACACCTATATCCACAATAGAAAGTATCGATGACGAAATTTCTGATCATCTCCTGGAAAATGACAAAACATCACCGGCTGCAACAACCTCGAACCGAAAAAGGCCGATGTCTGTCAGATACCCGATAAAACCCGTCGAAACCGAATCAAATAAACGCCGTAAAACCAAATGTAATACGCAAAAAAAGATCTTGCCTCAGGCCGTAGGAAAAGTGACGACATGTTCAGCTAATAAAGCACTTCTTAAACCAAACAGACCATCATCAACAAATACTGAACACATTAAAGTAAAATCAGTGCTTGAGAAACGCGATAGTCAAAACAGAACCAGCAAACGAATTTTACGTCCAAGATCAGAAACACAATCAAGCAAAGAAAATCACAACCCCGAACCTGTTGAACGAAAACAAATCCCAGACAAACGTAGCATCACAGGGGACCCCAGTACGTTACATAAGGCTGTCGATAAAGTCTCGACACGCTCATCTAAAACAAATCTGGAGGTCACAAAATGTAAAAAAGTAGACACTAGCAACAAGCGATCGAAGCGGGCATTGACTACATTTATTGATTGCAACAAATGTCTCACATCTATTTTGGGGCAAAAAATAAAATGTATGGTTTGCAAAAAATGGTACTGTACCGATTGTATTGATGGCGACTATGGCATTGATTATATATGTGATTCCTGTCTTGAAGGTTAGTTAGTACTTTACTTAAAAGCTATACAAATTATTACCTACAGAATCAAATAATGTATTTGACTTTCCCTTGTTTCAGATTAATATCCCGTACTTCGTTGAAATATCGACGATTGTCTACATGTTCATTCAGTCCAGCATGGTAATCATTTGTGACGTGGACAAAATGCTAACTATGACTGATTTAGAGGATATATATTTAAATGACATTGAATGGCCTTGGCACATCACCCACTTCACTATGATCGACAAGTGTTATGGATGTAAAAGACAGGTAGTTAACACTGTACGGCCCAGACATTTCACTTTATATATGGACCAAGAGGATATTGAGTATTTATTACTAAGCACATACTTTTGGTGTAATTATTGTAACTATTCTATTTATGATCACTTTCCAAGCGACGAATGTGATGTTTGTAATGAGTAATTTTATTCGAGTGTGTTTTTGATAAAAAATATTAATAGTTTTGAGACAAAAGAAATAAATATATTTTTCTCAATACAGTTCCTTTGTACAATATTTAAAAAATAAGACATTTGTCTGATATTGAATTTAAGCTTTCGTGTGCCACACTAAAATTATAAAAATAGCGCGGATTTACTCACGTGAATTTAGTCACACTGCGCGACATGTTTGTCGCGCAGTGTGACTAAATTCACGTGAGTAAATCCGCGCTATTTTTATAACATTTGTCTGATCTCTATTTGTGATTCAATTATTTACATATATTAAAAGTTTAAGTAAAGTTTTCTTAAACGATTGAAGAAAGTTTACTGTACAATGTATGACAGTGTCCCATATAAAACTAATAAGTTAAATACTTGACGCTCTAAGAGTTAAGTTAATTTGTGTAATATGGTAAAAGAAAAAAGAAACATTTTTCTCAATACTGTTCCTTTGTTGAATATTTTAATGATCTGATCTCTATTTGTGATTCAATTATTTATATTAAGAGTTTAAGTAAAGTTTACTACGATTGAAGAAAGTTTACTGTACAATGTATGACAATGTTCCATATAAAACTAATAAGTTGAATACTTGGCGCTCTAAGAGTTAAGTTAATTTGTATAATATGGTAAAAGAAAAAAAACATTTTTCTCAATACTGTTCCTTTGTACAATATTTTAAAAATAAGACATTTGTCTGATCTCTAAGATTTGTGATTCAAATATTTATATTAAGAGGTTAACTAAAGTTTTCTTAAACGATTGAAGAAAGCTTACTGTACAATGTATGATAATGTTCCATATAAAACTAATAATCATGGGAATGGCACGATCGAACTTACCAAGCTATAGTAGCCGTGCTGATCGTTATTTTTTTCTAATATTATTAAGTTTTTGTGTTCTATTTTATGTTTCATGGAGGTTGTTCCGATAATTATGAAGCTTGTTATGTTTTTTTTTTAACATTTTTGGTTTAGAATATAAGTACTACTAAAAAATTCAAAATAAGGGCCGCTTACCTTTTTTACAGCACAAAATATAGTTAATTTACCTATACGATATTGTTGTGGTTCATAAAGAAAAGCGTCTATTTACAGTTATCGATATTGAAACAAAAATAGTATTTCGATTTGAAATAAAAACTAAGATACTTATTTTTACTGATTTTCAGGTGGCCCTTGTTTTTTATATAGTACAGTTGCCATCAGATATATCGTAGCAGCCAGGCCGCTCTTAAATATCTGAGCACGCCTCTATTGCTAAGGCGTTAGAGTGCATGCTCAGATATTTGTAACCACCTCCACAGCTCCGATATATCTGATAGCGACTAAACCTATATTATTATTATTATTCATGTCAACGTGAATCATAAGACTGATTATATTGATTATTTAACAAATTGTGAGATTTATGGTAATAGAAAACCAAAATATAAAAATATGTGACTGATAAGTACTTAAGTTACGATATATGTACGACTATCGTTAATATAGTGAGACGTAGATTTTTTAGAAAGTGCTCATTAATTACACTGCAATATTCATTATTAGTATCTTTAAAACAGGATAATTATGTTCTAAAATAATTGCCAGTGTCTTATTAATAAAACGAATTCATGAATATATATATACTTTTATTTCTCCCATCCCATGTCTTCTTCTCTCATGTAATCCCAGCCTAACAACTTTGAGCATGTCAGTGTCGTGACTGTCACGCTTTGTTATTTGCTAAGGTTGGTATCCATTTAGTTTTAAAGACGTCTGATGCTTAGGGGGTATTTTTTATAAATAACTACTTAAATATATACAGTCAAAACAAATGTAACTTAACACGGTTTAATTACAATGCTATTACAAATAAAGAAAATAAAGAACATAATGGCACCAATCGTCACAGAACTGACATTAAAATAATATTTTTAACCAAATTAGCAGTTATTTTCATAAACCACGTATTTTACTTGAAAATACAATTGTTTTACCACAATAATAATGCAAAATATTACTGACCGATTTTGTTGTTAAAGCAGGACAATAAAATGTATACTGTCACAATACTGACCAATTTGGACTGCACAGTCAGTCTAGTTATTCGATAATTAAAAAAACTAAGCATATTTATGGGGGACTTTTTACAGTTTTAATAACTTAATTAGACAAGCTTTATTATAGTATAGAACATTTACAATTAAAACATGATTAATTTTTTAGTCACCATTTTCGTCGTGGTGCACGCTTTAGTGAAAACGCTCAGGTACTGGATCCGCGCTGGCTTTGTCAATTCAACAAAAATCCAGCTGGATTGCAATCCCTACCCGCAGTCTACCTAGCACTTTTCTACAAAAATGCATATTGTATGTGTATAAAAATGTATAATGTAACCCAATCTCTACTTACATGACTAAATCATCATTTCATTTCAGTATTATTAGAAAGCACGCAGGGTACAAGAATAATTCAAATGGTATATAACTAAAAAAGTGCGTATAGGCGTGGTATGAACCACTTATCACTGAAGTTGTCATTTACTAGAAACAGCATTCCTTTAGATAATTTTCCAATATTAACTGCATACTGTAAGAGCTATTGATTGTACTACTGAAATAAACTGTCTTGAAGAAGATCAATGTATTGGCAAGAAAATGATCTGAACCTATCCAAATAACTGTAATTAATTAATCCATACTTAGGATAACCAAACCGAATATTTGGCCATCTGACAAAAAATATTGAGCTCAGAAATATAATATGGAAATTAATCTGGAATAAAACAAGTCACTTAAATTATTGAGTACATTGCCAGGTGGTTAGCCAGAACTTGTCAAAGACACAAGGGTTACAAGACACTTATACTTGCATTGGATACTTAATACTTAGGAGGTATCTATAAAACGGCATAAAAAGAAGAATTTCAAATATAAATTAGCCAAGGAACAATATTAACAAAGATCAGATAAACACATGCTCGCTGCAAAGAAAATCATCATCTGCCTGCGCCATTTCCCATTATCTGGGGTCGGCTCTCCTTGATGTTGTTTCCATTCTGGGCGATCTTCGGCGATATCCGGGTTGCAAACAACAATTAAAATTAAAATGATTATCGAATGTTTTAAATCCATGACCATCCAAAACATTATACCATCAAAGAAAAGTATTATAAATCATCCTAGAAATCCTTTATAGTTAAACTTATTAAATAAAAGGACAAACAAGCATGAACAAACTATGAAGAAATTATATTTTCCACATCAAAATACCTTCATAAGACTATGCTGTATGCTGTTATAAGAGCAAAAGTGAGCAACTCGGCCAAGGAATGAGATTTTTGACTGCAATCAACATTGTTCAAGTAAAGACCATCAATGCTTCAGTTATAAGGACAATTGATAAGGTGTTTAGAACATTGAAGTTATTCCTTACAGCTTCAGGTAAATACAGTGAAACATGCATTCTAAAGTGAAACACTGATATGGAAAAATATTGCCTGACAATATTACCTCAAAATGTTAACCACTATATTTAAACTGGTATGACCCGGCAACTATTTGATGAAGTTGAAGCTGGATTTTTTGCCGGTAGCCATTTTTAATACAATTGTTAGACATTGGCCTAAATTTCATTTCATAATCATGCTCACAAATTTTTTTCTTGAACTAAATTCAATGGTACATTTTTATAAAGGATTTAAGTAAAAACTGCAACTTAAAGAATATTGTTGCCCTTAACATAGGTTCTATGAATGAATTTGCTTAAAATTGGCCTATGATAATGAAAAGTGCTAGCTGTTTTTACCCATTTTCAATAAAGACAATATGCCAGAGTAAAAGGACAACTATTAACAGACAATTTCAAATACCTACGCAAAAGATGAACCATTAGGTCATATAACTCATAACGACAACACAGTCGCCCATATGAATCGACTGGGAAGCCATGTCAAGGCAGAGAAAAACCGCAAAGAATACATAACAACCAATAAAATACAACAGCGACTACAACTTAACCAAGACCAATTTACAAAACTTGTAATGCCTTTGAATTGTATTTGACAACCTCGAACACTTGTAACATGGCTTTTAAGATGATTTCCTATGACAATAAAACCATCTTCTACATTATCAACAAATGTATAAAAGTCGAAATCACAGCAAAAGCAATGTAATGGAATAACACATTGCACACTACAGGAATATATTACACCAAAAAAAATGACGCAATGGCCATACCATTACCATGACATAACTCATCCATGATCCATGACCATATTGGTTTTTTTTTTATTCATGACCATGGATACATGTCCTTCAGTCCACCTTCAGTCGGACCATACTGCATCAACTGCATGAAATTTTATTGTTGCCAGGTACGTACAGGCAGTACTGAAACCAGTATTCAAACGAGTATTAGACATTACAATTTGTAGGGCCCAATCTGTTGTGTACCCTGCCTCTCCCGCCCCTCCTTCAGCTCCCTACGGGCTTTACCTATGATTACACCTCCAAACTGACAGATTGGGCCCTACAAATTGTAATGTCTAATACCGGTTTAAACAGTGCAATTTCTAGGGCCCAACCTTTCGATTGAGAGGTGTAATAACAATTAGGGCACTTAGGGAGCTGAGGGAGGGTAAAAGCCAGCTCTGTCAGGTACAGTTTACTTTTTTTTGTGTCCTAACTAGCATCCTAATTAGGATCCTAACTTTTTTCAATAGTAAATTTACCTGCTAAAAGCGGTTAGACTTGACTAAATTTAGAAAGTAAATAATTTAGGACGCTAAATAGGGTTTTTAGGAAAAGGCAGGGTATACGATTGGACCCTACATATTGCAATATCTAATACTGGATTAAGGAATCCCCAGACGAAAGCGACAGACAGGTCAACGCAACCACAATAAGAGTTCAGAGGTCTATACATGGCACAATTTTGACGCAAAAGTCGCCGGCGATTTCTATACATTCTATACAAGCTAGGTGCAACAAGATCAATCGGTGGATCAAAACCCGCAACGTATTGAAAATCGCCGATGATTAGTTGCCAGGTCAGTACTGTCAGTAGTGCACCTAAGAGTTCAGAGTAGCGAGTATGGGGAAGGCAACTGTTAAAGTGACATCGCCAATATTGGTCCTTAAAGCCCTGTTACATTTGTCCTTGAGTATAATTCCTTGGTCCTAGTTAAATTCCTAAACGATTTAGAGACAAAATTTAGTCAATTGTAACCGCATTTAGCAAGTAAATTAACTATTAAAAAAAGTTGGGATGCTAGTTAGGACACTAAAAAAAGTAAAGTGTAAAAAGGCTTTTAGAAAACCTAAATTTGTATGGCGGAATTAGTTTATATTTATATTCGTGAAAATTGCTCAATTATTTGTCTAGAATTGCTTTAAAACGCCATAGGGAAGGTTTTTGCCCAAGAAAACCTTTTTGATTGTATACTAGTGTATACGGTTTTCGTACTTAGTTAAGGACCATTCATTTTCTGTCTCTTTCTTTCATTGTGTGGAATCTGAAACAGCGCCCTCTACAATAAGGTTTGACCAGCCTTCCCCATTATATTCTTTGGTTCAGAGTGTAGGGGGAAGGCGATTTATAGACTACAATAATTAATATGAATTTGGATCTAATTTGTTAAAAACTTAAATTAATTATTATTCTATGCTCAACTTTCTTAACCTTTTTGACGCTGATGACAGACACCACCCGCACCGCAATCAACGATGCATATATCCGTCATATCATAAGCAGTGATCGGGGTTTTGGATACCAATACCGTAAGATTTCACGTAAGAATGGTCAAGAATCAATACAGTATGCTGTGGGAGTCTTATTAAATAGAAAGGCCAGGAGGTATGATAGGGTTTCTCATAATATCCTTTAAAAGTTCTAATATCGTAAAAGGTGGTTTAGGGAGAGTGTACCAGTGAATGAATAGTGCTAGCGAATGAACAAAATGCACATTTTGTCGTAAATCAAAAATCCTGTACTTTTATGAAATGTAAGGTTTTTTTTTCGTTAGCAGAATTCATATCATGTTGTGGTTACATTTAACTTAACACAACCTCAATAATTTTACCACATACATTCAATATACTGTTGGCGACTGGCTGATTTGTCACCTTCTTATACCGTTTGTTACTTTTAAATTCTTTGAAGTTGTCAGTCTGCCTTTAGTTGTCAACACGATATCTTGTTATAATTGTTGCGCCTAATTTTATTAAATATCTGCATATATTACCTACTTACTTGTTTCCATCCAATATTCATCGACACACCCATACAGTCCTCTACTAGCTATCATTTTGGTCCATTCTCGCCGTAGTTTAACCTTCCATCGAAAAACAATGTATGTATGTATGTATGTATGTAAACACTTTATTGTACATAAAACAGGACAAAATACAGTCATAACAAAGAAAATACAACGTAAAAAGGCGAACTTATCCCTGTAAGGGATCTCTTCCAGCTAACCGTAGAGCAATTGAGAGAGATACACAAGATAGACAAACGAGCACTACTTATATGTACTTGCAGAAAGGAAACAATTGTCATAATTCTTCACGTAAGTCATTGTACATTTTCATTTCATTTACAATAATTATTTATATTGTTTACGTATAATTTATCTCTATGGTGGAAAAACGTAGCAAGACAAAGGCAGACTCGACGGCTACAGAATCTGACCTTAAACGAATATATTAAACGTCTATGGTCGACTAAATTGCGCTCAGATGTGGGCTGAATTCCAAGAAAGGTGTGTTGCGCCTTACAGGTGTTTAAGAATGAGGATAAAACCTACAGATTAGAAATGGTGCTTTTTAACCGCCGTTATGGAACCATTTCTGACGTTGACGTTTAGCTCTACCATAGACTGTATGGATTTCACATGTCCAAACCGTAATCAACGAGATGTTTCTTTCTTAGTGATGGCGACGCCACGACACCTATTTTTGCGCGTTTATCCTCATTCTAGAGGGAATTTCATAAAAACTAAATTCCTAAACGAATTGTCGGAAATGCCTCTCGTAGATGAACGAATGTAACCAGCCAATGAAAACAGTGAATGAAACAGTTTGTCGACTGGACGAGAAGATCACAGGCTAGAATAAAATTTTGTGAATACTTTCCTAATATTTGGGTAGCGTTCAAGGATACTTAGTTCTTTCCGCTTGCCATTTAAAAAGATTTCTAAACCATCCTAGCTGTCGCGGGCTTGACATGCGCATAGAGTCAGTAAAGACAGGAAGTCATTGTCACCATTCTTGCTCAAACTAGTACTTCTCGTACTTCTACTTCTGGGAGGATCTAAATGCAACTCAACTCTCTCAAATATAGTATGGATGGAGCAGGAGTCTGGCAGCCATCGTATTTTCTAAAATGCGATGGCTATGCTAAAATCGCTTCATTGGTTCGCCTAAGGTGTGGGTTTCCAATGACAGAAACTTAAAAATCGCGTAACCTTAAAGCAAGTATCTCTAGAGTTGAAACACACGTACGCCCAAGAAGAACAGAATACACGCAATGCGACTAATTTGGAAACGCATTTTAAGATGGCTGATAGCATACCGTAGCTAGCCTACATGATTAAGTCGGTTTAGTATTGCCATGACAGGTCTATGGCTAAAACGGGTATTAGACATAGCAATTTGTAGGGCCCAATCTGTTGTGTCCAACTCCTGTCGGCCCCAACGCCCGTTATTACCCTTTCCCTACAAATCGCCCCTACCAACCCTACCTCACCAAGTAAATCGTCCCTACCGGCCCTAGCGTTTACAGAGATGCCTTCAAAACATCAAAAAATTGTATTGGTGAAGCACGGTGATAGTATTCATAATAGTAGTATTGCGGCTTTTGATCTATCGATTGATTTCGATCGCATGCAGTTTTTGCCTTCGTTCTGCGCCATGTATAGACACCATATTTATCCCTTTACAATATTATATCGATCTGGTCGTTCAGGACATGGCTGTGCATTTCAACTGTCACTGTCAAGTCTGTCAACGCCTCAACGGACCCACAGCATGACAGCAGTAAGTCACGGACTCGACTCACGACTCACCTCACCACGGTCACGGCAGTCACCTCACGGCACCCACTTTGTTCGTACGTGGTTCTGTTTTTCTTTGTTCCGCACTTATATTATTTATTTGTGCTTTGAACCTTGTCTGTGTCGGTCGTAGCATCTGTTTAGCTTGGTTTCTGAACCAAACAACAGATATATAAGATCATTTCAGTCGTTGTGTGGTTACGCAAGTTGACTTCCCTCGTACACTTAAATGTCTACTTATTTGCATGCAATGTAGTTTCAAAACTGTCGTTTTTTTTGTCATATCGTGTCGCATTCGATGTAATTTAAAGTCCAGCGTGTCGTTGAAAGTTCCTACTTACAAAATTTGTGGGTTGGTTACAAAATTCACTATCTTAACTTGTGCTTTGAGTGCTTTAAGTTAGCTTAATTGCACATGTGACCTCGAGGCTTGGAGAAAAAACAAGTTTAAATGTAAACATAAGTGTCAAAGGCTGGTTAGGTTTATTATATATAGTTTAAGGGGTCGTTCTGGTAGTAAATATGCAATTTAAACATTAATTTAATAATAAATATTTTATTTTAAAAGCATCTTATAAAAAAAATTTGATTTTTGAATTAACTATGAGAAAATGATACACATTCTTCGTGTCTTGGTCACTGGTGTGAAAATTCTACCCTCTTTTACTACAACAGTGTGTTTGTCTTCTGAAACATTACGGTTTCATATATTTTAGGTTTTTCTTGTGACTCATATTTGTGTAGTGTCGCAGTTGTAATGTGTCAAATTTAACTTGTTAATCATATTTGGTTGTGGAATTATTTTATTATAAAGAAATGGTTTGTGTGGTGGAGAGAAAATGGGTACTTTATTACTTAAAAATTGTGTGAAATATGTATAATTTAATGAGTGGTGTTGAATAGTAATTGGTATATCTACATCCATATAATACATGGAGTAAATAAAAAAATGGCAGTGAAACATAAAAATTACATACTTATTCACAGACAAAGTTATACAACATAAAGGCTTTGTTTTAACCATATTTGGTTCATTTTGTTAGTTAGTGATCGATTTAAAACTGATCATAATTTAAAGTCTCATATTAATCATTTAGATTTTTGTATTTAGGTCAGGGCCGGCCTGAGCATTCCTGGCACCCTAGGCAAGAGACTGAAATGGCGCCCTTTTAAGAGAATTTGTGACAATGTAACATGTAATTTTTATTAGAAATTTTTAAATGTGTGTAGATTAGTAGGTACCCAATGTTTTTTCCCTTTATTACTTTTGTTCCATTCGCGTTTCTCCCCATTTTTTTATTTTCATATGCGATTGTGTTTCCAAAGTTAATTAGCATTAATTTGACTCTATTTTGTAGCTATATTGTTTTGTTTGTATGGTTTTCTATGTTTTGCTACTCCGTTAATAAAATAACTCTGGTTCCGGTCGCAGTTCACCTAAAACACTCCTCGCTTCTCTCGTCGTCGCATCACACCTATCTTGACTCTTATAACATCATACGAACTGGGGAGAAATTTCTATAACCTAAACACTCTTTTTAATTGTAAAGTACAGCAATAAATTACAAGCAAAATTTTGTCCTTGTCTTAGGCGATGTAGTGGCATATCGTAGTTATCATTTTGTTTTCATCACGATTGTCATTGATGCTTCAAAGCAGTCAGAAATCCCTCCACGGTCGACAAATTCGTTCGTCGATGCATGATACCTATCCTACCTATCTACCCGTCCGTGTTCGGCGTCGATTATTCGTTAAAACTACCCTAACTTGTTCCACACGCAACTTATTTTTGCATGGATTGTGATTATACAATTGTCCAACTGATTGTTCATGTTGTTCGAGTGGCTGATCGTAGAAGAAAAATCGAGATCAACACGGGTATTCAGTGTTTCATGTCGTTGAAAAATTTTCGGAGTATCCGGTGAAACAAAGGTTCATTTAAACTAACTAGTCAGAGGTATCTTAATCGTTAAAGGTATAATGAAAGCATGTTCTGTGGTTCTGCAAAATTCGTAAATTGAACAAAGTTGTGTGAAAAATTATAGTTATCAGGGTCAGAGACTATCACATTAAAACTTAATTTGATTGCCTCAAAATGGATAGTCAATTGAGGTGACTTTTGAGTTTGTGAATATTCGTGTGCACTGATAAGACAGTAATGTGATAATTATTCAAGAAGTCAAACTTTCTCAGATTTTTCATTAAGCATTTACTTCTCTTAATACACTAATTATCTTTTTAATTAATTGTTGTTTATTATTTGAGGCAGTATGAAGCCCAGCATTTAATAACTCGCCATTGGATAATTGATAACTGAAAAAAATTTTTTTTATAGTTATTAAAATTCGAAAAACTACATACTATTTAATGGAGAAAAATTAAGTTTTCAACAGTAATTGAACTACTTTCGGTCAACACGTCATGATGGTATACCGGGCTCTGCCGTTGCGCTGGTGATGGTGTAGTGTTCTCCTGCCGGTGCTGGTTGTAGGGTCGGGGGACACGGCTTTGGTGTTGCGCACGCGGTTCGGGTGTCGGGTCATGCGGCTCTGGTGGTGGTACTGGCTGAGCATCATCATCTATCGCACGTGCGGCATGAACACCATTTATCTAGCTGTGCAACGGGCTCATCGTATTTGTGGTCAGGTTTCCAATCAGCGGTCTTCTAATTGCAAGGAAGCGACATGATAGTCTGTTTCAAGCTTTTATTTGTTGCATTAATCAGTCGACTAGCTTTATTAATGACGAATTTAGATGTTTTCCATTATCGGTGTACCAATTATAAGGTGATCTATGACGTGTGCGTGTGGATTGAGTGAGCACCCTTCTAAAAAACAAAGAAAAATGCTATTCATTTAGTAAAAGTTCTAAAACAATTGTAAAACCAATCTCTGTATTTGTAAAAAGATAAATAAAAATATAAATTCATTAACGTGTGCTCACTCAGTTCTCACAAACGACCAACGAAATCAGTGAATGTATTTATTTAACATATAATATGTATATACTGATATTTAGTAAAACCTATGCTAACATACCTTTATAATTTGTAGATCACCTAGTAACGTATTTAAGGTTTTACAAATAATTTCTTATGCTCACTCAATCCACACACTTTCGAAAACTCGATTTCTCATGAAACAACTGAAGATTTAAATTGCTATATACGTGTTAAGTTAAGTAAAATCAAAATGGGAGTTTGTAAAATGCAAAACGAACCACTAACGTGGCAGGTTTTTGGGTAATACATTTTTGTGAGTGCTCACTCAGTCCACATATTATAAGTAAGTTAAAAATGTAAATATCTTAAGATTTATAGTATCACAGAAACTATAAATTAGTTCAACTTTTAGTAAAATATTTTACTAAATATCTACCATCTAATATTTTATATTCGTTGTCTGTTTTTAAAGATATTCAATTGTAATTTTTCTCATATAAATATATCATTTAGGGTGACCACACTTCGGGACATTTTCAAAAAAAAGAAAACAAATTTGTTTACTTGATCAGTCTTCTTTATTGACGTAGGCAATGGAATAATAATACGTTTTACCCGACTACGGCAAAGTTATTTACAAAAATATTATTAACGGGTAAGTTAAGTTATATATCAAAATAACTGCACTGTTAATACATTAGCTTAAAAGGTGTAACAGAATGTCTTGGTTAGTGCGTTCTGTGGTTTTAGTACAATTATCGTCGTAGCAAAAGCTGTCCCAGTTTTAAGCAATCGTCAAAACGTATAAAAAATTATAACAAAATATTTTTCTTTACCATTTCTTTGTGAAACTTTCCAAATTACAAAAATTATGAAGGACTAAATTTTCTTTCACGTTGCGGTAAATTTCTTCGACGGGAGCGTCATTTTCGTTTGCTTCTTTTTTTTATTGAGAAATTGGTTCAATTTTAGCTCTGATTGATTCAGTATTTAGCGGCTCGTGATTATATGGGGTCCAAATTTCTAGTTGCTTTTCTCTATTTATCCTAGCTGTTGCTCGACATTTTTCCTTCAGTGTTCGGAGAGAACAAACAAATCCTTTTTTAATTCTCGTATCTCGGTGATAGATAAAGCCATCGTGATCTTGACTTTTTCCGTTGTCCAGGAGGGATTTCATTTTTTTTTTCAAAATAAACTTACGAAAAACAATAGGGGTATGCTTATCTCGTTAGCGCGTCGAGCATTATCAGTCGAAGCCGTGGCTTCATTAAAATTCTAAGCGATACTTATCAACATACGTAGTTACTGGGTGTTATTGACAACAGAAGAAAAATAAGTTAAGTATCAAAAATTCATGGATTTGCTTTTGTTTTGGCCTTAATTTGTATTCATTCGATTGAAAATGGTTATGTCGGGTATAAACTTTGATATTTTAAAATTTAAATTACACGAGTTATGCGCTTTTCCTCTTACATTACCAGTTAAATGACAATGATCAATCTCGTAAGCTTCATTTTCTATAGTTTTACTGCAAATGTGTCAAATGTTGGAATCACCACCATGTAGCCACAGCTATCACTCGTTATTGGTATGACTTTGCAATATGTTGATAATTCTTTTCGCGTCTTCACAAATGCTTTGTATGAATCTCTGTACACACTCTTCACCGCGATAAATAACAAATTTTGATACGTCCTTATCAAAATCACAATGAACATAATTAGAAAAACTACATGGTACATTTTTGTGAGTATTATAAGTAGCGTTAGTAGTACTACATCCATCTCTATCTAACGGGACAAAAATCGAAAGTCACCATAAATTACGAATGGTACTTTAATTTAAAGTTCAAATTTCGTCTTTATAGGGAAAAAATACATTAAGTACAAGAAGTCAGGTTATTTACAAAGTACCAACTATGATGTACCTTTCGGCATACGACAAACTTAGTACTTACTTACTAATCGTACAATACAATTCACTAGTACAGTTATTAAATTATATATACACACATGCAATAGCGATTAACACAGAAAAATGCATAGTTAAAAACAATTTTATGTTAATTTCCAATTAAATAACTTGAATTAATATTATAAAATTAAAAAATCATTACCAAATATAAAATTTCACTGGCCTGTCAGTATATATATTAAGTACTTAAAATATGATTAGTTAATACTAGTATCACTAAGGTAGTCCTGGACCTTAGAGTAACACATTTCCACAAGAAGCTTGCGCAATCGACATTTGAATTGGGTTGGACTAATGTTTTTAAAGTCAGCCGGCAGTTTATTATAAAGCTTTGGGCCCATTATTACAATGCTATTTACACATAAGACTAGTATAACTGTCTTCAAAATGCACACCAGGGTTTCTAGGACGGAGATTAAAGCCTTGTACTTGTTTTCTTCTTTGAAAAATATTAGGGTTATTGTTGACAAAGATGCAGCACTCATATATGTAGAGAGATGTGAACGGTAATATTTTTAATGCTCACGTTCAATGTCAAGAACGCCCCTAGGGAGTTCTAAGTAACTTTGCTCACATGTCACCCGACTCCCGAGGGGAGTTCGTACTATATAATTATAGATGGCCAATGGCAATGTCATCCGACTCTTCTAGCGAGTTCTTACGAAACAGTCGATTTTTTAGGGTTGTCACTATATCTCGTTTTTTGAGGATTATTAATCTTTTATTCTGTTTGTATTAGTAACATATAAAAATGCATTAATAAGGTTTTTAGGAACGTCGTTACTTTAAAACTTAGGTAAACCACATCCTGCTAGCGCGAAGATCGCGCATTTAGATTTTTTTTATCTCCTACTATTTTTCAAATATGTAAGTGCGATAGAGATTTCTCGAAATTTACGTTTGTACATGTTGGCGGAAGCCCCGCAGGAATACGGATAGAATTGACCGATGTTTTAGTTCCTAAGCAGGTAATAAAACGTTTCCGAGAACTATTTGTTTTCGCTTTAAATAGTAATGGTTCGAAAATAACAACCACATGTCTGGTGTACGACTTGTTCTGAAAGAAGCAAATAAAATACCGAGAAACTAACAAAAAAAAATCGGACTTCATTGTACTTTGTCTAGAATAAATAACAGTAAGTCCCAATGACTTGCAATTATTTTGTAACTTCGTGCCCATATAATAAAGTCGAAAGTGATTTGTACAAAAAAAGTACTTAGAATCATAATTTTATGATGCACTTAGCCGTTGCAAGTATTTTACTAATTCTTATCTGCCATACGGCATAAGCCATTCCAGGCATGGGGTCCTCTGAATGCTGCAAGTCATAATTAAGTATTAAACCATTAAGTAGTCAGTAACATTAGTATCAGGTTATCAACGTAAAACTGATTCAACCATTCCAAATGCATCCCCACAAGTATTTCAGAGGTTAGTTGGACAACACACGCTGTAAGGCAATGTTAATTTAAGCCAGCACAAACAATATCGGCAGCATTACACATCCCAAGTGCAATTACACATCCCAAGTGCAGTATGATATTAAAATAAGTAGGTATAGGTGCCAAATCTAACCACACGACAATAAATACCTTTAAAACCATCGTGTTTACGTCAGCTATAAAAAAAGAAGTACATTATATTAATTTTAATGACAATTATATTACTACAACAAGAAAACTAATAGTGAATTGTTAATTACCAGTTGCCCATGGTGCGCACGATTCGTTAGTATGGGAAATGTCACATTTGACGTTTGGTTCACGATGCCGATATTAGGCTGGGCACAGACGCACAAAATTCTCATTCGGAAACCGAATAAAATGTTGCATAACGTTGTTCAATGAATAGCATGTATTATTATTTGTTTGCAAAAAACAACATCATTTATTTTCTCTGAGATTTTCCCTAATAAATTACTAAGATTTCGTAAAAAGAAATGTCCTCGACTCATTATCAAATCGCGTGCGCCACAAAAAAGTCACGCGACTAATTTGACAGCTGATGTCTCATTCTAACATCGTTATTTCTCACTCTTAATCGCGCCCGTGTAGCGGCCACATTACGCTGGCCGCAGACGCGATATGTATAATCAATATAATCATCATCCTGTCAGCCTATATACGTCCCACTGCTGAGCACACGACACTAGACCGCCCGCCCGCCCGCGACGCCATCAAGGCCAATAGAACGGCGAGCTTCTTTCTGAACGCAGCCTGAATGTATTGTGTTATAAATTTAAAAATGCTTGGTCTCTGCAATTTTGGTCTGTGACAGCCCTGGACTCCTTAGCGGAGTCGACGACATACGGTAAAGAAACAAATGAACTCCCGAGCGGAGTTCTTGACATGCAGCGTTGTTTATTTGTCAAGTGCGCGATTGGACTCCACGGGGGAGTCTTATATAGTTGTTTGTTTTAACGCCGACATGTAGCGAATGGCATGGATTTTGGCCTGACAGTGAACGTGTTAAAATGAGGCATGTAACTTTCCATGGGTTTTCATTTACATATGGCTTTAATACATATTTTTTGCGCTTGGAATACTATTTTCTTGTAAACTGAGAACCTATTTCCTGAGTAGCTGAGCTAGTTCAGTTCGCTGCAAAAAGCACGCATTATCATGATTTTTGACATTTACGCATGCCTTCTTTACTAGCACCGCTTTTGGGAGCGATATATATGCAGTTCCTTTCAGCGGCATATACTTGTTTATATTCACTTCAAAAACACATTTTTTTTCAAGCGCCTACCCGCTGTCATGCTCTTAAAACTCTTCGCATTAAAAAAAATGCATAAAGTTATATTTTCAAAGAACGATGGAAAATCCACATCATCTTATGTAGACACACATTTTTGGTATTAAACGACTTGAAATCTCGTATTAGTTCCCCTTCGGCGTTGGTCTTCACAAAAGTACAAAAAAGTTACTTTTACATGTTTTTACATTTGTAATTCAATCAATCATTTTCTCAAGTTTTTCTCCAATATGTAACAAATAAATTTTGGGATATTTTCGAGCTCCCATAAATCCGATAACTCACAATTCTAAACTTGAGTGCACTATTCACAATGTATACAACACAATCCTTGGATTTTTCTTGAGTACACACCAATTTGTGACGTTTAGTTCTCGAATGAGCTATCAAACGATTTGATAACACATCTTCATTACAAAAAGTCTCAATGATATGAGGACGTCATTGTGATGGTAACGTGTGGTTGAAACGGAGGTTTCTTTGGATATGAGCATGAGTCCACACACCGCCTAGCTTTTTTAAAGGACCAGGCGGGGCCGCGATTTTATAATGCTAAAACATACGAGTTAATTCAGTCAGATTTTTCTTGCATACACAACAACTTGTGGCGTTTTGTTTTAGAATGTACAATAAGTCTGTTGGCAGGAACATTTTCCTTGCAATATTCACAGTGATAACTCCTGGTGAATAATAAAAAAGGCTCTGTTGTAGTTGTAATCGGCCTTGTTGCTGATGTCGATGAAGATGAGGCTGTTGCTGATGCCCTTGCAGTTAGATTTGTCACAGAAGGTAGCAGTCGTTTATTATTAGCGAGCTGTTCGGCGTTCAATGTGGTAGGTTCGGTCAGAAAGTTTCTCACGGCGGCAAGTTTTATCGAGTCTTCAATAAACTCAAACCAGTCTTCATCGCCGATTGTCAAAAACACATGGATGTCTGAAATTGCCGATGACGCAGTTCCTTCAATCTGATTCGCGCTGTGGAGGCTGCGAGCTAATCGACGGCTTGTAACTAAAGAAGCTGTGTAGGTGGGGTAGTAATTACAGTAATCCATTTTTGTTGACAATAGAATGGACACGTCTAATTTTAACAAGTGGCGAATTGAAACTGATTAATTGGCCTTAACCACTCTACCGGTGAGGGCGCGGTATTCAAACAGTGAGTCATTTATGATAAACGAATGTGAACGGCTGAATAAAAATTTGCGTTCCGATGTGATTTAGATATACAACTTCAATATTGTTGGATTATTTGTTGTGTTGGAGTTGTATTTATAATGTACTGTTTATGTATTTTAAAAATTTGAATACGGCATATACTCAGGATTTGGGACAGATGCCCCCAGAATCGCCTTTAGCTAAGCGTTAAATTCCTCCAGCGTACAGTAGCGGCTTGTACCATGTGCTGTGCATCTGCACCTGATCTTGTTGCAGATCACGAATATATTGAACATATAATGCAAATGAGCGTTGGATGTCCTCCCATGTTCATATTCCTGAAAGCATTACTGCATTGTTCTTTAGATAGTAGAACAGTTATAATTTATTTATTTATAATAAAAAAATAGAACAATTTAAAATACATATTATAACTATCTTAAGAAACTGAACCCCGTTCAAAGCCATGCCGGGTCCAAAGGTCCCCATCACACAAGTAGCGTTACCTCGGTACCTTATAACAGGTCTCTATCGCCATACAGCTCGCTAAAGAGACCTGTTGGACAAGCCATAACTCCGAACTCGGGACTCATTCCCTTTCTCCCTGAGGCGCTTGCCAAGCTCTTTTTCTCGGTGGCTTTGATATTACAATTTTTGACATTAATTTAATTAATCATTTATATATATCATATCATATGGGATTACAAAGTTATTTATGCAGTTGGTCTATCTAGAAACTAGGCTGAAATTGTATAATATTTTAGTTTCTCCTTGATTTATACACTAAACACTAATTGTATTCAAAATTTGAAGCTTCTATGTCTACTAGAAGTGCCTTAGAGTTCTGATGATCGGTCAGTCAGTGAGTGACAAAATTAAGAACTTTGACTAGTTATAATTCTTAAACTACTGGTTCAAATTGAATGGAATTTAAAATATACCGTGTTTATACAATGCTTGCTTGGTTACTAGAAATACAGGCTTCTAGTTTAATCCACAACGAAGTTATAGGGGGTCGGAAATGGCCTGAACTGCTTCGAGAAAAGGATGGTACGCCCGTGCCGCATTTTTTTGCTCGACTTGGCGGGGGCACTACCGTGCCCCCAGATAGTTGATATTGTCTGCAATTTCATTTATAGTCCAAACATCGTACGTGTAAAATAAAAAAAACTATTTACACACATTAACACAAAATAAAATTTTATTATAATCGCAAATTCCAAAATTGAAACATGTTTCGCTAAGCGTTAAAGTATAGATATTAGATACATTCATTATTAATTATTTAATAATCAACAAAACAATTGCAAATCGTTTACAATATGAAATAGTGACTACTCTAGTTTAATATTTAAAAATTCATGTACAACAATCAATAATAAAGTGACAAAGTTTTTTACCATCTTATCATCAAAATATGAATATCTAAAACACTCGCTCGTTTACTATTCGCACATGCACCTGTTGAATGTTATTTTCCCGCTTCAACGGTAGATAAATTATGTTAGTGGTACACTCTACAATCTGATAACCGGGCGGCACTGTGGGCGCAAACTCGTGAAGCACATGCGAGGGTTTATCATTAATAAATGATCCCTCGATGATGCTGCATTCTATTCTTATAGAATTTGTGATGAGGATATCTATCTCCTGATCGGATTCATACACGCCGTCCGGTTTCGCTTTCAAAACTTTCCGCGAGAATCCAAACAGCGAACCGATGCTGCGCGCTTCGTTAAAAAACACGTCATACTTGGACGTGCTTATAATACACTTGCTTGTATTAACCTTGGGTAGGATATGAATCAAATTCGTAGCATCACCTCCCTCGTGTTTGATCATTTCATTGTTTAAATATCTAATTATATCCTCCAGTTCGTACGACCCCTCGGGTATCTCAATGGTTTTCGTGCCATAGTGAAACAGGTTATTGCTCGCATCCACGTTCGGTATGGAATTGAAGGTTTTAAAATATACCAAAGCGCATTCGTACGGCGTCGTATCACCGCTGAGCTCGAGCGCGGGTAAAAAGTTTGCATACAGCTCCGATTGAGCACCGTTAAGGCTTATCGAGAACGATGACATTATTATCGACTCAAACCTCGAATCGAAATGATCGCTCGAGATGTGAAACCGGCTTATTTATGAGAGAGAGAAAAAAAAAACACGCAAAGTGTGAGGGTGTGTAATACAGTTTTATTTAAAACAATACTTTAACAGCGTCATATAGAAAATTAAGACACAAATGACCACAATTCGTCGTATTGTACTTTTGCTATCTGTCATAATTATATTTAATGCGCACAACGTCTCCGCCATTGTAGCGATTCATGTAGCGGATAAACTCGGTGGGCGGGCGCAGATCACCGTAGCTGTCAAAGTACAAACAGTCGGCTCCCCTTTTAACGTACGCCGTCCAATGCGTGCCCATGCCGTTCGAGGTGTCTAAATTTAAAATTCCGGCTTCGTTCTCACGTGGACCCGTCGACAGGGGCAGGGTGTCTCTCATAAAGATACCTCTGAAGTGGGGTATTTTTCTCCTTTTCAAACATTTCTCAATATCATCCACCGACAGAGGGCGCTTTGGTAGAGCTAGTTTTTTTTTTGATATGGCGATAGGTACAGGCCCATGCCTGATTTGTACGGTCTGAGGTACATGCCGTTTCCAAGGGGAGTGGTGGTGTTGTTGTTCGCACCGGCCCGGTTCCTCTTTTGAACCATTTCGTAAATGTTCTTGGCGGCCGTAGTGACACCACCGGCCAGCGTACCGGTGGCGGCCAGCGCCCCCAACAGTGGTAAGAGCGGTAAAAAACCACCCCTCTTCGGAAGCGGGATGACGGTGTCTTTATTTTTTTACCCCCTGCACGCTTTCGTGCTGCTTTAACGGTGACATTAATCAAAGAGTGCGTCGATGGGGGTTTCGCACCCCGCCGATGAGGATGGCTTTTTGCCTCGAGCATGTGTTTCTTGATCGCCTGACGAGACGTCTTGATGATCTTTGACAGGGGCAGCGATGACACGCCCATGCCGCGTTTGACCTTTTGTTTCATAATCTTGTTCACCACGAAGGCCGCGATCCGTTCGGGAAAGTGTTTCGACTCTGCAATGCGCTTCTCGCTCGCATCGGCTAAAAGCAAATCGGCCTTGTGTCGCTCTGCTAAAGAATATGGTTTTGCTTGTACGCAATGTCGTGACGTTTGCAAGCTTCGTCAAGCTCGTTGATGCCCTTATCACCGCGAGCCAATCGCTTGTCTAGTTTGGTGCCGGGTCCGCAATAGTTGTAGGTGGGCAAGTGGAGTTCGAATGGTAACTTGTCAATTAAATTGTTGAGCACTCCTCGACCGCTCGCGTCTCTCACGATTTTACTCCGCATACTGACAAACATTTAACACACACGCTTCTTAAGTAGAGTTTTAGAGACAAACCTAATTTATATTGCAATCACATTCACAACCGCAGTCGTCACCGGCAGCAGCACCGCTGTCCTCGACCATCACCGATGGTTGTTCAACCTCATTATCACAATCATCATCATCATCACCACATTCATCATCATCATCATCATCATTGTTATCTTCACCTTCACCGGTGACATAGATGATTGGTTCCGTAACAAAACTAATCGTAGGGTCACCGCTTGCGTCGCTGCGATTTATGTCATGATCATCAACGTCAAAAGCATCATTGTTCTCATCATCATCATCACCCCTCATGTTCCGTTCCATGTTTGACGGTGTTCGAAGCGGTAAGTGCATATAAATAGAGCTATAAAACTGTTGTCTTTTCACAACCACCGTTCAGAATAGAATGGGGCTCGAAAAGAATGACATGTGTATTAAAATACACAGTTGGGACTTTAACGGTATGAACGGGGCTGATAAGTTTTATAGTAAACACGGTGAATTACTCCCAAACAGCATTAGATGTCTCATGTGCGGACCGTCGGGTTGTGGGAAAACAAACGTGCTACTCTCGCTATTGCTCGAGCCGAACGGATTAAGATTCTCAAATGTGTACCTTTACTCAAAATCATTACAACAACCAAAGTATGTTTTTTTGAATAATGTACTGAGCAATATTGACAACCTATCGTTTTATCAGTTCCATGATAAAAGCGAAGTCATACCGCCGGAAGAGGCGCGGGAGAACAGCGTTGTTATATTTGACGATGTGGCTCTGCAGGATCAGGATACGATACGTCAGTATTTTGCTATGGGACGTCACAAAGAGCTGGATTGTTTCTACCTATGTCAGACTTATAGCAAAATACCCAAGCAGCTGGTTAGAGATAATGCCAATTTAATACTGCTGTTCAAACAGGACGAACTCAATTTACGTCATGCTTACAATGATCATGTGAACACAGATATGTCGTGGGAGCGGTTCAAAGAAGCTTGTGAAACTTGCTGGAGCGATAAGCACACATTCTTGACCATTGACAAGGAGAAGGAGTTGAAAGGAGGTCGATACCGCAAGTGTTTTGAGAGTACGATTGTTGTCTGATTCGTTAGAACCTACTCTGTTGACTCGAAAATGGTTTCATTAGACATATATGATTTTCATAAAATACTAAACATGAATGTACTTGGAAAAATAAAATACATATTTGGAAACAAAAAATATCATTTTATAAACATTGATTGTGATCATCTCCGGAAAATGAGCAGTAAAATATACACATGGGACATACTATCCGATAATGAAAAAAGGGACACGAAACTCGAAGTGTACCACGAGACCAACGATCGTGATGTGGATTACTTTATACTCGTCAAAAAATCCACGCTAGCAATACGAATCAACTTATCGCACGATGAATTCCAAGATTTATTACCATTCCTGAAACCGAATGTATAATTAGTTACGCTCGGGACATCGGACGATTTGCACCTCATTTTACTATAACACTAGTGAATAATAATAATAATAATGAAAGGCTGTTTTTACGTGTGTTCTAACCCCACGCTCAGATCCATGGACTTTGTGCGGATTGGGAGCACAAACACTACGGACGATTTGAATGAGCTCATGTGTGAGAATAATCGTGGGAAGGCGCCGGAGCATCAAATGATGGTCGAATGTGCAATCTACAGCGAGAGGTATAGAGAACTGGAACTGATGTTTAGAGACAGATTCAGGGATCGGGAGATATGCGAAGACGTGTATTCGATAGATGTGAACAGCATATTTCGGTTTGTGTAGTTAATGAAGCGAGCTATAAATTAAGGTAAGACGGTTTACATCGCCTCATTTGAGAAAATGTCTTCAACCGACGTAGATCACGTTTTCGGTGATAAGCAGTTGAAAAGGAAATTGATTAAATCTGTTGAATCTGTAAAAAAGAAACTAAAATCGCTCCAATCGGACAGAGCGCAGGTGGCTACATCGCTCGAGGAAACGTTTCAACCAATCACAAAGCCCCTAAAAGAATTGATAACTGAAACGAAAAACACTAAAAATATTAAAAGCGAAACCCTCCCTGCTTTGGACAAGCATAAAACCCTCCCTACTTTTGTGAAGCATGAAGCTCCTCGTGAGAAACTCGCAAAGAAATTGGTGGAAAACAAAAGTGAGGAGGAGGAGGATTCTGATGATGATGATGATGATGATGATGATGACTTTGATGATGCGAATAGTGATGCATATGATAGCAACATAGAAACTGCTGATGTGAAACCCACGGACGAGGGTTTATCAAAGTCATATATTTCACGTCTTTATAAAAAAGTGAAAATCCCTTTTGGGGTACATGTGTCTCGTAACAAGTTATTCATGGGAAACGTACCCGTACAAATTGACGATGTCAGTAATATGATTAAGGTAAAGGACGAGTCATTCAATCTTACCCGAGGCTTAATGGAGTTGTTGTTTAAAAAAAACCCTCACGTAAATTTTATCACGAAAGACGATATGAAAGATTATATACACATCGTTGTTAACACAAACGTCCACCGCCGTGGTTTCGAACCCACGGGGCAAATTCGGGGTGATAAGAGCTTAAAGTACACCAAGTACATCAAGCCTTATGTTGCTAAAAATAAGGTGGGAAAAGTGGTGAAGGGTAGCGGACATCTTTCACTTAAGCAATATCACCCTGATACTGATTTAATCTACTGGAATGATCCGAATGAACTCGTCGATCGGTTGCGATTAATCATAGCATCGCAGAACGTTGGCAATACTAACCATACGAATGAAATTAACGCGATTGTGGAGGAGCTAACCGAAGCTGGTATTATCATCAAATAAAGCACATTGATCACCATCCGTTCTTATCATTTAGACAATGCCTGTCAATAAGTTTGGACGTTATCTGAACGGAAACAGTAACCTTACGCTTTTTGGTGATAAACAAGAACTTGACTTCATAGAATGCGGTGGTAAGCGATTGCAACACGTTTCACGCGGCATCTATCAGCAGGATTGTATTAATAAACAACAATTTGAAGACTCTATTATTCATTCTATGGGTTATATAAAAGAGAACACACAGAGATTGGATATGTTAAAAAAAAGGATTGAGAATTTGGAAAAACTACTAACTAAACCATCCAAGCTCACTACCACCCCCGCTGCTGCTGCTGCTGCTTCCAAACCTTCGAAGCCCACTTCCACCCCTGCTGACGGTACTGCAAGCAAAGCTCTGAAACCCACGGAGGTCAAACGAGTTAAACCAACACCGGTTGATATCAGTGGTGGTAAAAAAAAGAAAGCATGAGTAAAGCTGATGTAGTTTTTGAGATTTATAAATATGCAAGAAAAAAGTTTCCACGGAGGCGTTTTATACAAAAAGGTATCGATGATACATGGCAAATCGATCTCATCGATATGCAAAAACATTCTAGAGATAATGCGGGATATAAATACATTTTCACCTGCATCGATACCTTCTCAAAGTATTTATGGCTACTACCGATAAAGTCTAAAAATAAAAGCGACACTACCACCGCAATGTCTAGAATTTTACTACACTCGCAGAGACGACCTAAAAATATTCAATCGGACGACGGTAAGGAATTTTTCAATGGGGAGTTTCAAGAGCTCATGAAGAAATGGAACATTAATCACTATTCAACATTTAGCGTTCTGAAGGCATCGATTGTGGAACGTGTGATAAGAACCGTGAAACATTGGCTTTGGCAAATGTTTGCCCTGAATGGCTCATATAATTGGAGCAGACAGATTCAAGCTCTGGCGAAACGGTACAATTCCAAGGTACACTCTACCATCGGCATAGCACCGGACCAAGTTAATACTGCCAACTCTGAACGACTTTTACGTGAGGTTTATAGCCGTATAAAGGTGAAACCAATTGCCAAATACAAAGTTGGAGACAGTGTGAGGATATCCAAATATAAATCGATTTTTACAAAAGGATATACCGGCAATTGGTCTGCGGAAATATTTAAAATTGCCAAAGTGAAAATTACCCAGCCCACCACGTATTTATTCTTCTTCTTCTTCTTCATGTGCCATCTCCGTCCAGGAGGTCGGCGACCATATGTCTATATGTCTCTCTATCTTCAGTCATGCGAATTAGTCGTATCTATGCTCTCTACCTCTAACCAGTCTCTTATATTTTTAGTCCATGAAGTGCGCCTTCTACCGCGGCCTCGCTTCCCTTCAATTTTTCCTTCAATTATTAATTTTAATAGATTGTATTTATTGTTTCTGTATATATGACCAAAATATGCTGTTTTTCTTTTCTTAATTGTTAATACTACTTCTAGGTCCTTTTTCATTATTTCCAAAACTCTGATATTAGTTATTTTATCCGTCCATTTAATTTTGAGCATCCTTCGATAAATCCACATTTCAAAAGCCCTTAGTTTTAAGACCAAATTCTTTTTCAGGGTCCAGCTTTCAGAACCGTACATTAGAATTGGGAGGATGTAACACTTAACCATTCGCCACCTCAGTTTAAGATTTATTTTTCTGTTAGTTAGAAGTTTCCTCATTTTCTGAAAGGTGTTTCTGGCTATCTCAATTCTTGTCCGAATTTCCTTTTCTGACTCCCAGTCTTCATTTAACCAACAACCCAGGTACTTATAACTTTTTACTCTGTCTATAACTTTGTTATCTAAGGATAGTGGTCTTATTGTTTCTGAAACTGGGGTTTTACTAACAATCATGTGTTTTGTTTTATTCGTGTTTATCTTAAGTCCATATTCCAAAAGTGTGTTACTCAGTCTTTGCAGCATTATTTGAAGGTCCTCAGGGTTAGTAGCTAACAAGACGGTATCATCAGCGTAGCGAATGTTCTGTATCCGTTTGCCATTCACACGGATCCCAAGATCAAGTTCGTCAAAAGCATTTCTAAATATCATCTCCGAGTACAGGTTGAATAAGCAGGGTGACAGGATACAGCCCTGCCTTACGCCCTTCTCTATTTCGACTTCTTTAGTTAAAACGTTATCAATTTTGATTTTAGCTTTTTGTTTCCAATATAAGTTTTCTATAAATTTAATGTCATTTCCATCTATTCCGGTAGATTTCAAAATTGTAATTAATTTAGCATGATTAACGTTGTCAAATGCTTTTTCTAAATCGATGAAGCACATGTGAACATCTGTTTGAACATCTAGACATCTTTGTACCAAAACTTGGACTGCCACCAAAGCATCTCTAGTACCTAGTCCGGCTCTAAACCCAAATTGTGTGTCACTTATGTTTTCTTCTATTTTCTTACAGATTCTTCTTTGTATGATTTTTAGAAATACCTTTAGGAAATGACTCATAACGCTGATCATCCGATGATCGCCGCAACTTTTAGCATTAGCCTTTTTAGGTAATGGTGTGAATATAGACAAGAGCCAGTCTTCAGGGAGCATATTGTCTGATTCATAAAATTTGTTAAATAATAAAACTATATCATCTAAATTATATTCGTGTATCAATTTCAATATTTCCACGGCAATTCCATCGGGACCCAGTGCTTTTCCACTCCTCATATGTTGTAAAGCTGATATAAATTTTGATTTTAGTATTGTTGGACTCTCTAAGTTAAGATCGCCTAGGGGCTCAGTCGGTATCCTGTCCTCTTTAAAAAGTTGTTGAACATATTCTTCCCAGACTTCGCAGGCTTCTTCTTTATCAACAACAATGTTTCCATTTTGATTTACAAGTGTACTTTGAGCTCTCTTTTTGTTCGTGTTTGTAAACTCTCTTACTTGTTTATGTAAATTAAAACTGTCATGCTTCTGTTGTAATATTTCTATTTCTTTACATTTATTTTCTAACCACTGTTCTCTTGCAACTTTGATTTTCCTATTAATTCTTATATCTATTTCATTATATTTATCCTCATTTATGTTTTTATAAGTCCGTCTTTCATTCATTAGTAGTAATATATCATCGGACATCCACTCTTGACGCTTTCCCGCCCTTTTACTAGTTAGTTCTTCTGCTGTTATGTTTCTTATTGTCGTTACAAGATCTTCATAAGTAGTCAAGGGATTGTTCCACTTCTCGCATATAGGTTTAATACAATTGTTAAGTTTGACGCTTACTAAAGTCTTAACTGTCTCATCTTTAAGGCGGCTTAAGTCAACTTTCATTATGTTGGATGGCGCTTTCAATTTCTTTAATTTTAAATACATCTTGGCACAAACAGGGTTATGGTCAGATTTTACATCAGCCCCGGGATATGTTTTGACTTGAATTATGGAGTTTCTAAATCTGTCCTTTATCATAATATAATCAATCTGGTTTCTTACAACGTGTGATGGTTTGTCAGCTGGTGAGCGCCATGTGTAGAGTCGTCTCGCAGGATGTTGGAACCATGTATTTGTAATTACCAAGTTGTTTTCGGAACAGAATTCTACAAGCCTATCTCCTCTTTCATTCCTTTTCCCCAAGCCAAATTTCCCCACAATTTTTCCTTCTTCTCCTTGTCCCACCTTTGCATTTAAGTCCCCCATTATTATGTTGATATCCTGTGATTTTACTGACTTTAATATTTGGTTCACTTGCTCATAAAATTCTTCCACTTCATGATCATCCCCATCACATGTAGGGGCATACACCTGTATTATGTTGAGGTTGGGCACTGATTTTAAGCATCATGCATCTATTAGAGAAGTGAATAACATTCGATACATATTTCCGAAGTTCATTGCTCACGATAATACCGACTCCATGGTAGTTCGATTTTCGATCAGATGGATTTCCCGTATAGAAGAGCGTGGCGTCGTCTTTGTCAATTCTTCCGCTATCAACTAATTTTGTTTCACTAATCCCCATTATATCTATCTTTAACCTTACCATTTCTGCTACAACATTTTCTAGTTTACCTTTTTTATTTAGTCCCCTGACGTTCCAAGTACTCAAGTTAATGCTTTCTTCTTGTTTCTTCTTTGCAATCTTCATTTTATTTTGATTCGCATTGGGATCTTCACCAGTCTCTAATTTAACATCGTTGAGCCTGGCAACTCTTCGACGCCGAGCGCTAGTCGGTTCACATGGCAAACTATTCTTTGATTCGGACATGACATATGGTTTTTACGAAGGGCAAATAATATGTAGTGGGGCCCCATAGTCCTTCTACATTCAGCTTTTTTGAGGTTATTTAGAGGCCTCAAGGCCGTTTCAACCTCTTCCAGCCAGTTGCCCAGCATGGGGGAATGGTTATACCGCCATTGACTCGGTCGCCAGAGCCCCGTCCGTTGTCTAGCAGGGAGCACCACGGCAACCTATTGGTCGCCGCCGCCATCCGGCGCGTGCAGGTGGGGTTGACAATTGGGTCGGACAAGGTGTTGTATTCCGTTCTCCCCTTACTCCCCTACGTATCCCCTACGTATTTATTGCAAGATGAGAAAAATGAACCTATAGCTGGCTGCTTTTACGAACAAGAGCTACAAAAGGTTAAAAACCCAGACATTTACCTTGTTGAAAAAGTTTTGAAAAAGAAGGGTAACAAAGTCTACGTCAAATGGTTGGGTTTGGATGAAAAGTCTTGGGTTGACAAGAGCAAGTTTCTCAATTAATTTTTTACAAATAAATAAATAATGAAAAAAAAAATACTCTCTTTTCATTTTCTTAAATAAAAAACACACAATATTAAAAGCATACACATTTTATTTTACATAAAATCATCATCATCATCATAAATATTCACACTGGTTTTTTTTAAAAAAAAACCCCATGGGGTCTATTACAATTTATTATACATTCATATGTATATATTCGCATTTCGCAAAGGCTTTTAAATAAAGAAATCTATAGGTCTATTACAATTTATACGTTCATATGTATATATTTTTCGCAAAGGCTTTTAAATAAAGAAATCTATGGGTCTATTACAATTTATACATTCGCAATGGTTTAAAAAAAACTATGGCGCTATAACAATAAAATCATTTACGCAAATTAAGAGTAGCGTAACAAACCTTTCCGCCAACCGAACGGTATAATTTAAATTAAAAAAACAATCATTCGGACATTGTTCCATCATTAACATGAAAGTAACATAGTTTATATTTACTTCCGTACAGCTATCTTCCAAGTATGTGGAAACATTGTCCCACATACGTAAAAGTGTGTCATAATCATTACAAAAATCATTTTCTACATAAAGCGTATTGAGGAAATAGTTCATCTTGCTTATTAAAATCACAAAAGGCATTTCGTTAGTCCAGTAATGAATAAATTCATGCCTGTCCATGAAATCTAACAGGTAATTCTTAAAGATGACCAAGTTTGTATCATTGCTTTCGTTTGACATGGTCTGAAACATGAAAATGAATTTATTTAATTACCTTTTAAAAAAATCAATAAAACACTTTACTGGAAGACGATTTCATAGGTGCGACCGACAGCCCCCTTGACCACCATATGCACATTGCCACTGCTCAACGGTAAAAGGGCCTCATCAGTCAAGGTGTTGAATCTCGCCGGCAGCGTGCACTTGCCAATGTCGTGAAGCTCCACAACTATACAGCCGTTAACAGCGTCATATTTCGAAGTCTCCCGCATGCAGGATTTGATTAATAACGGTTTGTTTTGCGGCAGCTCCCTCACCGCCACCCGTGTTGAAAACTTGGCACCGACTTCATTTATTTGCGAAAGAGAAGACATTATGATGATTCACTTACGTTTGGCGGAGTGGTTATATTCAGAAGAAAACTTCAGTGGTAATGTTAATGTTTCACACCTCTTCCTTCCTTTTATACACGACATCCTTTTCCTATTACTCACTCACACACGTATATGAGTGTACACACACACGTACACTGTTCCATGTGTGAGTGAGCATGTGTAATGTTACAACCCCTCTTGGCTTTACGGTATATTCTATGATGATGATGATTATTATTATGTTCGATGACACGTAGCGTTACTCTGGTTCTGGGGTTGGAGGCGGAGTCGGCTGCATTACCACATCCGCGGTTGGCAGCGGAGTCGGAGGCCTCTCCTCTGGCTCCACATATCCTTCGTCTGACTCTTCATCATAGTGCGGCGGGGGATACTCACGTTTGTGGCACGGGCAATTACAGCATTCCTCACAACAAACGGATGACTGCGACATTGTGCTGTTTTAAATTGAACTGAGTCGGCATGTGGCTTATATACCCACCCGATATAGGTAACAACAACGGGATAATTGCGTATATTTAATTAAATTGCTAATTAAAATGTACTCCCATCCCACACATAAAAGTTACAACGCTTTATGAGGCACATTTTCACAAAAAGAAATCTGCCCTTTCGCCAGCTTACTCATCTCACTCGTGACCCATGCCAACACTTTTTCCAAAGTTTGCTTGTATGATTCACAATCTTCACTCAATGTACCAACATTTTTTTCTACCCCAACAGCAACAATTTTCTTTTCAACCTCTACCGCACTAGGCGACGGAAATTGTTTCTCTACAGTTTTCCACCACGACGACAATGGACTCGCAGCAGTCGCAGTATCTTCAGATTTTTTAGCCACCCGACGGAAAATTCCACACCCACATCATCCCTCACTATTTGATTGAAAACATCCTTCGACCAAGACTGCTTTAACGTCACCTCACGTTTTTCCTCATACACATATCACAACTTTATACCTACATAAATGTAACTACTTTGCTGTTTTAGTATTGATTGCTGGTTTTTCAAACATCAGGAATAAAAACACACTTTACTGTTTTGGTAAGACCATACACTTAGCTGTTTTAGTATAAACATACACGGAACAGTTCACTGTTTTAGAAACACACCACCACCACCCACACTGAAAAATCACATACTTTACTGTTTCAGTATGAGCATGTATATTTATGCTACTATCTGGTGGTATTTTATCAAAAAGGAACATGAAAGTGATATAATCTACATTTATTTCCCCAACAGATTCTTCAAAATATGATGTTAGTATTACATCACAGAATCCCACATACACAGAAGGGAATAATAGTACATAAAACAATTATTATTGTTATAATACATTGTTAAAAGGTAATGACGTAATTTATATCTGATTGAATTTAACGGCATCTCATTTACCCAATAATGAATAAATTCATTGTCATCTAATTGTTCAATAAATTTTTGCTTAAATTCATTAACATTTATGGACAATGTCATTTTATCTGAAAATAAACAGAAAACAATAATGTAAATTAGCTCCTAACTTTGAACTTTATCAAATCACTTCACTTCACTTTACTGAAATGCAATCTCAAAGGTACTACACCCCACGGCACCTTTCACAATCATGTAAATACTGCCACTATTTGAAGTGTTCAAAACTTCATCATCCAGGTCGTTAAAACGTGCCGGTACAGAGACGCTCCCAATGTCTTTTATCATGATTACAACATGGTACTTATCAGTGTCAAATTTAGATTTCATTTTGATGCATGACTCTATTAATAGAGGCACGTTATGGGGCAGGTCTTTGACTTTAACCTAGGTTCTTATAGCTCCGGTTGCGTTTAACAGGTCCAGAGAAGACATCATTAAGTTTAAAATTTAAAATTGCAACTTACAAAATTCGCAAAGCGCACGCGCACCGTTTATGAGTCAAAAGTTTGTTGTGTAAATAAAATTAGATACTACACCCGCTTCTATAACTCGACTAAGAGAGCGCGGTGGGGAGAATAATTATCAACAAATATGCATATGCTTAATTACATGATTGAAATGTAATAATAATAAAAACATTTTTTTTACATGTCCTCATTGCCACTATAGTCAGATATACTTTCAGAGTCGAGCATGAGCTCGAACCTCCAAAGGTTGAGGTATTCCTCTGGTGGCCCGACCCACACCTCTCGATCTCTCACATTATTCATTGGTGGTTGCACCCCATCGCTCTGCTGCGGTTGCACCCTATCTCTACGCTGCTGCTCACGCATCCTTTGTAAAATCCCCAGCAGCTTTTGCACCCGTTTGGATTGGTGACGAGTTGGATGTACAACCGCCACCGTTTTAGGTGACGGTTGTAAAGTACCTTTTTCCCGTGTTTTGGATGTTCCTGCTGGGGGACACGGCTCGGGTTGATGCGGTGCCAACGATGGTGATGGTGATGGCTGTGTGGGCGGCGGCTGCGTGGGCGGTGGTCGCGTAGGCGATGGTGGTGGCGTTGGTGGTGGAGTTAGTGGCGATGATAACGAGGGAGCTCGCACGAAGCATAATAAAAGTCCTCTACCCCGTGATGGTGGTGGAGGGGGGGTTCTCGTTGAGCGAGTTTATTGTTGATTGACGAGGCATTATATCGCAAACTGAATTGTAAAACAGACGGAGTGACTTTAAGTAGTCGTTCTATACCCCTCCTTACTAAACACATGCCAATACTACGTGTTTGTGTGGGGTGTTTATTTTTATCTGCACATTTGCATCTAATTAAAATAATAATATGTGTTATTTGCTTTCATTGTTTTCACACCACTATGCATTGCCGCTTGAGCTGCATATTGACATCTGTGGGAATGGAAATTAGTTTCTTTTTCTTTCTTTGAAAAATACCACATGTTGTCTTTACATCTTAGAATGAAGCATACTTATATTATTATTTACAATCATTGTTTTAACATCATTAAGGATATGAAGTTGATGGACTTTTTTTCTTTGATAAATGTGGAGAGTTTTCACAAAACGACACTTGACCACTAGATATTTTACTCAATTCTGAAATTGCCCAAATTTGCATTTTTTCCAAAGTATTTTTGGTGTTGGTAGCGTACATGCTCTCAATTCAACGATGTTTGAAAGTCGTAATAGGGAATGACATTATATTCCTCTGTTTCGAGGTTACAAAAATTTTATTGACGGAATTTTGACGAATCTATCTCTATTTGTTGGTGGAGGTTGTTCCAAGAAAATCAGTACGATCGAGGTGTGATTCAAATACTCTTGGTCGGGTCCGTTATACATAGTACTTTCAAAATAATTGGTCCAGCAATTTTTTTTTGACTGATTTAAAGTAATGTTTGAAACAAATTCAATGAAAATACTTGAAAAATCAATACAACACCTACTTATTTGGTAAGATACGAGTATACAATTCTGGTTTTTCTGTATTGTAGATACCCATACATTATGTTTGATATAATTTGACTGAAAATACTTTTTTTAATATTTTAATTTTATTGAGTTAACACTTTCATAATCAATTAATAATCAAATGATCATGCGTTACTGACACGATCAAGCACCACTTATGAGCGACGCGATATAAAGCTAGAGGACACAATAAAGTTTCTAGCGCAGGCTAGAAATGAAATTTTCGTATCAGTCAACGTTTATAACTACTTTATAGACGTTGACTGATACGATTTTATTTTTGTTGATATGTTGTTGCAATATATATATATATATATATATATATATAAAATATTTTCGTGTGCTAGATATCGTAGTTGATGATGTGCAGGTATGACTACGATAAATATAGTGCAGACAGTACGTCAACGATGGAATGAGAAACTATTTCAAATAAGTATTATATATTCCTTAAACTCATTTCTAAAAACAAATGTCATTAGATATGTAGTGATTATTATATGCATTGAATTATGTCTGAATACGGGTATTTACAAGGTCCTTGCTGTCTCTCAGTAGTACCTGAAATAAATGATGGAACGTGAAAATCCAGCAATTTTCAATAAACATGAATAATCAACTAATATCAGTGAATCGTCTAAATAAACTTTTTTTCTCGATTATCTACCTAAAATTCCTACGCTTCCGATCTCTGGTCCGGTTGGATTGAATTATTTAATATTTAAATATTTAAATATTTAAATTTGAACTGGCGGGAATCAGTTTGGAACTAGGAGTTTACCTTCTCCACTAACGTGGAAAGAGCGTTCCAACCACTAAGCTATATTATAGTTGAGTTCCTAGTGCACTCATCTTTAATGAGCGGCCATCAGCGCTGCTTTCTCATTATTCTGGCTCGAGTAACGTTAAGATGAAATTGTGTGATATCGAGAGGCATGGACTTACGCCTATACCAAAAAATAAGCTGTCACGTTAATCTTCATTCAAGTTTCATGGCAAAGTTATCAAGACAATGCGACGTGTTCGGGAGCAGAACCAATCTCAACTAATATTTTCAACTAATGGACTACAGAACGTTTCTTACCATATAAGATAACCCAAAATCACAACAGTATTGAAGATAGTGAATGCAAAAAGGATTTCAACGACATTTTCAATTTTTTCGAGGTGATAATTTATCAAATCACTGTTGTCATGATCATCCGTCACAGGAACTGCCATTTTCACGAGATCACTCAACGCCTGAAGGGAAATCAACAGAAAACACTACTAATGATGGAGTGGATATTTTTCGCGCTGCAATTCGAGATACTACGTTGCAATTTGAAATGCGATGCATGACTGTACAATTAATAATTATAATAAATAAGTTCATAACAGATCATTTGCGGTTAGCAAAAGTCCAATAACCCTTCCATTTTATTTTTAAATATAAAGTGGAATTATTAATTAATTTTAATTCTAATTAGCAGTTTTGCAGTTTCAAGAAACAAGCTGTAAATATTGATACTCTGCAAATCGCAACAAATCATAATTGATGCAAGACCTATTATATTAATTTGATAACGAATTATGAAAATACACAAACAGACACACATATGCTGCAAGATTGGTTAGAATTATCCAGGGCACCTCAATCCATACAAATAATCAAGACAATTTCGGTTTTTGAAAATTGAAATGACTACTATAACATCCTTATCGAGATCTGTAAGTATATATAATCCAGCTTGGTTGAGGAAAAATATTTTCCTCTTTGCTTATTGCGTAGTGTAACTGCAGTGACATCGCTCATTCCTACTCTAATCGTTCTGAAGTCCAGACGTGTCACCTCACATTGCATTCGACCGATACAAGGATGTCCCAAAATGTAAGTAGATATCAGTCATTCATTCACTTTTCACTAAATAATTTAAAATATTTGTGATGACCAGTTTTAGCTCGAAAGCCGCCGCTTATTCCATTTAATTAAAACTAGGCTATGTGATAAATAATTCGCCCATATTCATCCTAAGGAAGATCATTTACAATCTGGACTTTCAATAGTAACATTCAATTATTGATAACATTTTCAGATTTTTAAACGGATGAAGAAAGTTTCGGACCCAGGTCCGGCCCCACTTATCGTTGAGCAGTTTCGAGAGCGGGCATTCAATTTAAAATATTATGGAGCCATACCAAGAGGAGTATCAAAGGTACGTTAATTATATAACTAGGATTATTGATTTATCGTGTAGTTTAAGACATCAATATGTTGTGTGTTTAGCTTGAACCCGTCGATCATAGTACTTTTTACGGTATCCATGAATCATTTTAGGAATGTCGATTTGAAAATTTCATTTCTCTCCGATAATGGATGATTTAATTTCAACATAAGTATTTCACAATTAGGGGAGAGGGGTCAATTGAAACAGAAAATGTTGAGCAATTTTTTGTGAATAGAATTATGAACAATCATTACTTCTTTTTCTATAAAATATTACTCCGGTATTCACTTTATGTTATCTCATCATCAAATAAGTGGCCAAATAATTAGAATTAAGGATAAAAATATAATTGTTCAGGACCGCAAAAAGGTTCAACCGCCTCTGATGTGGGCTCGATTGAATTACTCGCTGGGGTGAATCTCTGTGAGGGCGGGAAATATTAGATTAAGATGGTCTTATACTTGGATGAAAAGAGCTCGAACTTATACCATGTATCCCGTCGATGTTGACAGGTCCAATACAAATGGATGGAGGAGGAGTCATGGGAGTTATGCACACTCTTCGGGGAAACACAGATAAACAACACAGATGATCAGTCACCTACTAAGGTACAGTAGTGATATAGTTGCACTTGTAGATGTAACTGTTATGTTATTAATGTCTGGCGAGTTTGATTTGATGCGACAATGAAACCCTTCAAATAGTATTTCCTAGATTATATCAATTCTAGTATTTGTCTAACAAAACTATTTCGCAAAAATCTATAACTGACTACTTTGGTTTTTATCTTTATTTGTAGGGAGTACGTTTTGGTAAATATTTATTTTCAATAACATATTCGTTATGCTTTCAGGTGGAGATGTTTAGACTGGTGTTTGACCTCCGAATATATAGTCTATCCGTATAACTGATGACTTCTCCTAAACCATGCGACGGATTTGATGTCGTTCTCATAATCTGTAGGGTAATTTTTCACGGAACAGGCGCGGATACAGGGGTTGGCAATAGGTGTAATCGCCTTCTCTTGTTGAATGACCCAGAGTACGTTATCCCCATTAATTTTCCGAAATTAAGATATAATCACTCGATGACTGCCTTTCCTTCGATGAAATCCCAGATCCGCGCCTGCCACGATAGATGTATATATAATTAACACTTTTTTTGTATACTACACCCTTGTAAAGACGTGACGGGTAGCTAATTATAACTAAAAATCAAGTTGTGAAGTGATTAAATTTTGTATCCTATTATTATCATTCTTATTGTGTTTGTAACTTATATAATTTATCCGAAAGTTATCAAGAGTCACTTTAGGCACCTAATAAGCTGAAGGATATCGAATGTATTTTTATATGTAATATTATGGTATAATTTAAGGATAAGGTTAGAATTTACTAAATTATAACTGAAAAATAAATTGTGTAGCACTTAAATGGCGTATTTTATTCGTATTGCCTACATTTTTTTCCCGGAAGTAATTAACAGTTACTCCTATTATCGGGATTTCTCTTAGTGACTCTGGAATTTTTTTTCCTGTTGAACTATAAATGTAAGGGCACGCATACATACAGACAAGAATTCAATTCAAAAAATTGGGAAATCTAATTGTTCATTTTAAAGATTCTTTTCTATTCGGTGGCATCGAAACGAATCTAATGGGGTATCATCTTTCAAAATTGGTCGAGTTATTGATGAGGTATGACTGGACAGAGAAACGGCCATACTTACATTCATTTATATATATATATATATATACACATAACCCTCTTTCCTGGCCTCGCCGCAGTTGAGTAAATATTATGATAGAAAAGACGACTGTCAGTTGGGTGAGGTAACGAAAACGGTTCTGGGGTGGAAGCGTATTCGCGAGCCGACCCGTAAGTTGTCCTTCAGAAATGAAGGTTCTTTCTCAGCTGGCTTGTGCGAACTTCGCTAATAATATGAAAATTATTAGTTATGTTATGCGGACAGGTATGTATAAAGCACTTAAAAGTAAAATGACGACCGCTTATTGAATGTTTCGAACTTTTATGGAAAGGATGCAATGGTGATCTCGTTGATTGGCCAGCTCTAATAGTGCTTTCATTGGCTAAGCACATTGATTTGATAATGCAGTCCATGTGGATATTAACTATTATTTCCTACGATAAAAATTGCTAAATGTAATGTAAACTGTTATCTCCGCCTTCTCCCACACCCATATCACTAACAATATCCAATAGAAAATAGAATACAGCGCGCGACCATTAGAATTGTTAATAATTGTGCTCTACGCGGCACACTATTCGTTGAGTCATAGTTTACCTGTTAAACGAAACATTGATTGGTAGTTTCGTCCGCTATACCGTCAAAACATGGGGGGATAGCCTCATTTAGTTCAAATATTCATTAAATAAGGTTTATGATAATCATAGTTTCTAATTTATTTGTAACCTAATGAATATGACCCGAGTTCAGATGCTTATCTATTACTCATTTCATCCATCATTGGGCACACATAAAGAGTTATTGTTAATAGCTTTTTCGATGTAGAATCTGGAGTACATACAAATATTTATGACTTATACATGTAGAGTAATTATAGTATTCGTTGCCGAACTTTAATATCACTGACCTATACCAACGCATGTTGTCAATGCTGATAAATGCCTGACTTCATTTCATTGTACTGTCAGCAGCAAGTAAGCACACAGAATATATAATATATACAGTACGGGCAATGTGTAAATTAAAAAAAACCGGCCAAGTGCGAGTCGGACTCGCGCACGAAGGGTTCCTACCATTATCACCAAAATCACGTTTGCTGTATGGGAGCCCCACTTAAAAAATTATTTTATTTTGTTTTTAGTATTTGTTGTTATAGCGGCAACAGATTAACATAATTTGTGGAAATTTCAACTCTCTAGCTATAACGGTTCTTGAGATACAGCCTGGTGACAGACAGACGGACGGGCGGACCGCGAATTCTTAGTAATAGGGTCCCGTTTTTACCCGTTGGGTACGGAACCCTAACAAGCGCCATTTGCAAAGATTGTAGTGGTTGAGGCTTAAAGATAATTTCAATACTCTTATGATTGAAACGCAAGGGTCCATTTAGGTACAAACATCTGTATAAATTGCTTTACTCCGATACCGCGTAATTGTTGCTGTTTTATAGTAGAACCATATCAGGAAAAACGAATATTTAAATTTATCATTATCATGTATTACATTCTGCTATAATTAACAATATGGGACTTGCAATGGCGTCATCGGCTATTGTTGTTTATTTTCCATTGTATATTATCCAGACATATTTTAAATAGATCGGAAACGATCGCAAATAATTTGTGAACAATGTATCATGTTTCCCGACCGCGGCGAAGTATAAAAAGAGGGGTATATGCTTGACCTGAGTGTATGTATGTCTGTATGTATGTATGTATGTATGTATGTATGTATGTATGTATGTATGCATGTATGTATGTATGCATGTATGTGTATATGTATGTATGTCCGTTCTCTTGTACGCTCATAATTACTCAATGGCTTGACCGATTCCGGAATATGGCACGCTATTAGATTTGTCTTAACCGCATCACTGTGTGGTTGCTCGTCTTGATTTGTCTCAATAATATCCCTGCTTTGATTTGTCTTGATAGTATTACTTCTTTAATACTTGTCTTGATTCGACGAGTATCACTGGGTACTACATAAAGTTCGGGACAGTCAGTTTTTCCAATATTTTAATTTAAATTTTTGTTCAAAGGAAATTGAAAATGTGAGTTCTCTGATTTCCCTGCATGTACCGCATATTTCTACATATTATTGATAAAAAGGCGATCACCCTGGTGCATTGACGCCGTGAACCAGGTTGTTTACTGGAAACACGAGTATTCCGAGTCGACTTATAAATATGGAATGAATTGATTATATTGTTCTTAAATTAGCCGCTCTCCATTGTCAAAAAAGGGGTGTTTGTTCAGTGGGCATAGGGCTCACGTTGTTCTCAGAAGAAAAATGGCTGAACGAGAAATGCAGGGTATTTTGCCGTAAATTATACCAGTTTGCTATTAACTAATTTACTTTTATAGTTATAAAATAATTTCGACTCCGCCTGTTTGATATAAGTTTCCTGAAGTGCTTAGAAAGCAAGATTGTGATCGTTCCATGAACACTGGAGATGTTTTTCTGAAATACGCAATTGTTTCCTGGTCGAATATCAGTTTAGGCTGACAGTACTGTCGTCAGCCAGGTGCAGTTTTCATTTTATATTAATTTTAGTTTTGATATATCCCAATCCCACAATTTACCTACATTCGAGACGTCATTGTTATGAACCAAATATATAACTAACGTCATAACTTGTTGCTGCTGTAACGATATTGACGTCATTTCGACGCGTACGTGCCAGGCGGCATATAACTGCGGTTTTACGGCACACTTACGCGACAAGTGAAACCAAAAGATAATTACATGAGTTGCATTGACGTGAAGCCTTGTTTGCTCTAGGCTAGTAATAAAGTTGACTAGCATAGATTTTGGTTTTAAAAAAATCGCTTCTGTTGAAAAAAAAGAACAAAACTAAGCGACTTGACTCAATTACTTACCTCTAAAACTCGCTCACCTAATTGACTCAACGGTATTTTTAGTTTTTGTATACATTTAATTACTAAATTGCTTGCTATTTGGGATAATTTTTATGCCTAGTGCACATACATTCGGATAACTCTAAAATTACATAAGGCATTTTATTACTTTATGTTAGAACTATATCGTAAATATTATAATAACGCATTTATTATTTCTCATGTAATGGACTAAATACGACCCGTTCGTTCAACGCGATAACACCTAAAACCCAATTGCATCATCGGTTATTATTACTCACATAATATTTCATATTATCCTTATATCCGAATAGCCACGTGCATACCACACGATACCATTTACATGGGATATGTAACATATTATTTACAGTAATACACTAATGGCGATCGCAGTAGAACCAAATTCCTTCCTTATAATGTGTTAGGGCGACCAATTGTAAAACTTGCCAATATTGTTCGCTCTGTTATTGCCTACGATGAAATAATATTGTTAGTAATATATTTTATTTTATTAATCCATGAAAAAAGCTGGTGAAGGTATACGAACATAACATTTTTAAAGCTAGAACAATTCCTTAGCGTGGTCAAAAAATAAATTAATGCAAATTCATAAGTAGTGCCATCGCCCTTGCCTACCCTTCATGCACCGTATGAATGCATAGATATCAAACACGGGAGTGCAATAACCCGGTGCATTGTCCCTGTAACTGTGGCGTTTTCCGAGGTTTACCGGATAGATAAGTGTTGGCGGTTGGCTTATATATATATATATATATATATATATGGAATTACTCATTCCTTTGTACCGTTACTAACTTCCTTTTATCCTTCAAGGCTAGATGCATACCTATAAGACGCGTAGCTCACGTGATCTTCAAAAAATGGTTGTTCGTGAGACCTACGGGCGGCAAAAATGAAACTCTCTCCCAATCCGGTGCATAATTTGATAAAAGATAAAATCATATTCATTAGCTCGAGAACAATCATAAATCATTTATATTCAGTCATACATTGTAGTGTCATGCATGTATTTATTAATATGTGATATTATTTCATTTTTCCTACATCACGGTCATTGGAATGTATAATATAATGGTGTATAGCTGTATTCACTTCGTATTGTGAAAGTTACCAAAACTTTTTGTATTTTTTATGCTGTTGATGTATGTGATGATGCCCTGTAGAAAAAAAGAAACTTGGTATCCATTTTGTATCTTATACCTTTTAACTAAAGTTACCAGATTATTTCCCTATTATTTTTTTAAAGCTAATTAACATAAGTACTATTTGTATATATTACTTTTCACATTAATGAACAATAATAGCATGAAATTATGCTGGACATTTATTAATTCATAACAAGGTGGTTTCCATGCTCACGTTTGCTACCTAATACTCATGTTTAAGTGCGCACTTTGGCAAGCAGGAACGGGTTAATTTTAAATCAATGGTAGGGATAGTGTTGATGGTGGGGCAGGGTACCTTTAACGAACGGTCCTGGCCGGAGCAAGCCCTTCAAAATAGAGTCGACTGTATTAATAAGAACTTGTAAATTCGAATGTTATCTGACGTCAAAATTTCATTAAAAAACTCTTTACACACGTAATACAGTTATCGATAACACAAATAAAATGTAACTACGATACATTTAATAATAATATCCTCTATTAACAATTATATAATCAATAATGTAATTCCAGTTACCACTGAATTGTAATATCGGAAACATTGACTACCTGTATATTTTATGAGAAAATATTTTTTTTATTTATGTGAAAAATATTATCGTTAACCTGTTATGTCAGAAAGTTTTATTTTCCACCTAAACTATGGAAGAAGTTCATTTGTTTGGGAAGGGTGTAAAGCAGGAGTAATTTCATTCTTAGTAAATGTAATGCTATAAATTATCTATTTATGATGAAGAGCAGTAACAATGATAGGTCCAGAAAAATACTGGATAAAATCAGTACAGAAAAATATACCTGTAAATGACCACGTCTTTATTTTAGCCTTACTACAGGTTAAGTCCATACCGACACTGAATACTACGTCACGGCTTGTAATGCAATGCGTAAATCTGGAATGGAATTTTGAGACTAACCGCTATTAGGGTAAATTGTATTATGTGTGGTTATGTGTTCAGTGACATAACCTCATGTAAATAAACTAGAAAAGATATTTTGAAAAAGGAAAACTAGTTATTGTGGCAAATTACAGCTACAGTGTCGGAATATTTAATTTCCAGGATATGTCACATGTCCTAATCTAAGTGAAATAAAACTCATACGATATTGCTAAACTACACTCATTTATTTGGAGTATCCTAATCTAATACATCGGGTTATTATTAGTGTAAATTGGAAACAGTGTTTTTACACAGATTTGGATATCTGCTTTTGTTTTGACTGATATTGACGACGCTTCCAACGTGCCGCCAATCTCCACCTGATTGCAAGCAAATGTAGTCTCAGCTTCATCGTCCAGCTGTCTGCGAACGCGGCGGCGATTCCCAGCCGCTCCATCCGATTTTGCATATCTTCCAGGTCGCGAAGGTCATCGCACAGCGAACTGGATAAAAAATGATTATTTTTATTTGCAAGTTCACCTCTTGCATTATTAGGAGTCTTTACAACATCGCCCATTTAATCTCTCTTCGGTCTTCCTTTTTATATGAACACTATGCATTGGAAGTATGTAAGCTCACTTTGCTTATCATATTCTCACATAGCAACAGGCGACGTATGGTTTAGGATGACGTACCTATAGGCAACTTCAATGGCATCCATTAATTTTAACCTCATTTACTGTATTAAACGGTCACAAGGAAAACCGCAACGGATTTATCGCTTGGTATTATAATGTAGCATAACCGTTGTTTCCAATGTTAACTATGTTAGAATCGGCTTAGTAGTTGTGGCGCTCAAGATAAATATAAGTAGGGTCAAGGCGGGAGTAGTGGCTCGGATTTTTTTAATCGTCTGTACTTCTCAAAATACATTACATACATGGATGAGCGACTACGAATTTGAAAGCTAAGGTTAGAAGCCACAATTTGCGACCGTAGTTTCCGATTAAAAGACATCTGCATAGAAAATATATGGATTTCAAACAAAAAAAATGAAATTAAGCCACTGTTGACACCCACCGTACACAGTAGTTCACGCCTGTAGTGTACAGTGGCTCGACTTGTACATAGTGGTTAGAAAAATATTTTCGACAAAAAAAATTTTAGTATGTGTAAAACTTGTATTATTAAATTTGTATATTAACAAAAATCAGAGACGTTAATAACGAAGTGAAAAATATAATAATACTTAAGTACTTAAGTACTAAGGTTAGTAGTTAGTACTAAGGTCAGTAGTTAGTACTAAGGTCAGTAGTTAGTACTAAGGTCAGTAGTTAGTACTAATAAATCTAGAGCCACTGTGTACTTTTGCAAAGTGAGTCACTGTACACTTTGCTGCTATTTTATTATTTTTATCAATCAAAATTTATACACGCGTTATAGGTTATGAACACTACGTTGAGTTGAATAAGAAGATGAGCATCTATCAAGAGAATGCATGGCATATACTTTGAACATCAAACTTTCAAGCTATAAACGTTCAAAGTTACCTTAAAATATAATTTCAATACCCTACTAAGAGAACTTAACCTAGATATGCGAATGCGCGTTACACGTTCCGAAATCATTAGTTCAGTTGAATTTGGCTGTCAAACATTCCCGAAAATAAATTAAATGACAAGATAGCGCTGCTAGTTTTGACGTAACGGGCTCGAGCCAGTGTACCCGACCGAGCTACTGTTTCCGCCTTGACCCTAAGCATAAACATACATAAAAACACAAATGCAAATATAGATGGAATGCTAAAGTCTTATCCTTCCTTCCAGCACTACCGAATTTGAGTAAAATGTTAATGAGGCAAGAAATTTTTTTTCAGCCCAATTTAATAGTTTTTTTTTCTGTGTAATTATGTGATCAGCATCTGAGATAACATCAACAGTAAAATAGATTGGGCAAACTTTGATTTCTTACTTTTCATGTTCTCTTCGATTCGGCCCAAATGGAAATGAAATTAATTTCGATATTAAAATAAACACATTAAAAGCATTGAGGTACTCACTTTTCCTGGTTATGCACCATTGCGGCAACTTCGATGAACTAAATATCTTGGTAAATGCATTGCTCTTTTATAACGGATCCAGTTTTGTCGCGAGTCCTGCGCGTGTGTGCAACGGATAAAATTTGCACAAAGGGTTCACAGGGCACTCATCTTCGAAAAAAATACTTTGTACAGAGCGAATACTGTCGAGTATTTGGTGCTGGGATATTTTTTCATACAATATATCAATGATATGATATGAATGATGATATAATATCATCATTCATATCATGAAAGTAGATCATTTCTGTTGATTACAAATTTCTCTAAATTATAAAATACGAAGTAAGGCGAAGGAGGCACACATAGCAACTTTTATAGGAGTAACTTTTACAAACACTACATATTTTATGCTCAAACATATTGTTTAATAAATAACACGCAAATTCCTGTAGCGTAACGGTACTAATAATAGGGAAATTTAACTATCGGTGGAAGTAAAGAACATTGAGTTTCACTTAATTACAATTCCAGGTTTCCAACTAGACTTACGAGGCTTGGGTTCAAAAGCCTACCTAGTCAAGCGATGGTTTCTAAATGAAAACGGGGGCGTCGAATGATAAGCGCCATGCTAACTGCTTAAAGGCCCTAGGTATCTAGCTTGAATACTAGAGCATCCAAATATCTATTACTAGGTGCTTAGTCATCAGCAGTGTGACACCCCTAGTTGTCTTGGACGATGAATAAATACGGTAGTTGTTTAAAATGCAGTCGTTGCATTATCTAAATTCGGTATTCACGTTGCATTTCATAAGTGTCTGCAACCTCGTGTGTGTGTGTGTGTGTGTGTGTGTGTGTGTGTGTGTGTGTGTGCAAATTCGGGTCCTTTTATACATTCAAGTCAAAATGTTGTCGATAACATGTACTCCTGCAGTCATCGGGTCTATAATATTCGTTATTAAAAATATCGCCTATCAAAACCTATATCGTCTGTCTATTCTGTTAATTTGGCTGAATTCAGTTTTGCATAATTTACAGGAGAAAAGAAAACTGGATTATACCCCGTCTGATCTATATCTAATCTATACTTTCCCTAACGGCTTCCCTATCGTTTTGAATATTCATGTCGTCGTCATTCCTTTACGATATGGTAGGTAATCGTATAAACTCTTAATCCGCTCAGAGGGCAATATTGCCCAAGAATATGAACTTAGTAAGTCCATAAATTAGACCAACGTTATATTATTTATTAGTGAGTAATATATTGGAGAACAGTGAACAAGTTTTCCGGTTTCAATATATTATAAATATATCTTTGTTATAACAATTCTGGGATTTATTTTGTAAAAGAATACCAACATATTGCCTCCCACTACCACCTAGCAACAATATTACCGCATCGAATAATAAGATCCGCAGCAAAGAAGGAAAAAACATGTTTTTTTTTCGAATCTAACTTGCATTTCATACATGCAAATTTACTTTTATCGCGGTGCACTTTATTTGCATCGTCCAATGTATGATGCTGATGAAAACTTAACATGAACCGTCGTTTCGGTCATTGTACTGGGTTCTTTACATTAATATTCGCGTTGGTTACGGAAAACTTTTGCGATTTTGTCTACTGAACATCAATTATATTCTCAGGATGCCGTGGGATAGGTTCGCTGGATAAATACGAAAGATGTGCAATTTAGACAAGGTATATCCAATCAGGGATAATATTATTTTTGTAAAAAATTCACGACATTTTTAAATTCGCAAACCACAGTTACAAGAGAAACTCATCCATGTATTTTGTCTTGAATATTGATTACCCGTTGCAGGTCGAAAAGTTACGATATTTTTTTTCCGATATGACATTGGACCGATAATAAGTATCTGTTCAATTAATTTCTTTTTACACCCGCACCATCACTGTCCTTTCACAGCAATAATGGAGGTTAGTATCAGAGTTGAAAAGACTTAAGTAAACCTCCGCTAATCATTTCAAGTGTACTTAACATGTTCGCTTCCTCCACCGGCGAGGGTTCTTTCGCGATTGATACCGTATTTTTGTATGTTAAACAATCAGCACTTAATGATGTAAATCTTCAGCATAATTATTAAATATTGAATTTCAGGTTCAGTATTAAATCGGTTAGTTATTGGTTTTTCGGGAGGTGGAACTGTGCTCACAGGTTTCCGACCTACTTTGACTGAGAATTCAATTCCTGTATCATCTCTTACAACCTGCATATAATTATCTGATGACCTGGATTGTTTTACACTCACCTCCCTTTTCTTACGAGCTTGAATAGTCTCCTTTGAAATTTGAACACTGGCGACGTTTAGATTTTCTTCATTAGTGCAAATTGGTATTCTTGTTATCTGTGGTTGTCTCACCCACACGGCTCTATCTAACACTTTTTCATCTTTGGATGTTAAGATTAGTTTGACAAACCAATCACCTTGCATTATGTTGTTTACGTTATTCAAAACATGTGCTTCCTCAATAAACCACTCGTTAGCCACGGAACATGAACGAAAAAAAAAAATCTCGTTGGGATGGTGTTAAAGTTACATTAATCTTTTTATCACTCGTCTGTCTCTAATAACAGAAACACTGATAATGGTAACAAATTACTAATAAACATTTTTTTTTCTTGAGATCTGAAGGCGGTTGTCACACTGCCGCCGCGTCTCGTTGCGAGACGCGGAGCAACGGACTCGCATGCGGAGACAACGCACCAACGTCCGAGTTTTCTCCGCACCTCCATCCGGAGCTGCGACGCGCGACGTCCCGCGTTACTTCCGTCTCGCGTTCATTTCACATTCGAACGTTAAGGTGAAAATAGTTCCTATTTGTCGATAAAATGGACACGGTACTTATTCAGAACGCTGCGGTGATACTTTCAGTTTGGTTTTTGTACAATCGAGTCATAAAACGCAGAAGACACTGGGTACTTCCCTATTTACATACCAGACCTATAAATGGATCTTTTGCTAGATATTACCAAGATTTAAGGCAACACGAAGAATTTTTTTTAAATTGCACCCGCGTCATTTGATTATTTGCTAAGCAAAATTGGAGTGATTATTACTGGCGCGGACACAAATTTTCGACGTTCTATTATAGCGGAAGAAAAGCTACTACTTCAATCTTCAATTATACTTTTATAAGAATTCCTAGATTATGATTAAACGAACGACTTTCAATTTAAAAAATAAACTTATAGACGTCGATATCCATTGCGCCTACGTCCTTTCTTGCACTAAAATCCGTACGGCACTGCGGAGCTCGGTGCGACATACCCTGCGGCACGCACCGCGTCTCCGTCCGAGCGCACGAGTCGTCGTGCGTCTCGGTCCTCCGCGCGTCGAGGCGGAGCCAGTGTGTCGTACCATGCGATTTTTATACACTCGCGATCAAAAAAATCGACTCAAACTAATTTTTAATTTCATCGTTTAATATCTCAGGAACCAATCATGAGATCAAAAAAGCGGTACCATTTTAGAGCTAACAGTGTCAGCTTTCAATACGAGCATGTTTTTCAGGCGAAAAATTTCAGTTCATGAAAAACAAGCTAGCATACCAAGGAGGTGTAAAATTTGGGTGCAAAAATGACCTTAACAACGAAAGAAAAAACATTTTCATGAACGAATAACAATTTATTTTTATCTTTAATACCTGGTGTTACCACCAAAAACCTTTTTCACACATGCCATGCGTCTCTTCATTGACCTTATCAGCTTCCTGATGGTATCCTGGGGGCATGCTTCCCACTCTTCGACCAAAGCTTCTTTCAGGGCCAAAATTGTCTCCGGAGCAGGATTGCGAGCTCGAACCTTGCGTTTCAGGTAATCCCATAAGTGCTCGATAGGATTTAAATCAGGACTCAGAGGTGGCCACTTCAGAGTCGGGATGCCAACTGCGTCAAGGTACTCCTTTGTGACGCGGGCGGTATGACAAGGGGCGTTGTCTTGCATGAAATGGAACCCCTCGTCAAAGAACCCGGCGTAGGGGACGACATGGTCTTGCAGGATGTCGGTGATGTACCTGTCTGCATTCAAACCACCGCCTCGACCCCCGCCATCAACAAAAACCAGCTCGGTCCGCCCCTCCATGGAAATCCCCGCCCACATCATGACGGAACCTCCACCGTAGGCGACTGTTTCAGCGAAGCAACACTGGGCGAACCTCTCTCCAGGTCTTCGGTACACCCGTCCTCTTCTGTCGCTGCCATGGAGACACACTCTGCACTCGTCGCTGAAGAGTACGCGGCTCCATTGGTCGTAGGTCCAATTTTCGTAGGTCGCCACGAATTCCTTCCGAGCGTCCCGATGCCTCTGAGTCAGTTTGGGCCCAGTAGCAGGTCTTCTTGGGGTAAGGTTGGCTTCCTTGAGTCTCCGCCGAACTGTTGAGGTGCTAACAGGCACAACCCGGTTCCGCATCAGGTCTTGCTGGATGGCAACAGCGGTACGGTGGCGATTACGAAGACTGGAGGTGGCGATGAAGCGGTCATCCCTCTCCGATGTGCACCGCTGACGGCCAGATCCTTGTTTCCGTTTCAAGGTTCCAAACCGACAAAACCGACGATAAACTCTGGAGACAGCAGACTGGCTTAAATTCAGCTGCTCAGCAACAGAACGCTGCGAGAATCCTCGATTCACCAAGGTGACGACTTCGGTGGCTTCAGCTTCGGTGGTATCCATTTTTCGAAGGTGATTCCGGTGTAAGATTGCGAGGAGATGTGCACTGGTCAACTTCTGATAAGCGAATGATAAGAAATAACCGGTTACACCGGTTTTTATTGGTCTCAAGAGGGCACAACTCGTGCATATCATAACCATGTAAAATGCCATTTTGTACAAAAACTGCGATAACCTAAAAACTACGCAACTGCGATCGATGTCTTTTACTGTTTTTTGTAGCTGAATAAATTCGTAATAAAATTGCATTCAAAGTTTTATTAAAATATTTCCCGCTTTCCGGAAATACGACCAAAAGTAAAAAATGTTGCTTGAGTCGATTTTTTTGATCGCGAGTGTATACAGAATCAAGATTCTACATACAAAGTTAAAAAACGCATCAATGGACGTCGCTGCGAGATGCGGAGCAGTGTGACGTCCGCCTAACTCTGAAATATACAACCACAACGTCACTCCGCCTATTTTACAATTCAACTACTATTTGCTAGTACACTTATTTTGATCATGCTTTTATATTAGATAGCTTGGCACAGTTCTCTTATCCATTTCGTTCTTGACATGGATTTCAAACCTATTTTGTTCTTGGCATGCTAATCATGTTCACTGAAAGAGGCACGCCAACATTTAATAAAAAACACGTTGCCAACTCATTATAGTTGTTTTAAATCATATCACTGGAAATGTAAGGCTATGGTCTCCTATTTTATGCTCTACGCGGCGTCTGACGTTAGCGTCAACATTCAATTCCGTTCCGATCGACGTCTGGACGCAACGCACAGCGTCGGCGGTCAATACGTCCGCAGCAGAGAATGGCGTTTTAGTCGCTGCTCGCGAGCGGTCACGTGCCGTAGTGTTTTTACGTGCGGTAGTGTTTTTGCAATCATGGATGTTCTAAAACTTTTAATGGTGTATTTGTTACTGGAAAAAGAGGCACAAGACGACCGTATAAGGAGAAAATTACGGGCAACACGGCATCGGTTGTTTTTGAAGCGGAAGAAAGAAGGATGTTTCAAGATTTTGATAGAGAAACACTTAAAAGACAATGACTCAAAATTTACTGAATATCTTTGTGTTAATCAAGAGAATTTAAATATATTGTAGGTTTAGTGCAGGGAGATATAAAAAAATTACCATCAAGAAGACATCCTAAACCCATATCAGTTGAAGAAAAAGTTGCTGTTACACTGAGGTAAAATCATCTTTTATTTTAGAAATAATAATCACTACTACAAGTATCTTCAGGCATAGTCATTGGAATAACAAAATATAATAAATAAATGTTAATTATGTTGTGCTCTGCACAAGTAGTAATCACTACAAAAATCTTTAGGTATATAGCTATACAAATCAAATATTAATTATGTTCTGCTCTTCACAAGCTAAAATAATCACTATTCCAAGAATCGTCTGGCATAGGAGTCATTGCTGAAGTAAGTTTTATCTCTGTATCCGATACTAACTGATATACTTTCGTTCTGATGGAAGCTTGTTCACGGGGCGGAAAAGTCTCCACTACTTCAGCCATTGACTCGACAACATGGTACTTATCAGTGTCAAATTTAGATTTCATTTTGATACATGATTCTATTAATAGTGGCACGTTATGGGGCAGGTCTATGACTTTTAACCCAGGTTCTTATAGCTCCGGTTGCGTTTAACAGGTCCAGAGAAGACATCATTAAGCTTAAAATTTAAAATTGCAACTTTCAAAATTCGCAAAGCGCACGCGCACCGTTTATGAGTCAAGAGTTTGTTGTGTAAATAAAATTAGATACTACACCCGCTTATATAACTCGACTAAGAGAGCGCGGCGGGGAGAATAATTATCAACAAATATGTATATGCTTAATTACATGATTGAAATGTATTAATAATAAAAATATTTTTTTTACATGTCCTCATTGTCACTATAGTCAGATATACTTTCAGAGTCGAGCATGAGCTCGAACCTCCATAGGTTGAGGTATTCCTCTGGTGGCCCGACCCACACCTCTCGATCTCTCACATTATTCATTGGTGGTTGCACCCCATCGCTCTGCTGCGGTTACACCCTATCGCTACGCTGCTGCTCACGCAGCCTTTGTAAAATCCCCAGCAGATTTGCACCCGTTTGGATTGGTGGCGAGTTGGATGTACAACCGCCACCTTTTTAGGTGACGGTTGTAAAGTACCTTTTTCCCGTGTTTTGGATGTTCCTGCTGTATTCATACAAAAAGGATTGGATGATACGTGGCAAATTGATCTTATTGATTTACAGAAGTACTCTCGAGATAATACGGGGTATAAATATATTTTGGTGTGTATTGATACATTTTCAAAGTATTTATGGATGCAACCATTAAAGTCTAAAAATAAAACTGATGTATGCAATGCAATGATGCAAATACTTAAGGGTAGTAGACATCCAAAAAATTTACAATCTGATGCTGGTAAAGAGTTTTACAACAAAGATTTTTCTAATCTAATGAAGAGATTTAATATAAATCATTACTCTACCTTTACCATATTGAAAGCATCGATCGCTGAACGTGTGATAAGAACTATAAAACATTGGATGTGGCAGATGTTTAGCCTTAATGGATCCTACAATTGGACGAGACATTTGACAAGTCTCACCGAACGATATAATACAAAGGATCACTCTACCATTAAAATGCCGCCTTCAAAAGTTAATAAAACCAACTCTACGGCTCTACTTCATAAGGTTTATAATTATTTGAAGATAAAGTCACCATCCAAGCTTAGAGTGGGTGATTACGTCAGAATATCTAAATATAAATCAATTTTTGCAAAGGGCTATACGGCAAATTGGACTGCTGAAATATTTCAAATTGTAAAGGTGAATACTACTCAACCTACCACTTATCTATTGCAAGATTCCAACGAAGAGCCTATATCTGGATGTTTTTACGAGCAAGAACTGCAAAAAGTTAAGAATCCTGACATTTACCTTGTAGAGAAGGTTTTGAAGCGAAAGGGAAATAAAGTTTACGTTAAATGGATGGGTCTAAACGAAAAAACTTGGATCGATAAGAGTAATGTTATCAATTGATCTTTTGTATTATCACTTGTGAAAAAATAAAATTATAGTTGATATTATCTGCAATTTCATTTACAACCCAAACATCGCACATGTAAAATAAAACAAACAATTTACACACATAACACAAAATAAAACTTATTAAAATCGAAAAAAGCCAAATTAAAAATAGAATAACAATGGCGAAATAGCCAAAATTAATGAAATACACACAAAAAAATTATTCGATAGAATAACAATCGCAAAAAAGCTAAAATTAATGAAATACACACAAACAATTATTCGATAGAATAACAATCGCAAAAAAGCTAAAATTAATGAAATACACACAAAAAATTATTCAATCATGAAATTAAGCATATGTTCTTTATGATGAAACATGTTTTCGCTAAGCGTTAATATTAGAAAAAAACAATTGCAAATCATTTACAATATGACATAGTTACTATTTCTATTTAATATCTAAAAAATCATGTACGACAATCAATAATAAAGTGATAAAGTTTTTTACCATTTTATCATCAAAATATGAATATTTAAAACAATCTGGTGGTATTTTTTCAAAAAGGAACATGAAAGTGATATAATCTACATTTATTTCCCCAACAGATTCTTCAAAATATGATGTAATTTTATCCCACATACACAGAAGGGAATAGTACATAAAACAATTATTATTGTTATAATATATTGTAAAAAGGTAATGACGTAATTTATATCTGATTGAATTTAACGGCATCTCATTTACCCAATAATGAATAAATTCATTGTCATCTAATTGTTCAATAAATTTTTGCTTAAATTTATTAACATTTATGGACAATGTCATTTTATCTGAAAATAAATAGAAAACAATAATGTAAATTAGCTCCTAACTTTTAAATTTATCAAATCACTTCACTTCACTGAAATGCAATCTCAAAGGTACAACCCACGGCACCTTTCACAATCATGTAAATACTGCCACTATTTAAAGTGTTCAAAACTTCATCATCCAGGTCGTTAAAACGTGCCGGTAGAGAGACGCTCCCAATGTCTTTTATCACCACTACGACGTGGAACTTATCAGTGTCAAATTTAGATTTCATTTTGATGCATGACTCTATTAATAGAGGCACGTCATGGGGCAGGTCTTTGACTTTAACCCAAGTTCTTATAGCTCCAGTTGCGTTTAACAGGTCCAGAGAAGACATCATTAAGTTTGCAATTTAAAAATTTAAAAATTGCAACTTACAAAATTCGCAAAGCGCACGCGTACCGTTTATGAGTCAAGAGTTTATTGTGTGTAAATAAAATTAGATACTACACCCGCTTATATAACTCGACTGAGAGAGCGCGGTGGGGAGAATAATTATCAACAAATATGCATATGCTTAATTACATGATTGAAACGTAACAATAATAAAAAAATATTTTTTTTTTTTACATATCCTCATTACATATCCCGACTTGGAGCCCATTTTTTTTATTTGTAAGTAATAGTTTAGTTTATATGTAGTTTTATTTTAATGGTAAGTTATACTGTAATAAAAAAGTAGTTACACCTCATTATCACTATAATCAGTTATATCAGAGTCGAGTATGCGGTCGGGTCTCCAAAGGTTGAGGTATTCCTCTGGCGGCCCGACCGACACCTCTCGATCTCTGGCGTTATTCATTGGTGGTTGCTGATGGACCCCTTCGCTCTGCTGCTCACGCATCCTTTGCAAAATCCCCAGCAGCTTTTGCACTCGTTTGGATGGGCGGCGAGTCGTATGTACAACCGCCACCTTTTTAGGTGACGGTTGTAAGGCACCTTTTTCCAATGTGCTGAATGTTCCTGCTGGGGGACACGGCTCAGGTTGATGTGGTGCCAACGATGGTGACGGTGATGGCTGCGTAGGCGGCGGCTGCGTGGGCGGTGCTCGCGTGGGCGATGGTGGTGGCGTTGGTGGTGGTGGAGTTGGTAGTGGTGATAACAGGAATGCTGCACGTAGCATAATAAAATTGCTCTACCCCGTGGTGGTGATGGTGGTGGAGGGGGGTTCTCGTTGAGCGAGTTTAATGTCGATTTACGATGCATTATATCGCAAACTGAATTGTAAAACAGACGGGAGTGACTTTAAATACTCGTTCTATATCCCTCCTTACTAAACACATGCCAATACTACGTGTTTGTGTGGGGTGTTTATTTTTATCTGCACATTTGCATCTAATTAAAATAATAATATGTGTTACTTGCTTTCATTGTTTTCACACCACTATGCATTGCAGCTTGAGCTGCATATTGGCATTCGTGGGAACGGAAATTAGTTTTTTTCTTTCTTTAAAAAGTACCAAATGTTGTCTTTACATCTTAGAATGAAGCATACTTATATTATCATTTACAATCATTGTTTTAACATCATCATTAAGGATATAAAATTGATGGACGTTTTTTCTTTGATATATGTGGAGAGTTTTCGCAAAACGAAACTTGACCACTAGATATTTTACTCAATTCTGAAATTGCCCAAATTTGCATTTTTTCTAAAGTATTTTTGTATGTTCAACAATCAGCACTTAATGATGAATTATCTTCAGCATAATTATTAATATCTTGAATTTCAGGTTCAGTATTAAATCGGTTAGTTACTGGTTTTTCGGGAGGTGGAACTGTGCTCACAGGTTTCCGACCCACTTTGACTGAGAATTCAATTCCTGTATCATCTCTTACAACCTGTATATAATTATCCGATGACCATGATTGTTTTACACTCCTTTTCTTACGAGCTTGAATTTCTTTGAAATTCTTTGAAATTTGAACACTCGCGATGTTTAGATTTTCTTCATTAGTGCAAATTGGTATTTTTGTTATCTGTGATTGTTTCACCCACACAGCTCTATCTAACACTTTTTCATCTTTAGATGTTAAGATTAGTTTGATAAACCAATCACCTTGCATTAAGTTGTTAACGTTATTCAAAACATGTGCTTCTACAATAAACCACTCGTTAGCCACGGAACATGAAGGAAAAAAATAATCTCGTTGGGATGGTGTTAAAGTTACGTTAATCTTTTTATCACTCGTTTGTGTCTCTAATATCAGAAACACTGATAATGGTAATAAATTACTAATAAACATTTTTTTTCTTGAGATCTTAACGTTGAAATATACAACCACAACGTCACCCCGCCTGTTTTACAATTCAACTGCTATTTGCTAGTACACTTATTATGATCATGCTTTTATATTAGATATCTTGGCACAGTTCTCTTATCGATTTCGTTCTTGACATGGTTTTCAAACCTATTTTGTTCTTGGCATGCTAATCATGTTCACTGAAAGAGGTATCACATGCCAAGATTTAATAAGAAACATGTTGCTAACTCATTATAGTTGTTTTAAATCATATCACTGGAAATGTACAACTCTGTTACTAACCCACACCGTTTTAATCAACTTAAAGTTGAATAATGTATTATAGGGGAATACAAATGCATTTGACTACATTCCCCTTTTATCTGAAATGCAGTGAGACTATATGCATTATTAACATACATTCTTTAGTCAACTCGAGGCTAGATGATGTATCATAGGGGTAATGAGTGCGTTTGCAACATAGAAATGGAGTGAATATCTATCTTTCAATATAATGATCCCATTTACTGGACCATCGCTTCAGCAGCGTTGGCATGCGGCGAGGTCACTCGCATCTAGGTCACATGCATTTACTGATAAGAGCAACCACAGAAATACCTATACAATCACTATATACCTATAGTGGTCCAGAATTGTCTCATGTCACTATATACGTCACTATATACCTAAAGTGGTTCAGAACTGTCCTTTTCCCCCTACTATTGCTGAAGTAAGTTTTATCTCTGTATCATCTAGCTGACATACTTTCGTTCTGATGGAAGCTTGTTCACGGGGCGGAAAAGTAGTCTCCACTACTTCAGCCATTGACTCGACAACATGGTACTTATCAGTGTCAAATTTAGATTTCATTTTGATACATGACTCTATTAATAGTGGCACGTTATGGGGCAGGTCTATGACTTTTAACCCAGGTTCTTATAGCTCCAGTTGCGTTTAACAGGTCCAGAGAAGACATCATTAAGCTTAAAATTTAAAATTGCAACTTACAAATTTCGCAAAGCGCACGCGCACCGTTTATGAGTCAAGAGTTTGTTGTGTAAATAAAATTAGATACTACACCCGCTTATATAACTCGACTAAGAGAGCGCGGCGGGGAGAATAATTATCAACAAATATGTATATGCTTAATTACATGATTGAAATGTATTAATAATAAAAATATTTTTTTTACATGTCCTCATTGTCACTATAGTCAGATATACTTTCAGAGTCGAGCATGAGCTCGAACCTCCATAGGTTGAGGTATTCCTCTGGTGGCCCGACCCACACCTCTCGATCTCTCACATTATTCATTGGTGGTTGCACCCCATCGCTCTGCTGCGGTTACACCCTATCGCTACGCTGCTGCTCACGCAGCCTTTGTAAAATCCCCAGCAGATTTGCACCCGTTTGGATTGGTGGCGAGTTGGATGTACAACCGCCACCTTTTTAGGTGACGGTTGTAAAGTACCTTTTTCCCGTGTTTTGGATGTTCCTGCTGTATTCATACAAAAAGGATTGGATGATACGTGGCAAATTGATCTTATTGATTTACAGAAGTACTCTCGAGATAATACGGGGTATAAATATATTTTGGTGTGTATTGATACATTTTCAAAGTATTTATGGATGCAACCATTAAAGTCTAAAAATAAAACTGATGTATGCAATGCAATGATGCAAATACTTAAGGGTAGTAGACATCCAAAAAATTTACAATCTGATGCTGGTAAAGAGTTTTACAACAAAGAGTTTTCTAATCTAATGAAGAGATTTAATATAAATCATTACTCTACCTTTACCATATTGAAAGCATCGATCGCTGAACGTGTGATAAGAACTATAAAACATTGGATGTGGCAGATGTTTAGCCTTAATGGATCCTACAATTGGACGAGACATTTGACAAGTCTCACCGAACGATATAATACAAAGGATCACTCTACCATTAAAATGCCGCCTTCAAAAGTTAATAAAACCAACTCTACGGCTCTACTTCATAAGGTTTATAATTATTTGAAGATAAAGTCACCATCCAAGCTTAGAGTGGGTGATTACGTCAGAATATCTAAATATAAATCAATTTTTGCAAAGGGCTATACGGCAAATTGGACTGCTGAAATATTTCAAATTGTAAAGGTGAATACTACTCAACCTACCACTTATCTATTGCAAGATTCCAACGAAGAGCCTATATCTGGATGTTTTTACGAGCAAGAACTGCAAAAAGTTAAGAATCCTGACATTTACCTTGTAGAGAAGGTTTTGAAGCGAAAGGGAAATAAAGTTTACGTTAAATGGATGGGTCTAAACGAAAAAACTTGGATCGATAAGAGTAATGTTATCAATTGATCTTTTGTATTATCACTTGTGAAAAAATAAAATTATAGTTGATATTATCTGCAATTTCATTTACAACCCAAACATCGCACATGTAAAATAAAACAAACAATTTACACACATAACACAAAATAAAACTTATTAAAATCGAAAAAAGCCAAATTAAAAATAGAATAACAATGGCGAAATAGCCAAAATTAATGAAATACACACAAAAAAATTATTCGATAGAATAACAATCGCAAAAAAGCTAAAATTAATGAAATACACACAAACAATTATTCGATAGAATAACAATCGCAAAAAAGCTAAAATTAATGAAATACACACAAAAAATTATTCAATCATGAAATTAAGCATATGTTCTTTATGATGAAACATGTTTTCGCTAAGCGTTAATATTAGAAAAAAACAATTGCAAATCATTTACAATATGACATAGTTACTATTTCTATTTAATATCTAAAAAATCATGTACGACAATCAATAATAAAGTGATAAAGTTTTTTACCATTTTATCATCAAAATATGAATATTTAAAACAATCTGGTGGTATTTTTTCAAAAAGGAACATGAAAGTGATATAATCTACATTTATTTCCCCAACAGATTCTTCAAAATATGATGTAATTTTATCCCACATACACAGAAGGGAATAGTACATAAAACAATTATTATTGTTATAATATATTGTAAAAAGGTAATGACTTAATTTATATCTGATTGAATTTAACGGCATCTCATTTACCCAATAATGAATAAATTCATTGTCATCTAATTGTTCAATAAATTTTTGCTTAAATTTATTAACATTTATGGACAATGTCATTTTATCTGAAAATAAATAGAAAACAATAATGTAAATTAGCTCCTAACTTTTAAATTTATCAAATCACTTCACTTCACTGAAATGCAATCTCAAAGGTACAACCCACGGCACCTTTCACAATCATGTAAATACTGCCACTATTTAAAGTGTTCAAAACTTCATCATCCAGGTCGTTAAAACGTGCCGGTAGAGAGACGCTCCCAATGTCTTTTATCACCACTACGACGTGGAACTTATCAGTGTCAAATTTAGATTTCATTTTGATGCATGACTCTATTAATAGAGGCACGTCATGGGGCAGGTCTTTGACTTTAACCCAAGTTCTTATAGCTCCAGTTGCGTTTAACAGGTCCAGAGAAGACATCATTAAGTTTGCAATTTAAAAATTTAAAAATTGCAACTTACAAAATTCGCAAAGCGCACGCGTACCGTTTATGAGTCAAGAGTTTATTGTGTGTAAATAAAATTAGATACTACACCCGCTTATATAACTCGACTGAGAGAGCGCGGTGGGGAGAATAATTATCAACAAATATGCATATGCTTAATTACATGATTGAAACGTAACAATAATAAAAAAATATTTTTTTTTTTTACATATCCTCATTACATATCCCGACTTGGAGCCCATTTTTTTTATTTGTAAGTAATAGTTTAGTTTATATGTAGTTTTATTTTAATGGTAAGTTATACTGTAATAAAAAAGTAGTTACACCTCATTATCACTATAATCAGTTATATCAGAGTCGAGTATGCGGTCGGGTCTCCAAAGGTTGAGGTATTCCTCTGGCGGCCCGACCCACACCTCTCGATCTCTGGCGTTATTCATTGGTGGTTGCTGATGGACCCCTTCGCTCTGCTGCTCACGCATCCTTTGCAAAATCCCCAGCAGCTTTTGCACTCGTTTGGATGGGCGGCGAGTCGTATGTACAACCGCCACCTTTTTAGGTGACGGTTGTAAGGCACCTTTTTCCAATGTGCTGAATGTTCCTGCTGGGGGACACGGCTCAGGTTGATGTGGTGCCAACGATGGTGACGGTGATGGCTGCGTAGGCGGCGGCTGCGTGGGCGGTGCTCGCGTGGGCGATGGTGGTGGCGTTGGTGGTGGTGGAGTTGGTAGTGGTGATAACAGGAATGCTGCACGTAGCATAATAAAATTGCTCTACCCCGTGGTGGTGATGGTGGTGGAGGGGGGTTCTCGTTGAGCGAGTTTAATGTCGATTTACGATGCATTATATCGCAAACTGAATTGTAAAACAGACGGGAGTGACTTTAAATACTCGTTCTATATCCCTCCTTACTAAACACATGCCAATACTACGTGTTTGTGTGGGGTGTTTATTTTTATCTGCACATTTGCATCTAATTAAAATAATAATATGTGTTACTTGCTTTCATTGTTTTCACACCACTATGCATTGCAGCTTGAGCTGCATATTGGCATTCGTGGGAACGGAAATTAGTTTTTTTCTTTCTTTAAAAAGTACCAAATGTTGTCTTTACATCTTAGAATGAAGCATACTTATATTATCATTTACAATCATTGTTTTAACATCATCATTAAGGATATAAAATTGATGGACGTTTTTTCTTTGATATATGTGGAGAGTTTTCGCAAAACGAAACTTGACCACTAGATATTTTACTCAATTCTGAAATTGCCCAAATTTGCATTTTTTCTAAAGTATTTTTGTATGTTCAACAATCAGCACTTAATGATGAATTATCTTCAGCATAATTATTAATATCTTGAATTTCAGGTTCAGTATTAAATCGGTTAGTTACTGGTTTTTCGGGAGGTGGAACTGTGCTCACAGGTTTCCGACCCACTTTGACTGAGAATTCAATTCCTGTATCATCTCTTACAACCTGCATATAATTATCCGATGACCATGATTGTTTTACACTCCTTTTCTTACGAGCTTGAATTTCTTTGAAATTCTTTGAAATTTGAACACTCGCGATGTTTAGATTTTCTTCATTAGTGCAAATTGGTATTTTTGTTATCTGTGATTGTTTCACCCACACAGCTCTATCTAACACTTTTTCATCTTTAGATGTTAAGATTAGTTTGATAAACCAATCACCTTGCATTAAGTTGTTAACGTTATTCAAAACATGTGCTTCTACAATAAACCACTCGTTAGCCACGGAACATGAAGGAAAAAAATAATCTCGTTGGGATGGTGTTAAAGTTACGTTAATCTTTTTATCACTCGTTTGTGTCTCTAATATCAGAAACACTGATAATGGTAATAAATTACTAATAAACATTTTTTTTCTTGAGATCTTAACGTTGAAATATACAACCACAACGTCACCCCGCCTGTTTTACAATTCAACTGCTATTTGCTAGTACACTTATTATGATCATGCTTTTATATTAGATATCTTGGCACAGTTCTCTTATCGATTTCGTTCTTGACATGGTTTTCAAACCTATTTTGTTCTTGGCATGCTAATCATCTTCACTGAAAGAGGTATCACATGCCAAGATTTAATAAGAAACATGTTGCTAACTCATTATAGTTGTTTTAAATCATATCACTGGAAATGTACAACTCTGTTACTAACCCACACCGTTTTAATCAACTTAAAGTTGAATAATGTATTATAGGGGAATACAAATGCATTTGACTACATTCCCCTTTTATCTGAAATGCAGTGAGACTATATGCATTATTAACATACATTCTTTAGTCAACTCGAGGCTAGATGATGTATCATAGGGGTAATGAGTGCGTTTGCAACATAGAAATGGAGTGAATATCTATCTTTCAATATAATGATCCCATTTACTGGACCATCGCTTCAGCAGCGTTGGCATGCGGCGAGGTCACTCGCATCTAGGTCACATGCATTTACTGATAAGAGCAACCACAGAAATACCTATACAATCACTATATACCTATAGTGGTCAAGAATTGTCTCATGTCACTATATACGTCACTATATACCTAAAGTGGTTCAGAACTGTCCTTTTCCCCCTACTATTGCTGAAGTAAGTTTTATCTCTGTATCATCTAGCTGACATACTTTCGTTCTGATGGAAGCTTGTTCACGGGGCGGAAAAGTAGTCTCCACTACTTCAGCCATTGACTCGACAACATGGTACTTATCAGTGTCAAATTTAGATTTCATTTTGATACATGACTCTATTAATAGTGGCACGTTATGGGGCAGGTCTATGACTTTTAACCCAGGTTCTTATAGCTCCAGTTGCGTTTAACAGGTCCAGAGAAGACATCATTAAGCTTAAAATTTAAAATTGCAACTTACAAATTTCGCAAAGCGCACGCGCACCGTTTATGAGTCAAGAGTTTGTTGTGTAAATAAAATTAGATACTACACCCGCTTATATAACTCGACTAAGAGAGCGCGGCGGGGAGAATAATTATCAACAAATATGCATATGCTTAGTTACATGATTGAAATGTAATAATAATAAAAATATTTTTTTTTACATGTCCTCATTGTCACTATAGTCAGATATACTTTCAGAGTCGAGCATGAGCTCAAACCTCCAAAGGTTGAGGTATTCCTCTGGTGGCCCGACCCACACCTCTCGATCTCTCACATTATTCATTGGTGGTTGCACCCCATCGCTCTGCTGCGGTTGCACCCTATCGCTACGCTGCTGCTCACGCATCCTTTGTAAAATCCCTAGCAGTTTTTGCACCCGTTTGGATTGGTGGCGAGTTGGATGTACAACCGCCACCTTTTTAGGTGGCGGTTTAGGTTCTCGTTGAGCGAGTTTATTGTTGATTGACGAGACATTATATCGCAAACTGAATTGTCAAACAGACGGAGTGACTTTAAATAGTCGTTCTATATCCCTCCTTACTAAACACATGCGAATACTACGTGTTTGTGTGGGGTGTTTATTTTTATCTGCACATTTGCATCTAATTAAAATAATATGTGTTATTTGCTTTCATTGTTTTCACACCACTATGCATTGCCGCTTGAGCTGCATATCGATATCTGTGGGAACGGAAATTAGTTTTTTTTCTTTCTTTGACAAATACCACATGTTGTCTTTACATCTTAGAATGAAGCATACTTATATTATTATTTACAATCATTGTTTTAACATCATTAAGGATATAAAGTTGATGGACTTTTTTTCTTTGATAAATGTGGAGAGTTTTCACAAAACGACAGACAATAAGTTAAGGCGTCAAAATTTATATGCACATAAATAAAAGATAAGAAGAAGCTGTTGCTTAATATTGATTTATTGTATATATAACACACCTTTAGATACATTGTTTATTATGCGGACCACTTTTTTTGTGATGGCATTTGGTTTCTTCGGAGAAATAAGTCCACGAGGGGGTTTAAAAAAACTAGAAAATTGCACAATTGTCACCGTAATCACACTTATTTAAGCTCGAAACTTGTACATCTTGAAACTAGAGACATAATTATACACAAGGCTAGACTTCGCTGGATTTATCTCTGGATGGGCCTTTCAGCACACACTTATTATTTGACCATATAAATGTCAGGGCTCGAACTGTAGAGTGATTTTTCGTTGCAAATTTATAACATATATTTTTCTATCACATATTTGTCCTTCAAACACAATAAAAGTGCAGTTCAATTTCAAAGGTTGGAATTTTCTTGTAACGAAGAACCCCACGGTTGATTCGTTCAGCTTAATTTTGAGCTTCGGTGTAGGTGTCGTCGTCTGCTCGTTCCAAGGTGTTTGTAGCTTTATTGCCTTGAATAAGTCTATGTTCATGTTTTGCTGATAATTCTCTATCTTTCGTATTTGCAGCATAGTTTCTCGGTGTAAAATAAATTGATAGCTTAGCCCAAACATAAGCACTACGAGCAATAAGCATTTGGTATTCATTGCTGAATCTCTCGCAGCGTGAGCTGAGCTTTCAGGTACTTCTATCGTTTCAGGGATTTCCATCTTCGAGAGAACTGTAATTCGAGTTAACGAGGAGACTGCACAACTTGCTGCAGCGGGGGCAAATGATTTACTGACCAGACTAATGCATTCTACTATTATACCCCATTTCATAAATATCTTGTTCAAATTCTCCTTATTTGCATATTGATAAACGTTGCTAATAGGATCCCTTTGTGTTGGTCTTAATGAGTGTCGCATTCAGCTAATTTCAGAAGAGCCTAAGTGACGCTTGTTACTGTTCCAAGTGTGTACTGTTCACAACCTAAGTACGGTTTTAAGAAAGGTTATAGAATTTATACAAAGCTTATTATGAAGTCATCGTTTGATCTATATAGGTAGCCAACTTGATTATTCGTTAGATTCCATACGAGAAGTTTTCGAAATTTGATAATGATAATCGTGAACTAGGCTAATCTAAAATAAAATAAAAATCGCGAATAAAAAAAAAGTCACGGCTTTAACCCTTTATTTGGCAAAAAAATAAAAATGTATGTTTGTGATTTTAGTTTAAAAAACCGGCCAAGAGCGTGTCGGGCCACGCTCAGTGTAGGGTTCCGTAGTTTTCCGTCCGTCACAGTCAGTGTCCCCACTTAAGAGTTTTTGATAGCACGACATTTCATTGTGATTTTGTAGAAATATACAGGCACAATAAATACCTGCTTATACGGTTAAATTACAAACTTAGTTTAGAAATTATTTTGTAATTTTTTTTCAAAAATTATTCAACCTATCAAGTTCAAAATAATTTTCCTAGAAAGTTTTTATAAAGTTCTACTTTTGATATTTTTTTTCATATTTTTACAACTTATGGTTCAAAAGTTAGAGGGGGGGGGGGGCACATTTTTTTTAACTTCTGGAGCGATTATTTCCGAAAATATATTCATTATCAAAAAATTATTTTACTAAACCCCTATTCATTTTTAAATACCTATCCAACAATATATCACACGTTAGGGTTGAAATGAAAAAAAAATCACTCCCCACTGTACGTATAGGGGAGGTACCCTAATATTTTTTTCCACTTTTTATTTTACCACTTTGTCGGCGTGATTGATATACATATTAGTACCAAATTTCAGCTTTCTAATGCTAACGGTCACTGAGATTATCCGCGGACGGACGGACGGGCGGACAGACATGGCGAAACTATAAGGGTTCCTAGTTGACTACGGAACCCTAAAAATAGATTAATATGGAACTCCAGAAGTAGAAAAAAATTGCCAAAAAAATCTTATGTATGGTTTTTTGGATATATTATATGTATCTCATGGGATGCACTGCCAAAAACATGGCAATTATTGTCTCTTGGGTAGTGTATCCCTCAGTATACATTGCCAAGAACTTGGAAATAAAACACAAACGCAGAATTAAAGTATTTTAATCAAGGAAACACATATCAAATTAGGAAAAGCTGCAAAAAATAAATACACATTGGACTTATAGCGTATGAAAAGCAAAAAAACAATTATGTTTAGGTGTTAAACATAAGTTTAACATAAATTTTGAGCAGCGAATTGTAGTTTGCCCCTTTTTGCACAATTTACACCTCATTTTCGCCCCAAAAATAGGGAAATGGGCATAATTATCAAGGCTTACCTCTGCAGTTGGCCTGGAAACTACGGGAGCCTTTATTGTTTTTGAAGGAGTGGGACCCGGTATGCCGTTAGTTGCTGTTAAGTGCTCGATCACACTTCAGCAAGCCTTGAACAATGTGGTAACGGAACTTTTTCAGGCTCAATTTCCGTTCTGTAGTACCTTCACTATCCCTGCGGTATAAGAGCCAACTGTTAACTAAACACATGTCGAGTATTTGTGATACTATAGGCAAGTACCAGCGCTTTCAGTTCTGTCCTATTTAGCGCATTCAACATATCTGCAAGGTCAACGCCACCCATATGTGTATTATATTGGTTGGCAATTTCAGGATAAGGGACTGGAGTTTTTCGTTTGACGGTTTTGTTATATCGCCCTATTTTACCCAGTGGATTCACATCGACAAAGCTACTGGCTATGGTCACGCATTTATTATCAAACCACTTGACGGTACAAACTTTGTTTGTGTTACAAACAACTTGCGAGTGCGAACCTCTAGGTTTTTTTTCAGTACCTTGTCAGTGGTCAATTTTGTTTCTGCTCCACGCAATCTGTTTGACCGAATTGTGCCTAGGGAAAATATTCCCATTTCTTGACGTAAATAGCGTATCAGCTGAAGACTCGTAAAAAAGTTGTCAAAATAAATAACCGACCAGGCAGGTTCTGGAATACTTTTGCTGAGAGCAATCACAACCTTGGCACCAAGTCCCATGTTTGATTCCGTCGGTGAAAAGTCATTGAATCGGAAGGTATCGTCTCCTGCATATATTATAAAGTCATATATGAATCCGGATACACCCGCCCGCACAAATATTTAAAAACCCCACCTTTTGGGCTTATTTTTCACATATTGCTTACGGTTGCCTGCTTTCTTGCCTTTGTACGGCACCATCATTTCGTCAACACTAAATCTGCTTTCATGATCAATCTTCAGGAAATTTGCTCGGACCAGATGAACTAATCGTCGAATTTTATAATATCGGTCTCCGTCGTCAAGTAGGTTATTGTTAAAATGAATAAAACGACGAATTGCTTGAAACCTTTTCAACGACATACCAATAGGTGAGTATCTAAATTCTTTAGACCAATAGTCTGTATATGCTGGTAGCTTTACTATGCCCATAAGTAAGTTTATACCTATGAAATCTTTCCAGTAGTTTATGTAGAATATAAATTTGTCTGGTTAACAGTCATGTCCACTATGTTTTCTGACAAAAACATCTGAAAGTATTTCAGCGGCGTTTTGAGCAAGTCGGCGGCAGGGAATGTTTTATCAACTATCTCAGCGCGATGCAAAAACTTTTTCTTAGCCCATTTAAAATTGATATCTTGTTTTACAATTTTTATTTTTATTTTGCGATAATGTACCCCTTTGTAAAACTCGACCAAGTAGCACACCTTTTCGATCGGGTTGGTGGTGGACTTGGAGATGGCACACCTGTTTAGGAAGCTACTGAAGGCGGAGGCAGTTCAAAGTTTTTTGTTATGTTAGAAGTATTTTGACCTGTGACGAGTTACAGGTGGACTAGGTGTTAGTGGTGATGAAGTACAATATACCAATGGAGTAAGCGGAGATGGTGCTGGTGCAGCTGGACTAAGCGGTGATGGTATTGGTGCAGCTAAACTAAGCGAAGATAAAATTAGGAGCGTAAGCCGGCGAGAATTTGAATAGAATGTCATGATCAGCTGCAAACTCCAATACAGGCCCTGAATTTTGCTTTAAGAAGTCGTTAATTTCTTTAGCAGCGGCTACAAAATTTCTACCATTATCACAATAGATTTCCCTTGGCTTACCCCTACGCGAAATGAAGCGGCGAAGGGACAATATGAAGGCGTCTTTAGAAAGCTCGCTGACTGCTTCTAAATGTACACATTTAGATCTGAGGCATATGAAAAGACAGAGGTAACATTTTGTAATCTTACAGCCACGGCCTCGCCGATCAGTGATTAGGAATGGGCCTGCAAAATCGACGGCAACAGTAGAAAATGGGAAGCCGGGCGTGACGCGTTGTGATGGTAAGTTACCCATGATGTTAGACATAGTTCGGCCATAGTGCCGAATACAAATGACGCATGTGCGAGCCGTGCGTCGTGCTAAGTCCCTACCCCCAATAGGCCAGAACTGCTGACGCACGGACGCTAGCATGAGTTGAGGTCCAGCATGCAAGAGGCGGTTTGTGTTCAGAGGTGAAAATTAATTTTGTAAGTGTGTGTTTGGAACAAAGTAGTATAGGATGTTTTACAGAGAAGTCATACTTAGTCTTATTAAGCCTGCCCCCCACTCTCAGGAGTCCCTGAGAGTCAATAAATGGAGCTAGGGAGATAAGATGTGATTTAGGGCTTAGTTTTTTATTATTAATCAGTGCAGCTAAATCTACAGGAAATGATTGCCTTTGTGATAGCTTCACCAATACAGTTAAGGCATTTTCAAGTTCAATTGCGTTTAGTGGGCCCTTTGTATGTTGTTTTTTACATTTAATATTAATGAAGCGCAATGCATATGCTATTATTCTTTTAAGCTTGCTAAGTTGCGAGTATTTTTGGAAATCTATAAGAGTGTCGGTTCTGGTTTCTATGTTAGTCAATACTGAAATGCTAGTTTTAAGTTCAGGTAAGTTGCTATTATTCGTATGATTGGCACTGAGAACAGGCCAATTTTCTTCAGGTTCTAAAAGATATGATGGTCCGTGCCACCACAGCTGTTGAGATTGGACATGCTGAGGATCGACCCCGCGAGACGCGAGATCGGCAGGATTTTGAGCTGTGGGAACATGGCGCCACGCCGAGCTCTCGGTGAGCTCTTGAATGATGGCGACACGGTTCGCGACGTAAGTTTTTAATTTAGATGGGCATGTGTTTATCCAGGCTAATGTTACACTGCTATCAGACCAGTATACACAGCGTGCTATAGGCTTACGAAGCGCTTTGCTTACCGTCGAGGTAAGGCGACTGGCAAGAAGCACCGCCGCAAGTTCCAACCTTGGTATCGAAGCGGACCGCGTCGGCGCGACGCGGGATTTGGAGCAAAGTAGATTTATGGTTTGTTTCCCTGATAATGACGTGGATTTAATGTATATACATGCACCATACGCGGCTTGAGAAGCGTCAGAGAAGGCGTGAAGTTCGATGCAAGAAGTTGAGTCATTGTTGTAAAATATATTCCTAGGCACAGTAAGAAGCTTTAGGTATTTTATGTTATCTATGAAGTGCGCCCAGGCACGTTGAACTTGAGTGGGTACAGGAGTATCCCAGTCGAGTTTAAGAGACCAAAGTTTCTGTAAAAGAATTTTGGGTTTCACAGTGCACAAAGTGAGAAGGCCCAAAGGATCAAAAATCTTAAAAGTCGTGGATAAGATGGAACGCTTAGTTACGATGTCAGATGAGGTAGGGTTATCATCAATATTAAAATGAAGTGTGTCCTGTGTAGGAGTCCATAGCAAGCCTAGCGTATGAAGTGATTGACTCAAAACAAGACTGTCATTTTGTACATTTCCTGCTTCAGAGTCTATCAAGAGTTGAGAATTTGATCTGTATTTTCGTAAATTGAAGCAACCTAAAGAGAGTGACGTAGATACGGCCTGTTTAATGTTAAGAAGATCGGACTCTTCGTCTGTTCCTGTAAGAAGGTCATCGCAATAGAAGTCATTTTGTATGATATTCCTAGTCGGCAGGTCAGCTGTCTCCTCACCAAGCTGCCACAAACATCTGGCCGCTAAGAAACTGGCACTAGCAAAACCGTAAGTCACAGTATTAAGTCTCAGCGTTCTAATAGGAAGAGATTCATTTTCGCGCCACAGAATTAATTGAAGGTCACGATCTAACTCGTTCATAACGACTTGTCTATATTGTTTTTCTATATCACCTGACAAGACGTACCTATAGGCGAAACCACTGAAATGCGTATATGCCTAGACTTAATGCGTGCAGAGCAGCGTTCTGGAACGATGTTAATAGGAGTGTCCATAATAGCTGTGATGCTTTCTTTGGAACGATGTGAGGTCAGCTGAAGGCGCTGCCTTAATTCATCAGAGATCATACAAACCATACTGCCATTGTCTATAAGTGCCCTTACTGTTTCTACTTGATTAGTTTGTGGATTAACAATATCTATTATTGCTGTAGACAGCATAACCGCAGAAGAAGATACTGCTGCCATGACGATCGAAGAAGAAGAGCCCTCAGCACCACCAGTGTTATCGCCAGAAGGGCCTACTGAAGCTGGTGGTGTGGTGGGTGTGTTTGTGTTGTGTTTGTGTAATGCTGTGTTATGACGCCTCTTACATACGCGACATCCTCCCAGCCGACACCGCGCCGTGTCGTGGTCCGGGCGCAAGCAGTTGAAGCAGAGCTTGAGTTTTGTAGCCTGGGCCCACTTCTCGTCGGTCGACAGACTACTGAAGACCTTGCAGTCGACGTGAAGACTGGCACACGACGCACGGCCGCGGAGACCTTTCGCTGGCTGAAGTGGCTGAAATAGCAAACGATTTGGTTTGAGGCGTTTCTGATTTAAATTGGAGCTTATTTTGTTTATCCCTTTTAGACCTAAATAAAGTTTCCAAAACATCTGCACGGGATTTCAAGAATTTTTTGAATTCATCTAATGTGGGTAGTTCTACTAAATTGTTACGATGCTCTTCCCATTTTGTACGAGTAGCTTGGTCTAACTTCGATGTAAGCATATGTATGATGATCGTGTCCCACTGATCGGTGGGCTGGCCGAGCGTCTTCAACGCTCGCAAGTTTTTGGTCACATGGTCACTAAGATACCTAATAGCCTTATCTGATTCACGCTGCAAAGGTTCAATACTAAATAAAGAGTTCAGATGATTAGTTATAAGTTGCCGATTATTATTATACCGATCGCACAAAAGGTCCCATGCTTCAGAATAGTTGTCAGCCGATACCTCTAAATTTGAAATAATACGAGCTGCTTCACCTTCAAGGTATGAACAAAGGTAATGAAATTTATGTATCGGTTTAATTCTCTCGTTTTTATGAATAAGCGACTCGTAGGTATCGCGGAATTCAAGCCATTTAAAGAAGGTTCCGTCGAATTTATGAATTTGAATTAACGGCAATTTAAAACCTAAAGAATCGTGATCATGACACCGGTGGCTGGTGGAGTGCGAGTGTGAAGATGAAGCCTGGTTGGCGTCATGAAAGGTCTCCTTAGGTTTACATACCTCAATCATAGATTGGGCTGTGGCGATGGCAAGGTAAAGACTTTCTTCTATATTGTCCCTTTCGGCAAGCTCATCCGCGAGGTTGTCCTCATTCAGGACCTCTATACGAGTTTGCATGACCTCAAATCTGTTGCTAAGTTCCAGGAATTTACTCAACTTTTAAGTTAATTCATTGATTTGAATTGAAGTTAATGTAGTTTCTTCCTCAAAACTATTTAAATACCTCCTAAACTTTGTTATCTGCCCTTTAATTGAACTCCGTTTGACCTTGAGCTCTTCCAAGGACTCCGTTGTTAGCTGTGGTACCGTAAGGCTCAATGGTGAAACGGGTTTAGGCACAGTTTTTTCAGACATTTTTAAATGAAAGTTATAAGCGTCAAACAATAAAATGTAAGATCAATGAAGTAACTTATTACGATAATAAAGATAGGTAAACAAATAAGTTGAATAAATTACTGTTAAAATGTTTAGTTAAAAAGAAATACTAAAATTGTAAAACGGCTTACGCTCCTTATTGTTATCGCGCTGGAATGCGGCCGGGCAGGCGGCGGAGCACTGCGCCGGTTGCGCTCGCGCTGGTATGATGCACCTCAGGGTAGCCTCGACGCGGGTTCGATCCCGGGAGCAGTAAACCTTCAGTGAAATGCGTATGAAGAAAATATTGGCTATGCGAACATAAGCATGAAGTAAAGTGCGAAGCAGGGATTTGTGCAAATAAATTAAGAAAATAATGCTTAAGGCTTGATTAAAGGCTTCTACAATTAAAGACGTGTATTGAATGTTCTAGAAGACGGCGTAGAATTGGCAGGCAGAAAGTAAGAATCTTAAATAAAACGTTTAAGGAAAATTTGCGCAAAAATAAATGTATGGTCAAGCAGATGGCTATATAAGATGCGATATATCACTATTAAAATAGACGGATGCTGTAAGAAAACACAGATTAATTAAGATGTACCTTTAAAGAAGAGCTGCCATTAAGCACATGTGGCAGTGCAAACAGCTTAAGAAGCAAAGTAGCGTTTTTATGCAGGAATTAATCTGATAAGATGCGTTTTTAGGTTTAAATCAAGATGCAAAGAAGAAATAAGATGATCAGTAATAAGATGGTCAGATATGATGATGAAAATAAGATGTCACACACGTAAAAATGAAGTGCTATCGCCTTTAAATGCTCAAAAAGAGGGGAATAATAGAAGGAAAGATGGGTATGCGCATAAATTTCTTCTCAACTCGTTGTTAAATCCACCTTGTTCCCGTCGTTATCTTGACCGCTGAAGTAGATGGCGTGATTGACGAGCTCCGGGGCAGTCAGGGATGGAGATTCTTGGCTGGAAGTCCACGGTCGGATCGGCGACACGTGGGCGTGTCGTGGCGTCACGGCGCAAGTTACGTTTTCGGCTTGGCGTTTTAGTGTTCGTGTCCACCCGGGGGCGCCAAATTATGTGCGAGCGCACATAAGGGTTGTATAAATGATCAACAACGATTTATAACACTACTTAAGCTTTAATAGCTAGCTATTACAAAGGTAATAAAAATGTATGGATCGCGGCCGCGTGCGTTCGGTCCGGCGACCTGAGGCAAATAGGAGGAGTGGGAGCCGCGCCGGCGGCTGGTGGCGGGGGCCTTACCCCGCGGTCGTCTGATGACGCAATTAGCAGCGGCGCGAACAGATCGCATTGATGCAATTTGGATGTCAGTGTCTTGCAATTCGGGTATGTCATCGTCTGATAAAATGTGCAAATTTTCAAAAGAAGATGGCAATGACGGCGCGGAAGAACTATCGTCACTATCGTCATTGTAAGTATCAAGTCGTGCCACGACAGATGGAATTTTTGGCTCCGAATCATCTAACGACGATTCATCTATATCTGACTTGATGCCCTGTTTTGGTACCAAGGCCATTATTTTTTTAGCTCGGTAGAAAGTCGGTCGCTTGCCTCCCTTAAAATAATAAAATACACACTCATTACATACAAAGCAGATAATCATAAAATCCAAATTTTTCATCGTGCATGAATATTACAGAGAAACAGATATATATGCCACAAGTACCATAAAATCGACAACGAAATAGTGATATCAAGGATATTATTACGTCTCACGTGTCTCTTTCCCACATGACTGACATGACCACTGATAAATACGATTAAAAGTAAAAAAAAAAAGAAACCATGAACCAAGCAATGTGCACCACAAGATACGCTAAAAGAAAACACCACGAAGTTGGCAATGTGCATTACAAGATACGTTCTGCGAAATCGAGAAATCACCATGAATTTAGCAATGCATCTTGCAGGATACACCAAGTTTATGGGTTAGAATGGGCGCCGTATTTTAAGCAGAGGTGTGGTCGCACCTTTATATGAACATCATCACACACGCAGCGGATGCGGGGCGATCGCGGGACCGGTCGTGCGCGCCCGCGCCCGTTGCCACAAACAGAGCGCGGGCGACGCGGGTGACTGGCGGTCGCTTTTTTCGTCATACGTTCGTTTGTAAACAAGCACCCACACAGAGAGCGTGCGCGGATCGGGCGCGTTTCATTGAAGATGTATTTTTTTACAAAAAAAATTGACGCTAATTAAAAAATAATAAAATGTTGTGCAAACACAATTGTTTATGGGTTTAAAAAACCGATTATCATATGTTTCTAGTTCTTTACACAATCGATGGTACTCTCCAAATTTAAACCTTTTTTTATTGATTTCGTGAAATCGTACTCTCTTTCTTTTTCGAACTCTGTTTCTCAAAATAAGCAGATATAACAATTCCTCGTTTTTGCCGTATCCTCCGACATCTTAGTACAGACTGCCTCGGAGCCGCCGCCGAGCATACCCACTGCGGCGCGGGCCCGGCCCCAACCCGACCCGCGCTCCGTGTGAAGCCAATATACGCGTCGCGGGCCCGCTCGGTCACGCGCCCGACCCACACCCGCGCTCTGTGTGAAGCCAATAGACGCGTCGCGGGCCCGCTAGGTCACGCGCCCGACCCGCACCCGCGCTCTGTGTGAAGCCAATAGACGCGTCGCGGGCCCGCTCGGTCACGCGCCCGACCCGCACCCGCGCTCTGTGTGAAGCCAATAGTCACGTCGCGGGCCCGCTCGGTCACGCGCCCGACCCGCACCCGCGCTCTGTGTGAAGCCAATAGACGCGTCGCGGGCCCTCTCGGTCACGCGCCCGACCCGCACCCGCGCTCTGTGTGAAGCCAATAGACGCGTCGCGGGCCCGCTCGGTCACGCGCCCGACCCGCACCCGCGCTCTGTGTGAAGCCAATAGACGCGTCGCGGGCCCGCTCGTTCACGCGCCCGACCCGCACCCGAGCTCTGTGTGAAGCCAATAGACGCGTCGCGGGCCCGCTCGGTCACGCGCCCGACCCGCACCCGCGCTCTGTGTGAAGCCAATAGACGCGTCGCGGGCCCGCTCGGTCACGCGCCCGCGCTGTGTGTGTGAATCAAGCTTATAGGTTATAACAACTAATTTTTAGTTTCAGATGATGATGCTACCCTGCCCCACCAAACTAAGGAAAAGGACAAACAAAAGAAAATAAATTTAAAATCCTTAATGAAGGAGAAAGTGGATTTGAAAAAACAGCTTCTCGAGGCTGACTTCTACAGGCATTTCATTGAGAATATGCAGAAGCCAAACTGCTGTACTGGAGCAGATTGCTTTGTCTATAAGAGGTCAAAGCAATCTGCTTTAGTCGTTTACACTTTATAAATTAAAATAAGAACTTCTACTTGCACCATTTTCATGTCTGTTTAGCCTTGGTCAGTAGCCTGGTAGAGAATACCTTCAGGCACTAAGTCCTCAATTTGTATTTTTATTTTATTTTGGGCAATAAAGTTGAAATCAATAAATGCTGACATTGTTCACAGCTCTTTGTTGTTTGAAGATGCAAGAATAGTAGATTGTACAACAAGTGCATAAAAAGCACCATTTTACGCGAGGCGTTTATCCATACGAGCTAGCTTGCGAGCGAGGATGGATATAAGTACGAGCGTAAAATGGGTTTTATGGACAAGTTATACACTCTACTTTTTACTTCGATTGTGAGGAAATAAAAAGAATAGGGCTTTCATAAGTGTTTATATTTTTTACTTGTACATTGTACTTTAATTGAAATGTAATGTAAAATTAGAACAATTTTGGATGTTAAAGCTAATTGTTTTGCCTGGAATATTAACAGTGTTCATTTGTGATGTAGATACAGATGGTTCGGCAGTTCTATTAGTTTTTGGATTTTCAATAGTTTTGTGTGCAGAATCTTCTTTGTATGTTGATGGACCAGCCTCTGTTAGGATTACATTATTAGGTTGGTAATCTTTAGATGTGGATGTACCAGCCTCATTTGGGATTAAATTGATGTGTTCGTTCGGGATCAAATTTATATGCTCTGTAATAATTTCACTAATCTTGCTCTTGTTTTCCACCGAGTCCTCAATATATCCCTCTGCAACCTGCAACAAATTAAAAACATTTTAGCTGCAAGAAGGTTCTGTAGATATTTTGACATGATAACATATTAAAAATAAATAAGAGGTATGTATAGTATAGTAACCCTTTGTAAGTTACATAAAATAAGATGTAAAGTCTCACCTGGTCAGATTTCCACCCGCCATGTCTTTTTAACATGGTGATGTTTGCCCCGGAATCTGCCAAGAGGGTTGCTGATGTTCTCCGGAAACAGTGACCTGTGTAACTTCCTGAATTGTCTAAACTTAGATAAGTGGCAATTTCTTTGGGTAATTTAGCGAATTTGTTGCGTCCTATTACTTGCTTTGTGCATTTTCCATTCTGATAATTCAGAAAAAATCTATTTGTTTTGTAGTGAGTATAGCAACCACCATTGTAACAGCTGATAGGTACTCAGTTGATAGACAGTTGATACCTATTTACCAACTGTGAAAATGAAAATGAAAATGAAAAAGTTTATTGGTTACAATATGGTTTACAACAAATAATGATTGGAATCTCCCAGTAAATAAAGTTATACTTGTGGCAGGAGATCCCGCTCTTCCTACCAAAGTTACATATCTAGTAACCGAAAGTATACATAAATGAAAACGTATTTTACAAACTAAATTTAAATTTACATTAATTTAAGAATATATTAAACTAATATGTGTGTGTGTGTGTGTGTGTGTGTGTGTGTATTGGTATATATATATATATATATATATATACATTTGTATGTATTGTATGTATGTATTTATTTTATTTATTTTTATTTTTGTAGAAGTGCTTCTGTTTCCTCATAGTCTAATTTTCTTATCCATTCAATTATAGCTTTCTTACAATTGTAAAGTTCCAAAGGATATATAGAAATAATTTTATTTATGTTATTATATAGATAAGCAGACTGGCTTGCAAATTGTCTTTTGGCATAAACAGATTTAGCAAGTGGATTTGCAACTACATTTGGTTTCCTCCTTCGTGTTACTGTGAGGGGTTGAAATGTTATTGTTTTGTGTAGCTTTATTAGTGCATTTTTAATATATAGTTTCCTCATAGTAAGTAAATCACAATCCTTGTACAGTTCAGTGGTTGAATATCTATAGGGTTTGGAGTATATTACTTTAAAAAAGCATCTTTGACCCCTTTCCGCATCAATAAATTTGGTCTTGTATCTTATTACTCATCAGAACATTAACTTTACGATGCCATAAACCTTGAAAGTACATTAGTAATTTGAGATACAATGATTAACGACCATTGTCATAACTTCCACTCCATTAAACCTACTAAAATCATAGTATATAAGCTGAGTGTTTTCTAGCTAAATAAACAGTATTTCCTCGACTCTTGAGTTGTAATTATAACCCCTCAACACCGTACACTTCATGGCGACCCTGCCAGTCGGGCTGCTCGAGGCAGCCCCAGTTTAGACGCCGCCCAAACAGCAAGCCAGCCAGCTCCACTGCGCCAACCAGCTCCACTCCGCCAGCCAGCTTTACAGCACCAGCCAAATCAGCAAGAACCAGTTCCATTGAAGCCTAACGAAGATATGGGAGGTCAGTGCACCAGGGAAGACAAAAAAGAAGAGGTCATAATTGCACAGAACGGAGCGTCCAACAACGCCGAATATTGATAGTTGGAACCTTTACCATCAGAATTATTGTCCTTTACTTGCTCTTCCATTCGTTTCCTCTGTGCTCTAGTCATTACTGATACCACTTGCTTTGTCATATTTTTTAGTTCTTCACTGGAAATTTCAATCCTAGCTAGCGCGTCTGCAGCTACGTTATCTTTACCTTTCAAATATTCTACAGTGAAATCGTATTCTTCTAGGCACAAACGGAACTTGGTGAGTCGACTTGATGGATTGTTCATGCTGAATAAATATATTAGTGGGCGGTGATCGGTGACAATTTTAAATTTCCGTCCATATAGGTATGGTCTAAAGTATCGCACTGACCATACTATAGCTAGCAATTCTTTATCCGTCGTGGGATCATTTTTTTCTGCTTTGTTTAGAGGTCTACTTGCGTATGCTACTGGTAATCCATTTTTATTTGATAATACACATCCTATTGCTATGCCCGATGCGTCTGTGTGTATCGTGAACATGTTATCGTTTGAGAAGTCCGGATACTGTAGTAAGGGTGGGGTACTGATGGCTATTTTTAACCTTTTAAATGCATCTTCGCATTGTTCAGTCCAATTAAATTCTACATTTTTCTTTAATAAATTAGTTAATGGTTGCGTTATTTCGGAGAATTTTCTAATAAATTTTCTATAATAATTTACAAAAGCAACAAAACGTCTGACCTCGTCAGAGTTTTTTGGTACTGGATAGTTTTGTACTATTGAAATCTTTTTTGGATCGGGTTTTATTCCTTCGGGAGTTACTACATGTCCTAGATACAAAATTTCTTTTTGCAAAAAATTACATTTTAAAGGGTTTAATTTAAAGTTTACTTTTCTTAATCTTTCAAAAACATCGATTAAATTTTTATTATGCTGTTGTAGATTTCGACCCATGACAATGATGTCATCTAAATAAACAATGCACTGTATGTAGTTTAGTCCGGACATAGCTATGGTCATTGCTCTGCTGAAAGCATTTGGGCTATTTTTCATTCCCATTGCTAGACGTTTCATTTGATAGTGTTTATCTGCTATAAACGCGGTATATTTTCTACTCTCAGGATCAAGTTTGATTTAATAATATCCCTGGTTTAAGTCTAAGATGCTAAAATACATAGCACCGCTTAAAGAATCTAGGATTTCGGTAATGTTGGGCAAAGGAAATTTATCGTTTTCAATTACTTCATTTACTTTCCTGTAATCTATCACCAATCTCCATTTCTTTTCTCCATTTGAGTCTGGTTTTTTGGGAACGAGGAGTATCGGACTCGCCCATTCCGACTGGGACTCTTCAGTGATGTCATTTTCCAACATTTGTTTTATTTGTTTATTTATCTCTGCTTTCTGTGATTGAGGTAAACGGTACGGTTTGCTATATACGGGTGATACATTGGGTTTTAAACGTATTTTTTGCTCATATAAATTTGTAGTATTTAAGGAATCACCTGGCAGTTGGAAAATGTCTGCATATTTCGCGCAAATATTGGCAATGGAGTTGCTCTCTTCATTATTCAAATTATCAAATTTTAAGAGAGAAAAAAGTAATTTTACTCTTTCTGCGTTGTTTTTACTTTTTTCAAATGAAAAACAATTATAATCACATAATGGTCTTATTTCCGGTGTGAAATTGTTTAAAGTTATGATTTCCTCACGCGTGTTTAATATTTTAACTGGTATTTTTCCATTTTTGCTACGAGTTATGGTATTGGCTACAAAAATTCCTTCACCAATCTCGCTTGATAATATGACGCAATCCCCTGTGTAATTTGTGGATAATGTTATAATAGATTCGCTGCGGCCTGGTACTTCTATTTGATTTGAGTTAATAGTAACGTTATTGGCACTTTTTAAAGTTAATGGTATCGTAAGTAAGTCGTTGTTATGGTTTAGCGTGATTGTTCCTTTTTCATAATTTATGACACATTTGTATTTAATCAAAAAGTCTTGTCCGAGTATCCCATCAATTTGTAACGGTAATTTTGGGAATACATGAAATACATGTTGAAATGACTGATTTTTATTCTGTAATTCTAAAGTGACCGTACTATGTGACGTAATCTTTCCTCCGACTCCGTTGATATGAGTCATCTTGGGTATCATATGGACGCGGGATGATAAAGCTGCGTCGTGTGCTATGGCGCTAAGGCTGGCGCCCGTGTCTATAAACCATATGTGCGTTGTGCCGTTTATTCCAAATTGCACTGAATTCATATGACTATAAGTTAGGATATAGTTGTTATTCACGAAAAAATTGTAACGGCGTTGGTGAGTTGCTGTTATCTTGTGTATTTTCTATTGCCGTATTTACTTGATGTCGCCTGTTAGATAGATTTTGACGATTACCTTGGTAATTAGTCCATGTACGCGTGTTATAGTTATTCGCGGCTTGCATAGGTAGAGTATTTTTCCTTTGGGTGTGCACCCTTGGTGGCTTGTTCGACGTACTACTAGTAATAGGGTGTGTACGCTGGGAGTATTTTCCCACTGGTCTATTATTGTAATTATCCCTGTATGGTTTTCGGACATTATACCCTTTGTTCTGGAAGTACAATACTTGCTCCGAAGCGGGCGTAGATGAAATCGACACCTCTTGGTCCTTTGCACCCTGTATGGCATCCTTTAACGAGGTGTATCCTCGTGATGCTATAATGGTACTTAGTTTGTCGTTTCGCAAACCCTCTGCGAATTTATTTATTGCCATCTTTTCGTTCAACGATTGTAAGACTGCGAATGCCTCTGATTTTCCATTCGCCTGCGTTACCGTGAGGTTTACGAAGAGGTCCTCTAACTCTTGTCCGTATCGCTCGATCGTTTTATTTCCCTGTTTTGCCGTTAATAGTTTGGTTTGTATCGCGGTTGCTGATTTGATGGGTAAAAGATGGAGTTTCATCTCATTAACTAAATCGCTTACATTTGTATGCTTGTCAGATATTCTATCTAACAAGCATACACATATATAACAAATCCATCGCACTATAGTCATTCTCCAAATCGATGGCTGCATCAACAGCCACCGACAGCCACTCCATACGACACCAGGTGATGTGCCAATACCGGCCATCAGCAGTCAGCATGTGGTCCAGGAAGAGCAACTCCCATTCCGGACCCACAACGCGCAGCTCCATGTGAAGGAACGCTTCCAAAAAGGGCGCCGGGTAAATTGGGCACATCACGGGATGCCCAGCAGGCGCGTCGAAGACACTGATGTATTCTAGGACGCCCGCCACAGTCATTGTGGTACAAAACAGAAACGCCACGTCGTGACGACTGGCGAACGACCGGCAAACCTCAAAAACGGCATACAAAATAGAATCCAAATGTACAACTGATAGATAATACGACATGGTTTATTTTATTTAGTTATAGCGAACGACACAAACAGAACGAAAGCAAGGAAGTGAATCAATAAAACATAAAGCTTAACATCATAGAGTAACAAGAAACCTAAAACAAATCCATCTGATCGCATACCATATAAGGAACCGCTATCTCCATAATACAGATGATAATATTCAATGATGCGTAATAAATAAATATCATATTATACCAGTCAACACAAAACTAGAAACTAATGCAACAATGCCTCCTAGCCTAGTTGGTAGTAACCCTGCCTATGAAGCAGGAGGTCCCGGGTTCGAATCCTGGTCAGGGCATTTATTTGTGTGTTTATCACGGATATTTGTTCCTGAGTTATGGATGTTTTCTATGTATTTAAGTATTTATCTATATCTATCTATTATATATATCGTCGCCTAGTACCCACAACACAAGCCTTATTGAGCTTACCGTGGGACTAGGTTGATTTGTGTAAGATTGTCCCATAATATTTATTTATTTATTTATTTATTTATTTTATTAATGTATTCCTAAAGATAAATTAAGAACCCATCTGTAACCATAGTTATAAGAAAAATATGTAATCATAGTTATAATTAAATTGAACCCATATGTAACCATAGTTATAAGAAAAACATGTAACCATAGTTATAAGTAAATTGAACCCATATGTAACCATAGTAAATTAAACTAACTTAAGCCAAAAAATTGGCTTAAGTTAGTTTAATTTAATTTACTTTACTATTTTAAAAATTTATTTTACTATTTTTTGTCTCAAAAAAAAACGGGAAAGCTGTAGTGAGTATAGCAACCACCATTGTAACAGCTGATAGGTACTCAGCTGATAGACAGTTGATACCTATTTACCAACTGTATCTTATTACTCATCAGAACATTAACTTTACGATGCCATAAACCTTGAAAGTACATTAGTAATTTGAGATACAATGATTAACGACCATTGTCATAACTTCCACTCCATTAAACCTATTAAAATCATAGTATATAAGCTGAGTGTTTTCTAGCTAAATAAACAGTATTTCCTCGACTCTTGAGTTGTTATTATAACCCCTCAACCCCGTACACTTCAGTTTGAACATTTGTGGGTCGTAACGCTTGATATTTTTTGACAATGTTGAGATATTCCCCTTTAACAACAAATGTCCGTTCACGGTTTGTTTTTGTATTAGGCAAGATTATAGCTTGTATTATTGTGTCCGTCTTGACATCATCCAATGTAATGTTGGCAAGTTCTATGCCTCGACAAGCACCACTTATACCGAATATAAGCGCAACCTAGAACAAAAATAGTTTATTAATATTTGTAAACAATAGCCGAACAAAATTAAAAAAAAAACAAGAGCGTGTCGGGCCACGCTCAGTGTAGGGTTCCGCAGTTTTCCGTCCGTCACAGTAAGTGTCCCCACTTAAGAGTTTTTGAAAGCACGTCATTTCATTGTGATTTTGTAGAAATTACAGGTACAATAAACACCTGCTTATACGGTTAAAACAAACTTAGTTCAGAAATTATTTTGTAATTTTTTTTCAAAAACTGTTCAACCTATCAAGTTCAAAATAATTTTCCTAGAAAGTTTTTATAAAGTTCTACTTTTGAGATTTTTTTCATATTTTTAAAACTTATGGTTCAAAAGTTAGAGGGGGGGGGGACACATTTTTTTTACTTCTGGAGCGATTATTTCCGAAAATATTTACATTATCAAAAAATGATTTTAGTAAACCCATTCATTTTTAAATACCTATCCAACAATATATCACACGTTAGGGTTGAAATAGGGTAGGTGGCGCTACCGTCACGATAACATTGGCTCCGCGTTTGATTTAAAAAAAAATGCAGTAAAAGCTTATATATTTTTAAAAGTGACAGTGTACTGTGTATATACAGTCGTAATAATCATGTGACCACGTTATCGGAATGTGAAATTGGGTTATGGACAGTGAAATAACTAATATAATGGTGCAAATCGTGTACGACCAAATCTAAGTAAATAAACATTAATGTGACTTCATCAAGGACTTGTGCCGGTAAACTAGTTAATAAGTGTTCTACTCGTAAAAAAATATAACGAACTGTGTTGTATTTTTGTCAATAATCAGAAATAAATTTATTGAATGACCGTTTTGTTCATTCAAAGTAAAAGTGACCTTTGAACTCTGTGTATGACAAGAGCACGATCGCTCCCGATTGCGCACGAGTGTCAATGGAGTTTTGAGTATAGTGCCATCTACCGGTGAGTAGCTGGACTATTTGCTAAGCAATAGCGTCAACGGTATAGCACACCTACGATTACACCTCCGTCGCAGTCGGCAGCGCTGTCCACTAGAGAGGGCGTGGAAATTAATTCAGTACAATGGATAAAATAAACAAAAACACTCTAAAATCAGACAGCAACAAACACACATTGCATTGTGCCAAATGCGAATTAGTCACCGAACCCGAAACATGCGCTTTATGCTCAGAATGTAAACTGGCCTTTCACTTTGATTGCGCGGGTTATTCGGAGAAACTATATAGGATGATGGAACCCCAAAAAAGAGCCAAGTGGAAATGTAAGACGTGTACCCGGACACTACCCCAGGGGCCCTCCCGCAGGGTAAAAAAACTACCAGCACCTGTATCCAATATTTCAACTAGAAGAGCAAAAAAAATAAATATCAAAACTAAGACGCTTGATCAAAGTATCCCTGTAAATAGCCCACCGGTGAAAGACACCATGACACCTTTAGTATCTGAGCTTTCTGAAAAAGTCCCTATGGCGAGCACGCCAAGAAACAAAGCTTCATGCGTAGCCAAGGAGAGCGAGTGCTCTCCTAATACCACATTAAAAACAAACGAAGTAATCTCGTCGCCGGTCGATTTGAACGCCCGTAGTATTTTGGAAATATACCCTATTGAGGAATCCTTACCATCAAATACAGTGTCCCCTTCACTGTCGGGCTCACGGGTCATAGCTGAGCTTGAGCTTAGTATAAATGCCACTCTACCTCAAGAAAAACTTTCTAAAAGTATGGACTACTCGGTCAACGAGATGCTTACAGTACTGGAAATGAAAGAGGAAATTAGCAATCTCACTTCAGAACTCGCTTCAACGCAAAATCAGCTGGAAGAAATAACCATTGAGAACAACGGCCTCAAAAGAAGAATTGACAGGCTTCAAACTGAGAACGGTACTTTAAAGAACCTTTGTCAGTCTCCGCATTTCGGTCATGGTTCCTGCATGGACACACAAAATAGACGAACGTCGTACGCCATGGCCAGCGAGAATGCAATTCCAACATCTCGTAACTCTACGTCGGATCTTTCTTCCTTGAATGTTACGGGAGAGTCAGCGGGTTTGGACGAACTCTTGAACTTAAAAATATTAGTACAGAATCTAGAGAAGGAGTTGGATGAACACAAAACTCGAATATTACAACTGGAGGAACATGTTAACTTATTGTCACAAAAAAGTAGTACTGCCCAGAACACTGAAAGCTCTACTACTATAATACAGAAGAGCTCTACAGAAAAACTAACAAGTCCTGGTAGCAAGTAATCGGAGGAGGACGACTCTCTAACCTCAGTAAACGTCAACGCTCACACTGACGGTAAAAGTAAAATATGCTTGCTAAGTACTTATAAACATAAGAAAATGTTATCACTCGCAAACTTCTTACATAAAGAATATGAGTTGTGTCACTATCTGTCCCCAGGAGTGGGTGTTAAGAATCTCCTAAGCGAACTTGGAAACAAACTGACTGATTTTACTATGAAAGATTATTGTCTAGTTTTCATCGGTGAAGATGATTTTAAGATGCAACAAGATTATAATAGCTTAATAATTTTCATACGAAATGTATTACGAAATATCAATCATACCAACATTATATTATGTGTTCCCAACTTCAAAAACGGTTTTTATAATGACTTATATAATAGGAGAGTAGAATATTTTAATCATATTTTATACACAGATGTAACTAAGTACCAATATGCCTATACACTTGACTGTAATTTTAATTTGACATATGACGACATCATGTTTAATAAATATTCCGGTATTGTAAATAGAGTTGGTATGAATATTATATTTCAAGATGTTGCGAATTTCATTAGGGACTTAGAGGATGAAAATACATTTTTTCGTCACCAATAAAAGTAATTTTGACCAATCATACAACACACCTTATGTCACACTTAACACAAAACAGCATCACACACAAATTAGCGGCATGTGTAAAATAGTTTTGCACTTTTCTGACTGGCGTCATACGACATTGCTTTGCAAGTATTTAAATCATAGCAAATACATACAAATAACCTTCTCTTATAAAATTCAATTTAAAAAAAATAAAAAGGTCACAATTGGCTTATTAAATCCGGGATCACTCGGTTCAAGGCACGACGAGTTCCTTGTGGCTATGTCGCGATATAATCTTGATATAATGGCTATCTGCGAGACCTGGCTGCGCGCCGGTCAGGACGCGCGCGCTCCTGCCCCTACTGGCTACCGTCTGCACCATATCCCAAGACCCGCGGACGTTCGTGGTCGTGGCGGCGGGGTTGGATTTTACATCAGATACGGAATTAAAGCGCGACTCCTCTCGCATCCTCCCACGCAGTCTGTAGAACAAATGTGGCTTAGTATTAATGTGAATGGTACAAAAATTGCCATTGGAACTTCCTACCGGCCACCGTGGCTTAACCCTGACATTTTTATTGACGCGCTTACAGAAAGTATCTCATCACTTGGAGAGTTTGACAACCTTATTTTGCTAGGAGATTTTAACATCAACCTTCTAGACACTCAGGTATGTAATACGAAAAAATTGTTAGACTTTATAACCTGCATGAACCTGACCCAATTTGTCAAACAACCGACGCACTTTACGGAGCATAGTGAAACTTTAATTGATGTCATTTGTTCAAACATGCGCGTCAACAACGTAACTGTAAATTACATCCCTACTCTTAGCAGCCATGCCCTCCTTACCTGTGAAATAAACGTAAAGAAGCAAAAAACTCCACGTAGATTAATAACTTACCGACCGCTAAAGGATATAGTAGAGGAAAATTTCAGCCAGGATATCGTGAGTATGGCCCAGGTTCTAGTAAATGTCATGACTGGTAACGTATCTGAAATGGTTGAGGCCTTCAATGCGCACGTACTACTGTTATTTGATGTTCATGCTCCAATTAAGCGAACTTATGCCAAAGATAACTCATATCCCTGGATAACTTTTACTATTAAGGAGATGATGAAGTTACGCGACGAAGCGCACTCTAGAAGCAGGCTGACGCAACTAGAGTCTCACAAAAAATACTATAAAGATCTTAAACACATAGTCAACGCCGCAATGCATCGGGAAAAGGTCGCTTATTTTAATAGAAACATAAATCTCATGAAAGACCCTCGCAAACTATGGAAAAATATCAAGAAAAATGTTGCTAACTTTAAAAACAGTGACTCGCAGTTGCCCTCTTTTCTAAGTAACCCTAAAAAAATTAATGAGCACTTTTTAAAACTCCCTGGAAATAATGTAGTCAACATATCCCTCTTAACTTATTTTGAGTTTCATAGATTTGACACTAATATTTTTAGACTCGAGCCTGTGAGTGAAACCGTAGTACTTAACGTAATCAAATCTATTAAAACAAATTCACAAGGTGACGATGGATTAAATATAAGTATGATTACGCTTACTTTACCTGAAACGCTAGCAGCAATTACCGCCATAGTAAATTGTTCCTTAGAAACTGGTGTTTTCCCCGAGCAGTGGAAAGTGGCTATCGTTAAGCCAGTACCTAAAACCCAAAATCCCAACGACTACAAAGATCTTCGTCCCATTAGCTTGTTACCTGTAATTTCTAAAATATTGGAGAAAATAGTTTCTATGCAGCTGTCTAAGTATCTGGAGGCAAACAAAATCCTGCCAAAAAAACAATCGGGTTTCAGGAAGTCTCGTAGTACTGCGACCGCGCTTGTAGATGTAGTTGATGATATTTTGGCTGCACAGGATGTTGGTGAGGGTACACTACTGGTCTTGCTTGATTTTTCCCGCGCATTTGACACGATCGACACTTCTCTACTACTAGCTAAAATGGCCTTTTACGGATTTGAGACTCTTTCTTTGAAATGGTTCCATAGCTATCTTAGTGGTCGGAAACAGTACGTTAAAATTACTAATGATGACGGCACAGAGTCGATCTCGCGAACACTGCCAGTCACTAGAGGAGTCCCTCAAGGCTCGATTTTAGGGCCTATTCTGTTCAGCTTGTATAGTGCTGACATTATAAATCACATAAAGTTTTGCAAATACCACATATATGCAGATGATATACAGTTGTACTTATCGTTTAAAGCTAACGACACTAGTATAGCGGTAGATAAACTTAATAAAGATTTGGACAATGTAAACAATTGGTGCAATCAAAACATTTTATTGCTCAACCCCGCAAAATCAAAATGTATGTTACTAGGGACAAGAAAACAAATTAATAAAGCTGCAGCACAAAAACGCCTCGTTTCTCTAAATGGTACGCAATTGGAAAGAGTAGTTGAGGTTCGTAATCTGGGACTTGTAATGGATGAATGCTTGAGATTCGAAAAACATATTTCAGAAATCATGCGCAACTGCTTCTACCGTCTGAAAGTGCTGTACAGAATTCGTGAGTGTTTGTCTGTCGATATCCGTATCAAGCTCTGTGACACCCTTGTTCTCTCAAAATTAAATTATGCGGATGTAGTATTCGGAGGGCGTCTACTATCTCGAACTAAAAAAGCACTCCAGCGAATACAAAACGCATGCGTACGGTTTTGTTTTCCTGTACCACGTCGAGCTTATATTAGTCCTTTCTTGAATAAATATAATCTTATGAACATGAGCTCACGAAGACATTTACATTTTGCTACACTACTTTTTGGTGTGATAAAAAATAGAGAACCGTCTTACCTCTACGAAAAACTAAGTTTCTCTCTACGCGCCATTAGGCACGCACCGCGCCTCACATTCCCTTCACACAGCACGGCTGCCTTCCGTGGCAGCTTCCGCTTTGCTGCCACGAAGTGCTGGAATGACTTGCCTCCACCAATACGTAACTCTAAAACCTTGTTTACCTTTAAAACTAACTTAAAAAAATACTTGCTGCTTAAACAAAAAAGCACTACCTACGTAAGGCAACCGTGCAAACACACACACACACAAAGTCACACATACACACAAACATCCAAAATATATCTGTTTTGCTTTAGCATACCTACAGCTGTTATAGTTATTAAGTCTAAATTATAAATATATATATCTATAATATATCTATGTATCCTTGATTAGTTGTAGTAATTAGTCAGTAATTAGTTGTAAGTAATTAGTGGTAGTACGTCTGGGCCTCACTGAAAATCAGCGTCGTGGAGTGTGCCATATGGAGCACTCTGTGACACCAAGCTGAGTGAGTACCATTTAGCTCAAAGTTAGATCTAAGTCTGAATTGTTGTTCCTTTCCTCCTTTGTGCTAATAAATGTATTTTCTTTCTTTTTTTTCTTTCTTTCTAAATGAAAAAAAAATCACTCCCCACTTTACGTACAGGGGAGGTACCCTAATAAAACATTTATTTCCACTTTTTATTTTACCACTTTGTCGGCGTGATTGATCTACATATTAGAACCAAATTTCGGCTATCTAGTGCTAACGGTCACTGAGATTATCCGCGGACGGACGGACGGACGGGCAGACATGGCGAAACTATAAGGGTTCCTAGTTGACTACGGAACCCTAAAAACAGTTTCCTACACGTTATTATGCAAAATCTATTTGAAACTTCTTGAGTTAAATGTAAACATGTAAATACTTTGTTCTACTTACTTTGGTAGCCAAGTATTTTTTGTCAGGAGCGGTGTTTAAAAAGGTCTCGACCTGTTTTGCTGTAAGGACCTTGCTTTTTTTACTTTTATGGCCGGTTGAAAGCCTTTTCAGCAAGGATGCAAGCTTCGTATACGTTTGTATATTAATGTTGTGTTTCATGTTTATGGTAGATTTAAGCATCGAATAAATACTCCACAGTGTAGATGGCTGCAGTTTTTCCGACAATTCGTCGAAATAAGTTAAAAATACACTTTCAGAAAACGTATTCACTTGTTTTTCGATCCGCCATTGCATGAATGCTTCATAAGTTTTTAAATATATTTGCTTAGACTTCGGCGGCAGAATCTTTTGTACTTCTTTATCTGCATTTTTTTCCATTAATGTATTAGGCGTAAGCAGTTCTTCGTCACTTGAGGACATATTTTTCGTGATTTTCTTGTTATTACCAAAACAAACAAGACGTTGTAATTAACATTAAGTACAATTAAAGTACATTGACAAGTAAAAAATATAAACACTTATGAAAGTCTTATTAGTTGACAAGATGACAAGTCAAGCCGGGCCACAGAATAAATATGGCCGGGCCGTGTTCCGAATCAGGATTAAACTGTGTCACTCGCGCTCACGGTCGGACCGATTTGTTAGCTGGCAACTGTCATCACTGTGAGCGTTGTGGTATTGTAATCCTGATTCGGACCAGGGCCCTGGCCTGGCTCGATTATTTTTGATGATAAAGCATTCGAACTCGTATTACGCCTGGCTGATGAGTATTATTGTCATAGTCAAAATAGCCTTAGAAGAAGTCAATCTTTTATGCACCCTATACCCAGCATAAAGTGAAACTTTACGAGCATGAGAAGTAAAAAAAATATTTGTTGCCTGCATGCTACAAACAGATGGCAATAAGTTACATTTTCACCAGGTCCCCAGCAGTGACAAATGGGAATAGTCTCTTCCCAAAATAAATATAAAAGTGATTTTTTAGCCAAAGTACTATTCTCAGTTGTCCCTGCCGGGGTCGAATGTAAATGAAACTAACTAGTAGGGACAAATACTTATAACTCGTGTAAATTTTGTTCAATAATATGGATCCTATGATCAATAATAATCCATAATACTATGTATTATTAAAACATGTACTAATAGACCGTAAGCCAGGAACAAATTTCGTTGGTGATCGCGTCCCAGGCGATAACTTGTCAAGTGGTTAAGGGCGATGTGTAATGAATCCTCGTGAAGGTCAGCTGCCTCTCCGTTGGTGGGTTGAGGAACGGCAGCGATTTAATCAATAAAAAAAATAGTCATCGCGTCCCGATTGAAACTTTGTCAGATGATTTATATCCTATTATAAATATAAAAAAACATTAGTTGGCTGTATCGCAGTGAAAAAGACCGTCAGCTGGTCACGTGAACATACGATCTTCAGGGCATAGGCTGACGGTCTTTCCACCTTGGTACAGCCGGCTGACGATTTTTCATGTTTGTAAGAGCATATAAACTATCATCTGACAAATTTTCATTTGGGACGCGATGACCGTTTTTTTTAAGTGATTAAATGGCTGCCGTTCCTCAACCCACCAACGGAGCGGCACCTGACCTTCACGAGGCTTCATTAGACATCGCTCCTAACCACTTCACATGTTATCGCCTGGGACGCGATTGGTCGTGAAATTTGTTCCTGGCTTACGGTCCTGATAAGGCTATTTTATTTTTATTATTTTATTTTTAACTGAGTCTAAAGACGGCTGATTTATTTTATTTGTTTAAAGTTCTATATTTAGTTGATTTGTTTGTTCTAGTGTTAATATTTTTTTTTTATGATATTAATTATCGGTCTACAACTTATCTCAGGCGGTTAATAAAGAAGTTGTACAGTGGTTGTCGAGTAGAGGGTAGCTGAGAAGGTTGTTTACCTATTACATTTCTCTTTTTTATTATTTATTTATTCATATTTATTATTTATTATTATTATTTTTTATTTATTTAACGGCCTCCTAGCCCAGTCGGTAGTCACCCTGCCTACGAAGCAGGAGGTCCCGGGTTCGAATCCTGGTCAGGGCATTTATTTGTGTGTTTATCACAGATATTTGTTCCTGAGTTATGGATGTTTTCTATGTATTTAAGTATTTATACATATTTATCTATTATATATATCGTCGTCTAGTACCCATAATACAAGCCTTATTGAGCTTACTGTGGGCCTAGGCCGATTTGTGTAAGATTGTCCTATAATATTTATTTATTTATTATAGCCTTTTGTCATGGCACCCAAATGCTGATTGTTTGCTTTTCCTGTTTCTTATCTGGTTTGTTGTTATATGTTTTGGGTGCCCGCTTGCCAGTCGGCATGAGCCTCCTCCAGTCTTCTCCATTCGTTTGAGGTGGCACTGGGGTCCACGCATATATATCTGTATTTATGTCTATAACATCTATATATTGAGCAAACTATATCTTTATGAATTAGAAAGATAAATGATGTATAAATTACTGAATCTGAATACTGTAAATTATTAAATTAACTGAATTGAATTGAAATCGAATTTAATGCCTGAGTTACTTGGGGTAGCTAAGGAAATAAAGGTCACATGGCGATTTAAAAATGGTTATTTATTATCGCAATCGGTACGGGCCTACCCTATCTGGTTTAGCATTTGCTCTAAAACAACACGTTCTAGGACCCAGGAAAACCCGTGGAAAACCTAGATCAAACCAGCCTACTTCTACGAGACTATGATTTAATGTGTCTGAGCTTAATGAACTTCACTTTAGTTACGACAACTGTATAATAATGACTAAGAGATAGTACAACGACATTTGTGGAATTTCCAAGACAATATACGCACGTTAGGTAAATATAACACTAATAAAACATGAACAAGTTAATCGATATAACACATTGTTAATGGATGGCTGACATTATAATATTATTGTATGGAATGATGAACCTTGATCAGGTTCATAATTTCATAATCCAGGACAACGTTACACCGGGGAATTGAACCCTAGGCAAAACATAGATTTCCTTTACATTCCGAGAATCGAACTCGTTTAAAATGATGTAAATGTCACAATCAACTATTATTAATATTATTATGCATACAAGCATATGAAATGTCCAAGAAATTAATTTACATATAAACAAACATTATAAGTGCTGTGAAACACGGCAACTAAGTAAGGTCTCCATATGAACTCTATTTAAATAATTAGCAGGTTATACTTGTATTTAATAAATCATCAATACTGCAATTTTATCTCATATTATGCTATTGTAATATAAGCTGATGGAATAGGTCGACTGACGGGCAGGGTGACGATATAGAAAGGCCGTTCAGGTTAATGCTCCGAATAGAGTGCGTTTATTTAATATCATTATACCTATTTATACATGTGTAAGCTAGTGCATCGCAAGCAATACGCATTATGTCGCAGCAAACCATTAAGTTGCTGTTAAACATGTAATAATATGGCTAGACAGCCATTACACCTCCCCCGAAAGTCCCTTCACCGCCGGGGTGGCAGAGAAAAATTTAATGCATATTACTTGCTTACAATTTTTCTGTAATCAATTCAATTAAACATTAATAAATCATGTGTATATAAAACACTAGCATCTTAAGTAGTTTTTATTTAAAAAAAATATGTTCATAACTGTTTTATTCGTTTTACATTTGAGAAATGTTAATCTTAATCTTAGTCTTAGTGTCGTGTCGGTCCTTTTAATAAAAGAAAATTTAATTCATTAGTCATAAACTATAAGTTTTTTAACACATTATAAGTTTTATTAATTATCAGTATATTGCGCATCATCGATATGTTCTAAAAAAAAAATTACTTATTAGTTATATTTTATAGCGCTAAAATGCTTTAGGCATCGTGCCTGTACCTGTTAATTGTCGACTGGAAAATAATCATATTCATTATTCATTTATTCATAGTAGGGTACCTTTTACAAACCTATCTAGTTCGACTAAATAAAACTAATGCCTTTAATTGGAGACTCCTGCTCCTACAATAAATGGGAATGGCTACCCAGGGCATGGTCACCCTAAAACAATACATCATGGGCTACGCTCCCGTGCGTACCCGAACTATACGTGGGATTGGCTACCCAAGGGCATGGTCACCCTAAACACAATACACAATAAATCGGCATATCAGGCCTGGCTACTTGGCTCTGCCTGTACCTAGAGACACAAATACATTAAGACCTATAGTGGTCTCCTACTATTCTCACTAAGGACACGGTAGTTCGCATAATGATCGAATGAAGGACTAGCGCTCTAGCTAAGGTCACATTATCTGAATGTGCCTATAACTCCTTTAACTACTTATTCCTAACTTGGTACCTTACTGCGCTTCAAAAAAAAAAATTTTTTTTTTTTACTGTTACTTAGTACAAATCTATTTTAAACTCAATAAGACAAAAGTAAACAAGTAATAATCATTCACTTTCACTAAGTATCAGATGATCAGTCCAATACGTAGCTAAAGCAAAAATCATTAATGTGAACAATTAAAATATCTAAGCAAACGGTGGTATCAAATTTAATTCACTGTAAATTAAAATATACTAATTGCGCGACGATGTCTCGCGACCTACATAATTTTTGCTGACACGCGCGTAATCATACGGCGCGTGCGACCGTATTACGAAACTTGTTTTTATGGACTACATTCGACACTAAGAATTAACAATTTACAATATAAGTTTGGTTTCATCAATTTGGAAATATGTAAAATATAGCGACTACTGTTACTAATTACTAAGATTTGTTTATTATCTACGTGTAACTACCTTTATAATTCTGTGGTCTCCGGTGGTAGCGGTGGACTTTGGGGTCGCCATGAAGCATGTGGAGCTTCGGCGGTTTCGGCTGGCGGCGTTGCGTGGAACGCTCGGAGGTGGCCGTGGTGGAACCTGTCGCGAAGGCCTTGTTGTGTATCTTCGTGCAGCGTCCTTGGCGGCGCTCGGCGCACCGTTCTAGTCGTTCGTTGGCGCTGTGCTGCTCCTTGCTGCGCTGTGCTGCTTTGGCGCTCTGGCGGCTGTGTCGGGTGGCTGCGTTGGGGGTCCGTCGTCGTATGGACCCAGGGAGTCACCCTTGCTACCTTTATTTTGGGTGATATTTGACTACTTTGTGCGGCGGGTATCCTAGTTGGTAGTGGTGGCTGTGTGGTGTCTGTTGCTAGCTGCTCTATTGGTGTGGCCACCGTGAACGTAGTATTTACTACTTCCTGGACGGCTCGGCTGTTGCCGTCTATGGTTATCTGCAGGCTCCTTAGGGCCGTTATGGGCCCCACTAGTTGAATATTGACGCCCTCAATCGTGAGTGTTAGCTTCGTCGTTGCCATGTTCGCTGGTGTTGAGTTCGACTGCGCTTGAAGATGATGGAGTTGCTGGATTGCTTCCGACTGCGTTTTTGTTTTCCCCGAAGATGTTCCTGGATGGAGTCGCTGAGTTGTTGCTGACTGCGTTTTTGTTTTCCCCGAAGATGTTCCTGGATGGAGTCGCTGAGTTGTTGCTGACTGCGTTTTCCGAAGATGCTTGGTCCTTAAGGCAGGGTCGCCATGTAATATAAGCTGATGGAATAGGTCGACTGACGGGCAGGGTGACGATATAGAAAGGCCGTTCAGGTTAATGCTCCGAATAGAGTGCGTTTATTTAATATCATTATACCTATTTATACATGTGTAAGCTAGTGCATCGCAAGCAATACGCATTATGTCGCAGCAAACCATTAAGTTGCTGTTAAACATGTAATATGGCTAGACAGCCATTACACTATTCTATCCAAATATGAAAGCCACTGATTAACCAATTAATCAAAGTACAGGACTCGAACCTGTGTCTTTACAATGGTGATTGAATTATAATAAAATGAGTATCATGCGCATTAAGTTACTAAAATATTAACAAAGTAAATAGGTAAATTCCAAGTACTAAACGAACTAAACCAGTTTAATAGCTAAATGCTCATGACTCAATCAACAACAAAGTACTTAGCTGTGTCAAACTGCTATACTCCAACCACTGACTCTATTTAACCAATTATGGTACTTTTAATTAATAACTTATAATTACTGTGCACAATTGCACCAAGTCTCCGATATCTCCATGTCCCTCAACGGTCCAAAATCAAGTGTATCTCCCCCCGCTCTCGAATCCTCTCTAAATGCCTTATAATTATTCTTACATCTAGTTATTTACTATTTTAGACTTTATTTGACAATAACAAAAGATTTGTTTTCGCTCATCGCGGCTCGCAGTTTCTTCATCCCTGCATGGCGGCTCGAGACACGACGACGACTCTACGAGACAGATGATGGTGGCCCCCTTGGAAACTCTCTACAGCACCGTGCCGGAGCGACTCGACTGCTACCAGAGAAGTATGAGAAGTACCTAACCGGCCTACCGCGGCGACTGGGCTAGTTCTGCGTACATAGGTGTCATTGTATAAACTTGTAGGTAACTGAACTGTATATAATGTGTATATAAATTATAGCATAGAGACCTAAGATGTGCCAGCAGGGTATATAAATAACCTTATGCATTTTGTTTGCACAAGAATATAATTGTACTTATTCAAATTAACTTATAACCTTATTAATAATTACCTATTTGTGACTTACCTTATATTGAGAATAAGTTATAAGAGTGATATCCTTACTGTAAATAAAACTCAACTAAATGTAAATATATTTATTTGTAAATCACAATTGTAAGGTTCTAAGGTAATATTTTACGAATGCCCGGTTAAGTTCCTTGTTGCCCTGAAGAGTAGGATATATATTTTTCATTTGCTTGCATGTAACAACAAGAAAAAAGGACCTAGATGACACACTTTGCTGTTCTGCAGCATCTTCATGCAACGGCACTGAGCAGACTGCTTTCCAAACCCGGCAGGACTGCCGCGGCGGGAAGACTGATGGCCATAGGCAGCCATCACTTCAACGCCAACGCCTACTGCTGCGCAAGAACGATATTTTCTTGCGATGTTTTCATGTTATATTGAGATGTTTCTGTTCAATAAAATATTTTTTGTGCCGTTGTATCAGTTAGATAGATGTCAATGTCAAGTGTCATAGACACGGACATAGACAATAACTGTCAGGAAATTAAAAGAGGGTTACTTCGTAAAACCAGAGTCAGGGGCGTTTAGCGGGTTTTCAAACCTGACTTAGCCCCCGTCTAGGCAATTTGAGAGATGACTTCTCATTTGCCATTAGCCATTTGACGTTGACTACCTTGTACATAAGGCTGGTTCTAGAAAGGGGTGTTAGGAAATTTTCAACTCTGTAGGGGTCCTAAGCATAGGTAGGGAAACTCTTAGTCAGGGTAGATTAGGATAGGGCGTACTGTTTGTAAGTGTAGGCTGCCCTTTACACCCGAGAAGGCGAGATATGTAAAGGTTGTCTACCTTTACAACCTCTCTTCTCGAACACTGTCTGGCACGGTGTTATTTAAATCAGGAATGCATACATTCTATGTCAGACGTTCAGGATTCTTTCAGGGAGTCTCAAAGGGTCAGCCTAAACAGATAGTCGATTTTGATGTACTAGCTAATGATATAAAAAAAGAAAATAAATAACTAACAAGTATATTTTGAGAGTATTCATTAAGGATACTCTCTACAGTACCCTGCCTCTCCCTTACCCTCCTTCAGCTCCGTACGGGCCCAACCTCCTATTACACCTCCCAACACAACAGGTTGGGCCCTACAAATTGCCATGTCTAATAGCCGTTTATGTGCCTAATAAAATAACGACAGCGTTACTAGAGGCTGTTCGGAAATATAGAATCGTAGAATGTATGGGCTCCCATATATAAACCACGACACTTCTCTTTCCGAACGGACTCTGTAGTTGACCGAGCGTAGTGACGTTTTAAAGTCAACTCGAGCGGCATTTGTATGCTTATATATTTGTATGTTTGTAACTGTGTTTGACGTTAACTCAAGGGTAAATATAGGGCAACTCAACGAAACGACAGATTTGTCCTTATGCGGCATAGACTTAGTATATTAGATATAGACGGGGTAATAATAATACCAAGATTGAACGGGATGGTCTTATTGAACTTTCAACAGGTATGACAGAGACGGCGCTATTATCGTTAGTGCTTGTCATAGTCTCACATATTTTTTGACAGTGGAGGACTGGAGGGTTACAAACAGATAATATTAGCGTTTTATTTAAGAAATTATGTGATTACTACGAGATAACCTGATGCTTTTGTCGGAAAGTTGTGTCAGCTAAGGAAAACAATGGTAATTTGTCCCATTTTGTGCTGTAAAAGTGATAACTTCATAACCTTTCACAGGGAAGTACCACATTTTACAGTGTTCTTCTGTTGGTTTGTGTAATAAATAGTATCCTACAATCTAATACACTTAAAATCTTGTTAGAAAAGGTATGCTCATAAAAATTATACGTAAAATTTCTTGCTATGAGGTTACCTTCCACCGCTCTATGAAGGGCAACAAAGAAAAAGAAACCGACTAAATTATGAAGGCTAGCTAAGGTATGCTATCAGGCATCTCGAGAGTTGAAACATGCGTTCACCCAAGAAAGACAGAATATACGCAACGCGACTAATTTTAAAACACGTTTCAAGATGGCTGATAGCATACCGTAACTAGCCTACATAATTTAGTCGGTTTCATTGTTACCCTTCAAATATCGGTGGAGGGTAATAAACGTTGATATTGTACTTAGGGCCTTTTGGAAGTAAGCTATAATCACAATGTGAGACTATGATAAGGACCAACGATAATAGCGTCTTCTCAGTCATATCTATTGAAAGTGTAATAAAACCATCCTGTTCAATCTTGGTATTATTATTACCATGGCAGGTATAGGGATAGTATGTCTATGATTGATCAACACAACCATTTTGACACCTGACCTCTCATTCTAACGATAGTTCCATCTAGTTCTAATCGTTTACGAGTCGCTTACGTCTGTCTGTAGAGCGCATTAGTATCCGATACTTTTTCTGTGGTTATCAAAATCCCACTCGTTCACTCGTATGCGCCACGGTCACAGATAAGATTTATCTAATCCTTAAGAAGTTTATAGTATTATAGTTTTGTACTAAAATAACAACTGGATTGAGCAGATTAGGTAATACATTAGACATTTAACTAGTTTCGTATCAAAATTACTGATGGATTAGGCAGATTGAGTCAGATTGGCGCAGGAGGTCCAGTAATCAAAATAATGGCATACTTGTCAACCCTAGAAAGTGGAAATACAAAATTGTACGTCTGTAAACCTATGGCCACACTTCGCGCATTCGGCTGAATATTCGTGTTATATCTCTCTCTTTCCTATAAAATAAGAAAGAGACAACACGAATATTCATCGCAATAGCTCACCCTGAGTAGTGTATTAACCACTGTAATAACCACCTTAATCATAGATATACTAGCCATTAATCTGGCATGGTAATAATAATACCAAGATTGAACGGGATGGTCTTATTCAACTTTCAATAGGTATGACAGAGAATGCGCTATTATCGTTGGTCCTTGTCATAGACCCACGCTGTGATTATTGCTTCCAGATAAGTAAGTACTTAGTAGTAGTAAAAGGCCCTAAGTACAATATAAACGTTTGTTACCCTCCACCGCTCTTTGAAGGGGAACAAAGAAACCGACTAAATTATGTAGGCTAGCTACGGTATGCTATCAGCCATCTTGAAACGTGTTTTAAAATTAGTCGCGTTGCGTATATTCTGTCTTTCTTGGGTGAACGCATGTTTCAACTCTCGAGATGCCTGATAGCATACCTTAGCTAGCCTTCATAATTTAGTCGGTTTCTTTTTGATCTTGAAATGCGTTTCCAAATTAGTCGCGTTGCGTGTATTCTGTCCTTCTTGGGTGTACGCGTGTTTCAGCTCTAGAGATACTTGCTTTGAGACCTTAATCCAACCAAACGTGTGGCATGTCAAAACCCACATTTTATGTATTGTGTCTGCTAACACCTGCTAACAATAAAAAATACAAATAAAAAATTGCCCAATTCCATTAGTTGCCAGCACTACAGGCAACACTGAAATTCAATTGAACAAAGGTAACATGTGAAATGAACCAAACATGATTGATTTTTTTAACAAAAATATTCGGTTCAGTTTACCAAAACTTACAAGGTTCTTACCTTAAGAGATCCGTGAGAAATCGTATAAGTAAATATAATTCTGTTTGCGGTGGGCCCTCTGGTGTGATGATTTTAGTAATCACGTCATCACACAGTAACTAGAACTTAAGCTTTTACGTGGTCAGCGATAAGGCTCCCAACCAAGGACACCTTATTGGTGGACACCAACACGGTTGGACGACCGTGATAAAAAGTAGTACACCTCAAAATTGTATGAACAATCGGCCAAGGTCACGGTAGCCTTGGACCATCGGGAGCTATGTTGGCAGCCGGCACTTTAGAAGTAGGTACTACCTAACTAGCTAAAAGGATTATAATTTTTAAGATTTCTTAGTCGAACTAGGAACCTTCATAGTTTCGCCTAGCCCTCTGCTGTACGTAAGTTTATCTGTCTATCTGTAGTGTAGGTACCTAAAATTCATAACTGGTGTAGATAAACCAGTACCTAACGATATTTCATTGACTTCATGATCCTCCGAGCGTTTGTGCCGACTTTCAACTGAGCCTTATTTATTTTTACTTATATATTACTAAATCATTCCGAAATTTGTTTTACTTGTGGATTGAATCATTTCCTCTAAATAAGGAGGTACTTAGGTACTTACGTTCAATTTGCCTCTTGACTTCCACTGTTGACTTTGGCAAATATTGGTATGTCTACCTACATAATGACAATAATGAATGAATGAACAAGTAGGTACTTGTTACATAAGTACCTACTTGTTCATTATTTCATTATTGTCATTGTCATGTAGGTAGATATACCAATATTTGCCTACCTAGGTATAGATAGGTATAGATATATTTATTTACATAAGATATAGATATATTTATTTACATAAGATAGATCTTTGTCTCTAGTATCTATACTTCTACCTAAAACAATTATAAATAGGTAATAGGTATGTCATAGCCTAAAACATAAATATTATCTTTACCTTCCTTTCGGTTTGGACTGGTACAGTCGCCGTCAAATATATATTTCTGTATAATAAGGTACACTGCACACTATTATTATAGTTTAGTCAGGGTCTCTTCTAATTGGAGCATAGTAGACAGAGAGAATCATACTGCTATTACGATAGAATAGGTACGTAAGCCACTTTTATTTGAAAAACTTTTCTCAGAATTTAACCCTTTATAGTAGTGCTAGAGCCATACCGTAAATTTATAAAAAAAACTTACCCTTTTCTTCCATATCGCGTTGTAGAATCTCGGAGATCGTGAAAACATAAGTCTTAAATGTCCACAAGTATGTATGGCGTCAAGTTGAAAATGCAACTTTTCGGCTTTAATTTATCAACGAGCCAATGACACACGGTTTAGCCCACTTCAAATAACCAAAATACCAATTTTAAGACCATTATGAGGGGTGGGGGGGTCATAAGATTTAAAGACATTTAATTTATCAACGAGCCCACCGCTCCAAATTTTGACAGTAGTTAAAGGACCCATTCAACAAACCAAATACCAATTTTAAGACCATTCTGGTGGGCGCATAAGATTTTAAGACCATTTTAAGAAATAGTCGATTTCATAGCAAAAATAGCAAATTACTATAAATTGATCGAAAAATGTCGAGCAAAAATCGACTTAAATTACGTGAGTAACCCGCTATAAATATTTTTAATATGTTAGAGTCTCACGAAAGTTTTAAAATTACTATAAATTCGTTTAAAAAAATAAATATAAGTGACACAAACACACCGGATATTCATATTTAAGTGTCTTTTTTTGTGTCTTAAATTTAAAAATGCCGTAAAAGTATTCCACAATAAGTCGAAAATTTGAGAAATTTGTCATAGCAGTACTAATCACGGGGGTCTTAAATCACTAAAACAATTATTCATTTACAAACCATATTGCACAAAATATGGTTTGAAAAGCCAGGCGAATGCCTATAGGCATTTTCTACCAGTCGCTCATAATCATAACTCCTAACTCTAAACAAGTTACGTGCACTGAGAATGTATTACTGACTGAAAAAATGACGTAAATTTATTTTAAATCCTACCGTTCCAAGTTTTGACAAACGGTTTAGCCCACTTCAGATAACCTACATTAATTTCAAATCGATCCGACCATTGTACCAATGGATGAAAATCAAGTTAATACAAAATATAGGTAACCGATTGTACTACACAAATAAATCATTGCTGTTTAGGTAACCTTGAATAATTATTTATTTTATCAAGTGGTGTTTGTAAAATCAATCAACTTATTTGATATATCTAATCCAACTATGTTATTTGTTTTTGCAACATGTACTTCCAAGTTGGTTCTACCACAAACATTTGGTTGCTTTTATTAAAACAGCAGTGTTGTGTTTAGCTAAACTATTTATTAATTTTACGGAATAAAACAGTTGATTCAGATAAAGTTTATTGTTAATAAATACTAAATCATTGCTGTATATAATCATACCTTTAATGATTGTTTATTTTTATCAAGCTGTGTTTGTAAAATCAATCAACTAACTTACTGTATCTAACAAAGAAAGACTAATCGAACTATGTTATTTGTTGTTGCAACATGTACTTCCAAGTTGTTTCTACCACAAACATTAGGTTACTTCTATTAAAACAGCAGTGTTGTGTTTACTAAAACTACTTGTTAATTTTACAGAATAAAATAGTTAATTCAAATAACGTTTATTATTAATAAATACTGAATCATTGCTGTTTAGTTTACCTTTAATACCTATTAATTTTTATCAAACAGTGTGTGTAAAATCGATCAACTAATCTACTATATTTAACAAAGACTAATTCAACCATGTTATTTGTTGTTGCAATATTTACTTCGAAGTTTTTTCTACTACAAACATTTGGTAGCTTTTATTAAAACAGCAGTGTTGTGTTTAGCAGAACTATTTATTAATGTTACGGAATAAAACAGTTGATTCAAATAAAGTTTATTGTTAATAAATACTAAATCATTGCTGTATAGTTAACCTTTAATGATTGTTTTTTTTATCAAGCGGCGTTTGTAAAATCAATCAACTAATTTACTATATCTAACAAAGACCAATCCATTTATGTTATTTGCTTTTGCAACATGTACTTCCAAGTTGGTTCTACTACAAACATTTTCGTTGCTTTTATTAAAACAGCAGTCTTGTTTTTATCAAAACTCTTTATTAATTTTACGGAATAAAACAGTTAATTCAAATAAAGTGTATTGTTAATAAATACTAAATCATTGCTGTATAATTAACCTCTAATGATTGTTTACTTTTATCAAGCGGTGTTTGTAAAATCAATCAACTAATTTACTATATCTAACAAAGACCAATCCAACTATATTATTTGTTTTTGCAACATGTACTTCCAAGTTGGTTCTACTACAAACATTTGGTTGCTTTTATTAAAACAGCAGTGTTGTGTTTAGCAAAACTATTTATTAATTTTACGGAATAAAACAGTTAATTCAGATAAAGTCCATTGTTCATAAATACTCAATCATTGCCGTATAGTTAACCTTTAATAATTGTTTATTTTTATCAAACGGTGTGTGTAAAATCAATCAACTAATTTTATATATTTAACAAAGACCGATCCAACCATGTTTTTCGTTGTTGTAACATTTACTTCGAAGTTGGTTCTACCATAAACATTTGGTTGCTTTTATTAAAACAGCAATGTTGTGTTAGCAAAACTACATGTTAATTTTACGAAATAAAATAGTTAATTCAAACAGTTTATTGTTAATAAATACTGAATCATTATTGTATAGGTAACCTTTAATAATTGTTTATTTTTATCAGGCGGAGTGTGTAATATCAATCAACTAATCTACTATATCTTACAAAGACCAATCCAACTATGTTATATGTTATTCCGACATGTACTTCCAAGTTGGTTCTACTACAAACAATTGTTGGTTACTTTTATTAAAACAGCAGTGTTGGGTTAAGTAAACTACTTGTTGTACGTACTGAGTCATAACTAAAATAATAAGTAATTTTAACAGATTTTTGGTTTAAGTTACTGAATGCATTAGACAAATCTAAAGTTGTAATTTCAACCAAATGATTATGTCTGGTTTTTATGTATGAACTAAACTCACGGTTAAATTTATAAAACATAATTTTATCACGACGTCCTTGTTATTATAACACCGAGTTTGATTTTAATTTGAACAAAACAGTTAATCTAAACAAAACTGCTTTGTACTAATTACTATAACGGTTGTTAAAATGGACCGATTAAGGAATCAGTAAGTATTTGGTTGTATGTACTGAGTCGTAACTAAAGTAATTAGTAATTCAAAATATTTTTTTGTTAAAAATATTGAATGCATTCAACAAATCCAATTTTGTAATTTCAACAAAAACATTTTGTACTGGCTCCTGTCCAGCAACCAAACTGACGGTTAAATTTACAAAACCAAATTGTACCATGACGTGCTTGTTACTACAACAAGTTTTTTTATTAATTATAACTGAATAGGTTTGGTAAACATAACAAAGCCATATTTGTTACTTGGATCAATATGGTTTTGTAGCGGTTTTGTTAAATCAATCAATTTCTAGTAAATTCAACCGAAAAAAATTTAACCGAGACCATTTTCGTAAAATCAACATGTAGTGTTTTTTCAGTGTAGGGTCAAACCAACTACAGAGTTAGAGGTAGTTTTGGCAATGAGGGTCACCGGCATATTGACCAGTTAAAACGGCGGTCTGGAGTATCGTTCGCAACGGGTAGTGAGGGTAACGGCACAACGGGTTCGGTTAGTACGGATAATCGGATTGATATTAGCGAAACTAAAGTAGCAGCTCCAAGCGCAGTTGATATGAGTAGCGAGAAACAGCAGCCAGTCACAGCATCCACCAGCTCAGAACTAAATGAGTCTTCGGGTCAAAAAGAACATACTGTTCAGAACGAGCCTTCAGCTCCAAGTAGGCCAGTCGGCGACGGACTAGTGGCTGCCGGTTCTCCCCAGCAAAGACCAGTTCATTTACCGCCTTTACTATGTCAGAACCGTCCCAAACGTAATAGACCTGTTGTAAAACGTTACGGATTTGAAATCGATTAATTACTAGTGACCTATAAAATAAAGTGGATAAACCTTCAGCTCAGGCCAAGTGAATTTAAACCTTGCGTGCATGTACTTGTCCTGTGAACGTTTACCTCACTCCATTTGTTCATGTTTTACATTTATGTTGTATTGTATAAGTATACTTAAACATTAGATTAGATTATGTATTAGCGCTGACTTAGTGGTAGAATGTATTAGCATAAGATGTTGTGTTGTATTGGCAAGTGGTGCCTAGATTAAGTGGTGAGGTGTTATGTAGGTATATTGGAGGGTAGCCTCATATAGGTAGGTACTCTTTCATGTGTCAGTCGCGAATATACGTTGCATCAATCTCAAGCGTGGTTTCATTTCTAATACAGAACATGCTCAATCATCGAAAATGCTATTTTTAGCTTTAACTGTTTCTGTGTAGAAGTCCATTGTGTACACAGCTGGACTAAAGGTCACCTTTCTTTATTGTATGGTAGAGAGGGCGGCGTTGCTGCATGCAATTTAGCACTAGGATTCGCGGGGAGCTTAATTACAACTATTGCTGCTCTCTGCGCCAGATCGCGGTGGTACTGGCTGCGGTGATGGCGTTAATGATGATAGCGTTAGTGTGCAGCCATGCTTCTTAGGCTAAGGCACACCACTAGCACTTCTTAGTCAAATTTACAGTTAGATTAAATCAAGTTGGTAAGGCATTTTAGATGTTCGACTCTAATAAAGCAATATTACAACACTTTCAATGAAGTCGAAATATTTATGACATTAGTTGGTGACTCACAGCGGTCTCGATCAGCGAGCGATCATCTCTCTTGAGATATCAATTCAGCAGCATTTTTTATGGCTAAAACCAGTGTTCCACAATTTTCGGGTTGTACTAACGTCTAATGTTTTATCAACGTCATATTTTTTTATGCTTTCATAGTTGTTATTTCGTGTAAAGTCAGTAAAACCAACTCTATGGCTCTACTTCATAAGGTATATAATCATTTAAAGATAAACTCACCGTCCAATTATAAATTGGGTGACTATGTCAGATTGAGCAAGTATAATACAACTTTCGCAAAGGGCAAATTGGACCGCTGAAATATTCCAAATTGTAAAGGTGAACACTACTCAACCTACCACTTATCGATTGCAATATTCTAAGAAGCTATATCTGGATATTTTTAGGAACAAGAACTGTAAAAAGTTATCATCACATTTAAATTAAATATAGAATGTTTTGAAGCGCGATAGGAATAAAGTTCATGTTAAATGATTGGGTCTTAATAATAAAACCTTTTTTTAAATAATTATATTTGTATCTTCAGTATTAAGTAAAAAACACCAAAAAATACATTATCGTTATGTAATTAAATTTATTTTATTTGAAATGCGTTTCGCCAAGTGTTAAAGATAGGTAGCAAATTGACACAGATACATTCACTATTAGATTATCTACAAAATAATTGCAAATGTTTACATTCATGTACTCAAAGACAATGAAAACTGGTTTACAATTGCAATTTGAAACTGAGGCATTTTTTTTACAATACGAAATAGTTACTACTTACTTTGGTTTAATATGTAAAAAATCATGTACAACAATCAATAATAAAGGAACTAAGTTTTTTGTCATTTTGTCATTAAAATATCTAAAACAATCTTGCGGTAATTTTTCAAAAAGGAACATGAAATTCATATAATCTACATTCATTTCCCCAACAGATTCTTCTAAATATGATGTAATATTATTCCACATACACAGAAGGGGGTACATGAAATAATTATTATTGTTATAATACATTGTGAAATAGTAATGACGAAATCTATATCTGATTGAATTTAACGGCATCTCATTTACCCAATAATAAAAAAATTCATTGTCATCTAAATGTTCAATTAATTTTTGTTTTAATTCGTTAGCATCTACGGACAAAGCCATTTTATCTGAAAATAAACAGAAAATAATAATGTTAATTAGCTCCTAAGTACATCCACTTTAACTTTAACAAATCACTTCACGTCACTTCACTGAAATGCAATCTCAAAGGTACGCCCCACAGCAAGTTTCACAATCATGTACATGCTGCAGCTATTTAAATTGTCCACAACTTTATCGTCCAGGTCGCTGAAACGTGCCGGTTGATAGACGCTCCCAATGTTCTTTATCACGGCTACTTTAGGTGTCAATCCGAGATTTCATTGACTCTATAAATAGAGGCACGTTATGGGGCAGGTCCTTGACTTTAACCCAGGTTCTTGTAGCCACGGTTGCGTTTAACAGGTCCAGAGATGACATGATTAAGTTTAAAATACATAGTTGCAACTTACAAAACTCGCAAAGCGCACACGCAATGTTTGAGTTGAGAGTTTGTTGTGTGTGAATAAAATTAGATTACGACGGACGCTTATATAGCTCAACTAACGGGGCGCGGGGCGAATAATAATTATCAATGAGTGTGTATATGCTTAATTATTACATGACTGAACATAAAACTAAGGAAACGTAGTAATGTAAGTTGTGGTTGAATAAAGATTTTATCTTTAGATTTTTCGATAGATATTTAGTATGGTACGAAGATCATAAGTGGAAAAAAAATCGCCTAATTTTTAATACCTCTCATCGTCATCGCTATAATCCGATACGTATTCGTTGCCAAGTCATGACGGGCCTCCAAATGTGGGGGTACTCCTCCGGTGGCCCGACCCACACCTGTCGATCTCCTACGTCACTCCGCGCTCGTTCGTTCGTTCTGCCGCGGTTGCACCCTGTCGCTCAGCCGCTGCTCCCTCTCACTTATCCTTTGCAGGATCCTCAGCAGCTCTTCCACTCTCTTTGAATGTCGGCGAGTTGGATGTGGATGGTTCTTGCGATGTGGACGCTCCTGCTGGCGTACGCGGCTCGGGTGGATGTGGTACCAGCGAAGATGATGGCTGCGTATGCGATGGTGGTAGTGTTGGTGGTGGAGTTGGTGGTGGAGTTGGTGGTGTTGATACCGGTGGAACTCGTGCGAAGCACAAAAATAGCCAATAGCTCAACGAGAACTTCTCTCCGTCACCACAGGACCTACCCCTACCCTGGTTCTCGTTGAGTGAGTCGATAGTTGTTTGACGAGACATTTAATTTCAAACGGTTCTGTTGAAAACTGAACTGTAAAATAGGTGGAGCGACATTAAATAGTCGTTCTATATCCCCCATACGGGTATGCCCACATGCTAATACTGTGTTTGGGTGGGGTGTTTATTTTTATCTCGACATTTGCATCTAATTAAAATAATGTGCATTTTTTGCTTCCATTCTTTTCACATCACTGGATCGCAGCTTGGGCTGCATATGGGTACCCACTGAAAACGGAAATCAGTTTTTTTTTTCTATCCTTAACATGTGCAAAGTGCCAGTACATTGAAAATTGAAAAGTACTACATGTTGTCTCTATATCTTCGAATAAAGCGTACTAATATAATATTGATCGAACCTCACTTGTTAACTTCGTTTGATCTTATATTATTTGCTACGTGAGCGTAAAATGACCTGATTGCATTTACGGAACATCGGTAAAGCAACAATATAATTATTACAAACATTACAAAAATAAGTAGATTAATCATGAACGTAGCATTTTTTACTGGGACTTCTGTTATATTCATCTAAGTCTAACTAGTTATAGCGACACAACCAGTATAACGTGACCTACGGGTATTCTACATCAAAACGAATTGATCTACGAACGACTCTGCTACTTCTCTTTTTTCGAGGAATGGGCTGTACGGCTGTACCTTTGGGGTCCAAATTCGTGAGTCCGTCAGTATAGTCCGTAGTCGGCTGATCCGACTCTATGTCACTAGCGTCATTTAATATGTACGCAGGCTTTAAGCGATATATGGAGATGTCAACTACACGATCTGGAAGTGTGATTTTATAAACTTTATCGTAACGCTTAAGAGGAGCTCTGTATGGACCGTCATACGGGGATTTAAATGGACGTCTTACTGTGTAGTCTCGGACAAAAACTTGAGTATATGTTTCATGGATCATGATGACCTAAACAGTTTAGAGTACTTCTATGTGATTTTAAAGCGTGTTTAAAGGGTTTAGCAGGCTAAGGAAGGACGTGTGGCCCCTGTGAGGAAAAGTTGAATTGGTAAATGTCAATTGTTTGTCGCCTCATAACTAGTAATCACTCCAACTTTCAGCCCTCTATCTTGAACTGTTTCAGAGATAATGTCAAAAATGTATTTTTTTAACATTTTTTTTCAAACTCTTATATCTCCTAATCCATAGCAGCTAAAGCGATGAAACAAAATCACAGCTACGTAGTTTGAGTGGGAGTATACCCTATAATTTTATTAATATTTTATACGTGAAAAATAAAAGAAATAAATGTCAATTTATTTTTTGACAGCTCTTTCCAACACGTTTTTTTGAAAGTACAATTATGAAAAAAATCATGTAAATTGCTTATAGTATTAGCTACTAGCATACAAAAAATCAATTGATTATATTTGGTGCAACATACTGTAAAAAAAAAACTAACGAAAGTATTCAAGTATCAAGAGTAGGCTTCTGAACTGAAAGTTCGTTTTTAAGTTTTATGTTTGTTGCCTAGCAACAAAGGGTGTATTGTTTTTCATTTGACGTATGACTGTCAAAAAAGGTCACTGAACTACTGCTGTGTTAGCATTTGTAACTAATTTTACTAACTACTAAATCAACGAAACGACGGATGTGCTATATGTATGTTTATTATTTTATAATAGTACATTACTTACCAAGGACTGTAAAAGAAAGAAAGCCCGAAATCGCAGGTATTTGTGACCCGAGCCGCAGGCGAGGGTTGTAAATACGCGATAGAGGGCTTTCTTTTTTACTGCCCGTGGTGAGTACACAATTTTACGTCTCCATCTGGCCATAATGCGAGTTTTACCGTAAGCGTAGCGTGCGGCAAAACTCACGTTATGGCCAGGTGTGACGTAAACAAAATTAATTGGTTTCATTATAGTACACGTATTAAAATAACGAATTAAATAACTCATTAGAGCAGATATCACAATATAAGTCACTTAGAATTATATAATACTATCGTAATATTCGTCGTCCCAGGTATAGGACAATGTTATCCTGCAGTCATCGCAATATCCTTTTAACATAACATTTTCGTCAGAGAGCGATATCTCAAAACTGGTAAAGACTGTAAAAACAGTTGCTTCGCTATTAACCGTGGCAAGTTGAGCCCAAATATTTTTGATTTTATGATTTCCATCTGAAAGAATGTATATACATGAAGTTTCTGTTTTATTTTTTATTTTATTTACATTTAAAACTTACTTTCGCCATTATGGAAAAATCGTGCTCCTCTTCTACATAACGTGTTGTATATTCCCTTAAACAATTCACTATTATGTTAAATGTGCTAGCGTATAAATTGTATAGTAGTATTGTATAATTTAAAGATAGCTCATACCTAATAAATCATAATGTCTAATGTTATGTTACTCGGAATCGACAAACGCTTAGTTTATACGCTAGCACATTTAACATAATAGTGGATTGTTTAAGGGAATATACAACACGTTATGTAGAAGAGGAGTCCGATTTTTCCATAATGGCGAAAGTAAGCTTTAAATGTAAATAAAATAAAACAGAAACTTTATGTATATACATTCTTTCAGATGGAAATCATAAAATCAAACATATTTTGGCTCAACTTGCCACGGTTAATAGCGAAGCAACTGTTTTTACAGTCTTTACCAGATATTGAGATATCGCTCTCTGACGAAAATATTATGTTAAAAGGATATTGCCATGACTGCAGGATAACATTGTCCTATACCTGGGCCTGGGACGACGAATATTACGATAGTCATTATCTAAGTGACTTATATTGTGATATCTGCTCTAATGAGTTATTTCGTTATGTTAATACGTGTACTATAATGAAACCAATTAATTTTGTTTATAAAATAATAAACATATAGCACATCCGTCGTTTCGTTGATTTAGTAGTTAGTAAAATTAGTTACAAATGCTAACACAGCAGTAGTTCAGTGACCTTTTTTGACAGTCATACGTCAAATTTAAAACAATACACCCTTTGTTGCTAGGCAACAAACAAAAAACTTAAAAACGAAGTTTCAGTTCAGAAGCCTACTCTTGATACTTGAATACTTTCGTTAGTTTTTTTTTTCAGTATGTTGCACCATATATAATCAATTGAGTTTTTGTATGCTAGTAACTAATACTATAAGCAATTTATATGATTTTTTTCATAATTGTACTTTCAAAAAAACGTGTTGGAAAGAGCTGTCAAAAAATAAATTGACATTTATTTCTTTTATTTTTCACGTATAAAATATTAATAAAATTATAGGGTATACTCCCACTCAAACTACGTAGCTGTGATTTTGTTTCAATGCTTTAGCTGCTATGGATTAGGAGATATACGAGTTTGAAAAAAAATGTTAAAAAAATACATTTTTGACATTATCTCTGTGACAGTTCAAGATAGAGGGCTGAAAGTTGGAGTGATTACTAGTTATGAGGCGACAAACAATTGACATTTACCAATTCAACTCAATTCAACTATTCCTCACAGGGGCCACACGTCCTTCCTTAGCCTGCTAAACCCTTTACCACCTGTTTCTGTCTACTTAGTATCTTAAACATCACCTCTTAAATAAAAAAACGTAGATTCTTTCCGAAAGTCATCTCGGCAGCGCTAACGCCATTTTGTAACGCTAACCGAGACGTACCGAAATTTTTTGAAACAAAAAAAAATACTAGGCATCATTTAATTACTTTCCCGGATCTAGCAATAAGGATAGTATAGCAATCGAACCATATAGGTTTTGTTGCTCTCATTATTGTGTCATATATGACGTGGCCAGCTCTTAGTCCAATAGCAAAGGAATATACACTTGAAATTACCGGAAAAAAAACGGTATATAAATAGTTTTCTGATTGGGTACGTTTTAGAAATTTGCACTTAAATGTTCTTAGTTGTAAAATTGCATTAAATGTACGCCTTACACTTCATATTTATGGAAAATATGCAACTTGGAAGGATTTAGAAAAAAACTGTTTTTGAATTCATGCCAAATTTAATCTTTCAAAATTTATGACATTTTCCGTCGCACGTACGTACCTACTGTACGTACCGTTTTCGAGCTAGAAGCAAAAAACTGACAACGAGCAAAAATATTGCTAAAAAGTTATGCACACCTCCTGGGATTGGGCAAACTCAGATTACATGCATTTAGGACCACATTCTTCGAAGAAATCTAATTTGCTTGGCGTAATAGCAGCGAACTGATCAACAGTTTCATAAGCCCATTGTACATGTATATATTTATGTTCTTACAATTGTCTTATACTTAGCTATGTTAGGATAATACAACGAATGAGCACTTTACATATCATTTAACTATGATGTGCAGCTATTATGAAACAGTTATAAGGCAAATTTAAACTTGAGCATGACACTAAAATATTTAGATACTTATGAGCTGCTCGACTATACATGTTAAATATTAACTAAACATACATAGACTGCGAAGCTTGCTCTTGGCTTTACAGCAGTCGGGTATAAATAATAAATATTTTTATTTACTTACAACTAGATTGACTTTTAACTATTTCAGTATTAACAAACATTATCAACATGAACATGTGATATTTACTTTAACACATACATATTATCTAAATACATAAACATAACACTTAATTTTTGGAAGAGGATAACAATCTAAAAGTTGACTATTGTCATTGGCATTTTGAAATACTTTTGTTACCCGTACTTATGTCAATAATCTCTTCAAGTTAACACATACATATAATAATCTACATCTGTACTAACTACGTATTTCAAATATTACTTTCCTACTATTGTATTATCAAAATCTACAATCGGTTGATTTTTACAAGATATTGGGCATTTCACTTCCACTAACATTTTCACACATTCGTCCTGTACAACAACTCCATCTAGTGCATAGCCAAGGCTGTTCTTTGGTAACAATCACCCCTAGTCGAATCACTCTACAGTTTTTTTTAATTAACAGTTTTTTTAAGTTGCATATTTTTCATTATTTGTACCATATCGAGTACCTGCGCATTCAACGGGTTTTGGAAATAGAATTTGTTGTGCAAGGCTCTCCACTGTTTTCGTTTTACGCACTTTTATATCATGTACATAAGTACTTGACGAAATCCTTAATCTCCTTGCCGAGTGCCACGCTTCACACATTGATTGTTGAATGGTATCACAGTGCAACATAATTTAGAAATTTCTGTATCTTCCATCACAACATGCACTAGATAAAAGTTATATAAAGTTGGTTCTATATAAAGTGCACTACTTTTGTATACTGGGAACTCTTGTCTAAAAACATTAACGACGGCCTCCTAGCCCAGTCGGTAGTGACACTGCTTACGAAGCAGGAGGTCCCGGGTTCGAATCCTGGTCAGGGCATTTATTTGTGTGGTTATCACAGATATTTGTACCTGAGTTATGGATGTTTCCTATGTATTTAAGTATTTATCTATATCTATAAATTATATATATCGTCGTCTAGTACCCACAACACAAGCCATATTGAGCTTACTGTGGGACTAGGTCGGTTTGTGTAGGATTGTCCTATAATATTATTATTATTATTTGTATGTCTTTCCCCACCACGGAACAATGGTGTTCCGGACCTTTGGGAGGCGTGTGCGGAGCCGAAGCCAACGCGCAGAGGCCCTTTCGACAATTTAATGAAAAGTGAGGGGTACACTATGCGGATGCTGCCCCTGCCCGTGTCATGGGACGCATGCAGAGGCAGCACCCGCCATGGTGTAAGGACTATTGAGAGTTAATGGAGTCTAAAATGTACTAGGCTATTGGGTGAAGAGTATGGACTAACTACTGGTCTATTGGATGAAAAACCGGACGCCTGCCTAACAAAACGGTATCCAATTTTATTTCCGGCAGACGGTGACTCGCCCTCCGCAAGATGGGCCCCCATAAAAAGCGACATCAAGGATGGCTCAAGGGCAACACCGGTGCGGGGGCTGGGGGTAGAGAGGTGTCACTGGACTTTAAACATATAGCCAACTCGCCACTTAGGTTTCCACATCTGCCCTCGAGAACGCAGCTCTAACGACCCCACTCTGGACAGCCGGCTAAGGCAAGCCAGAGGCAGGGGACCTGTCCCACCCATCCGACAGAGCACCCCAGGGGCACTCAGGTATGTGGAGTCGCTACTCTCCAACAGCTCGCCACAAGCTGCCCTGCGTTGACTGATTGCACTGGTGAAAACCAGTGGGCGATGGGGTCGTCACATCCCTACGCCTTATTATTATTATTATTAAAGTTTTCAAGACATATCACACAATCTTCTTTTTGTAAATTAATATCAGTCTGTTCGACTAAACTTTGGACAACTTTGCTATCAGAAGTTTCTATATCTTCAGCATCTAAGTGGCTTGGCTCGAAGCCAAGATCAAGTTTAAGGCCCTATTTTGAAAAATAACGCGATCTTTAAAACATGATAGTGGCAAGCATCGGAAACGAACAAATATAATTTTCGGATATATGTTTCTTGACTATGTGATATGATATATTACAAACCCGATACACGAATGCTTAAACTTTCCTCGATAGAAAAAAAATCCAAAGTTACGTCTTCGGTTTTCTTTTTTCCTTCATTCAACTAAACAAAACAGCTTTATGCAGTCTTTTATTTACTTTGAAGTAAAGGTTTTCATGTAAGTATTATAATATCTCTTAAATGAAAATGTAACGTATTCATAATAAAATCCAAATATTTGTTACCATTTTTGATTTCACGAATTCATCAACAAACGCCCACCTTTCAACGTTCCGCCTCTCTTTTCCTCATGCGCCGAAGTCATAAATCCATCCTTTACGCGAGGCCAGCCCAGATCGCCGGCGAATGAAAACAAAATCACTCCCCACTTTTCGTATAGGGGAGGTACCCTAATAAAACTTTTTTTTCCACTTTTTATTATACCACTTTTTCGGCGTGATTGATATACATACGAGGGTAAAACTGAAAGTTTCGGGAATAGAAAAAAATATGCAGTATAAGCGAGTTTATTTATTTTTATTGTTTTTCAAAATATTCTCCTTTGTATTTCATGCACTTATGCATGCGTTCAAACAAGTCCGTAAAGCACTTTTTGAACTCTGAAGTAGGGATCGACAAAATGGCTATTTTATAGGCCTCCACTGCTTCTTCTGGCGTCTGAAACCGGTGACCACGCAGTTTGTCCTTGATTCTGGGGAATGTAAAAAAGTCGTTGGGACTTAAGTCAGGACCTACTAGGTATGTCCGAGTAGCACAGACCTGAAATGGCGCTTACGCTAAAGACAAATGAAGTGCGCAAAAGAGAAACCAACACGTATATGAACATTCCGCGAGTGCGAAAGTGTTATACGAATACGACCATTCGAAGGTCATATAAGGGAACTCAAAGAGACCGAAGGGTGTCGTAATTTAAGTTTTGGGTATGTCCTCCGGATGCACAGGAATCTGGTTATAGGCCTTAACCAGATCGATCGTACTGAAGACTTTCTTACCTGCCAGCTGGTAAGCAAAGTCCTGTATGTGTCTGACTGGGTACCTGTCTGGGATGGTCCTAGCATTCAGTGCTCTGTAATTCCACACGGTCTCCAGCCGTCGTTCTTCTTACGTGCCAGATGCAGGGGAGAAGCCCAGGCACTTTCTGACCTGCGTGCTGTTCCACTTTGCAACATGTCGTCGAACTCTTTCCTGGCAATCTGTAACCTCTGTGGATCTAGGCGACGTGGACGGCTGGAAACCGGTGGTCCAGGAGTAGTCCGTATGTGGTGCACTGTGGAATGCTTAGGAGTAGTGGGCTTACCAGCTAGACGAGTTACTTCTGGGTACTCTCTGAGCAGTCTGTGAAAAGCCAAGTCGCCAGAGTCGTACGCACTGAAGAGATGTTCTCAGCTGCCTTCTGGTAAGGTACGGTGACTGCGAGGAATGTGACGCCATCAACCAGCCGATGATTGCGGCAGTCGACTAGTAAGGTAGTGACTCAAAAAATCGACGCTGATGATGGTTTTGAAACGTCAGCTACGGTGAAACGCCATTCGAAAACTCGCCGTAATCCCAGGTCTAGATGGAGATTGAGGTAACCATACGTAGTTATTGGTGTACCATTTGCAGCGATGAGTAAGTACTTGGTCCTGCTGTTTGGAGGCACCCGAACGGCTGACCGCGGATATACACACAAGTCTGAACCTGTGTCTATAAGGTATTGCACCTTCGACGGGGCAGGCATTTGCGGCCACCAAATGCTGCCTTTTTAGTTTAAATCCGACTTATAGCTGCATGGAGGCTTGCAATTCTTCGCGTCGCCCCGAAACTGGAAGTGGTACCAGCAATGCGGATGTCCGTCCGGACATAACACAAACCAATCAAGTGATTTCGCCATAAGTAAATCATTAACGACGGGTGCTGATTAAAACTAAAGTAACGCTAACCAACTACGGCTAATCATGATTTGTTCAATGTGATTGACGAATATATGATTAGAATGTTCTTAAGCTGATTTATGCTATTACTAGAATAAGGCGTCTGTTCTGAATTTCACATATTGAATTAGATACCTATAAATAAAAATAAAATAAAACAAAAAACCAAATACCAAAAACAAAAAACCAAAAACCAATAACCAAGAACCAAAAACCAAAATTCGGAAAAATAAAATATAGCAATTTATCCAAAAAGTATGTACCCGTACTCACTAAGTACCTAGGTACCGCCTCTGTTCCGTCAGGTTCCGAAAAAAGTGATGGAGTTAGCAGCTACGCAAAATCTAATCAAAATTTAATCATCTAATCAACTAAATCGTTAGTTTAACTAAGCGTTCTGTCTTACTAATGTAATAACTTCAGCTAATCATGAGTGAAACTAAAAATCGACATGATTTACTCATGTCGGTGCTCAAATCTAGTTGAAAAGCACATGATTGCATTCGTAATCATGTTCAAGTGATTAAGAGTAACGTTCTCATTTTTAGCTTTAGTTTCAATCACGTTAATTTTTGCCCAACTCTGGTTGTATAGGACCCCCTTAAATATAATAAATATTTATTTTAGTAGACATTTTTGTCATAAAGTCAACTGTTCAAGCATTATATAAAAAATGCTAAAGCCTATACGATATTTTAATAATAAGTTGACAGTTATATGAATTTTAAAAAAATTTAAATACTTCAAGCACTTTCTTAAAAAAAATTTTTTTTTGTATGAAAGCATATATGTTTTTTGTCAAATCTAAATTAATTATACCCGAATTGATCGATAGCTATACCTGACATCGCCTAGTAGTATTTTATGATGAGTAATAGAACATTGATTTTGTGTGTGAGACTTACTACTTTCACCCCCTCTATAAGCGCTCTAGGGGTGAATTCAACTTTTAAATATCTTTTAAAAGAATCATTAGAAGGTGACAAAACTGTGGTAGAGACTTCATTGCCTTATCTCAAAGCACAAAACTTTGAAGCTAATAAATAAAGTTCTTATGATATAAGAAAATATACACTTTTTCACCCCCTGTATCTTTATATCTGTAAGACTTACAGATGTATTGTATATGGAAATATTGTAGACAATTTTATCTTCTTTATACGTTCCATAGACATTTTAGGCATACTGATAACCGTTTAAGCGCCAAGGTTCAAAAACGGACTTATGGCACGTTTAAACCAAGATGGCGGCCAACGCTCCCCCCCTCAAGATCTCAAATCTAGTATTTTAATAACCACCCTATAGCCACCACTAAAACATTTTCTACTCCACCTTTTGTAAGGCAAATGCTCCAATGATTGCGCTATTTTTACTTACTAGTAACAAAATTGACTAAGCATGCAAGTCTTATCTAATTTCAGTTACAATTTTATTATGTTGCAAACCGTCAAGCACAGTGTAAACGGGTAACAGACGGACAGCGGAGTCTTAGTAATAGCCTAATAGGGTCCCGTTTTTAACGGAACCCTAAAAATGGATAAAGCTGAAGTAAACATTTCTCGAACTACCGTATCCATGACAATACACTACTAATATTATTAGTGTATTGTCATGGATACGATTTGACAGTTCGTGGACTAATAATATTGGTCTAATACCTTTCGAAAAATAGGCGTAGGTATTTTATTCGTATCTGTTAAATAATTCAAGTCAACTTTTTACCGTGAGCTAAAATTACGCGCCCTTTTGTCGTGGGAATTATAAAATAAATGGACATCACCTAATTTTATTGTTAAACCTTTATAGTTAAGTGCGAATATTCTTATTTTAATCTGTTGACTTTCATAGTGTCCACAGTACAGTAGTTCGTTTTTCAGGACGTTTTTGACCAGAAGTAATAATAATCACAAAAGTTAAAGGGGTTCATTATGAGGTTCTTCAAAAAAAACCGGCCAAGAGCGTGTCGGGCCACGCTCAGTGTAGGGTTCCGTAATTTTCCGTCCGTCACAGTAAGTGTCCCCACTTAAGAGTTAAAATAGTAGTTTTCGATACAAGTGCGAGAAGTATGTCATTTTGAACGAGTACCGAGGTTACTTGGCCCGAGCCGGTAGGCGAGGGTCAAGACTCGGGACGAGTGAAAATGACACTTCTGCACGTGTGTCGAACAACGTTTTTTAATACAATTGCGAAAAAACTACAATGAAATAATAGTAGATTGTTTGACAAGGGTCTAAAGTAGGCCATATTACCACCACGTGGTTATTTTCCCGACCGAAGTGAGGGAAAATTGTTCGAGTGGTAATATGGCTTTTAGACCAGAGTAATGCATACAATGTTTCACTTCGATTGCGAGAAAATATCATAAAAATACTTATTATTACGCACAATAACTAAACTAAGGTGAAATTATGGTACAACTTGACGGTCTTTTAATATTTTTAACTTCTTTGACATAGATACAAAATATCAATACCGCGAATAAATGCCACAGACGACGGTATAATTAGCTCTTTTTAAAACGGCTATTTGTAGAGCCCAACCTGTCGTGTCCAACTCCTGTCGGCGTTGGGCCCGTTATTACACTTTCCCTACAAATCGTCCCTACAAACCCTACCTCACCAACAAATCGTCCCTACCAACGTTTACAGAGATGCCTTCAAAACATCTAAAAAATGTATTGGTGAAGCACGGTGATAGTACTCATAACAGTATACATTAAATAAAAGAAGAAACTGTTTTTATTATTATAGATATTTCAATGACCGCTCGAGCTGCCTGAATCTAACTTCATCTGCCCAACCCGTCTATTATTTAAATACAAAACTAGATAAATATATTAATTACCAGCGAATCTACACATTTTATCTTTTATTTTAAATAAAAAACCAGACGGAATGTGTAGCAAATGGCTAACATTATAAATAAAAAAGGTAAAATAACTCTAACGATCTCCATAAACAGCTGCGGGTGTCGGGGCACTGCCGATCGCCCCGATCGCCCTAGATCGGGACTCCTACTCCCTAGGTGCCATTACACCTACCAACCCGACAGGTTGGGCCCTACAAATTGCAATGTCTAATAGCCGTTTAAACAGTTTAAACACACTTTAAAGCGTTTCCCAAAAAATTAAATCTTAACACCTCATGTTTTGAGAAATAAATTGCGTTTCCTGATTGGTCGACTCTAACATTGCTGTATTCTGATTGACTTAAATTATTTACACAGTATACGCACCAAAAAAGTATATAGCGTTCCGATTAACTCCGATATGTGTTGTGATTGGTGGATTTAAAATAGTGAAGTGTTCTGATTGATCAATTTAAAATGCAATATATCTGCAAATCGTGCGTAAAATCAAACTTTACGCACGAATTGCAGATCAGATTACTTTTTAGCACTAGTGCATAAAATCAAACTTTACGCACGATTTGCAGCTACATAAAGTCAGCTTTTTGAACAATTGTATTAAAAAAATTATTAAATATTACATTATTTTGTAAATTTTTTTCAAAAACTATTCAAGCTATCTAGTTCAAAATAATTTTCGTAGAAAGTTTTTATAAAGTTCTACTATTGAGATTTTTTTCATATTTTTAAAACTTATGGTTCAAAAGTTAGAGGGGGGGGACACATTTTTTTTAACTTCTGGAGCGATTATTTCCGAAAATATTTACATTATCAAAAAATTATTTTAGTAAACCCCTATTCCTTTTTAAATACTTATCTAACAATATATCACACGTTAGGGTTGAAATGAAAAAAAAAATCACTCCCCACTTTACGTATAGGGGAGATACCCTAATAAAACATTTTTTTCCAATTTTTATTTTACCACTTTGTCGGCGTGATTGATATACATATTAATACCAAATTTCAGCTTTCTAGTGCTAACGGTCACTGAGATTATCCGCGGACGGACGGACGGACGGACATACATGGCGAAACTATAAGGGTTCCTAGTTGACTACGGAACCCTAAAAAGGAGTGTATAGGTTCTTAAAGGGTAGGCAACGCGCATGTCTATCCTCTTCGCAATCCTCTAGATTAACATGCGTCCATAGGTTACGGTAACTGCTTACCATCAGGCGGGTCGAATGCTTTTTTGCCACCGTAGTGGTATTAAAAGCAGCTAGCATTTCGAAAGAGTTAATTTTTGTTATTATTTGATTTACAAAACTAATACAGCGGCAGGAAACTGATGACGCTATTAGTCCGTAAGCACACTCCAAAATTTCTTACGCCATATGACATCAGGATAAAATGTATGGCACACGGTGGGAAAAGTTATGCTGGAACGAGAATCAGGATACTATCGCAAAAAAAATTGGCCGGAAGTTTGGGAATATCCTTCACTAGTGTTTAAAAAAAAAAACACTTTTGAACCACTTTTTTTTTGGCGAACTGGGGAGGCATTTACAGGAGAGAGGGTTGGATCCTCGCTCCGGTTCCTTCCTGATGCAGAGGTTGTCCATCGCGGTTCAACGACGAAATGCTGCGAGCATGATGGGCACCTTTGTGTCTGGAGGGTCGCGGGGCGACTTTGTCGGATAGGATTTTTTTTAAACTTGGTTTTAGTTTTGTTTAGGAGTAGCTTTTATTTTTTTGGATAATTTCATGTGTCATTTTTGTAACTGTTTAGTTTTAAGTTTAAGTCTATTTAACTTTTGAAGGACTTCCGGCCAGATATGGCCATATGGCTAGTCAGATTTATTTATTATTAAAGAGTAGTTCGTTGACCGTACCTACCTACAATAACTGAGCCGTGTGGTATTTTATCAATTACCTGGGAGAGCCGTCCCGTCCCTTAAACACCTGAGTTCATATTGTTCATATGTTGGAGTTAATCTCCTTTTTTTCGATTCGAGATCTAAATGGCCGCCTTCAACGAATTAGTCTTCGTTCCCAACATGTGTTACTGTTTAACGCTTTCCTTTACCTGCTAAACATGAGGGCTAAATTCTATGAATTGAAATACAACTGAGTACTTACTTTTATGTTGTTCCACTATTTTCTGCAACTTTCTATTGATAAGAAACAAACTGCTATCAACAGCGGCAGTTACAACTTACAAAAGATGGGGGTCTAATAAGCATTCATGTATGCATGCAGGACAGTCCTAATGTGTTGCTAACTGTGAGTCGTTGGAAGTTGTTAACACCCATACCTATCTGGGTTTAAAAATTGACACCTCTATCAACTGGGGACCTCCTATAGACCATGTTTGTAATAGGCTAAGAGATTTTCTTGGCAATGTTTGTATCATTATTATCATTAAGCAAAAAATTCCTTATATCACACTCCGATTAGTGCAATAGCACTAGTTGACTCCATAATCAAATATGACATCTCAAGTTATGGTAGAACCTATAATACTTATTTTTCTACTCCAGCACTTCTATATGCCAATTGAATGACTGATAGTGGTATCTAAAAATACATCATTTAAGTGAAGGCGCTAAAGTCTATTTGTCTATAGGTACTTTCTATAACTGCTAGCAGTCACACAAAACATATTGTGCAACTTTTTTGTTTTTTTAATACACTGACTTCCAGGTGCCATGTCTAATAACGGTTCGTTCTTGTTTACAATATAAATTATATTTTTAAATTGATATATACTTTAAATTATTTTTGCACAAACTATGATAAAAACATTATCATGTCTTTTTTAAAGTATTAATATCTTAAATAATTTAGTTTTCATATTTATGAAAAGCATAATAGTACTTTAATGTAAACTTTTGCATTGAGAGTTACTTGAACGAAGCCATATTTTTTTGCAATTGAAAACCATCTCGTGGTCTGTCTATGACATTTAGTCAAAAAGTTAATATTTAAAAAGTTTCAACACAATGTACGGCTTAATTTTTGTATTTAAACTCGTATATTATGTTAATATCAAGAAGTTTATGTTAATTTTCATAAAATAAGTGACAAGAAAACTTCACAGTGAATATCCGAAGACTTCGGCACAAAAGTAAGAGTTATTAGTTGATAGAAAAATCTTAAAACAAAATTGATTTATGTACTCGTGATACTTAAGATCTTTAAAATTATTTATTAATTACGTTTTTGCTACTGTCGTAGAAAAAGTTTCGTGTGCAACGGTACATAATTAGGTCTTAAAATTCTCGGGTCTGTTATTACAAAATTCGGCTTCGCCTCATTTTGTATCTTCGACCCTCGAATCTTAAGGACCCTTATTATGTACCTGTTGCACAAAATACTATTATAGCGAATCTACAATATCCAAATTAGAATATTAAAAACTATAGTTCCGCTTAAAATCAAACAACGATACAAAAATAATTATGAAAAATTGTTTAATTACTGTAGAGTGTTAAGTGCATATGATAAGGCTAAAATGGCTGTGATCTTAGAATGAAAGCATCCTTTGGGAGAGCTGATAAGATACAATAGACCGAGCAACTTTCGTTATCTCTCCAATGAACCTAACTTTGTAACAACTAAAAATAGTAATGAATATAGAATTAGTCATATAAAATTTAGATAAAAACCTAAGAATACTAAAAGTATTGTTCAAAAAGCACTGATAAATAACAACATAAATGGTAAAATAAATTGATATGTTGTAATTAAAATTCATTTATATTAGAAAGGGTTGCAACCCCAATTTTTAAGCTTAGCAATACAATCATAATTGTAAAAGATCAATACTTATAGCCCACCCAATGAAGGAAAACTTAGAGGAAATAATTCGTGTATAGCCAAATTTTGGTGTAGTTGTAGGCAATGGTATCTTACACAACATACTAAAAGTACCGATGGATGGGGGCGCCGCTAGCGGGGAGGGAGGGGTGTAAAGATCCCTTATTTTGGGTTTTCGTAAAAACTCGGTAACGGTGGCTCATACTAAAAAATGTTCTATTGCTTAAATCATCCATATATAATTTTCTATAAAAAAGATTCTTTGCACTTTTTTGCTGGGATCAATGTTTAATGAGATATCGCGGAAATACGATAAACACTTTTTTAAACTTTCGGAGCTAATATTTACGAAAGTATTAGTTTCATCCAAAAAATTTTATAATGTGTGGAGTATCGTTGGATAGGTCTTTAAAAAAAAATAAGGGTATTTTAAAACAATTTTTGGATGAAACTAATACTTTCGTAGATATTAGCTCCGAAAGTTTAAAAAAGTGTTTATCGTATTTCCGCGATATCTCATTAAACATTGATCCCAGCAAAAAAGTGCAAAGAATCTTTTTTATAGAAAATTATATATGGATGATTTAAGCAATAGAACATTTTTTAGTATGAGCCACCGTTACCGAGTTATTTACGAAAACCCAAAATAAGGGACCTTTACACCCGTCCCTCCCCGCTAGCGGCGCCCCCATCCACCGGTACTTTTCGTATGTTGTGTAAGATACCTTTATCTACAACTATACCAAAATTTAGCTATACACTACAACTATACCAAAATTCAGCTATACACGAATTATTTCCCCTATCAGGCAGTTAAGCGTCTTCGTTTGGTGAGCTACTAAGTTAAATGGGACTTTCGTTTGAAAATTTTAGATAAAAACCTAAGAATATTAAAAGTATTGTTCAAAAAGCACTGATAAATAACAACATAAATGGTAAAATAAATTAATATGTTGTAATTAAAATTAATTTATATTAAAAGGGGTTGCAACCCCAATTTATAAGCTTAGTAATAGTATTAATCTTTTTAAGTTAGTGAAATTGTTATTAACCCAATTCAGAATAATAAACAGCTTCGTTTTAATTTTTTTTTTAACTGTTATGGTTGGTTGTTATGGGTAACCCAAAAACCAACTACAACAACAACACCACGTGAAAATTACTATATTTTGGGATAGATTATTATTGATGGATTCTTATATTAAGTGTCAATAAAAAAAGTTTACCTGCATTTCTAGGCAAAAAAGCATTTGACACTTGACAAAATATTAAAAAGAAATTCGTTTTCATAAGTAATTAGCGGATGTTGATGACTAAAAATAAAAGTCGTATGTGTATAATTTGTCAATGAAACTTTGACATTGTTTAAAAGTGCGTTATTGCGAAGCATTGAAGGCGTGTGTTTACATTATTTTACTTTTCTACTAACTCTGAATTAAGATAAATTACAACTAGAATATGACAGAGATGTTTAGTATCCTTATTTAATTATACTGTACCGTACACCGGGTAAAAACGAAAATAATGAAATAAATAAGATTAGGAGAAAAATTTATCAAGTCTGGAGACTGTTTAAAACAAATACTGTTCTTATAATTAGTTCTAAGTGTTCTAACGAATACATAGCTAGCATGTATCCAGTGTATGTTTTAATAACACGACGGTGGCAAACAAGAACACGGCCCGTCCGATGGTTAGCAGCTTCCGCAGCCTATGGACGCCTGCGAATCTTAGAAGAATTGTACAATCAGAACCGCTTATACAACGCCCATCACACTTAATATTGACCATTCATCCTTCATTCATAATTTAAGTCCAAGTTATTTAAAAAATCTAAAATTTGTTTACAGTCTGTAAAATTTATTAGATTTCTCAGATTCAACTTCCGAATTTGGCAAAGCCAATTGCTTTGTTTGAAATTGAACAGTTTGTACAAATAGCTTAAGGACCATCCAGTAAAGAATAAGAAGTTTTTGAAATTTATTATTATTGAATATAAAAATATAGCACGATCAACAGGAGCATTGAAATGTAGTTTTTTTTAAATCCCGAAAACCTGTTTTTTCCGGATCTTAACAGGTTATCGGATTTAAAAAATAACTGTTCTATATTATTTAATTATAATAATTACAATCAGTTAATTTTATAGTACCATAACACAATAATATGTATATTGTACCATGTTTTGTGCTATTATATATTACGGTTGACAACCCTACGTAAACTTGGTGATAATTGGAATGAAATAAAACATACATCAAATAAAACCTATATGGAGCAAAAAAAGGTCATATAATTTGTATGGCGGCAAAGTTACGCCAATCTTAAAATAAACGGGCCTGCACCACTAATCGGCACATTAATTAAATTGCTCAAACATCTGCACAACACATTGAAATAACGAGACTGTGAGAACTTTCGCGGTGCGAAGTTTATTATAAGATTGGTTTGACTTCGGCATACAGTGCAGCCAGTGCATGCTTGTAATTCTGATAATGTATCGGCACAGGAAATCTCAAATGTCGTGAATCGTGAGGGATATTTTGTTAAGCCAACTATTATACCATTTAACTGATGTAGGAAGGTAACTTACTGGTAATTCAACCTATAGTACCTTTTACGATTGCGAAAAGCAGCTACAACTGAGGTGAAACTAAATTTTGCAGTAGTCTCCATACACTGATACATATAGTACCTAAGTACGAAGGTGTTTGAAGTGGGAATAACAATACAAGTTAACGAGTTGAGTATTAGTAGTAGCCTTAAATTATGGCCGAAACTTCTTTTTATATTTCATTGAATGTTTGAGAAAAGCACTATACATACCTCGGCGTGAAAATGGATTCCCGGCCTCATATGCCTATACCTACTTAGCCGGAAATCCTTATTTTTCCAGCCTCTGCTGTAATGTACCATTATTCTGTTATAGTAGCGCGTTATTTTTTTTTTTTAATATAGCGTAATCCTGTAATAATCTCACCGCTCTAGCTTTTCGAGTCTAACTATGAAACATAATAACATTATATTAATCTATGTAAAGTTGCTTGGCAATGTGCGTAAAAAATTTGAAAGTACCAACATTCGTTAACATAGTCTATGTATGCCCTATGTACTCGTATATATAAAACCTTATCTACAAATATGTATTCGTATTCATTGCATCACTAATGATTTAATTTAATATTAAATGGTTATAATTATTTAGAACAACGTGACATCAATCAATCACATATATCCACTATTATTTTTGCATAAGGAAGCGTCCATTACAAAAGATTATCCGGCCCAACGAAATGAACCTGCACGTGAGAGGGTTGCGCAAGGTCAAAAACGGCGGTGTAGTGATAAGCACTGACTCAAAAGAAGACGTCATAAAACTCAAGCAATCAGCGCAGCTTACGACCTCAGGACTCACCGTTGACGAGCCACAAAAACGCAAGCCCAGAATTGTAGTCATCGGAGTTCCCGTGGACATGCAGGAACCTGAGGTCCTGAAGTGCATATACCAACAAAACTTAGCCAATAAATTACAAGATTGGTCGCTTGAAAAATGTATGGCCTCCACTAAGTTAAGCCACAAATCCGGAAAAAAGGGCGCCGAGACCTGTAATTATATAATTGAAGTTTCTGGAGTGATACGCAAGGCCTTAATTACGAACGACAGACTTTTTGTGAACTGGTCATCGTGCCCTGTAAGGGATTTCACCTTGGTTACGCGCTGTTTCAAATGTCAGCTCTACAATCATGCAGCGAAGACCTGCAAAATGGAGACTAACATCTGCGGCCACTGCAGCGAAGCGGGCCACTCATTCAAGGAATGCACAAAAAAGGACGAAGCACCAAAATGTGCAACATGCTCGCACTACAACAAACCATGCAACCACCAAACAGGCGACACCGAGTGCCCAGCTAGACGTATGGCTGAAAATAGGTATTTAAACTCCATAGAGTATGAGGGCGCCTAAGAGCGCTAACTTTCACATTTTCTTTATAGCACTTCTTGTTTCTTTAGTTTAACTGTCTATGAATAATAGCATACTCTCTGACCTAGATAGCATCTCCGTGTCAGATTCTAAAGCACGCGATGTCGAAACTTGCAAACAACATATTCGACTCTGTCGAAGTCCATTATCCATTATAACACAAAACATACGCAGTATTTCCAAAAATTTTGAGAATTTTAATGTATTTCAACATAGACTAGATATTACTTGTGACATCATTGTCTTGACTGAATGTTGGCTTGGTACCAATACCAATCTACCAAATATGCCCGGCTACTTATCGTATAGCACTAAGATTAATTATAACCAAAATGACGGGGTAGTAGTTTATGTTAAAAATAACTTAAATATCACAGTTGAGGAACCCCAGATTCTAGATTGCAATCGGCTTTTAATTAAAGTCGGTTCAGATACTGCCATACTAGCCTTGTATAGACCCCCTTCCTTTAGATATATCAGTAATTTTATTAAGTCTCTTGATGAGAATTTAAGTAAATTAACATCCTTTAAAAATATAGTATTGATAGGAGATATTAATATTAACATTCTATCTGAAAGCAGCGAATCAACTTTGACAGCCCAAAGCTACCTTAACCTATGTTCTTTTCATGGCTTACTCCCAGCTCACACGCTTCCTACGCACCAAAGCGGATCATGCTTAGATCATATTATGGTAAAATCTAATTATTCTGCATTAGCACTTGTTCCTAACTCTACAGTGACCGACCACAAAGCTGCCCTACTAACCCTCTATCGTAAATCACGTAATACATGCACGCGCACGCAATTTGTCAACAAATTAAATATAAACAAACTTGGAGATGATTTATGCAATATTGACTTCGGCCCCATTTATAATTATGCTGACGCAGAAAATAGTATGATGTACTGGATTAAAAATGTCCAACAGGCAATATTATCTAACACAAATAAGACACGTCTAAATAACAAGAATTTTTATAAAAAACCATGGATTACCCCAGGACTTCTTCGATCTATGAGACATAGGGATAAGTTACACTTGAAAGCTAAAGCAAATCCAGACAATAATATATTGCAATTATCATATAAAAGATATCGTAACTTTTGTACCAACTTACTGAAAAAAGTAAAAACAAACTACGACAAAAAACAGCTGGAAATAGCTGGAAAAAACAGTAAATTAGTTTGGAAATATCTTAAAAACGTAACATACACAGCAAAACAACATGATTCATCTGCAAGTTTGTTGCAAGCAGGTTCATCCGAATTGCTGGCCGCAAATAGCACAAATGAGTTTTTCGTCAACATAGGCAAACACCTGGCTGAAAAAGTCCAGGGTGATTCGTCGTCACCCTCTTCAACAATAAAATCCGATACAAACAAATCTTCCAAATCATTTGTGTTATTAAACACGGATGAAGCTGAAGTTGAAAGAATTATCATGAGCCTAAAAGATGACTCCGCGGTTGGTTGGGATGGCATCTCGAACAAAATAATAAAGACCTTCAGACACATCCTGGTTCCACCGCTAACACACATATTCAAAATGTGCATCTCTGAAGGAATTTTTCCGAAATGTCTGAAAAAATCCGTTGTAATCCCTGTCTATAAATCTGGTAGCAAAGTTCAAGTAACAAATTATAGGCCGATTTCTCTGTTACCAGCGACATCAAAAATTCTGGAAAAAATTATTAACAATAGACTTGTTCAATATCTGGAGAAGCATTCGCTTTTGGCAAAAACGCAGTTTGGCTTTAGGTCCAAATTATCAACCGGAGATGCTGTACATGAACTGACTGACTATTTAGCTCAGGAATTAGACAAGGGTAACAAGACAATAGGAATCTTCCTGGACCTTGCCAAAGCTTTTGACACTGTTTCTACTTTACTGCACAAGCTTGAATCACTAGGCATTAGAGGCACACAGCACAAATTAATCGCGAGCTACCTAGACGGACGTACGCAATGCGTAAAAATAGATAACATTATCAGTTCTGATTTAGAAAACACATCTTTTGGCTTGCCACAAGGAAGCGTTTTGGCCTCAACCCTATTTTTAATTTATATTAATGACCTATGCAATCTAAAAATAGATAGTGGCAAAATCATTTCCTACGCAGATGACACTGTCCTCCTTTTTTCCGCAAAGTCAACAAACGAGGTCTACGAGTACGCACAACGCGGATTTAATGTTGTAACTAACTGGCTAAAACTTCTTCTATTAACACTTAACTCTGACAAAACGAATTTTATAAGTTTTGCCATGCGGAAAACAGATCCGGACGCACATAACCTCAAACTCTACGTACATAACTGTAAAGAAAAATCAAATAATCTTTGTTCATGTCAATCCATAGCTATTACTGACAAAATTAAGTATTTAGGAGTCATGATAGACGAAACCCTCTCCTTTAAAAACCACATTGAAGCATTGTGCAATAGAGTTCGAAAGTTAATGTTTGTATTCAAAAAACTTCGTTCAATCGCTGACCCAAATTTAATCAAGCAAGTATACCTTGCACTATGTCAATCGATACTAACGTACTGCATTTCTTCTTGGGGTGGCACAGCAAAAACTACACTTCTAACCCTAGAAAGAGCTCAGAGAGCGGTACTAAAGGTAGCTACTTCCCGCCCATTCTTATACCCTACTGACCTCCTTTATAAATCATGTGAAGTATTAACTGTTCGTCAATTATATATATTAAGCACAACGCTAAAGCAGCACGCCAGAACTTCCTTTAACCCTGAATATAGAAATAAGAGACGCAAAGATATTGTAGGTATTAAAACAGTACAAAAGAAACACGTATTTTTATCTAGATTCTTTGTCTTTGCGGGCCCATTTTTGTACAACAGGTTAAATGCAACACTAGATATGTACCCACTTAGCTATGCCTGTTGTAAGAATACTCTACGACGCGCCCTTCAGAAAATGACGTACGATGATACAGAGAAATTACTATTAGTCATAAAATAACTACCTATATACTGTCCTATATATTTAATACTTAAGAACCTACTTATTTTGTTAAGGTGATAAGAGTTTTATTGTGTAATATATAGTTTATAATTAAGTGAATAATTAAAAATTAACTAATTTTGTCCTTCGCTGCCTGAAACACGGGTAATCCTAGTTCAGGCATTTGTTAACCACTTGTCGTTAAAAAAAAAATTCTTAGTCCGTAAGAACAAACATTGTACTATACTTTTCTCAATAAATTATTTGTATTTGTTGTATTTTGTATTTGTATTAATCGCGTAATACGTTTTTGGCTTGTTTTAGACCCCCCCCCCTCCCCCATGGTGATCTTTGGTGATATTTTCAGGACCACTCCCCCCCCCCCGTCCAATATGACGTGTAATTTTTTTTAACTACAGTAAGTACAATTTTCTAATACGTGAACCTACGTAAACTACATGTAAGTAAAGTACACATATCTCACTATTTTAATTAAAATAATCTTTAATAGAAAAAAACCGGCCAAGTGCATGTCGGACCACGCATAATGGAGGGTTTCGTACCTACTATCGAAAAAGTAATGTCAAAAGATCGTATCTGCCTATGAAATAAGTTTTTTGGATATAACTCAATAATTCCTAAACCGATAATGTTGTAATTTTTTTTAAGTTGTAGATAGGTCCACTATTTTTTTAGACGTACGGGGTGATTATTTTTTTAAATATTCACTAAATAAAAAAATGTTCAAACAAACCTCAATGCTATTTTGAAAGACCTATCGAGTGCATCATGTTGATATTTGGTAAAAAAAAATCAGCGATTTTACTACAAAACTGAGTAGCGGCATACAAAAATACACTTTATGTTCAAATATGTATTAAGATACCTTAATAGTTTCCGAGTAAATTGGCTATTAGTCCCAAGCCGTAAAAAAACTTGTCGTGGAGGAGTTAAATACTGGTCTTCACGAGCAGTTTCTATTCACTAAATAGTACTATTTAAATACAATTGTTTGGTTTTTAGATTTAAAAAATCGCTATACGTCTGCTTATAAGGTTTCAGGAGTTCCCTTGATTACTCATGGATCCCGTCAAAAAAATTACACGTGATATCTGTCCAGACTCCCCTCCCCCTGTTGGTGATCATTGGTGATTTTTTCTTGACCAGGGGGTCCCCCATATACAATATGACGTGATTAATGAAATGAAATGAAAATGTTTTATTCCAGAATAGATTCCATATGTGTACAAATGTAATTAAAATTAAATTAAGTTAAAATAACACAATAAATACAATAAAAATTAAATTAAAATAATGCCTACTGGTCCTGTACCACGGTTGACCCCGATCTCGTGGTGACAGGTTTGTGGTAGCTCCTCCAGCGCTCATGAAGCGGGCCAGCGTCCCACTCCCGCACTGCGGACAGGAGCGTGTTGCTGGAAGCATTGATCGCCTTCCTGGCGGCGGCGCTCCTCGCTCTCAGCAGCGCGGCCCAGCCCGGCGTGCGCCCCTCCGCGAACATGGCGCTCGCGCTGCACCAGCGCGGCAGATTAATGGACGCCCCTAACCCTATAACACGTTCCTATAAGTATAACTGAATATTGAACCGCGATGAGAATACGATTGTGTTATCTATCAACCCACACTAATTTTGACGTAAGTCTATGGGAAATCTGTCAACTCTAATCCTATTCTAATTTAATCGCGGTTCAGTAACAAGTACTGTCGGCTACACCTACGTCTATACATTAACTCAACTGAATTCTTTGCAACCAAAAATTAAAGGTGTCACGCCTCCTTTTATGATGACCAATTAGGATCGTGCAATAATATAGCGTCGGTATCGTCTTAGGTTCAGGCCCGAGGGCCAGATCAGTCCAAACATCTGTTGACCATCGTTGTCCTGTCCGTCTATCAGTAGTATCAGTTGCATTTTAAACGTCATCGAGTCAACAACGCTCTTCTAAAGTGACAGCTACCAACGAATTTGTAAATTTTCAATACCCATTTAGCCAGCATGAGAAACTTGAGTGAAGAGGAGAGGAACGAAATAGTAGCCCTGTGGGAGCATGGTTACAGGAGGACGGATATTGCAACCGAGTTACATTTCACGGTAAGTTAATAACCACACTAAACAGTATTTAATACAATCGTAACATAATGGATAGCTTTTCAGTCGAGTACCGTGTTTAGGCCACTCAGCAGGAATTGAGTCTGACGACCACATTTTCCATTTTGGTGTGAAAAGCAGTATGTGTCACATAAGAGCAAATCTCACCATACCCACGGATGAATGCAACTCCGGCGTGCCACATTCGCGTTGCCATTCTTCATAGAATTTTAACATTGGTTGTTAACACTTGAATCTCTCTCTACGCTCAGGAGTCTACGAATCGCTTCGTTTGGGATTCAATGCACGCCCTCGTCGTAAATATTTCATTTTACTCTCTTGTTACACAATTAACTATTTATGCATTAAAACTTTTCAAGCGTGAGAATTGTAAAATATATATTACTAGCGACCCGGCGGCTTCTCACGGGATAAAAAATGGTTATTGTGGGTTATCCCTAAGAGATAGACATATACCATCGCGTACTTTTTTGTAGACCTTTTTAAGATGTACATGTAGTACATTATTTTAATCTATCTCTTAGATCTCAGCCAGCGTTTGCAATGTAAGCGCAAAAACTGGGTTTATTTACGACATCACATTAGAAACCTCTAAAATCATCAATGTTTCTCTACTATATTATGCATGTATTATACATATAAACCTTCCTCTTGAATCACTTTATCTATTAAAAAACCGCATCAAAATCCGTTGCTTAGTTTTAAAGATAGCATACATAGGGACGACTTTGTGTTTTCAAATATTCAGAAATAAATATTATTAAACAAAAAGAATATATATATATATATATATATATATAATAAAAATAATTGTAAACCAGATGAAAATTATAAAAGAAAATGTATAATTGAGCTCAACAATAACTATAAAATATTGTAATTTTGTAAATAGTTTAATATGTATTCTCCTAGCAGGGCTGGTAACCCATGGAGTCTTATTACCACCCCTCCTTCTTCCTGAAGGAGAGGCCATTAATACAAAATAAAAATAAAAAGTATATGTAAAATTGAAGTATATCTAAAAATGTAAATAATATTTTCAAATGTAAAAACAATAATAAATGGCTATTCTGATTCTGATTCTGTTAGGGACAAACAGCGGAAAGCGACTTTGTTTTATACTACATATACCGGGCGTCCCACGACTTTGCCACATGGAGGGGAAGTACTTTAAATACTGTAGATAGGAAATTTTACTGAAAGAAAACTTCATTTTTATTTTTAAAACAATACGATCTGCATTTAAATAATTTTAAATTATCGCCTGTCTGAACCTGGAATCGAACCCCTTAAATATGGTAGGAACTGATAAGATTTTATTAAATGCGAAAATAACTGGGGGTTCCGTACCCAAAGGGTAAAAACGGGACCCTATTACTCCTAAGACTCCGCTGTCCGTGTATCTGTCTGTCCGTCTGTCACCAGGCTGTATCTCATGAACCGTATATACAGTTGAAATTTTCACAGATAATGAATTTCTGTTGCCGCTATAACAACAAATACAAAAAAAAACAGAATAAAATAAATATTTAAGGGGCTCCCATACAACAGACATGATTATTTGCCGTTAGATAAATTGTACGGAACCCTACGTGCGCGATTCCGACTCGCACTTGGCCGGTTTTTATTTATTTAAGATGCTACGTTATTTAGAAGAAATAAATTCTTACGATTGTAGGCTTCGATCAGTACAGTAACATTACAGGTTTTTTTGTTACTTACCACTTTTAGCGGGTTCGATTCCCGGTTCATACAGACGATTATTGAAAATTCTTTGAATGCAGTTTGTATTGTTTTAGAATAGAATAGAATAGAAAACATTTATTCAAACAACACATCTTATAAATAATACAGCAGTAAAAAATAATAAAATAACTAAATCTAAAAGTGAAGCCGAAAAAAAAATGAAGTCTTCTTTCAGTAACATGTCCTATCTACAGTATTTAAAGTACTTCCCCTCCATGTGGCAAAGTCGTGGGACGCCCGGTATATATATGTATGTATTGATTTGGCTATTTTTAGAAAATATTAATTTCACGTGTTTGTATTTCGTTTTTAATTGTCTTGTAACGGTTGTACATCCTTAAATAATCCCGCATCATGCAATCCATCCACGAAAAATCCCGCAGTCGCGAGTTTGTTTTCTTTTATTTCTAAACACTGTCCTTATCACGATGTTTACAAACCTACTATCGAAATATTACCTATAAAAACCCGTCCGTCACGTGGGGCGGGGACAAATGGAAATACACCACTTATCCATAGTCACTTATGCAGTTCATCCGACAGAGAACCAAAGTTATCGACATAGCTCAAAGAATGCTTAGAAAAAATGGAAAAGTAGAAAAATCCACTACCTCAAGCGAGACTCGAACTCGCGACTCTGGGATACATGCCCATCGCTCTGACCAACTGAGCTACTGAGACACACCTGATGGCTGCGAATTTCTCCACTATATCCCATATGCGTCTTAGGGGGACGCCTAGCGACATCTGCCGAAGAAGTCTTACACTTCTCAACCGGCCATCGGAGTCCCAAGTTGTAGTCGCGAGTTCGAGTCTCGCCTGAGGCAGTGGATTTTTCTAATTTTCCATTTTTTCTAAGCATTGTGGTATCGTTAGCAGACGTTCTGCTTAATAAAAAATTAATGGTAGTATGGGGTAGCGCATTGTTATCGGTGAATTCTCAATACAACTTGGGACTCCGATGGCCGGTTGAGAAGTGTAAGACTTCTTCGGCAGATGTCGCTAGGCATCCCCCTAAGACGCATATGGGATATAGTGGAGAAATTCGCAGCCATCAGGTGTGTCTCAGTAGCTCAGTTGGTCCGAGCGATGGGCATGTATCCCAGAGTCGCGAGTTCGAGTCTCGCCTGAGGCAGTGGATTTTTCTACTTTTCCATTTTTTCTAAGCATTGTGGTATCGTTAGCAGACGTTCTGCTTAATAAAAAAATTAATGATAGCTCAAAGACTTAGCAAGCTGAAGTGGCAGTGGGCCGGCCATATCTCGCGAAGAACCGACAACCGCTGGGGTAAACGTGTTCTTGAGTAGAGACCGCGTCTCGGCAAACGTAGTGTAGGACGCCCTCCGGCCAGGTGGGATGACGATCTGCGAAAGACTGCTGGCAGATGCTGGATGCGGCAAGCTGAAGGCAGGGCGCTATGGCGCTCATTAGGGGAGGCCTATGTCCAGCAGTGGACTAGTATAGGCTGATGACGATGATGATGATGATGACTTATGCAGTTATACTTTTTCTTTAGTTGCTGTTGTTATAAAGAATATTCGTATTTTGTAACTACATAAATAGTCAAAATTTAACTCCGACTTACACTGTTTTGTTATTTTTGTTTGCAGAGGGCCACTGTCGGTAAATGGATTGACCAGTTCAAGAAGGAGGGAACCGTAGCGACTAGAAGCGACCACCCAGACCTAAGGCGATCGATGAATCCGGCGTGGAGGAAATGAGGGCAGCGTACTCTCGTGATCCTTTTATACCGACGCAACATTTCGCAAACCGTTTCGGCTGCTCCACGCGAACCGTCCTCCGTGCTCTGCGTAGGGCCGGAATACAAAATCGCATTCCACCGAGGCGCCCTGTGCCGGCGGAACCAGCCCTTCCGCTGCCGCCGAGGCATCCCGTGCCAGCGGAAACGCTGCCGCCAGCGGAACCTGCACTTCCGCTGCCGCCGAACCACCGCAGCCCACCGTCACCGCCACCGGTTTTGTAAGGCAGGGTCCATGCCATATCCCATGTGTCTGGTTTTAAGGAAAATTGCAGGAAGGAGGCCGCGATCCCCGCTCGGAATACTTGCTTGCTTGTTGCGGTTCAGCGAGGTAGTGCTGCGGGTCGGGCATTATGGGGACGATGCAGTGTGATTTAGTTTAGGTCGTCACCTGCGCAGATGTCATACCGGCATTTGTTTCTCTCTGGTTTGACAACTACTACGGTTGAACACGGACCAAGTTATGTAGCAGAGCTTGAAATTGAAAAAAATGTGCGCGTCCAGAAAAATTTTTGAATTTTTGACCATGGATAAAGTGCCTCACGATGAATATTGTTTTAGAATTGGAGGTCCGTAAAATTTTTGGACCTTCACGTCAAAATCGAAGGTCTGGTAACCCATGGAGTCTTATTACCACCCCTCCTTCTTCCTGAAGGAGAGGCCATTAATACAAAATAAAAATAAAAAGTATATGTAAAATTGAAGTAAACTTACGAATATCTAAAAAAGTAAATAATATTTTCAAATGTAAAAACAATAATAAATGGCTATTCTGATTCTGATTCTGTTAGGGACAAACAGCGGAAAGCGACTTTGTTTTATACTACATATACCGGGCTTCCCACGACTTTGCCACATGGAGGGGAAGTACTTTAAATACTGTAGATAGGAAATTTTACTGAAAGAAAACTTCATTTTTATTTTTAAAACAATACGATCTGCATTTAAATAATTTTAAATTATCGCCTGTCTGAACCTGGAATCGAACCCCTTAAATATGGTAGGAACTGATAAGATTTTATTAAATGCGAAAATAACTGGGGTTCCGTACCCAAAGGGTAAAAACGGGACCCTATTACTAAGACTCCGCTGTCCGTGTATCTGTCTGTCCGTCTGTCACCAGGTTGTATCTCATGAACCGTATAGACAGTTGAAATTTTCACAGATAATGAATTTCTGTTGCCGCTATAACAACATATACAAAAAAAAATCAGAATAAAATAAATATTTAAGGGGCTCCCATACAACAGACATGATTATTTGCCGTTAGATAAATTGTACGGAACCCTACGTGCGCGATTCCGACTCGCACTTGGCCGGTTTTTTTTTATTTAAGATGCTACGTTATTTAGAAGAAATAAATTCTTACGATTGTAGGCTTCGATCAGTACAGTAACATTACAGGTTTTTTTGTTACTTACCACTTTTAGCGGGTTCGATTCCCGGTTCATACAGACGATTATTGAAAATTCTTTGAATGCAGTTTGTATTGTTTTAGAATAGAATAGAATAGAAAACATTTATTCAAACAACACATCTTATAATTATAATACAGCAGTAAAAAATAATAAAATAACTAAATCTAAAAGTGAAGCCGAAAAAAAAAATGAAGTCTTCTTTCAGTAACATGTCCTATCTACAGTATTTAAAGTACTTCCCCTCTATGTGGCAAAGTCGTGGGACGCCCGGTATATATATGTATGTATTGATTTGGCTATTTTTAGAAAATATTAATTTCACGTGTTTGTATTTCGTTTTTAATTGTCTTGTAACGGTTGTACATCCTTAAATAATCCCGCATCATGCAATCCATCCACGAAAAATCCCGCAGTGGCGAGTTTGTTTTCTTTTATTTCTAAACACTGTCCTTATCACGATGTTTACAAACCTACTATCGAAATATTACCTATAAAAACCCGTCCGTCACGTGGGGCGGGGACAAATGGAAATACACCACTTATCCATAGTCACTTATGCAGTTCATCCGACAGAGAACCAAAGTTATCGACATAGCTCAAAGAATGCTTAGAAAAAATGGAAAAGTAGAAAAATCCACTACCTCAAGCGAGACTCGAACTCGCGACTCTGGGATACATGCCCATCGCTCTGACCAACTGAGCTACTGAGACACACCTGATGGCTGCGAATTTCTCCACTATATCCCATATGTGTCTTAGGGGGACGCCTAGCGACATCTGCCGAAGAAGTCTTACACTTCTCAACCGGCCATCGGAGTCCCAAGTTGTAGTCGCGAGTTCGAGTCTCGCCTGAGGCAGTGGATTTTTCTACTTTTCCATTTTTTCTAAGCATTGTGGTATCGTTAGCAGACGTTCTGCTTAATAAAAAATTAATGGTAGTATGGGGTAGCGCATTGTTATCGGTGAATTCTCAATACAACTTGGGACTCCGATGGCCGGTTGAGAAGTGTAAGACTTCTTCGGCAGATGTCGCTAGGCATCCCCCTAAGACGCATATGGGATATAGTGGAGAAATTCGCAGCCATCAGGTGTGTCTCAGTAGCTCAGTTGGTCCGAGCGATGGGCATGTATCCCAGAGTCGCGAGTTCGAGTCTCGCCTGAGGCAGTGGATTTTTCTACTTTTCCATTTTTTCTAAGCATTGTAGTATCGTTAGCAGACGTTCTGCTTAATAAAAAAATTAATGATAGCTCAAAGACTTAGCAAGCTGAAGTGGCAGTGGGCCGGCCATATCTCGCGAAGAACCGACAACCGCTGGGGTAAACGTGTTCTTGAGTGGAGACCGCGTCTCGGCAAACGTAGTGTAGGACGCCCTCCGGCCAGGTGGGATGACGATCTGCGAAAGACTGCTGGCAGATGCTGGATGCGGCAAGCTGAAGGCAGGGCGCTATGGCGCTCATTAGGGGAGGCCTATGTCCAGCAGTGGACTAGTATAGGCTGATGACGATGATGATGATGATGACTTATGCAGTTATACTTTTTCTTTAGTTGCTGTTGTTATAAAGAATATTCGTATTTTGTAACTACATAAATAGTCAAAATTTTACTCCGACTTACACTGTTTTGTTATTTTTGTTTGCAGAGGGCCACTGTCGGTAAATGGATTGACCAGTTCAAGAAGGAGGGAACCGTAGCGACTAGAAGCGACCACCCAGACCTAAGGCGATCGATGAATCCGGCGTGGAGGAAATGAGGGCAGCGTACTCTCGTGATCCTTTTATACCGACGCAACATTTCGCAAACCGTTTCGGCTGCTCCACGCGAACCGTCCTCCGTGCTCTGCGTAGGGCCGGAATACAAAATCGCATTCCACCGAGGCGCCCTGTGCCGGCGGAACCAGCCCTTCCGCTGCCGCCGAGGCATCCCGTGCCAGCGGAAACGCTGCCGCCAGCGGAACCTGCACTTCCGCTGCCGCCGAACCACCGCAGCCCACCGTCACCGCCACCGGTTTTGTAAGGCAGGGTCCATGCCATATCTCATGTGTCTGGTTTTAAGGAAAGGTGTGCAGGAAGGAGGCCGCGATCCCCGCTCGGAATACTTGCTTGCTTGTTGCGGTTCAGCGAGGTAGTGCTGCGGGTCGGGCATTATGGGGACGATGCAGTGTGATTTAGTTTAGGTCGTCACCTGCGCAGATGTCATACCGGCATTTGTTTCTCTCTGGTTTGACAACTACTACGGTTGAACACGGACCAAGTTATGTAGCAGAGCTTGAAATTGAAAAAAATGTGCGCGTCCAGAAAAATTTTTGAATTTTTGACCATGGATAAAGTGCCTCACGATGAATATTGTTTTAGAATTGGAGGTCCGTAAAATTTTTGGACCTTCACGTCAAAATCGAAGGTCCCGTGCAATTAATATGTTATCACTCTTTGGTTAAGGCTGCTAGGGGTTGTGTGGTATCATTTCCGTATAAAACAGACATGCAGAATTTATTTATGAAATTAAAAAAGTAATTATCCATATTTAAAAAAAAAGTTTGTTTTTGAATGATAAAATCATTAAAATTGTATATATTTAAAAACTGCATTAAATATGGTTCTTTATAATATTTTTTTTTATTTACAAATAAATGACATTTATTAGTAATATAACGTTCTAGAACATAATATATTTTTTTGAAAGTTTTTCCTCTCCGCAGAACTTTTTTTTAAATATGGATTTTTACTTTTTTAATATCAAAAATGAATTCTGCATGTCTGTTTTATGACACCACACAACCCCTAGCAGCCTTAACCAGAGAGCAGGGATCGGAAACCGGTTCTATTTTCAAAACGTTCTCGGTTCAATAACCTAGACCGTTCAGAGAACGCTTCAGAAAGCGTTCTTGTTCTCGGTTACCGGTTAGAACAATGTTTTTAGGAACGAACATTTCCCGAACGAACAGTTCCCAAAAGAACGATATAAAACGTTCTTTCAATAGCGTTCTTTGTTCTGGTTACCGGTATTTACAATGGTTTTGGGAACGAACATTTGTAAGCTCGTATCGTTCTCAAGGAACGTAAAAAGAACCGTTCTTTCGATAGCGTTCGACTTTGGAACAAACATTCGCTGTATCGTTCCCGAGGAACAATATTAACCCGTTCTTTTGAATTCAACACAAATGAAATAAGTCGTCATCGCCAACCAATGAGCGTTAGTTATTTCAGTGTATGCCTCAAGTTAAGTATCTACGAGTATTTTCGTTTTACTAGGCAGCGACGTCCATTATTAGTTCGAACTTAGACGTGAACTAGCGTGGAGGTTGATTTGGTTGAGATAATTTTATTGGCTGATTGCTTTTATATTGGTTGTGAAATACAAACTGCGTAAGAACTTTTTGTGCTGCTGCACTGCGTCGAGAAACCTGGTCCATGTGAAGTAAGTAGGTATTTATATCAAAATAAATTTTATACTTTCATAAAATATCCGAGAAGTGAGTAGGTTTATGTGCTTGCGAAGACACTTTATACGTCCCTGGTCGCTCCAAGTTCAATTATATTTTTGTGTAGGTATTTATGGCGGTGGCTACTTGCTATTCCATAGTAAGCTATAAGTATCTGTTAGTAAGAAGTTAAGAACTATTAAGTATATTATTATAATCAGTGGCTGAGCGTTGATTAACTCAAACCCGATATCCATAATCCGAGATGTGAGTGAGTAGGTAAGTACGAGTATGTGTGCGTGCAAAGCGGCTAGTGGCTTTTGCCGGAATCACAACAGGGTTGTTTCCACCTACAAAAGTTAGGGTTGAATTGTATCACATTAAGACGCGTGCCTACCTCGATAACCTTGAGCAAAAATGAAATAAAAATGAAATAAAAATGAAATAAAAATGAAATAAAAATGAAATAAAAATGAAATAAAAATGAAATAAAAATGAAATAAAAATTGAATAAAAATGAAATAAAAATAAAAATTAGATAAAAATCAAATAAAAATTAGAATTCTACCACATGAAGACGCTTGTCGGCAGTGTCCTTGAGCGTTTGGGCGCTCTGTATCCGCGCCACCCGCTTACCCCTCTCATTGCAATCGTACGTAAATCCGCCACGATCGGCCAGATTTATAGTAATTATAATCCTTTTGCGGATGTTTTGTGATTTGAATACTGCAATGGTGATATTTTTAGGAATGCTACTTACCTTAAGTAAGATAAGTAATAAAATAACGATCTCGATTTGTAGATTTTTATGTAATAAAATAAAACCTAGATTGTGAATTTGAAGTTCAGTCAGCGGCAAAATATTTATGAATTTACGAAATATGGGTAAAAATATTCTGCATATCAGAAAAATAAAAAAAAATACTGACTAGCACAGATAAAAAAATTGAATGCGTATCAAAGCGATGTTTTCATGTGAATTTAGATTTTTTGCTGTGCATGTGATGTGAGTAGGTATAATAAAGGTAATTTTTTTATTGTAGTAGTAGTAACAACACTTTATTGCACAAAACAAGTACATGACCAACAAAAATATAGTGAGTGCGTACAAAGGCGAACTTATCCCTTTAAGGGATCTCCTTCAGCTAACCTTTAAGCAACTGAGTGAAATCGGTCAGACATGGTAGACTAAGATTTGTTGCGAGTTTAAATATTAACCGTAAAAATTCACTTATACAACGTGTTTTTGTTGATTTACTTTAATTGCAAAGGTATATTCCTGTTAAGTATATTTCCATATAAAGGGAAATAGGAAGGGTAGTATATATACATATAAAGGGTATTCCGCTAATATTACAAAGCACACATTGTCGTGCAACATGCTCTAGGTTAGAAGCAGAGATGGGCATTATTCGAATATTTTTTTATTTAAATAATCATTCGAATAAACAAATTATTCGTCGTGAAATTATTCGCCAATAATTTATTCACGAATAAATCATTCGTCTGCCCTTTCGAATAATAAATGATTTATTCGTTATTTTATTCGAATAAATAACACGAATAATATTTTATTACACTTTTAGATTTGATATTAAACTGCAACTCTAACTTATTTTTGGGTCAAGGAAATGTATCGCAGGTAGCCAGCCTGAAAGAGACGGATATATGAAAGAGCGAGTAAACCACATAACTAAACTTTCTTATCAATTTTGTACCAGTTTACTCATATTTATTTCGTAGTTATTAGTCTTTTGCATAGTTCGGTCTAAACTAGTCGCATCATAAATAATCTCTATTACTTTTATGAAAACGAATTTTGTTAATGATTATGACGATAATTTTCAGTGCAGTAGATACTATACGATATATACGGACTTGAGTGAAAAAAGTGATGCAGTACTAGAAAATAACATGAAATTATAATTAACTATAATTATACTAAGTGACAATTTCTTAAAAAATATTTCTATAATTTAAACGAAAAAAGTGTTGTAGCGACCTATGTTGTTGGGTGGTTACCTAAAACTGCCAAAATAAAAGGACTATCTCAGCGTGGCACTTGGCTCATCACAGGTGTGACCCCACAGGCTACACTAACCGCTTACCATCGGGCGGGCTGTATGCTTGTTGGCCACTAACATGATATTTTTTTAAAGAAAATATAACGTATTTTTATTATACACTCAATACATAGGTACTAGTTTAGTGAAGAGCTCATGACAATTGTCAAAAAAAGCGATAATCCAAGAATTGTCGATATTTTTCTACAAAAGATTAGGCTTGTGTTGTAGTTTCGGGACAATTGTCGTGATCTTCGAGACATATGTCAAAACCACTTAGTACTAAAGTAGTAGTTTTAGTGATAATAAATGAAGCTATTCTTTAAATATCGTGCTGGTGGCAAAGAAGCATGCCGCCCGCCCAATGGTAAGTGGTTTCAATAGCCTGTGGACGCCTATGAAGTCAGTAAAACATGACATATGTCACGTATGTCAGCGTGGTGAATTAGAGGTCAGGTCGTCTATGGTTAGTAACTACTAAGATAAAACATTATCTAGTTGGAAAATAATATTTGGGATTAAAAACATGTCGAAATGACCTCCAAATTACAAATAGACTTATTGTTAGTTTCCTTAGGTAACTCGGATTTACTTTATAGACTTACCATTAAAAATAAAACTACATATAAACTAGACTAATACTAAAATCTAAAACATACTTCCAAATAAAAAATGGGCTCCAAGTCGGATCCGATCGGTAGGGTGCCCAGAAGGCTGGCGGCATTGCCGCGTTGGACGGCAATACCGATGCGCTGGGCAAAGTATGCCCCAGTATAGTTAGTTATACATACATAGGCTAATTTTTTTTTTGTTCAAAGCGACTTATAGGATTTTAGCTCTGGGTTTTTGTAACAGACATTTTTTCGAAATCTACACCCCGAATTAATTGAAAACCACTACCATGGCGTTTTTTATGAAAAATGTGTATTACCGCCATCTTGAATTTCTAAACAGACATTGTTTTCGGAATTTACACACCCGAGTTAGTTGAAAATGACTACCAAGACGATTTTGACAAAAAATTTCCATATCCGCCATCTTGGATTTTTAGGACTTTATTCTCGAAATCTACATCCCCGAATTAATCAAAAACTGCTACTATAACGATATTGACGAAAAAAGTGTATGACCGCCATCTTGGATTTCATAACAGACATTATTTTCGAAAACCACATACCCGAATTAGTCCTACCACCGAAAGTACTACCATGACGATTTTGACAAAAGTTCTCCATTTCCGCCATCTTGTATTTTAAAACAGACTTTATTTACGAAAACTACATACTGGATTAATCGAAATTGACTACCATAACGATTTTGATGTAAAAACTTTAAAAAGTGCATGGCCGCCATCTTGGTTTTAAAACAGATATTATTTTCAAAATCAACACACCCGAATTAGTTGAAAATGACTACCGTAACGATTTTTACAAAAAAGTGCAACGAATTGGAAATATAAACCATCTTCGTGTGAAAAAGAGACAGTGCGAGGCGGTGTCGATATCCATGCATTGGCGCCTACAAAAGAATACGGTGGCCTTGGCAAGGCCGACCTGCGATCGAGACGGGTGCGCGGCTAAGAACGTTTAATAAAGTTCTTGAGAACGTTTTACATTCCGTTCCTGAATGATTTTGTTCTTTAAGAACGTTTAAAATTCCGTTCTTTAAAAGATTTTGTTCTTTGGGAACGTTTCAAATTCCGGTCATAAAAGATTTTGTTCTTTGGGAACGTTTCAAATTTTGTTCTTCAATATCGGTAACCGAAATGATTTTGTTCTTTCGGAACGTTTTTAAATCTGTTCTTCTTGAATACCGGTAACCGAAATGATTTTGTTCTTTTAGAGAACGTTCCCGTAATAAACCGATATATAGTATGAACGAAATAAAGATCGGGTTCCGAACGATAATGAACGGTATTTTGGGAACCGTTCCCGATCCCTGCCAGAGAGTACAAACATATTGCACGGGACCCCTGATTTTGATGTGAAGGTCCAAAAATTTTACGGACCTCTAATACTAAAAAATATTCATCATGTCATGGGGCACTCTATCCATGGGAAAAAATTCACAACTTTTTCTCGATGCGCACAATTTTTTTCACTTTTGTACTGAGAGAAAACCCTACTAATGCTGAGCATTAGCCCCTAGGGAATAACATATGAACTATTGTTATTATGCAGCCAATCCGTTTCAGCTTTTTGTTATCTAAGTAAAAGTTACCCCATTCTATTGTTTATTGCTTTTGGTAATGACACTAATGACAGTCTCAAATGAGGCGCTGAGATTAACATGTTCCGTATAAGGCGGTTTTCACACTGCTGCGGTTTCCGCATGCGACGCCGGAGCGCGAGCGAGATAGCGCTCTGCATGTGTATAGCGCTGTCTCGGTCGCACACCGTCGCCGCATCCGGATGCGGGATGCGGCGCCAATGTGATAATCGCCTAACATTATACATTAATTAAATTGATTACCGGTTTAAATCTTAAGAGTCACTGTTAGAATTAATTTTTTTGCAAATTAAGTAATCGTTTTAAAATGGTGACTTTGTGTTTTTTTTTTTTTTTTATACCACGACGGTGGCAAACAGGCATACGGCCCGCCTGATGGTAAGCAGCTACCGTAACCTATGGACGCCTGCAACTCCAAAGGAGTCACATGCGCGTTGCCGACCCTTTACAAAAAGGAGGATTCACTGTGTTGACGACTAAAGGAACAAGAAGGTCCCTCATCGTGTCATCGTCAACACACTGGGTCCTCTTTGAGCTCTTTGGCAACCTTACTCACCAGCAGGAACACAACACTATGAGTAGGGTCTAGTGCTATTTGGCTGTGGTTTTCTGTAAGGTGTAGGTACTTCCCCAGTCGGGCTCTGCTCCAGATTTGAGCGAAGACATTCGCTGAACGTGCCCTACCACACTTAGCGAGATGCCATTCGCAGTGCCCATACCTCTCTTTTTGGCGTAGTTTAAGGACATACTCAGGTCCGGACGTAGTTTAAGGACATACCCCGGGTCCCAAAAGGGTTGTGTTATTCGTATTAGTTGAAATTTGACCACAAACTAAGTATTAGCTACTGATCTTTATGTGACAGCAACGCGACGAAGCGCGCGATTGACGTGCCTCATCCTTGTAATATACTCGTATACTCTACTAGCAACGTTTTATACAATCTTTGTAAAAGTATTTTTATAAAACATCCGTTTTGATTGCCTCAAAACTCGTATTATTTCATCAGGTTATGGGCCCAGAGAAGGGTCTTGGAATTTGACTACAAATAGACGGAGAGCTAGCCACGTCAGATATGACACAATAATGAGAGCAACGAAACCCTTGTAGTCAGTTTGCTATACTATGCTTATTTCTAGATCTGGCATCTGGCAGCTGTAAAGTGGTGGACAATGGTCCTGTCAAATTTTGTCCCGATTTGGCTAGCTGCCATTATTAAAAAAGGTTTTGAAGTATGAATCCACCCAATTGTCCCCATTTTCGGCCAATTGAAAACTAACTACTGGGCAATAATGAAAGAAAATTACAGCAAAATAGTCCAAGATATCCACTCGTTGCAGTCCACATGGTATAAACAGGCAAAAAAGTTGGTCTTGTTCAGAGGATGATGAATATTGATGAATACTATTTTCAGAAGAGTCCGTAATTTTGTGCATAAACGTAGTGAATGACGAGTTTTTTCTCAAATAAATAATTATATGAAAAATAGTTAATAATAATAAGGTATCTATTGTAATTCAGTATTATATACCTAGCGATATATTATAAGTAGATGCTATGAATTATCTTTAATATTAATTTATTCTGTATTGTCGTGTAAAATGTATATTTTATAAATAAACGATTGAATTGAATGATTAAAATTTATGTGACACGCAATAAATTAATAAATGATCTTTTATATTGTTTAATTTACAACATAGTTTTTCTTTTCATTTAAAAATTATATGCCTTCCATTGCGTTCCAATTCTAAATGAACTATGCTCATGCCCATTCACCGCTAATCACGACACGTTGTCGTAATTATGGAACGCTGCTCAGACACTGGTCACGACACTGCATGTGTCGTTAAAATTGTTAGGCTTTTATCTCTTGTCATTTTTTAACTTGTTATCATTATTGTATTAATTTTACTTAGTTAAAAGATGGGACTAAAATACCTAGTACTTGTATTGAGTATATTAGAATAGTCTCCCTCTTTTTACGAACACTAAATATACAACGGAGATAAAAGGTTTCTAGTAAGTATTAATCTATATGTAACTAAGCTAATAAAATGTTTAATAAATATAAAATTGTATAAATACGTTTTCTAAACAAAATATTAATATTTAGGTTACTTTTTAGCATCACGACATCGTGTTGTGATTCAGCGAGCGGAGCGTTTTGCATTTGCACCACAGCTAAGCATGACTTAAAGATATTAATTAAATCTAAGTGCGCTTGTGTGTGAGCGAGTGTGTGTGATGAGTGTGTGCGTTTGTGTTTATGAGCGCAAGTAAGAGCTGAATCAACCATAGGCCTAGAAGGGACAACGCAATATGTCTTCCGTGTCATTGTGCGATAGAGTAGCAAACCATTTCTTTAGTTTAGATTGTACTACTGGCAAGGAGCATGCTTTTAAGTCTAAAATTTTGCAGACCGCATTATACACGAAAGGGTGAATGTAGAATTTTATTCTAAGTAATTTGTGAGGCGGGTACTAACGATTTTCTCAACAATTTTTGAAAATACACAAAAGAGATATGGGTCTATAGTTAGTTGGCAAGTTCTTAGGGCCAGATTTATGAATAGGGGATACTACAGCTAATGCTAGCGAGAGAAAGTTGTGTTTCAGAGAGTTTTGAAAGTATTTGGTCCGCTAAATTACTCCCTGCCACGGTAAAATGAGAATTGCATCTGTTGAGGGATTCTTGAGCAGACGATCCCGTTATAATTAATTGGTCAGCAATGTCAGCATCATTGGACTTATTTGGGGTTTGGCAAATCGTTTTAATGGTCTTCCATAACTTTTTGGGTTTATCTCTGTTTTCAAGTATCTCCTTGTACTGGAATTCGGTTTTTAAATTATATAATAAATTGTTACAGAAGTTTCTATAACGGGTTTACATTAAGTGTAAGACCGGGTCATTAGGTGAATGTGTCCATGTGGAGTTTATCTCGGTGCTTTATGCATCTAATTACACCTGGTGTGACCCAGGGTCTGATGTTGACTTTATTGCGACTTATTTTTATTTTTTGGTGTAATTTTTATGGCAGTGCTGAGGATAGTGTTAAAACAGTTTGCTGCGATGTTAACATCACAATTGCAGGTAACAGTTCTCCAATTGGCATCTCGTAATTCACTGGCAACCCCTTGGTAATCTGTCTTTAATACCCAACGATTTCTTTTTTGAACTTTATGAGTAGGACCTAAAAGGCCGGCCATTATAATATCATGATCTGTTACAGAACATTTACACACGATACCCACCGATTTGGCTTTGGACTTGATAAAAATATGATCTAGGCAAGTGATACTCGTAAGTGGGCTTGGTAATCGCAGGTTGGAGCCCGTGGGGCGACATTAAATTTAAGTAATCTGATTGGTGATGGTGAAGCACGGTTAAGTTATCAGCGATATCGATATTCAAATCACCGACTAAAATTAACTGAGAAGGGATTGTACTATTGAGAAAGGAATCTAAAGAGTTTAAAAACCGGCCAAGAGCGAGTCGGGCCACGCTCAGTGTAGGGTTCCGTAGTTTTCCGTCCGTCACAGTAAGTGTCCCCACTTAAGAGTTAAAATAACACCGCCATGTAGGATATGATATGAGCGTTCCACGTACAGCGACATCTATCGGCAAATTAAGTAAACTATTGCGCGCGAGCTTAAAGTATGGAAAATTATTTTTATGGGATAATTCTTTATTGCGTGAACCGATTTTCACCGTTTTACTTTATTTGAAAGCACGTCATTTCATTGTGATTTTGTATAAATTACAGGTACAATAAACCTGCTTATACGGTTAAATTACAACTTAGTTCAGAAATTATTTTGTAATTTTCTTTCAAAAACTATTCAACCTATCAAGTTGAAAATTATTTTTTCTAGAAAGTTTTTATAAAGTTCTACTTTTGAGATTTTTTTCATATTTTTAAAACTTATGGTTCAAAAGTTAGAGGAGGGGGGGTTACACATTTTTTTTTACTTCTGGAGCGATTATTTCCGAAAATATTTACATTATCAAAAAATGATTTTAGTAAAACCCTATTCATTTTTAAATACCTATCGAACAATATATCACGTTAGGGTTGAAATGAAAAAAAAACTCACTCCCCACATTACGTATAGGGGAGGTACCCTAATAAAACATTTTTTTCCACTTTTTATTTTACCACTTTGTCGGTGTGATTGATACATATTAGTACCAAATTTCAGCTTTCTAGTGTTAACGGTCACTGAGATTATCCGCGGACGGACGGACGGGCAGACATGGCGAAACTATAAGGGTTCCTAGTTGACTACGGAACCCTAAAAATGTACTACAGTCTAAGAAAGAGGGAGACCGATAGATTCCCAAAATTAAACTTTGATCCTCAACAATTAATGCTAAGCAGTTTGCATCATCGATAGGCGGCTCAGTGCAAGTAACTGAGAGTTGTTCGTTAACATATGCTACTACACCGCCACTTTTGATAATTACTTTTGTAGTGTAAACATTCTATAGCCAGGTAGTAAGTCTATAACTGAGTCTTCGTTTAACCAGCATTCTCTGAGAATGATAATATCAATGGCTATATTCATTATTTATAATTTTTTTCTGCGTCGCGCCTTTGCTCTGAGCGGACGTGTGTCTGGTTTAAGAAGGTGAATCTCTCGATATTGATATTTAATAATAATAATAATAATAATAAATACTCTTTATTGCACACCTCATACAGTTACAAGCACAAATTTTACAATTAGATAAATTTAGGTAGAGGTAACAACAGGCGGTCTTATCGCTAATGAGCGATTTCTTCCAGACAACCTTTGGGTAGTGGAGACTAGAGAAAAACAATAAGCAGTAGGTGGTGCATAGAAACAAAAGAGACGAAATAGATAACACAGCACATTCATATGAATATACATACTTAAATAAATACAAAATAAACATACATATACGTACATATATACATATATAATACACACAATAAGAAACAACAGTGTCAACTTAAAAACCTAAGGAAGAGATAAATAGTATTCCTTAAGTTGCGATTTAAAGCTACCAATAGATTGCGCGCGTTTAATGTTGAGAGGGAGAGAATTCCACAAACGAACGGCCTGGAACGTAAATGAGCAATTATAAAATTTGGAAGATGAAGATGGCACTTTTAGGAGCAATTTTTGAGAGGATCTAATAGAATTAAGATAAGAGAAACGCTCTTTGAGGTAGCGGGGAGTTGCAGGGTTAAAAAGTATAGAAAAGAGTAAAGAAAGTATGTGAGAGTTACGGCGGTGACGGATAGGGAGCCATTTGAGTTGAGAACGAAAACTAGAAACATGGTCGAATTCGCGTAATCCGAAAATGAACCGAATGCAGGCATTTTGAATACGCTCAAGCTTATTAAGTTGCTCCTCGGTTAGGTCTAAATAGGAGATATCTGCATAATCAAGAATGGGGAGAAGTAACGACTGAGCAAGCGCAATTTTAGTAGCATTTGGCAGGAAATTCCGGAGCCGTCTGAGAGACCCTATGGCAGCAAACATCTTCCTGCTCACTTCACTCACCTGAGGCACCCATGATAGACAACGATCCATGATTACGCCAAGATTTTTCACTTGGTTGGAAAAAGGAATTTGGATACCATCGAAGACTATCGGAGGGAGCCTGAGAAAGTCAATTTTGGAGATTTGTTTAGCGCTACCCATCACAATTACCTGTGACTTTAGGGGGTTTACTTTTAAACCGTAATTTTGACTCCAATTTGATATGCGGAGCAGATCAAGATTCGTGGCTTCTATAACTGAATTGAGATCGCTATGCATACCCTGCGAATATATTTGAAGGTCGTCGGCATAGAGGTGATACGAAGAGGAGAGATCAAGAGTTATGGAATTAATGAAGATAGAAAATAAAAGAGGAGACAGCACACCAAGTGCCCTGTGGAACACCAGCTGATGTGCTGCACCAGGAAGAACACGAAGAATCTAGTTTAATTCTTTGCCGACGACCAACCAAATAGCTGCGGAACCAGTCAATCGCTGCAGCCGATATGTTAAGAGACTGTAAGAACGCGAGCAAAATGTCAAAATCGACCGTGTTAAAGGCATTACTGAAATCTAGAAGTGCAAGAACTGTAAGCTTCTGGTCATTCATACCCAAACGGATGTCATCGGTAACTTTGACAAGAGCCGAGGTAGTACTATGGCCCGGACGAAAACCAGATTGAAATGGGTTTAGGAGGTCATTTCTATTCAGGAAGGAAGTTAGTTGCTGATGCACTAGCCGTTCGAGGACTTTGGATAGGAAAGGAAGAATGGAGATGGGGCGATAGTCAGAGAAGGAACTGGGGTTGGATTTTTTGGGTAAAGGAATAATATTGGCATCCTTCCACAGACTGGGACTTACTTGATGAAATGGAAAAATTCAGAATACCGGTGATAATAGGAACAAACAAATCAAGGAGAGGGAGTATCATATTTCGGCTAACACAGTCAACACCAACGGCGTTAGAAGTGATATTCAATATACCCTTCCTAACATCACTCTCACAGAAATGGCTAAAATAGAAAGAAGAGAAATCTAAGGCAGGAAGTGATGAAAGATGATGAAGTGAGTTAGATTTCTTAGGACCACTGAAACAGGTGGACGATGAAAAATGCTGGTTAAGCTGGTCAACGCTAATATTGTTTAAATTGGTTGCCTGTTGAGATTTACCAACTCCGAGACCTTTCAAAAATTTCCACACTTTGGCTGGATTTCCATCTTCAACAGAACTGTGAATATGACGCCTCTGAGCATCTCGACATATAGTGCTACAGCGATTGCGCAGGGTATGATATTTAAGTTTATTTTTCTCAGAGTTGTTAGCCTTATACTTAGATTTAGATTGATTCTTCCTCTCTATAAGGGCTTTAATATCCTCAGTGAGCCAAGGAGCAGGGAGATGCTTGACTTTTATTGCACGAACAGGAGCATGAGCGTCATAAAGTTGTATGAGGAGCGAATTAAAGAGAGAAACTTGATCGTCTACCGAACCCGCTCGAGCGATACTGCTCCAATCGATTGTTAAAGCGTCATCTCGAAGCTTTTCCACATTTAATCCACTAAAATTGCGCTGCAAAAGAATTTTTGATTTAGATTTGGGAGGACGAATTTTGTAAGAGAGATAGAGCAGATCATGATATGAGAAGGCATCCGCGGAGTATTGTCCAAATTTAGACACATGAGAAGTCGAAGAAACTAAAGTTAAATCAAGAAGAGAAGGCGAGCAATTTGGAAAATAGTGTGTGGCGTCTGAAGGGAGAATAGTTAGATTGCATGCATCTACCAGGGATTTAAGGCGCCGGGATCGACTGTCATCCTTCAGAAGACACGTATTTAGATCTCCCATAAGAATGTGATGATTATAAGAAGGCATAAGGTCCTCGAGAAGTTTCTCAAGAGAATCAAAGTAATTAACGTGAAGGGAGGGGGAATAAAAAACGCCAAGTAAAAGTTTGGAATGAGAGAGGGAAACGTCGAGAAACATATACTCTGCGGCATCAGAAGTAGAAGAGCTGGCAGATACATTAACAATTGAATAGGGGATGTAAGAACGAAGGTAAATCGCAACTCCACCGCCACCTCTTCCAAGGCGGTCGTGCCGAATTAAATTGAAACCAGGTAAAGAGTAAGACGCTGAAGGCAAAGCTGGTCCGAGCCACGATTCGGAAATTAAAATAGCATGAATGTTCTTAATGTCAAAAGAGAGTAACATATCGCTGTAATGTGCAGGAATACTTTGCGCATTTAAATGCACAACGTTAAAATTTTTAGGTACATCATTAAACTGAGATTCCAGAATGTCGTGAAGCGAAGGAGGCAAACTATGGAAACTGTCTTCACTTACACTATCTAAGGAGGAAAAAGATAAATACTGATCACTGTTATCACTGAAAGGCATCTGAAAAATATATATATAGTTAAAAATATAATAAGTATATAATAAGTGTATACTAATATTCAATAAATATAAAAATATATACAGTAAAAACTAAACAAAAACTCCACAATCTACCCGCCAGCAGCAAATAAATAATATATCTACTAACCCTAAACTAATTTAAGGTACCTTAGCTACCCGCCAGCATATCTGGATGGATCAAAATTAAAAACAAAACAACAAATAATTAACATTCAGAGCAGAAACGGAACGCAATAATTTACAAGTGGCAACACTGGGCTGTTCATGTCAAAGCGCCTGTCATGTCAAGTTAATGTCAAAGCAAAGCAAATGCTATTACGAAAACTAGTTAAGATAAACAAATTAATCAAAAAAGAAAGAAAGGGTAGACACAGATAAGTGCTGCACGACAAAATTAAGAAGTCAATTGTAACACGGTAACAAGAAAAGCACTACACAGTAAACAAACAAAGTAGGTACGAGTACTCTACGATCGAATCTTCGCCTTCACAGTCTCCCTCTTTGCACGCTGCTGCCTAGCTCGCGGAGCCTGGGGGACGGGCCGAGTATCAGGTTCCGACGAAGCGGCAGGATGCTCCGCGTCGGCATCGGTAGGCGTCGCCTGCGCAACCGACAGAGCTTTCACATCGGCGACGCTGTTAGCACGGCGGCGCACGCCATCTTTTCCCAGCACAAGCACGTCGCCGTTCCAGGTCCAGCAGTTGCGCACTCCAAAACGCTCACGAGCCTCCATGAAAGCATTGTGGCGGGGCTTTGTGAGAAACTCTCCAAGTGTGACGCCTGAGCCCTTGAGTGCCACCTTGCCAAACCATACATCATCCCTGATGGCTATATCCTTGAACTTGACAAGAATGGCTCTAGGCTTTTTGCCGCGCCCTCCACGACCACCCAACCGATGACTGCGCTCAATATCTGCTGCGGAAAGATCTTCTAACACGGCCTGCAGTTTGTTAACCGCAAGATTTGTTGTGTCCTCAGAATCAGATTCATCTATACCATGTACTAACAACATATTGCGGCGAGAGCGCGTCTCAATGTGGTCCACCTGGCGAGTGACAAGCTCCACCTGCTTCTGCAAGGCATCGAGAGACCTCACAACAAAGTCCTTGAAAAAGTCAAACTTTGAAGCCACAGCAGCGACTGTTGGATTAGTGGTGCCCGCGTTGTCGAGATCTTTCTGGAACTGCGCCATCGTCTTCTTGAATGTCTCGGACAATTCCTCAATTGAACTTTTTACTGCACTTGTTTCTGACATTTTGTGAGAGTGAAGTGAGTGATAAAAATCGAAGTTAACTTGTGGAGAAAATGTAATGGAAATGCTGGTAGGTTATAAAGGTTATTTAAGCATCAATATTATTAGGTTTAATTGTCCAAAAAGTGATTATAAATATTTTTTTTAACAATAAATTTAGTGCACAAGATGTGACTTGTTTTTCTCCACCTACCCGAAAAAGATATATCCAAGCATTTTAAGCAGCATTTAAATTATTTTAGTTTATTCGGTTTTCTCGGACCCTCCTTGTCTTTCTTGAGACTTGTTCCATATGAGTCGTCGGCCATATTGACTTGTGTCGGACTTCCCGCTCTAGTGCAGTGTTGAGAGTGAACTGCGATGTGTCCAGTGACTGTGTTGTTTGCGCAAGTTGTTGCTTTGTGAACAAGAATACTTTTTGTATTTTTTTCCGGGGATTGAACCCGGGTTCCCCGCGTCACAGCTGTGCGTGTTACCGCTGAGCCACGGATCGATGAGAGAGCGCGGTTGAAACAAGCGTACTGGTTTAGCAACGTTGAAGCTGTTTCTGTATTTTTAACCTTATCTCATAAGACATATAGCTCATTCTTTAAAATGCTTTGCGAAGAATGCAATTCTAGTATTGAGACAAGCGCTTCATTACAATGCACGGCCTGCAGCAAGTACTGCTGCTTAAAATGCTTGGATATATCATTATTGCAACCAAAAGAAAATATTGCCCGGATGGCTGAAACATGGCTTTGCACATTTTGTTGTAAAGTGACTAATCGACGACGAAGAATTGACGGCCCGCTGGGTACGACGCGTAACACCGTGTTGGCGTCGGGCCCGCCCCCGGCGGACGGGGTAACGCTAGATGACTCCGTCATGTCGTGGGACGGTACTTTGGAAGATTCAAAACTGACTAACAACACACACGAAATCAGTGAATTGCAAAGTAGGGAACCGCCGACCACTCCACCCAATACATTCAATACATTAAATAATAGTCCCCCCCCCCAATCTGTTCAGCAAGCCGATTTATTAAACACCATCTTGCTTAAGGTATCCGCGCTGCAAATCCAATTTTCGGCCATTCAAGCAATTCAAGCCGACATGAACCAAGTGAAAGCTGATGTTGCGGATATGAGGAAGGGCCTTGACTCGAGACTGGATGAAATGTCAGGTCGTTTCGAGAACATTGAGTCTAGGCTAACGAGTTTAGTGGAGTACGGGAACGGTAAAATTGCCCTGAAAAAAACATAACTCACAAGTCCGATTTTTTTTGGTATCAGCAAGAGTACACTGAGCACTAATGGCGAAAACTTTTTTCTAACTGTTTTTGAGGTTGCTGTAGGTATTAAAAATAAATTTGTTGGCGACATTTATAAGATTAACAAAAGATAATTCGAGTGGTATTATTTTTCATTAGATTATCGTATTTAACTACATGAATGTCCCCTGATATTTACTAACAGATTTATCGATAGCCGTTTTTAAAACAAATAAAAAATATATACTTCCTCCAAAAGATAATTAAAGTGTTATATGGCAACTGAAATATATTAAAAACTATCGAAGGCAAGTAATGGGTTTGATTTATAACACATTATTCAATCGCTTAAATTTTAATGAACAATTGAATTTTAAAAGCGTTCTAATAGGCATAAAAGAAATCTCAAAATTTTCAAGTCAACGCGTTGTGTTCATTATCATTTTACTAAAACTTGCACCAAAATTATAACAAATCCATCAATCGCTCCCAGTTTTTTTTACTTATCAGTTCTTAACATAATTCAAACGCGCGGAGATTATGGCAGCCGTCATGGCGCTAGCGGCGGGACCAATCATTACGCGCAAGCGACGTTGCCTGTTCGCTGTGCGCCGTTGCCCGGCCGCTGCGCTGTTTCCATGGTAAACCAGTAGGTACGCGAATATTGTATCTGGACGTTTGGTTTAGTTTAGGGCACAGAGTAAATAATAGTACTGCCCAAAATGCGAACAGTTTTGAGCTTTGATAACGATTTAATTTTTTAGTTGGAGAGTATAATATAAAGGTATTACAACAGGTCAGTGAGTTATTTCATTTTTATACGTTAAAAGGCGTTCCCGTATGTACCTACTAGTCATATTGTCACTTCTTTTTTCATGACACGTTCTTTTTTTCTCTTATGCATGTATTCGAGTATGATGTCAAACTGGTTGAGTAACACATTGCTGGCTTAGGTATAAAATGTAAAAAACTGGTATTTTTGAAGTTGCGCTATATCAATCCCTCTGAGTAATAAGTGACTTTGAAACTATATTATATTTACATTTATAATGATTTGGTGAAACCAAATAAGAATCGGAAGGAAAAAACAGTCAATACAATACACCTAATAGCAGAATAAAATATTCCCACCTGCTCCCATATGGCTTTTTATGTGCGAGGAGATGGAAAGTTTTTTTGCCCCTTCCTATATTCATATGGAGGGAAATATTCCCATCGGTTCCCAGCGGGAACAGATGGAAATAGGTGTATTTTCATCCGTTCCTGGCGGGTACAGACGTCGAACGAGAGGAGTCGTTCGCATGTGCGCTGGCCTTGATGAAGGTCATGCGCGGTGGGGACAGATAATAAATCTAATACGGGAATGTGGGAGTACTAATGTGGGAGTACATGGAAAGTTTATATTGCCTCCTACTATTTTTACATGAAGGGAACTATTCCCATCGGTCCCTAGCGGGCTCATGTGGGAATAGCTACCTATGTTCTCATCCGTTCCCGGCGGGTACTGACGTCGAACGAGAGGAGTTGTTCCCATCTCATCTATGCCCGCCTTGGTCATGCGAGGCCGGGGCAGATGGGAATACATCTAATAGCGGAATAAAACATTTTCACCTGCTCCCATATGGCTTTTTATGTGCGAGGAAATGGAATTTTTTTTTACCCCTTCCTATATACATATGGAGGGAAATATTTCCATCGGTTCCCAGCGGGCACAGATGGAAACATGATTATGTAATATTTTAAACAAAGATATTAGTTAAAGCCATGGCGCGAAGTTATGGTATCCGAGAGGCAACCAGATGGCTTGCGGTATTCGAGCTCCCGAAGTGTTGTGGAACTCTTATTTTTTCCCAGTTTCCAACACTGACAGATTGATCGACTGACCAGGCCAGGGTGAATGGTAATTTGCATGCTCGGTCTTCATCACACGAATACACTGGAAATTAAAAAAAGTCAAAGTGGGGTTAGTTCGGGTTGCACAGTCCCACAACACGTCGGGAGCTCAAATACCGCAAGCCACCCGGTTGCCTCGCGAACACTGCAACTACGCGTCATTGCTCTAAATATATCAGTAAACGAATAACGGCCATCTATATTCATTAGTATGATTTAATCAACTTACTGCTTTAACGGCTTCCTAGCCTAGACGGTAGTGACACTGCCTATGAAGCAGGAGGTCCCGGATTCGAATCCTGAATAAGGTATTTATTTGCGTGTTTATCACGTTCCTGAGTTATGGATGCTTTCTATGTATTTAAGTATTTATAAGTATTTATCTATTAAACAACGTGTTATACCCAAGACTAGAAACCTAAAAACTGTTTGTTCAGAATCTAGAGTTGAATCGATTTCAGTATATCTTAACATGGGTATACTTTTTCTTTAATTTTCCAATTTTATACGGGTTGAGTCTAAAAGTTTCTAATACTACAGTTTACTATTTTATCGAGAGGTTAGGAGATAGATAACCGCCCTGTGCAACCCGAACTGACCCAACTTGGACTGGAGCGGAAATAGAGGGAGGCTGCAAATTTTTTTTTTATCGCGAGGCAACCGATTGAAACAGCGGTTGCCTGAAAGAATGTACGCTGGTTATATAACAAAATTTTATTGCCATCCTTTCTGGTTGGACTGGTTTAGTCCCGTCTCGTTGGCAATATTTTGAGGGTTAAGTTTCGAAAATTCTAAAGTCACTTATTATTGAAGTTGGAAATACAGTGTGTACATGAGAATCTTTCAGTGCGTTTTGTGTCATATTCAATTGGTGCTTTTTTTGTAATTCAATAATTTGAGGTTAACTTTTTTAGCTTGCCATAACTTGAGTAAAAGAATATTAGAGTTAGAAAATATAACTGTTTTGTATTTAGAACAGTTTTATTGTTGTACAAAACTAGTTTGTGTCATTTACGTCGAGTGCAATTTTATATAGTATGACAACGCTAAAAAACTACGTATAAAAAATTAGAGTTCATAAAATAACGATTAACTATATCATCACCTCAAAATATGTCAATAAAATCAATATGTGTCAAATTAAGCAATGAAAATTTAAGTTTCTTGGTAATTTCGTTTTTTTAGGCTGTTATCGTTTTAATAAATTATTAAAGTCATCAGAGTTCACATTCTAATAATCAAAAAGGGATTTTAAAGTAGATATTTCAATTTGTGTCACTTTCATCAATGATATTTCGTCTAAAATTAAACAGAAACAATATTTGCGTTCAGAGGAAATCTTCTTAACTATAGCGCGTGACCTTGATGGCACGCCTGTTCGGCTTACTTCTGTAGTGACCACTAGAAGTAGACCCCCGGCTCGCTTCTTAACAAGCTAATCCATGGGTCAACCAGGCGCTGGCATCTTAGCTGTTACGATGTAGGTTGTTACTTGCTCACGGAGGCGCGCGCGGGGTGATAAAGCTGACATACTCGACAAAGGAACTGAGCGGAGGAGCAAGTCGCGGGAAGCCGGCGAGTAGGGCAATGAACTCGTGCGTGTCTCGCCAATACGTACCTTTTAAGCGGTAGCCGCTTTGTTTGTGTTTTGACTAGACTGTCGAGTACATTTTCGAAGATTTCAAGCATCGTGAATTATGGGTAGAAAACGCAACGTATAATTTTTATTTAGTTCTGTTTTATTGGAACGAAGTTCCTTATCGGACGGTTCGCGGATGGGGGGGCTAGGCGAAAAAAAGTCACGTGACCGTCACGAAAAAGCATTGAGAAACATGTGAAATGGAATGAAATAAAAAAAATGAAAAATAGAATAAAGTGAAAGTGAAGTGTAAGTGAAAGTGAGAAGTGACAAAGCGACAAAGTGATAAAAGCTAATTTCAAATTTTTTCAAAAATTACAAAAATTTCAAAAATTTCAAAAATTTAGAAAATTTAAAAAATTTCAATAATTTCAAAAATTTCAAAAACTTCAAAAAATTCAAAAAATTCAAAAATTTCAAAAGTTTCAAGTTTCAAAAGTTTCAAAAATTTCAAAAGTTTCAAGTTTCAAAAGTTTCAAGTTTCAAAAGTTTCAAGTTTCAAAAGTTTCAAAAATTTCAAAAATTTCAAAAATTTCAAAAATATCAAAAATTTTAAACATTTCTAAAATTTCAAAATTTCATAAATTCAAAAAATACAAAAAATACAAAAAACAAAAATTACGAAAAAGTCAAAAATTAAATAATATTACTTCGTTCCAACCGATTGTTCCACGACACTAACGTGTTATTTTTTTTTTACTTTTGTTTTTTATTTTCGTCTGTATTTTGTTTTTATTTTGTCATTTTGTATTGATTCTGTTTTTATTCCGTTTATTTTGTTTTATTGTATTCTTATTTCACTCTTTTTTTTTATAACGTGGCAAACAAGTAAGGCCCGCCAGATGGTAAGCAGTAGCATCAGAGTTGCCGACCCTTTACAAAAATGGTGGAACAAGTTCAGAGTCTATTATCTCGGGCATTTTTGATTTTAAAGTAAAATAAAACACGCTTATTTTTACGTATTCTATATGGAAAAATCATAAAAAGTACATGTTATATTGACGTCCCGTCGATGGTTTTTTTTCGAAATCCAAATAATATACAAGTTCAAAGTCCATTATCTCGGCCATTTTTGATTTTAGAGAAAAGTTTCTTAAGTAAAACACGCTTATTTTAGCGTATTCAATACGGAAAAATCATAAAAAGTACACGTTATAATGACGTCCCGATATACAAGTTCAAAGTCCATTATCTCGGCCATTTATGATTACAAAGAAAAGTTTTTCAAATAAAACACGCTTATTTTAGCATACTCTATACGGAATAATCATAAAAAGTACACGTTATAATGAAGTCCCGTCGATGGTTTTTTTTCGAAGTCCAAATTATATACAAGTTCAGAGACCATTATCTCGGCCATTTTTGATTTTAGAGAAACGTTTCTTAAGTAAAACACGCTTATTTTGGCGTATTCTATATAGAAAAATCATAAAAGTACATGTTATAATGACGTCCCGTCGATGGATTTTTTTCGAAATCCTAATTATATTCATGTTCAACGTCTATATTTTATACAGAATAATAATAAAAAGTACACGTTATAATGACGTCCCGTCGATGGTTTTTTTTCGAAATCCAAATTATATACAAGTTAAAAGTCTATTATGTCAGCCATTTTTGATTTTAGAGAAAAGTTCCTTTTATAAAACACGCTTATTTTAGCGAATTCTGTAAAGAATAATCATAAAAAGTACACGTTATAATGACGTCCCGTCGATGGTTTTTTTTTAAATTTCAAATTATGTTCAAGTTCAAAGTCCATTATCTCGGCCATTTTTGATTTTAGAGAAAAGTTTTTCGAATAAAACACGCTTATTTTAGCGTATTCAATACGGAAAAATCATAAAAAGTACACATTATAATGACGTCCCGATATACAAGTTCAAAGTCCATTATCTCGGCCATTTTTGATTTTAGAGAATAGTTTTTCAATAAAACACGCTTATTTTAGCGTATTCTATACAGAATAATCATAAAAAGTATACGTTAGAATGACGTCCCGTCGATGGTTTTATTTTGAAGTCCAAAATAAATACAAGTTCAAAGTCCATTTATCTCGGCCACTTTTGATTTTAGAGAAAAGTTTGTCGAATAAAACACGCTTTTACGTATACATATACAAGTACAAAGTCCATTATCACGGCCATTTTTTATTTTAGAGAAAAAATGCTTATTTTAGCGTATTCTATACGGTAAAATCATAAAAAATATACTATATGATGATACCCCATCGCTGGTTTTTTTCGAAGTCCAAATGATATACAAGTTCCATGTCCAATCAGCAAGTTTTTCAAATAAAACATGCTTATTTTAGTGTATTCTATACGGTGAAATCATAAAAAATATGCTATATAATGATACCCCATCGCTGGTTTTTTTTCGAAGTCAAAATTATATATAAAAGTTATTCTATACGGAAAAAAACATTAAAAGTACACGTTATAATGATACCCCGTCGCCATTTTATTTTTTAAGTCCAAATTAGTCCATGTAGTCATCTTCAAAGTCCGGTAACTTCGAAGTTTTTGGGTAAAAAAAATGTTTCTTATAAAACTTGCTAATTTTAACACATTCTGCAAAATAAAGTATGTGTCAGAATGACACCATTCCAACCAAAATAGTCCAAATTGTACTCAACCTTCAGGGCCCCATAACTTCGAAATTATTGAGTTTAAAAAATGTGTTAAAGAAAAGAGAAAAGTTGCTTATTTTTATGTGTTGTATACGATAAGTTAATAAAAACATAGCCTTATTATGACATCACACTGATGAAAAATTTAATAAGTCCAGCCCGGCCCTTTGCTCCAACCGAGAGGCAAATAACGATATTTCGATTTTCGCGTTTCACGATAGCCACACTGTAAACAAACCGCCTTGATGCATAAATTACATATTTATTAGTTACAAATTATCTGTGACAATTTGCCAGAATACTGTTTAAATGGTAAACTAGGTTTACCGTGGCACACAGATCCGCCGTTGCAGTCCCTTATGGACTACGGTGTAGTCATACGTTATATCACCATTAAATATCCGTAACTTACTTAAGTTTTATATTATTGCTTTCTTTACTATGAAAAATAAAGAAGAGCGACTGAAAAATCGGTGTTTGTCTTTGTCGCACTTATTACTACTATTACTATATGTATGTATAGAGTAATAATAGAAAACAAACGAACCGCTAGGCAGCCTGGTCGGCACATGAACCCCGAACGCGCCTAACCCTTCCCCGCGCATGCCCTTTACGCAAAACAAGTTTTTATTCTGAAAAATAAAAATAAGCCATTGATTATAATGACACAAATTTCAAACATTGTTTCGATACGCTTTTATAAAAATATTGATGCAAACTTTAATAACTTTAATATTTTATTGTACTGTTAACAGGGGTTAACAAGAAAAAAAAATTAAAGTAAATAAATATCATTGATTAATATGGCACAAATTTATTCAAATAATAGATACCGATATTTTAGAGAGCACAGTACCTAATTGATCAACTCTAATTTTATATAGGCTTGTAAAAGTCCACATATATGTGCTGATTGAACGTCAGTATTCCCATTGACGAAAGTGACACAAAACGCGTGAGTTAAGGTACAGCAACCACTACGATTATCCTTTGTCAGCGCTACCCCAAACTAGGCCATGACGTCAATGCTTAATTGTCAATAGTTTATTATAAATAGCCATTAAGAATTAGAATAAGTTAATATTGTATTAATCATTGTCTTAGACGTTACTCTGTTCAATTAAAATAAATTATTTTTAATAATAAATCCAGTCTCTCCATCTTAATTGGCGCTGAGGACAGGATTCCCGTCGTATCCTGACACGTTCAGAAAACCGATAAAAATCTCGCGACTGTACCGTGACGGGCAACGTACGTCTCTACGTTTGAACGGGAATTCGAACAAATAAATTTATTAAGTGGAAGCCGTGGCAAGTTCCTGGGAAGCTGAGCAGCTGAGCAGCGACAGACCCGGACTGGACCTGAGAACGAGTACCTCCAAGACCTACGATATTCCGGAAGGACATGGCAGCTGCGGGACTGTGAGTACACCTTTTCACCATCCCCTCGCTACTTCCGTTACTCATCAGTAATATTTATACGTACTGTTAGGGATTAGACATTGCCTTAACTGTTTGGTATAAATAGCAACGTTAGCTGAGAATAAATCTCTTTTCAAATAACGTGTAGTGTTAAGCGTAAAATATTAAGTGATAACTAATTTTGAGGCATTTTTTTTAAGTTCACTTAAAAGAACCATGGAGAACATTAACCGAGTACCTACAGAATTTATTAAAGTAATTCCAGTGTTCGACGGAGACACGAGAACGCTACCATTATTCATTAAGAAATGCGAATACATTCTGCACAGTTTCTCGGGGGGCGTTGCTCAAATCGAATATTTACTTCACATTATAACAAGTAGACTCTCTGGGGAAGCCGCTAATTTGATTGGGGAAAGGGACCCCATACATACATGGCAGGAACTAAAGCAGCTTCTAAGCCAACACTTCGGTGACCCTAGGTCCGAAGAATGCTTGTCAATGGAACTAGAATCTTTAAAACGCAATAGAAACGAAAGTTATTTAGATTTTTGCCACAGGGTCCAACAATTGAGGAGTAGTTTGTTTTCAAAAATAAGCGAAACGATCCAGGACGCAAACTTACGTGCAGCTAAACACCATATTTATAATAACACTTCACTGAATGTTTTTCTTTTTAATTTGCCAGCTTACCTAGTTAGGTTAGTGCGTTTGCGAGATGTCACAACTTTGGAGGATGCTTTAAAGATCGTGATGGAAGAACAAAACTTCCAAACTATATACGATGCTAAAAATCCGAGGTCAAACGTAAATCATTTTAATAATACACCGCCCAGGTTCGACAATTCGCAAAGGCAATTAAATACACCTGCAGTTAATAGGTCATTCGGTACAGCAAGTACACCCATGCGTAATAATACTACGCCACCCAATAATTCAAACGGACAAAGTAATACGTTCCAATTTAGAAATAATCGACCGCAAACTTCATATTCTAATCATTATTCTAATAATAGATTTAGCGACAACAATTCGCAACACGTGTCGCCTCGCGTAAATAGGTCACCGCCACTGCAGGCGCTAGCGCAAACGCAGCGTCAGCAATCCGCTACGGACAGTAGGTTTCGCGCAGGCTATGACGCACAACAACCGGTAGCATCGGGTTCAAATACCGATGTCACAATGCGGACAGCTAATTCAAGGCGTATTAATTACACCGAGGATAGTTATGACGCTCAACATTATAATCCGCAGGACTATGACAGTCAAAATTCTGTCTCGTATTGCGAACCAGTAGAAAATTTTCATGTAGAGGCCTCGGTTGTAGAGAGAAAATAATATTAAACTATAATAAGCGTAAAAATCTGCCTTATATTTACATACCAGAAATAAATGCCGCATTTATGATAGACACGGGCAGTACCCGGTCATTTCTTAGCCCATGGGTCGCCAACAAATACTACGTAAACTCAAAACGGTTAGAACCGTTTGAAGTGATTAGCACACATGCTACGAGTATACACGACGAGACAGCCTACATCGGGTTACCTAAAACTTTTAATACTAACGAAAGGCATAAATTCTATATTTACTCAGTGGATGAAAGGTACGATGGTCTAATAGGTAGCGATTTACTAGATCAGCTGGAGGCTCGAGTTGATTACAAAATAAGGATGTTACTTACCAATACTACTCAAATACCTATGATATACTATTCATTCAAGAAAGAAATATTTAATCTACCCCCTCGAACTGAGACTAGAGTCAATTTACCGGTTAACTTGTCACATGGCGAAGGAATTTTAAATTTTGCTCAGTTCGCTAACGGATTAAGAATGCCAGCCGCCATAGTAACTTGTACTAACGGCCACGCTACGACTGTAATTCAAAATACAACGGAGTTAAATCAGAAATTAACAGTAACAGCACCATTTCACGTAGAGTTATTTAATTCAGAAACACTTAACGTAAACGCAATCAATCTGAGCCAACCAGAAAACAAAGAGGAATTAGAAGAACTGTTAGAAAACAACTTACGTAAACTTAGACTAGACCATATGAATGCGGAAGAAAGAAAGATAATAGAGAATATATGTAGGGAATATAAAGATATATTTTATTGTGAGGATATTCCACTGTCCTTTAGTAACCAAGTTAAGCATCAGATTAGAACTAAGAATGAAGACCCCATTAATTTAAAAGCTCATAGGTTGCCTCATGTCCAAACTCAGGAAATTAAGAAGCAAGTTAGTAAAATGTTGCATGATAATATAATTCAGGAATCACACTCACCGTGGAGTGCCCCGGTCCACCTTGTACCTAAAAAGATGGATGCCTCGGGGGAACAAAAATGGAGAATGGTTGTAGATTACAGGCGACTAAATGATATAACTACCGATGATAAATACCCTCTGCCAAATATTAATGACCTTTTTGATATGTTAGGCAAGAGTATGTACTTTACTACCCTCGATCTTGCGAGTGGCTACCACCAGATAGAAGTAGAAGAAGACGATAAACCCAAAAGAGCTTTTAATACTCCATTTGGGCATTTCGAATTCCATAGAATGCCGTTTGGTTTGAAAACAGCCCCGGCGACCTTCCAAAGAGCAATGGACAATGTGCTCAGAGGGTTGCAGGGAATACACTGTCTTGTATACCTAGATGATGTTATAATATTTTCAAAGAGTTTATCAGAGCACATAGAAAAATTAAAAGCCGTTTTTGAGAGATTTCGTCAAACTAATCTCAAAATTCAGTTAGATAAGTCGCATTTCCTTAGAAAGGAAGTTCTTTATTTAGGACATACGATAACTAACGAAGGCCTTATAATGACCAAATAATGACAAAATAGATGCTGTGTTAAAATACCCAATCCCACAGACAGCAACGGAGATCAAAAGTTTCCTAGGCCTTATAGGATATTACCGAAAGTTCATTAAGGACTTCGCAAAGATTACGAGACCTCTTACCGCTTGTCTTAGAAAAGGAAAACAGATAATTTTAGATGAGGAATATATTGAGAGTTTCGAAACATGTAAGAAGCTACTAACCAATGCACCACTTCTTCAGTTTCCCGACTTCGATAAACAATTTATTCTGACCACCGACGCATCCAACTTTGCTATAGGTGCAGTACTGTCGCAAGGACCAATCGGGTCGGATAAACCCGTAGCCTACGCTAGTAGAACTTTAAGTGATACCGAGAGTAGGTATAGCACAATAGAAAAAGAGCTTTTAGCCGTGATTTGGTCTGTGAAACACTTTAGGCCATACCTATATGGCAAAAAGTTTACAATCTATACAGACCACAGACCATTAGCATGGCTGTATTCACTTAAAGAGCCAAATAGTAAACTCACACGTTGGCGATTAAGGTTAGAAGAATATGACTTTGAGATTAAGTATAAAAAAGGACAACAAAACACGAATGCTGACGCCCTTTCTAGAGTTAAAATTAATACGCTAGATGACGACTTAGACTCCATAATAGCAAACGTAGATGAAAATGAGGATCGCATATCTGAAGTAAAAAAAGAATTAGAATTATTAGAAAAGAATGCAAATAAAGATGACCTATCACAACCGGAGGTGATAGAAATTTCAGATTCCGAAAGCGAACAGTCATCTGAATCGATAAGAATATCAGATTCTGAGGACAACGCCACAGCGAACTCCGTCTCAAATAGGGAACACGAGGGTATACCAATTCTAAAAGAGGCAATTGACAGTAAGCCAAAACAAATCTTGGTTTACACATGGTTCAAAGATAAAATACATGTAAACGATAGATCTAACAAAAAACAACGTATCACAGAAGTATTTATGCCCATTAACAATGAAAATTTAGTTAAAGAATTTCTTAAAGAATATATAGATACAAAGTACAAGTAATTTATTTTCTTTGAAGACCATGAATTTCGTAAAACTTTTTCAACCGTAGTAACAAAACTCTATAAGAAAGGAACACTGAAATTAATAGAATGTACGGAACGCATAGTTAATTTGACAGATTCAGAGACAGATCAACGAGAATTTATCCTAAAATATCATGAAGGCAAAACGTGTCACAGGGGAATTAATGAAACGTTATTAAAATTAAAGCGCCACTACTGGTGGCCAAACATGAAAGATACCGTAACTGCCATTATAAATACATGCGAAAAGTGTAAAAGAATGAAGTATGAAAGGAAACCAATCAAACCTCAGATACAATTGACACAAACTCAAAGCTCACCATTCCAGGAAGCTTTCATGGATTTACTTTACATTGACAGTAAATATTATCTTACAATAATTGACGCTTTTAGCAAATTAGGACAGGCTATTAGTATACCGAATCGTAGTACACCGGAAGTAGTACAAGCTCTCATCAAATATTTCAGTATGTATGGACTTCCCAAGAAGATCAATTGTGACTCAGGTACAGAATTTAATAATGAACTAATAAAAGAGTTATTAAAGTTATACAAAATCGAGCTGCACATAGATACCCCAAATAGTCCGAGTTCAATGGCAGCCGTTGAAAGATTTCACTCGACAATTATCGAAATCTATCGGTTGGCCAAATACGAAAGAAGCGATTCAGACGCAGCTTCCGTTATGACTTACGCAATTATGGCGTATAACAATTCCATCCATTCAGCAACTAGCTTCACACCCTTCGAAATGGTCTTTGGTAATACGGACTCAAATGATGTATTCGACATTGATAGGGAGCGAAATCTCATGCAAAAATTATTACAGGACCATAGAAAAAGATTAAAAGTCTTATACGAATACGTGGCGGATAAACTACATAAAGATAAAGTCAAAGTTAGGGAAAAGAGAGGAGGCGAAGAACCACCTGAAATCAAGGAAGGTGACGATATTTTTATGAAAAACACTAGGACTAGGAAAGCAAAGGACTTACCACGTTTCGAAAAGGCCAAGGTAATAGGAGACCCAAGTAGAAATATTATACCAGTTCAGTTAAAGCAACGAAAAACTAAAGTAGCAATTAAGAGTGTTAAACGTCCTCCACAGGTTAAGAATCGTACTCCTGACACTGATCGGCTCGACCCACTGCCTGGAACTTCAAACCCTGGAAACAAATCCGGGAATAGCACCGATCAAACTGGGCACAGCAGTGATGAGCATTAATTCATGGACTATTTTTAAGACATTAGATTTAGAATTACTTATAAATCAAGTAGATGCTAACTTCCAACAGTATAGTAAGCTAAATATAACAATTTCGAATGACATAGAATACAATACAAAATTAGGTAGTTTATGTAAACAAATAGAATCATTCGAATCTCAAATAAGAGATAGAATTAATCAAATTTTACCTTTTTCTAGATTTAAACGAGCATTATTTAGCCCTTTAGGTTCACTAGTTAAGTCAATATCGGGAAACTTAGATGAAACAGACGCAATACGTTATGATCTTGAGATAAGGCAACTCAAAAATGCAGAACATTCAGTAGAACGTAAAGTATCCCTCATGGTGAATAGCCTAGATAAATTTGCTAACCTTTCAGAGAGTACAAATTTAAACATAAATATTTTAAATAATAAGACTATTGAACTAGAGTCAGTTTTAGAAAAAGAGTCTAAAAGAGATAATATTTTGACACTTATAAACAACTTGTTTCAAATTTCTAATAACTTTCGCACCATTTACGATTTCATTCAAGAAACCGAGACCGCAATAGCCTTCAGTAAGCTACATGTCCTACACCAGTCCATAATAAATTCTACAGAACTCATTAATATTCTTTCAGAAATAGAGAAACATGCTCATATAATTTACCCGGTAAATAGAATAAACTTAATTAAAATAGAACGTAATATTATTCTTAAATCTTATATAGCTAGTAATAAATTAGTTTTTATATTAGAAGTTCCATTAATAGAATCAAATACGTATACATATTACAAGGTAGTCCCTATCCCTATCTATAACCATGAAACCCTTAAAACCACCACAATCATCCCTCAACACCCTTACCTAATGGTGAACAGGTTGAAATACAGACCCGCAGTAACCCCGTGTGAAGAGATCGAAGACAACAAGTTCCTGTGTTCGAGCGATGACCTAGTACCATACGCCACTGAAACCTGCATAGAACAAATTATGATGCTGAAGAAGAACTACACCAAATGTCACCAAAACGTCATACACATAGAAAAGGAGAAAATCCAGCGGATCACCGAAAATTACTGGCTGATATACACCGAGAACAAACTAATAGTAACGGAAAACTGCCCCGAAGAAGTAAACAAACGCACCATACAAGGGACCTTTTTCCTCCAACCGAAGAAGCACTGTAAAACAGAAGTAGGAGAGATATTCATCCCAACACCCACAAACACATCAATGAATAACCTTCAAATACCATTCGTACCATTACCAGAACTACGCCAACCCATTAGAAAAGAAGAAAGACAACTAGACCTACAAAATGTGGACTTCAGTGATATCAAGGACGTCATCAACAGTGCCAAGTTCAGCGTGAGTGAAAACAACATGGACGACTTCATTTACGTGGTGAAAAATATTAGTATATGGACCATTTTGCTTTATGTTTTAATTATTTTAGCCATTGTTTTTATAGTGTATAAACTTAAACCTTATACAAAATGTATAGGACGAAATTCTCTGAATCCAACTGTGTCGTCCCCAGATAATTTCTCTCTTAAGGAGGGAGGAGTTAAGGTACAGCAACCACTACGATTATCCTTTGTCAGCGCTACCCCAAACTAGGCCATGACGTCAATGCTTAATTGTCAATAGTTTATTATAAATAGCCATTAAGAATTAGAATAAGTTAATATTGTATTAATCATTGTCTTAGACATTACTCTGTTCAATTAAAATAAATTATTTTTAATAATAAATCCAGTCTCTCCATCTTAATTCGTGCGTGCGTCAGTAACAACTTTGCTGTTACAGTGAAAAAACAATTTTGATCTCTAATTTTCTATTTAACGAATAATGTTTAAAAAAGAAATGTCTAAGTTTCTACCTACGCAACAACCTAGGATGACACAAATTATTATTATTAGCTAAGTTGGATGGCCTGAACTCTGTATGCGAATAATAAGCATCTTTAATATTATCGAAACTTCATAATTTATCGGTACGGGTCTAATTCCCTGTACGAGAGCGAAGAAAAAAAAAATTGTCAGGCAACCGCTTGAAAATAAGCATGCTTGTTCTTCATCACCCACAGACATCATCACTACAGACACCGGAAACAAATTGCTATCCATCCAGGCCGGGCAGGTATCGAACCATCAGAGTTGGAAGTCGGACGCAAGGTGAAAATTTCTATCGGTGGAGGAGAACTTAGGAAAAACGCACTTACAATCATTGAAATCGGATGGCATTTGTTTTATGAGTTTTGTATAATGTGGAAAACGATATGCCCAAATGCCATCCCTCTCCTATGAAACTTCATCCCTCTCCAACCAGAAGGGATGGCATTAAAATTTTGTTATATAACCAGGGTACATTCTTTCAGGCAACCGCTGTTTCAATCGGTTGCCTCGCGATAAAAAATATTTTATTGCACCCCCCCACTCTATTTCCGCTCCAGTCCAAGTTGGGTCAGTTCGGGTTGCACAGGGGGGTTCCTCATCACTTCAGGAGCTTAAGTACCGCGAGCCATCCGGTTGCCTCGCGGTCACTGAAACTACGCGTCATTGCTCTGAATATACTGAAATGAAAGAAATTTTGCTTTATATAATAATTTCCTGTAAATTCTAATGATTTGTTTAGTTTTATTTAGCATGCAAATTTGAATGTTAGAATTAGTCAATAAATTTTTTTTTTCTATTGTTTTAATTTTGCAAGTTACTGTTTTATATTGCATTATCATTGTAACCTACCATCTGTGGAAGAGCAGTATCTCTTGATGCAAGAATCAAAACTATTTATATTAACGAGATACTAGCTCAGCTACTGTAAGTTACACAATAAATTATCTTTTTATTTATTATTTTTAACTAAACAAACCACTCGAAGTTATGTAATATCTAAAGGAAGACATTAGTTAATGAACGATAACAACTTTGCATATTTATTTGATTGACCAAGTCATTTACAACTGGCGTAGTCAGTAACAGAAGTAGCTTAGTGGGTGAGGTGTTCAAAATTACGTTCACTCACTCTAATTCTCTTAACAATAAAGTAGTGTCAAGAAATTTTTGAACACCTTCCCGTTAAGCTACTTCTGCTGCTGACTGTACAAATTAAGGAACATCTTAAGTAACGGCATCAATTAACGATTACAGTCTTTCATATTTATTTAGTTGAACTAGTCAATCCAAAGACATTCATTAATAAACGATAACAGCCTTTCAATGTAACTTTTCCCATCTGTGCCCACCGTGGACCGAAGGGAACAGTTTGTTTTACATCTGTGCCTAACCCACGTGACCACAGGCAGAGACAGGTAAGAATATACTTAACAAAAACATCAATAAGCGATAAGACTTACAATTTACTTCTTTAAACATGTCGATCCACTACTGGGATAAGTAATGTAATATTCATATCGTATATGAAAGCTATTTGAATCCACAACACCACAGACAGCTATTTGAATTCGGCACAAAACATAAATATACATGTCCATGTAAAATTCAATAATTGACCACAAAATGCACTTATCTTCGACATTTTGTTTTGTTTGAGAGGATCATCGCCATCGCAGTTGAGCGGTGAGAGTATGGATGGTATAGGAAGGATGGAACTCTCTTATAGGAAAACGGTCGAAAAAGTGTCCAGCGGTAAGCACTAAACAAAAGTTCCAAATATCTCCGGGTGGCGCTAGGTATAGTTCAGCACTTGAAATGAATTACCGATATTTAATACTTATATGACTTTCTAAATAAAATTAATATTCAGAGTGTTTTTCATCTCCGCAAATAATTATTTTGGATTTAATTTTTTTTTATTTCAAAATTAATTTAATCAAATTTAATATCATTGTGGCGCCATCAGTTTATCGCCTTTTGACGGACACTTTTGTAACATAGAGATTTATATCCTTCTTGTACCATCCATAGGTGAGAGTTAAACACAAACAAAGACAGTGACACGGCGCGTCGTGATTGGTGAACCCACTCGCGCTGCCTACGCACAAGACTCTCGCGCAAATCTCCATGCGTTCAAATTACGAATTGAACTGATAAGTTCATAAAACTTACAGCGATTGATGAATTCGTTATTTCTTTTTAATAAACATTACTATAATAATAATAAACTTTTCTCAAAAATGGTATGTAATGTTGCCATAATATCCCTAAAATGTATCCAGAAAGTGAACTCTACCGGAGACATATTCACAACTATCCAGTAAGAAGCGAGATTTTAAATTTGGAATCTCCTACTGTCCAGTAAGTAAGTATGTCATTTACCTACTGGACAGTAGGTCATCCTCTTTAGATCTGCTTAGAAAAAAAAACATAGTACCAGACACAGATTAGAGTGTAGCCATATAACATGGTTATAGGAGGGAGGCTCCAAATATATATCTATCTCTCTTTTCGGTATGTCATTTTATGAGATAGATATATTTTTGGAGCCTTAAACAGCCATTTTATAGTCTGTGACACTTAACGCGACGCAGAAAAAGTATGCACGTTGCGTTTTGTTCTTAGTAATGTTGTAGAAGTATAGTGGGATTTTATGTTTGTATTTAGTAATTTCAGTTTATAAATCATGTTGGATTAAAACTTTCCATTCTAAAATTAACATGGAGTTTCAAAAACAATAATTTACATTTTTTTACTAAAACATTCATGTAAGTAATGTAAAAATAGAACAATGTTCCAAACTAAACGCAAACTTTTTAGTAAAAAAAAACAACGACTGGCGGGATTTCACATTCAATTGCGACAATTGTGTTTTATTTTACCGCGTGAACATAAATAATCCCAAAAAATGAGTTCAAGCAAATCCGATTCGGAAATAGATGGCACTCCTCCTGATTTAAAAGCTGAGGCCGAATTAGCAAAAAACAATTTACTTCCTCCAAAATCCAAGGAGCGATATATGAAAACTTATGAAAAATTTATGAAGTGGAAGTCAGAAAAACAAGCCAACAGTTGGTCTGAAAATGTATTCTTGGCATATTTCAGCTTTCTTCGCCAAACAATGCAGCCGACAAGTTTATGGGCTGTGTATTCTATGCTTCGATGTGTAGTGCAAAATAAACACGATGTAAACATTAAGAATTATTCCAATTTAATCACTTGGTTGAAAAGACAATCGACTGGCTACAAAGGAAAAAAATCGAGTGTATTTACCAGCCAAAACATACAGAAGTTTTTAAATGAAGCACCCGATGATGTTTATCTAGCAGCGAAGGTAATATTTATTTTATTTACTTATTTCATTTAAATTGTTGTGATGTAAGTTGTCTGTTAGTCGGTTGCAATAATATAATTATGCTATTAAATCTGGTTCCAATTAACAGATACTTATTTTTATATTCTCGATTTAAAACAGTTTTTTTTTTGTTTTTAGGTTATTACTATAATGGGAGTTAATGGCGCCTGCCGAAGTATGGAGCTCTGTAATATTAAAAACAGTGACGTGGAATACCATAATGAAATAATTTTGGTAAAAGTACGAGAAACAAAAACAAAAATTGATCGCTCTTTTGTTATACACAAGGAGTCAGCTCATATTGTAAGGAAATACCATGACCTGCGCCCTGAAAATACGAAAAGCGATCGTTTTTTTATCAATTATAGAAGCGGGACATGCTTGCGGCAAAACATCGGTCGTCATAAGATTGCCGCAATACCTAAACAAATAGCAGAATATTTGAATTTACCAAATCCAGAGAGCTATACTGGCCATTGTTTCCGGAGGTCGTCTGCTACCCTTCTGGCTGACTCTGGAGCCAATCTCACGACAATAAAACGACACGGGGGGTGGAAATCGGACCGAGTTGCAGAAGGATATATAGAAGAGTCATTAGAAAATAAAAGTGAAATTACAAGCAATATAAATAAAAAAATTAAATTGAATACTCAAAAAACACCATCTTTCACCTCCCCGCAGCCGTCTACATCGCGTCAACAGCCGCTAAGCCTGACTCCGCAGCCATCTACCTCTCGCCAAGAACCGACCACTATTCCCCTGACCGTAACATCATCGCAACCATCCACCTTCCCAAACAACCAAATTAATGTTTCACAGACATTTACTGTCAGCCAAGAGTCCATTAATCCAGATGTACAAGAAACAAACATAAATGCCCCCGGTAAATCGATAAAAATATCTATCAGTAATTGCCCGTATATGAATGTAACCTTCAATATTAATTAAACGAATTTGTTGTTAAACTTTCTTTCATTTTTGAGAAAAGCACTATACAAGCCTCAACCAGTAAGAAAGCCATCCTGGCCTCGTATATAACCGGACCTCACCTGCGGTTCGGTCCGGTTAACTCATCCTTGGCCAGGAAGGCTTACTTACTGGATTCTGCAGTAATGTACTAAAACACGCTGACTTGAAAATTTCGGAGATTTCTTTTATGGTCAAGACAACGCTTTAAAAATTCAAATGCTGTAATAAAATCAATCTATTGATGAATCTATTATACATTAAACATGATAGTTACTTTACATAGCTTCCAATACAATGCAGTCATCATAAAACACTTGAAAAATGTTTTTATGGAAATATGATTTTTTTTTACGTTTTACATTATACAGAATTAAGCTGTTGAAAAATACGTTATTAAATGACAGCCGATGTTCAAACAGTCAAATACTATTATGTCATGAAGAAAAATGCCATTTGTATAATCTTACCTTGAATTAAGAAGGCCTGTTAACAAATACCTACTTTATACCTAAATCTACACCAAAATCCGATATATTTTTTTATAAGGAGTAGTTCTCAGAGTATTCTAACCGACTACAAAAAATTGGCCACTTGTGAGTTATCGAAGCTGATTTTGTTCGCGTACCCTACTAGTTTAGAAAAATGCAAAGTTGAGGTGGATGATTTAAAAGCTAGTGTAAAAAATGTTATGTCAGAAATGCGTAACAATGAGCAGTGGGTCAGGAGATCCAATATCCAGATAAACGGAGTTCCGGAAACCAGGGGCGAAAACCTGTGCACAATTTTGAATTCACTGGCAAGATTGAGTGGTTACCCCCTTAATGTTGCTACGGACATTGACTTTGTGACCCGTGTTGCAGTGAAAAACGACACGGATAGCAGCAAGCCGAAACCGATCATTGTCAAATTACAAGCACGTTACAAAAAAGATGACTTTATATCTTCTTTACGGAAACTTAAGAATCTAAAAGCTAAGGATCTGGGGTTTACCAATAACGACTCTCGCATTTATATTAACGACCACCTCTCTGGATTCAACAAGTTCTTACTTAAACAGGCTCAAATAAGAAAAACCCAAAAACAGTATAAGTATTGTTGGGTTCGAAATTGCACGGTGATGGTGCGGAAGACGGATAATTCTCCTATTCTATATATTACGACTGAGGAAGCTTTAAACAAAATAACATAAGAGTAACCCTGTCCTTGTTGCTAGATTGTAATCTTACTCGTAGATTAGTTCAAATACCTATACTGTTCAAAGGTCATTTGTATGGCGGAAACAATTTTTTTTTAAATATTGTATTTCTTATGGTGGTACTTACTTTACAGGTTATGCATACATTTATTTTGCGACAATATTTTGATATTTTTGCACGGAACTTGAAAATACATATTTTATTGATGGACCGATTTTTTTATAAAAGAATATTACACAATAACTATAATATCTTGAATATTTGTATATATAATGTATCTTAAGTTTTATTATCAAAATGCTCGTGGGCTTAGGACTAAGACCACTACATTTTCACGAAATGTATTAAAAAATAATTACGACTTTATCTGCATTACTGAAACGTGGCTGGTTCCTGGCATTTTTAATTCAGAATTATTTGACTCACGGTATAACGTATACAGGACGGACCGTGACTGCGAGCGATTGGGAGTGATGCGGGGGGGCGGCACACTGGTGGCGGTGCGCCGCGACCTGCGGGCCGACGCGCGCGGTGTGCGCCCTGTCGTGGCGCTGCCCGACGCCGATATCACATGTCTCGATATTCCTATCACTCAAGGGCCTTCTTCAAAAAAACTTAGGTTATTTACTTGTTATTTCCCCCAAGGTAGAGAACAGAAGGACTCCCAGTTTATGTTTTTCGAGTATTTGTCTAACTTGCATGCTGATTTTCCAGATGATTTGTTTTTAGTTGTAGGTGATTTCAATATCGGAGATGCGGTCTGGAGTCAGCCTGATCAGGGCTTTGCTAGCCTTAAGTTAAGCAATCCTAATCATAGCAGTCTCACAACACAATTATCAGCATTCTTACATTTTTCAGATTGGGAGCAATACAATAACATTCCCAATAAGAACGGTAGATATCTTGATCTAGTCCTATCTAACCGCATGTGTGAAGTGACAAGCGCTGACCCTCTTGTACCAATTGACGCTCATCACCCAGTCCTTTGCATAACGATTGACATTGGTTCGACTGGGCGTCATTTAAAACCGGCCCCACGGTAATACGGCGCTTTTTTGCCGCCGATTATATGAAAATTAATTCAAATTATTTTATTTATTATTATGAGCCCATTGTGTCCCACTGCTGGGCAAAGGCCTCCCCTCTTTTCTTCCAGTCGTCCCGGTCTAGCGCTACCTCTGGCCAGTCTCGCAAAAAGGAGTCCAAGTTATCCCGCCATCGCCGTCGAGGTCTGCCGGGTCCTCGGTTTGACTCGTGAGGCACCCACTCAGTGGTTATCTTAGCCCACAAGTCGTTTGGCATGCGGCAGACGTGACCAGCCCAGTCCCACTTCAACTTGGCTGCTTTCCGAGCCACATCTGTTATTTGAGTTTTAGAGCGCAGCGTGGTGTTCCGGATACGGTCCCTTAATTTCACACCTAATATGCTGCGCTCCATAGCTCGCTGGCAAACCCCGAGTTTGGACTTCTGAGCTTCCGTCAAAGACCAAGTCTGAGCACCGTAGGTGAGGATTGGAAGAATGCACATGTCCATGAGTCTACGTTTAAGTGACAGAGGTAGGTCACCTTTCATAAGGTGTTTCATGGACCAATAGCTCTTCCAGGCGTTTTCAGTTCGCCTTTCGATCTCTTTTTGCTGTCGTGCCTGGAAAGAGACTACTTGGCCCAAATAAAGGTATTCATGGACATATGCAATGTGTTCTCCGTTTACCTCAATCCTACGTTGGGTGCCATTAGTCATGACTTTGGTCTTAGACATATTCATCTTCAGCCCAACCTCGAGACTTGCGTTGCTAAGGTCTTCTAACATACGATGTAGCTCGGATGCCGTCGATGAAAATAGTACTATATCGTCGGCAAAGCGAAGGTTGGTTAACCTCCTCTCGCCGACGACCAGCCCCATCCCTCTCCAGCGCGGCACATGCTTCTGGAAGACATGTTCTAATGTGCTAGTGAAAAGTTCCATTCCAAATTCAAAACTAAAGGAAATTGACTGGGAGGCACAACTAAATACAAATAATATTGAAACTGCTGTGGATGACTTTTATGTAACTATAAATAATATAATACAGGAATTAGTTCCATCTAAAACTATTAAAAGCCAAAGTCATTTTCCTTCCTGGTACTCTCACAAGCTTATCACTTTGATTAAGAAAAAAAATAAAATACATAAAAAATGGAAAATATATGGCAGGATAGCCGACTACAACGCCTTTTCAAACTTACGATCCAAAATTAAAAACGAAGAAATTTCTTGTTATAACTTATTTATTTCTAGGGCAGAAAATAATATAAAAACTAACTCTAAGTCGTTTTGGTCATTCATCAAATCAAAAAAAGATAACAGTGGTATCCCCGATTCACTCTATTTAGATAATATCACGGCAAATGATGGACTTAGCGCGGCTAATTTATTCAATGTTTTTTTTCATTCAGTATTTGAACCGATTAATTCTTCTGCGCCTATTAATATCACTACTCCACATATATGTGTTATTAACACCGTTAAAATTGATGTACCCCTTATGGAAAGGTATTTAGAAACATTAAACGAGTCAAAGGGAAGTGGCCCTGATGGCATTCACCCCGTGTTTTTAAAACGTTGCAGTAATTCTCTTGCTTTGCCGGTATGTTTACTCTTTAACATTTCACTTGGATCCGGATCCTTACCAAGAGTTTGGAAAAAATCTATTGTCGTGCCTATATTCAAAAATGGTGATAAACATAATATTAAAAACTATCGTGGCATTTCTAAATTATCAGTACTTCCTAAACTTTTTGAAAAACTTGTGGGAACACACTTGATTACGAATCCCACAACGCTGCACATTCCGCCCGCGGCGAGGGACGCGCGGGGGTTTGCAAGCTTCAAGTTTGCTCCCACACCTCCCGACACTTCTTCTATGTATTTCAATGTAAGAACACGTTTAAATATAATAATATTAATTGGAGTCAGATTTTCATTTATGGGTCACCACTAACTTTACCTTGAACGTGCCGAACTGTCTTGGCCTTCAGTTCGCACAGTGGTGACCCCGACGTGATTTCTGTAAAGAACATCAAGGCCGAAGATGCATGGGCTACTGGCAGGACAACAAGGCCAACCCCCTGCGGCGGCCCCACCCGCTGCTGGAGGTCACACGCAGCCGACAGCAGCCCCGTCAACTTCAAGCAACGTCGACATCAAGCCGGACATCATGGCAATCTCGCTATCGTCAAGGTTGCCGGAATTTTGGCAAGACCAACCACGGGTGTGGTTCATCCGTATCGAGGCCGTACTCGCGCCTCAGAAATTGGGCGATGACGCGCGATTCGACCTCGTCGTTGCGAAGCTGCCGAAAGAAGTGATAGTGCAGCTCACGGATTTTCTAACCCGCCCGCCGGACTCGAACAAGTTTGCCGCGCTTAAGGCCAAGCTGTTGTCCTTGTTTGAGGACACAAGGATCCGGCAGATTGAAAAGTTAATCGGCGAAATGGACCTCGGGGATTCGAAGCCCAGCCAACTACTGAACAGAATGAAGGACCTGGCCCGGGAAAACTTCCCCGACGATACATTACGGATTTTGTGGCAAGGTCGCCTCCCTACGAACGTACGCGGAGTGCTTGCGGTTGCCGAAACGAGCGACTTGGACAAGTTGGCAATTATTGCCGACAACGTTGCCGAGGCAACGCGCCATAACTACGTGTCCGAGGTCAGACAACCGCCATGCCCTTCGAGCAAGCCACTGTGCGATACCGCGCCGGGAACATCGAAGGAAGTCGCAGCCCTTACGAAGCAGGTAGCAAAGCTCAGCGCCAGAATGGCAAGCATGGAACGTACAAGGACTCGTCACGGAAGTGAGAAGCGGCGAGGACGCAGCTTCGGGAGATCAAGGTCGCGCGCAAGAAGTGCTTCACACGAGCCGCCGCGTCGCGAAAAAGACAGTTCCGATTGGCTTTGTGCTTTCCACTACAGATTCGGCGAAAAGGCGCGAAAATGTTACCAACCGTGTGCGTGGAAATCATCGGGTTCGGGAAACTAAAGGCGATGGTGCAATCTACGGCGGAGGTTTGCACTACATCGGTTAGCCGTCGTTTGTGTATTACGGATAGGGCAAGTGGACTTCAATTTCTGGTCGATACAGGCTCGGATGTGTCGATCTTGCCGCCGAAAAATAGACTTTATAGCCGCGAGTGCGCGAGATATAAACTGTATGCTGCGAACGGGAGTGAAATCAAAACGTACGGAACTAAAGTGATGAGTTTGGACCTTAAGTTACGTAGACCGTATCGTTGGGAGTTCGTGGTAGCAGATGTAAGGCAGCCTATTTTGGGAGCTGATTTTTTAGCCCATCATAAGCTGCTCGTCGACTTAAGCGAGCGCAGGTTGATAGACCTGACAACGCTTTTGAAGGTCGCGGCGGAAATTGTAAGTACCAACCAACCCTCTATTTTTGTAGTAGCCGTTGAACATCCCTTCCGTAATTTGTTGTCCGAGTACCCGGAAATTACTAAGCCTCCTTCATTTAAAGAGACGGCACCGCATAATGTACTTCATTATATTGAAACTACAGGGCCACCGGTTTTCGCGCGTGCTAGGCCCCTTCCCCCAGATAGGTATATGAAGGTTAAGAAGGAATTCGAGTTGATGCAGGAATTAGGGATTTGTCGCCCTTCAAAAAGTGCGTGGGCTAGCCCGCTACATGTGGTAGCCAAAAAGAACGGCGACATTCGACCTGGTGGAGACTACCGGATGCTTAACGCTATAACCAAGCCCGATAGGTACCCCATTCCGCGATTGCACGACTTTACCTACATTTTGGCAGGGAAGAAAGTGTTTACTAAATTAGACATTAACCGCGCATACCACTGTATTAGCGTAGCACCGGAGGATATTGAGAAAACTAGTATTATTACCCCCTTCGGATTATTTGAGTTCCCCCGGATGAGTTTTGGGCTACGCAACGCGGCCCAGACGTTCCAGCTCTTCATGAGCAACTCCGTACTTCAAGGTTTGGATTTCCTATTTAATTATTTAGACGATGTCATCATAGCTAGCGACACCAGTGAGCAGCATGAACGGCATCTAGCCACAGTGTTCGAGAGATTCACGAAGTACGGAATAACCATTAACCTCGACAAGTGCTGTTTTGGACAGCCGTCGGTCGAGTTTCTGGGGCATCATGTCTCGACAGCAGGTATCAAGCCGCTCGAGGATAAGGTAAATGCCATCACCGAGTACCCGAAGCCTGATACTGTGGAAGAGCTCCGCAGATTTTTAGGAATGCTCAACTTCTATCGAGGTCACATTCCGGGCGCAGCGGTCAAACAAGCCGAGCTAGATAAGTATTTAATTAACACTAAAAAAAGGGACAAGACTAAAATCGTGTGGACGACACAAGCGGAAGAGGCGTTTGTGCAGTGTAAAGCAGGTCTTCAACAGGCCGCTACACTCGCACACCCGAAGCCCGACGCGGTCTTGGCCCTGATGTGCGACGCGTCAGACATCGCCGTCGGAAGTGTTCTGCAGCAGAAGGTAAATAACTCATGGGAGCCGTTAGGGTTTTTCTCTAAAAAGTTGTCTTCGGCGCAAACGAAATACAGCACGTATGACCGCGAACTGCTCGCACTATATCTATCTATTAGGCATTTCCGGAAGTCGTTTGAAGGTCGCCAGTTGACCTTGTATACCGACCACAAGCCCCTATGCACGGTATTTAATAAAGTGATGATTTAATAAAATGATAGCAAAGAAAGCCCCCGACGCGCGAGGCAACTCCTCTTTATTAGCGAATTTACTACAGACATACGTCATATTAGCGGCAAAGATAACGTAGTCGCCGACACGCTGTCTAGAGTAGAAACAATTGACTGCCCAACAGTGATTGATTTCTCAGAATTAGCCGACGCACAGGCAAAGGACGACTATGTTTTGCACATGTCGCAATCCGGGCGTAACAGCGCGAGCAAAGTAGAATTGAAATTGATAACTATACCTAACTGCAATAAACCTATACTCTGTGAAACGTCCACGCGTAAGGCTCGTCCTTATCTACCGTTAGAGTTCCGTAGGAAAATATTCGATAGCTTACATTCGTTAAGTCATCCCGGAATTCGCACGACTAGGAAGATAGTTAGTAATAATTATTTTTGGCCCGAAATTAATAAGGACGTGGGCAACTGGGCTAAGTCGTGTATTCAATGTCAGAAGGCGAAGGTCAACCGACATACCGTGTCTGACCTAGGTAGTTTTCCCGAATCGGCCGCCTTCGAACACATACATGTGGACATCGTAGGACCGTTAACTACGACTACAGATGGGTATAGGTACATTTTAACCATCATAGATAGGTATACGCGTTGGCCAGAAGCGTTCCCAATAAAAGAAATAACTGCAGACATAGTAGCTAAGACTATCTACGAGGGCTGGATTGTTCGCTATGGTTGTCCGATAAGGCTGACTAGCGATCAAGGGCGCCAATTCGAAAGTAAGTTATTCTCGGAGCTAATGAAGTTTCTAGGGGTAGACAAGATTAGAACCACCCCTTACAGGCCTCAGTCGAACGGTCTCCTTGAACGCATACATAGATCTCTCAAGGCTGCGCTCATGGCCAAACTCGAAGTCGGAAGCTCATGGGTAGACATGCTTCCTAGTGTAATGTTCGGGTTACGCACGTCAGGTAGGAGCGACAGTGGCATAAGCGCAGCGGAAATGACGTTCGGGCGTACGCTTAGACTGCCGGGATCATTTTATGACATTTCGCAAGACAGAGACCCTGTGGACCCGTACAGCGTAGTCGAGAAAATTAGGGATAATATAGCTAAGCTCAAGCCTACGATTAAACGAGATAGGCAAGATAGGTCCATTTTCGTGCACGAAAGCTTATCTACCTGTACGCATGTTTTCCTCAGGGATGACACAGTCCGTAAGCCATTAAAACCGCCTTACGACGGACCTTATAAGGTCATCGAAAGGGGTGAGAAGGTATTTTTATTACAACTCCCTGGCAGGCAGGTTCGTGTATCCATCGATCGGGTGAAACCGGCATTTTTACTCCAGACAGATACAGACACTGACACTGACAAATCTCGACCTGGTAGTACTCGTAGAACCCCAAACAATCATACATCCAAGGACAGGGTGGATCGAGTACCGCCTTCCGCGGCACCGTCACCCGCACCTGCACCGGTGACTCGGACCACACGCAGCGGAAGGGCTGTTAAGAGACCAGTTAGGTTTCTAATCGACGACTAATAACAAGATGCATTATGGCACATAGTCTCTTGAAGACACAGTAGCGCAACTTAGCATTGCGTGAACGGTTGGTCGTTATGGTTGTTACATTTATGTTTATAGATTGTCAATGTGTTCACTTTTTATAATAATAATAATAATAATAAATACTCTTTATTGCACACCTCATACAGTTACAAGCACAAATTTTACAATTAGATAAATTTAGGTAGAGGTAACAACAGGCGGTCTTATCGCTAATGAGCGATTTCTTCCAGACAACCTTTGGGTAGTGGAGACTAGAGAAAAACAATAAGCAGTAGGTGGTGCATAGAACCAAAAGAGACGAAATAGATAACACAGCACATTCATATGAATATACATACTTAAATAAATACAAAATAAACATACATATACGTACATATATACATATATAATACACACAATAAGAAACAACAGTGTCAACTTAAAAACCTAAGGAAGAGATAAATAGTATTCCTTAAGTTGCGATTTAAAGCTACCAATAGATTGCGCGCGTTTAATGTTGAGAGGGAGAGAATTCCACAAACGAACGGCCTGGAACGTAAATGAGCAATTATAAAATTTGGAAGATGAAGATGGCACTTTTAGGAGCAATTTTTGAGAGGATCTAATAGAATTAAGATAAGAGAAACGCTCTTTGAGGTAGCCGGGAGTTGCAGGGTTAAAAAGTATAGAAAAGAGTAAAGAAAGTATGTGAGAGTTACGGCGGTGACGGATAGGGAGCCATTTGAGTTGAGAACGAAAACTAGAAACATGGTCGAATTTGCGTAATCCGAAAATGAACCGAATGCAGGCATTTTGAATACGCTCAAGCTTATTAAGTTGCTCCTCGGTTAGGTCTAAATAGGAGATATCTGCATAATCAAGAATGGGGAGAAGTAACGACTGAGCAAGCGCAATTTTAGTAGCATTTGGCAGGAAATTCCGGAGCCGTCTGAGAGACCCTATGGCAGCAAACATCTTCCTGCTCACTTCACTCACCTGAGGCACCCATGATAGACAACGATCCATGATAACGCCAAGATTTTTCACTTGGTTGGAAAAAGGAATTTGGATACCATCGAAGACTATCGGAGGGAGCCTGAGAAAGTCAATTTTGGAGATTTGTTTAGCGCTACCCATCACAATTACCTGTGACTTTAGGGGGTTTACTTTTAAACCGTAATTTTGACTCCAATTTGATATGCGGAGCAGATCAAGATTCGTGGCTTCTATAACTGAATTGAGATCGCTATGCATACCCTGCGCATATATTTTAGATTAAGTATAAATGTGTTTTTGTTAGATGTCCACAAAAAGAACTTAGGCATTCTTTGGCATAAGAAGCTAAGTCCTTTTTACGTTGGTAAATATGTTCGTAGGTAACAATGTTAGCAAGCATTCAGTTTTCTTATGTGTAAATGTACCTGGCACCGAGTTGCATTACTGCTTTAGTATTTTACGGTCCGGCCGGTCGTGATACAATTGCATTAATGATAACAAGGTCAGCTCAACGTAGTAACAGGTATAGCGCTATACAAAATACATTAGGTTGCAACCTAGTAAAGTAGTACTTTAGACTAAACCTACTTACAATGTAAGATTTTTGTGAGATTCAATTTTATTTCTTTTTGCTAAATGAGTTATTTTTGTGTATTTAAGTAAACTGTTACGTCCGACGTAACCAGTTTCACTCAGATTCCAGCGGTAACGCTAAAATTCTAATTTTTGACAGTTTTAACGCCAGTTTTCATAATTTGTATTGTGTGCACCATGGGTATGGGACAAAGTAGAGACGAAAACTCCCAGAATAGCAACATAGCGATCGCCCAGGTCCAGTCGATCTCCGGGCAGGTCGAATCTAAACTTAATTACGTCGGCATAGGGCTCATAGCGATTGGCGTGGTCCTGTTTATTATATTGGTGTACGTGCTGCGCGCGCAATGCAAGCGCCGCGCTAGGAGCTGGTTACGTCAGGCTGTCGAGGCGCTGCCGCCTCCCACGGCTATCCGAGTGAGCAATGTGCTACCGCAGCAAACGCAGTCAGCACAACCTGTGTACTAGTGTTAGTGTTACTCGTATGTAATTAGATTTAGAGTTATGTGTAGCATAAGGTAATGGTTCCGTAAGAGAAACCAATGTTTACTTTTTAGATTTTTAATTTCATTTTTTTTACAAGGGGAGGATTACTGTGGGAACACACTTGATTACGAATCCCACAACGCTGCACATTCCGCCCGCGGCGAGGGACGCGCGGGGGTTTGCAAGCTTCAAGTTTGCTCCCACACCTCCCGACACTTCTTCTATGTATTTCAATGTAAGAACACGTTTAAATATAATAATATTAATTGGAGTCAGATTTTCATTTATGGGTCACCACTAACTTTACCTTGAACGTGCCGAACTGTCTTGGCCTTCAGTTCGCACAAACTTATTTATGACACGCTGTACCCAACAATAAGACCGATGCTTATAACGCAGCAGCATGGCTTTATTAATAAACGATCAACAGAGTCCAATTTATGCGAGCTACTTGACTATGTTCTGAGCGCAATGAACAAGGATTATCAAGTGGATGTTGTGTATACGGATTATTCAAAAGCATTTGATAAAATTTCGCACTCGATCTTATTAAAGAAACTCGAATCATTTGGTATTCACGGGGACTTGCTGCGTTGGCTTACATCGTACCTACGCGATAGAACCCAAGCTGTAACTATTAAAGGGTACACTTCCAGTTTTGTCCCAATTACATCAGGGGTCCCTCAGGGTTCCCACTTAGGACCCCTATTATTCAATATATTTATTAATGATGTCATCAACTGCTTTGTACACTCTAAAGTATTATTATATGCTGATGATACCAAGATCTTTACTTTGGTGAAATGCGAAGCTGATTGCATAAATTTACAGGATGACCTTAATAGATTAAATAATTATTGTCTGAGCAATTATCTCTATTTAAACATAGATAAGTGTTCGATTATCACATTCTCACGAAGGCTCGATCCAATAACATTTAATTACACCATAGGTAACCAAACACTTACAAGAGTTACGGAGGTTAGAGACTTGGGAGTGTATCTGGATAGTGAAATTCAATTGGTATCACATATAAACAAGATAACATCTAAAGCTTATAAAATGTTAGGTTTCATATTTCGTCAGAGTAAGGATTTTATAAACCCTACGACGTTACTACTTTTATACAGGGTGTTTGGTAACCGGATGCAAAGCCGAAAGTAGGAGATAGTCTAGGTCATGTAGAACATTTTTAGCCATACTTGTCTGAGACAAATGTTATTAGTTTTTTTTTAATTTAAATTTTAAGATTTGTCGGAGAAAACTGCAAAACTTCAGACTAAATCGATAATTAGTACTTTTTTTACTGCAGGTAGATTTTTTTTTGTTTTATTTCTTATTGTGCAATGTCTATCAAACACTAGAAAAGTGATTTCAAACATCTGTGTCTAAAGAAAACAAGTTGACAGCGATTTAAAATTTTAGTTACATGAAAATGTAAACGATTTAAGTGATTTCAAAGTACGATAAAAAAAAAACTAAAATAGCCACGAATTTTCAAACCATTTTAAAAACATGCTTGGCTTTTACCCTTTTATTTAAGCTATCAAACACGACTGTAGCTACTGTATCCTTGAAAATAAGCCACCTAAACCAACTGGGTAGCTAAAATGTTTCACTCTACTTGTGATACTTGTGGTAGTTGTGGTGACGAATCTCATTATGATTTTACAATAAAACATTGGTTCTGAATACTAAGTTGGCGTTGACTTGACATTTGACTTGTTTTAAAAGGGTTAAGTGTACTGGACAAAACTACCACATGCAATTTTAACAAACAAAGGCTTGCGGCGGTGAGAGACAAAAGAGACTGATAGCGGCAGGCGGTGAGCGGCGTTAAACAAAGATGATCGGTTTTGTGCTTTATTGACAAAGATAAACTGATTAGCTACATGAGTATTTGTGCAAAAACTAGTAATTTAGTCTAGTTACAACTTCAGTTGCGATTAGACGTTCATTGTGGTTTAATTTCCCGCTCTCATCTCAATTTACCGTGTCAAGTTGTAGCTGCCGTAGGCGCTCCTTCACGTGTAATTACGACTTCTTCATTGTAAACATGGAGTTTACGAACGAAGAATACGCCGACATTATCTACATGTACTGCAAAGCTGACAGTAATGGAGCGATGGCCCGACGGATGTACCAAGAGCGTTTTCCAAACCGGAGATTGCCTAATGTGAGAGTGTTTTACAATTCATTCCGAAGGCTACGTGAGAATGGTATTGCTGTGCAACATGGAGGGAATCCAGGACGTAATCGCCCTGAAGTGGAGGAAGACGTTCTACAGGCATTTGCAGAGGATCCGAATACGAGCATCAGAGTGGTAGCTCGTAATCTGAACTTGTCCACATGGAAAGTATGGGCCACAATGAATCGTGAGGGAAAATATCCTTTTCGCGGCATCGGAGTTCAAGGTTTGGACGAAGGAGATCCTGCACGCCGAGTGGACTTCTGCCGATTTTTACTCAATGCGGATATCGAAGACCGACGTTTTTTGCGAAGCATTCTTTGGACCGATGAATCGAAATTTTCCCGGGAGGGGATCACAAATTTCCATAACCTACACCAATGGGCTGACAAAAACAACAATCCACATTGGAAAAAGCAAGTGTCCTTCCAAAGAAGGTTTTCCGTCAATGTGTGGGCTGGAATCATCGGCAGAGGCCACATTTTTTGCCAAATAATTGAAATGGGGCAAATTATTTGGAATTTTTACAAAACGATTTGCCCAGGCTTATTGACGAAGACCAGCTGCCCGGTGCAGTGACATTTCAACACGACGGTTGTCCCGCCCATTACTCTCTGGCTGTAAGGGAGCATCTGGATAACTGTTTCCCGGACGGTTGGATCGGCAGAGGCGGACGAATCCCTTGGCCCGCTCGGTCACCTGATTTGACACCATTGGATTTTTTCGTTTGGGGCCGAGCTAAGGAGCTAGTCTACACACAAGAGGTCATTAATACCGTAGAAGAGCTGAGGGAGAGGATAGAAGCGGCGTTCGAAAGGATGAGGGAAGAAATGATATTCGGAACAACCACCACAGAAGTAAGAAGACGGGCTCGTGCTTGTATTCGAAACGGCGGGTCACATTTTGAAAACGAGCGATGATGTGTAATTTTAATGTGTTGATCGTAAAAATAAATAACTTATCTTTTATGCTTTTGTTTTAATTTACCCTAAACATTCCCTCTTATTAGTACAGGTAGCCTATTTTCAAAGATAAAATGGCTTGAGACATGATTGTCTTATCGCCCGCCGCCTGCCGCTATCAGTCCCTTTTGTCTCTCACCGCCGCAAGCCTTTGTTTGTTAAAATTGCATGTGGTAGTTTTGTCCAGTACACTTAACCCTTTTAAAACAAGTCAAATGTCAAGTCAACGCCAACTTAGTATTCAGAACCAATGTTTTATTGTAAAATCATAATGAGATTCGTCACCACAACTACCACAAGTATCACAAGTAGAGTGAAACATTTTAGCTACCCAGTTGGTTTAGGTGGCTTATTTTCAAGGATACAGTAGCTACAGTCGTGTTTGATAGCTTAAATAAAAGGGTAAAAGCCAAGCATGTTTTTAAAATGGTTTGAAAATTCGTGGCTATTTTAGTTCTTTTTTTCGTACTTTGAAATCACTTAAATCGTTTACATTTTCATGTAACTAAAATTTTAAATCGCTGTCAACTTGTTTTCTTTAGACACAGATGTTTGAAATCACTTTTCTAGTGTTTGATAGACATTGCACAATACGAAATAAAACAAAAAAAAATCTACCTGCAGTAAAAAAGTACTAATTATCGATTTAGTCTGAAGTTTTGCAGTTTTCTCCGACAAATTTTTAAATTTAAATTTAAAAAAAACTAATAACATTTGTCTAAGACAAGTATGGCTAAAAATGTTCTACATGACCTAGGCTATCTCCTACTTTCGGCTTTGCATCCGGTTACCAAACACCCTGTATAATGCGTTTGTAAGATCACACTTGGAATATGCGTCTACAGTTTGGAACCCCCACTTTTTAGTGCACATGAAATCTATAGAACGTATTCAAAATAAGTTCATTAATCGTATGAAGTATAAATTTAAATCTTTCATACCTGATAATTTTGAGTCCCTCCAGGTGAGAAGAGAAAAGAGAGATATAATATTTTTATACAAATTATTAAATAATTTTGTCGATTCTGAAGCCCTCCTTAGCAAGATTCTTTTGAGATGTCCTCGTTCCCGAACACGGTCCACTGCTTTGCTATCTGTTCCTTTCAGTCGCAAAAGATATGTAAGTAATGGGTTTCTTGCAAGATCTTCCAATATTTACAACAAAAAATATTCGCATATTGATTTATTCCAGCTGAATTATAATAGGTTTGTTTCCGCCATCAAAAAGCATCAAAAAGCTTAAAATTTAGCTTAAAAGTAGAAATAAGAAAATTTACAAATAAAGTCTTTTGCATGTTGTACCTAAATCCAAATTCAAATTGTTCTTGCTTAGTTTTAAATTCTAAATGTGCTTGTTTTATTGGTTATATGCATGTATACCTTTTGATTTGACACTAAATTATTATGTGTTATTGTTATTATTATGTTACTTTTTCTTTTCAAACCTGATAGTAATGATAATATTTTAAAATTCTTAGACTCTTCTCTATATCATGTTTTCTTTCTCATGTAAATTTTTCGGAGCAAAGGTATTTTGTATTACTTATAAGTGGAAACTGTTTTGGCTTATGTATTAACTTATATGCTTACGTTCTTGTATTATTGTATGCTGTTTGTTTCCCTCAATAAAGAAAAAAATATAAAAAAAATATAAAGACACAAGAAAGGAGTCAAAATTGCGTTGAAGACTTCTTATGTTTAAGGAGGCCACTTTAAGTTCATAACTTGAGGTAAGAAATTGTTAACAGTTTTCTAATATATCGAGTGCGTAACATTCAATAGCATCGTTATCTAAAACACTATCAAGCTCAAGTAACGCCATCATTATGGGCTAAGTAGTAGAAAAGATTAAGTAGAAACCAGACTGCTATCACTCCTGAAAATCTTACCTCTATTTTACTCAGCGCTCGGTTGTGTTTAGTGTAGAGAGTGTGTAGAAAATTAGTGTATGACAAGCTAGAACGACAAAAATAGCTTAGAGATAGGTAGTTAATAAACAATAACATAAGTGTTAGAAGAAAAAAGAGATTAGAAGTAATAGGACTAAACATTTTCTGCATCGGACGAAAATATATCCTGGGATTCCTTAGGGCCCACATATCTGTCAAGGTCGGAAGTTCTACGAATTTTGATGGCAGCTTTACCTTCTTGTTTTCAAATGTATATATGGCCATGTCTAGTCCAGCAGTATTTAAATCCCGATTGTCTAGATCGGGTCCGGGCTTCACGAAATAACAGCCGATTGTACTTAGTCAACCTCTCGTTAAGAAATACCTTTTGTGTGGTACCAGGACTACCAGGTACCTCGATGTCAGAGGATGTAAGATTACGCCTCGATTTGGCCGCTTGTAAAAATTCATTCCGTTTACTTTGTCGCAGCAGGTGAACCACTAACGGCCGGGGTCTCGTGTTACTGTAGTCACGAGGTTTATCGGACGATTTTTGGCGAAAGCCAACTCTTGTTACAAGGTTCAAATCTTCTTCTCGCAGATTAAACCCTAACTTTACAGCAATACATAATGTAATATGAATCGGGCTCTCATTGGGCGATTCATTGACACCAATTATTTCGATTTCATTTTGGGTCATATTTTGTTCTTGTTTATTGAGTTGTTGTTCAAGTTCAAGTATTCTCTGCTTAAGGGAATGATGCTCGAGATTCTGTTCTTCCAGAATTTTAATTTTCTTTTCTGCTGTCACTAGCCTGTATTGAAACTGGGATAATGTTTCAGCGACGTAGTCGGATAGTTTATTTAGTTGTGCATTCATTTCATTTCGGAGAAGCTTTATTTCAGAGGTAAGCATTGAGATCGCGTCAATTTCCACGCTTTCTGATACCGACTGGTTCTGAATTACTGCTTTAGGACTAGGCGAGTGAATAAACGTTTTATTATTACCTGAGTCAGATGCAGCAGAAAAGCTAGGCGTGGAACAGCATAGTGTTTGAAATGTACTTGCTTTGCTTAACGGGGTTACAGACTTCTTACGTTTGGACGATTCAGGCTTCATGGTTACATTTGCAGGCGGTTTCTCGTGGCAGTGGCGGCACTTCCAAGAAGATCGATTTTCAGCGGTCATGAGGTAGTATTGGTGCTAACACCGATGCTCTCTAAGCAAACAATACCGAATGTAACAAGAAGTGCAATCTAAATACTTCCTCGCGACGGTCTTACAGTTACATTTTCCGCAGAGCGCGGGCATGTTTATATTCGAGTTTTGATTTATCACACAAATTTTACTGATATAAGAGCCAAAAATAATGAATTGAGAAAAAATATTGTAAATATTTACAAAGAGAAAATTTTTGACGTTGACACGACGTGACAGATTTTCTCTTTTTTAGAACCTAACTTAACCTAACCTAACCTTTTTAATGCGTTACGCATACCACTGAGGCGCGGGGACGGGCCCCAGTGGTTATGTGGGACTCCCATATGGGCTAATGAGACCCATGGTGTACCCACTAAAAACCCCTCTATTTACCGCCTCAACGCTATAAGGCGACGCCACAGGGACGCCGAGGCACAACTTCCGCGACCTCGCCAGCGGCTGTCCGGAGATCGGACGCGACTCAGGGGGAATGGTTCCCCCGTTCCTCATTTGCAGGCGCACCGCGGGAGCGGCACGCCTCCTAACACAGGGACCCTTGTGTAGGCGACAGACGTCCCCGAGCCTATCGCCCACAGGTGCCCTTAAGGGGGAAGTCGGCGGTCATAAGCCAACCGCCGCCGCCCCACGCGCTTGCGGCGCATTGGCTGGGAGGACGGATCCTCCTCCCTGTTGCGCTCCCTTCTTTCCTTCTGCGCCATCACCTCCTCGCAGAAGGAGGCCACCGCCTTCCACGGCCTCTCACCGCCGACTATGGCTTCTACCACGGCTTGCAGGGAGAGGTCGTTTCCTACTACGGCCACGAGTGCGGCCCGCTGCTCCGCCCACGCTGGGCATACTGCCAGCGTGTGTATCGCCGTATCTTCGGCGTCACCGCACTCGTGGCATTCCGTCGTCGGTTCTCGTCCCGCCACCCTACACAGGTATCTCCCGAAGCAGCCATGCCCCGAGAGGATCTGGGTAAGGTGAAAGGAGAGGAACCCCCCTTTCAACCTAACCTAACCTAACCTAACCGGAACTGCAGTACACGCGCATCGCTAACGGAGAGCAGTATGCCAACAACGCCGACCTTGATATGCGTATCTTTACAGACGGCAGTAAGATTGAGGGTAAGGTTGGGGCATCGCTATCCTTGTGGGATGGTGATGCCGAAACCAAAGCCATCAAACTTACACTGCCGTCTTACTGCACAGTATATCAAGCGGAACTTCTGGCGCTATGCCGTGCCGTAGGCGAGGCACTTAAAAGCACGCATAAGACTATCGGCATCTTCAGCGACTCCATGGCGGCTCTCCAGTCGGCCACGCTAAGCTCACCCTATCCCCTTGCAGTGGAAACAAGGGACACCATTCGCCGCTGCGAACTCCAAAACAAGAGTGTCTCCTTGTTTTGGATAAAGGCTCATGCAGGGTTGGAGGGTAACGAAAGGGCCGACCAGCTAGCAAAAGACGCTGCGCTGAGGTTGAAGAGGAAGCCGGACTATGACCTGTGTCGGGTATCATATATAAAACGTAAAATTCGACTGGAAACCTTAAACGAGTGGAATAATCGGTACGAGGCAGGAGAAACAGCATCTGTGACTAAACTGTTCTTCCCAAAGGCAACCACGGCATACGGCGTTATCCGCAAAATAAGACAAGATTTTGTCACCACACAAATTTTCACCGGTCATGGTGGCTTCTCCTCATACTTGAACCGCTTCAAGTGTAAGGAGAACCCATCATGCACCTGTGAACCAGGAGTAGAGGACGGTGCCCCATCTTCTCTTTGAGTGTCCGATATTCAGTTCACAAAGAAATAACTTAAAGCAAGAACTCGGTGAAAATATAAACGCTAGTAATATATCGTTTTTAATTTTGGACAAAGAAGGCAAGACTTTAAATTACTGTAAAAAAATAGGAAAATTTGTAATTGAGAGGAATAAAAAGTAAAAGAAGAAATGATACCTATATATAGTAAATATATATTAAAAGTACCATTTACGTTAAATAGAAATAAGAATGAAATTGTCAAGCAAGCAAGAAAATTAAAATGCTAATGAAGTAATTTAAGAACGAAATGTAAACCAATACAAACAAAATGTATTAGCTTTTAAGACGATTGTCGCCGGAGTGTCCTTGAGCGTTTGGGCGCTCTCAACCCACGCCACCCGCGTACCCCTCTCATTTCGATCGTGCGTAAATGGGCATTTCTTATTCTTACGTTTTTCTGTGTGAGTGGTAAGAATTGAGTATATTTAAAAACTAAATCAGTAATCTGTATATTAATTCATTTAGCAAATGACATCAAGCATTATGTTTTAATATAATTTTTACATACAAAAAATAAAAAGATGTAAAAAAAAACCACTCAAGTCCAAAATGTCACGGACCGTGTAGTGTGAGAGTAGCGGAAATTGAAATAAAACATTTTTTTCCGAAGGTATGTTATGCCCATTGGCAAAATATTACAGCAATTATGCAAGATTAACCTAAATTCTATAAAATTAATAAAAAAATATTCAAATAATAATCACTATTTGTGATTTTGATCAACATAAAGTTTGTGAGTAGTTTTTGTGTCACGGCCATGTGCCATACTACAAAACTACGGTACTTGGTAGAAAAGTATCCTTGATGTTGGCAACCCTCTTTAAATATTTTTGGAACAGCTACACTGACTTCTTGTCAGATTTGCAAATGGCTGAACGTAGTGTGCATCTCGCAAAAAAATTCTTCGCATTTATTTGAAAAAAAGGACAACCTTAACACGTCAACGCCGTGTACGAGTTTTGAACGTAAGTCTAAACTCAAAACGGTTAGAACCGTTTGAAGTGATTAGCACACATGCTACGAGTATACACGACGAGACAGCCTACATCGGGTTACCTAAAACTTTTAATACTAACGAAAGGCATAAATTCTATATTTACTCAGTGGATGAAAGGTACGATGGTCTAATAGGTAGCGATTTACTAGATCAGCTGGAGGCTCGAGTTGATTACAAAATAAGGATGTTACTTACCAATACTACTCAAATACCTATGATATACTATTCATTCAAGAAAGAAATATTTAATCTACCCCCTCGAACTGAGACTAGAGTCAATTTACCGGTTAACTTGTCACATGGCGAAGGAATTTTAAATTTTGCTCAGTTCGCTAACGGATTAAGAATGCCAGCCGCCATAGTAACTTGTACTAACGGCCACGCTACGACTGTAATTCAAAATACAACGGAGTTAAATCAGAAATTAACAGTAACAGCACCATTTCACGTAGAGTTATTTAATTCAGAAACACTTAACGTAAACGCAATCAATCTGAGCCAACCAGAAAACAAAGAGGAATTAGAAGAACTGTTAGAAAACAACTTACGTAAACTTAGACTAGACCATATGAATGCGGAAGAAAGAAAGATAATAGAGAATATATGTAGGGAATATAAAGATATATTTTATTGTGAGGATATTCCACTGTCCTTTAGTAACCAAGTTAAGCATCAGATTAGAACTAAGAATGAAGACCCCATTAATTTAAAAGCTCATAGGTTGCCTCATGTCCAAACTCAGGAAATTAAGAAGCAAGTTAGTAAAATGTTGCATGATAATATAATTCAGGAATCACACTCACCGTGGAGTGCCCCGGTCCACCTTGTACCTAAAAAGATGGATGCCTCGGGGGAACAAAAATGGAGAATGGTTGTAGATTACAGGCGACTAAATGATATAACTACCGATGATAAATACCCTCTGCCAAATATTAATGACCTTTTTGATATGTTAGGCAAGAGTATGTACTTTACTACCCTCGATCTTGCGAGTGGCTACCACCAGATAGAAGTAGAAGAAGACGATAAACCCAAAAGAGCTTTTAATACTCCATTTGGGCATTTCGAATTCCATAGAATGCCGTTTGGTTTGAAAACAGCCCCGGCGACCTTCCAAAGAGCAATGGACAATGTGCTCAGAGGGTTGCAGGGAATACACTGTCTTGTATACCTAGATGATGTTATAATATTTTCAAAGAGTTTATCAGAGCACATAGAAAAATTAAAAGCCGTTTTTGAGAGATTTCGTCAAACTAATCTCAAAATTCAGTTAGATAAGTCGCATTTCCTTAGAAAGGAAGTTCTTTATTTAGGACATACGATAACTAACGAAGGCCTTATAATGACCAAATAATGACAAAATAGATGCTGTGTTAAAATACCCAATCCCACAGACAGCAACGGAGATCAAAAGTTTCCTAGGCCTTATAGGATATTACCGAAAGTTCATTAAGGACTTCGCAAAGATTACGAGACCTCTTACCGCTTGTCTTAGAAAAGGAAAACAGATAATTTTAGATGAGGAATATATTGAGAGTTTCGAAACATGTAAGAAGCTACTAACCAATGCACCACTTCTTCAGTTTCCCGACTTCGATAAACAATTTATTCTGACCACCGACGCATCCAACTTTGCTATAGGTGCAGTACTGTCGCAAGGACCAATCGGGTCGGATAAACCCGTAGCCTACGCTAGTAGAACTTTAAGTGATACCGAGAGTAGGTATAGCACAATAGAAAAAGAGCTTTTAGCCGTGATTTGGTCTGTGAAACACTTTAGGCCATACCTATATGGCAAAAAGTTTACAATCTATACAGACCACAGACCATTAGCATGGCTGTATTCACTTAAAGAGCCAAATAGTAAACTCACACGTTGGCGATTAAGGTTAGAAGAATATGACTTTGAGATTAAGTATAAAAAAGGACAACAAAACACGAATGCTGACGCCCTTTCTAGAGTTAAAATTAATACGCTAGATGACGACTTAGACTCCATAATAGCAAACGTAGATGAAAATGAGGATCGCATATCTGAAGTAAAAAAAGAATTAGAATTATTAGAAAAGAATGCAAATAAAGATGACCTATCACAACCGGAGGTGATAGAAATTTCAGATTCCGAAAGCGAACAGTCATCTGAATCGATAAGAATATCAGATTCTGAGGACAACGCCACAGCGAACTCCGTCTCAAATAGGGAACACGAGGGTATACCAATTCTAAAAGAGGCAATTGACAGTAAGCCAAAACAAATCTTGGTTTACACATGGTTCAAAGATAAAATACATGTAAACGATAGATCTAACAAAAAACAACGTATCACAGAAGTATTTATGCCCATTAACAATGAAAATTTAGTTAAAGAATTTCCTAAAGAATATATAGATACAAAGTACAAGTAATTTATTTTCTTTGAAGACCATGAATTTCGTAAAACTTTTTCAACCGTAGTAACAAAACTCTATAAGAAAGGAACACTGAAATTAATAGAATGTACGGAACGCATAGTTAATTTGACAGATTCAGAGACAGATCAACGAGAATTTATCCTAAAATATCATGAAGGCAAAACGTGTCACAGGGGAATTAATGAAACGTTATTAAAATTAAAGCGCCACTACTGGTGGCCAAACATGAAAGATACCGTAACTGCCATTATAAATACATGCGAAAAGTGTAAAAGAATGAAGTATGAAAGGAAACCAATCAAACCTCAGATACAATTGACACAAACTCAAAGCTCACCATTCCAGGAAGCTTTCATGGATTTACTTTACATTGACAGTAAATATTATCTTACAATAATTGACGCTTTTAGCAAATTAGGACAGGCTATTAGTATACCGAATCGTAGTACACCGGAAGTAGTACAAGCTCTCATCAAATATTTCAGTATGTATGGACTTCCCAAGAAGATCAATTGTGACTCAGGTACAGAATTTAATAATGAACTAATAAAAGAGTTATTAAAGTTATACAAAATCGAGCTGCACATAGATACCCCAAATAGTCCGAGTTCAATGGCAGCCGTTGAAAGATTTCACTCGACAATTATCGAAATCTATCGGTTGGCCAAATACGAAAGAAGCGATTCAGACGCAGCTTCCGTTATGACTTACGCAATTATGGCGTATAACAATTCCATCCATTCAGCAACTAGCTTCACACCCTTCGAAATGGTCTTTGGTAATACGGACTCAAATGATGTATTCGACATTGATAGGGAGCGAAATCTCATGCAAAAATTATTACAGGACCATAGAAAAAGATTAAAAGTCTTATACGAATACGTGGCGGATAAACTACATAAAGATAAAGTCAAAGTTAGGGAAAAGAGAGGAGGCGAAGAACCACCTGAAATCAAGGAAGGTGACGATATTTTTATGAAAAACACTAGGACTAGGAAAGCAAAGGACTTACCACGTTTCGAAAAGGCCAAGGTAATAGGAGACCCAAGTAGAAATATTATACCAGTTCAGTTAAAGCAACGAAAAACTAAAGTAGCAATTAAGAGTGTTAAACGTCCTCCACAGGTTAAGAATCGTACTCCTGACACTGATCGGCTCGACCCACTGCCTGGAACTTCAAACCCTGGAAACAAATCCGGGAATAGCACCGATCAAACTGGGCACAGCAGTGATGAGCATTAATTCATGGACTATTTTTAAGACATTAGATTTAGAATTACTTATAAATCAAGTAGATGCTAACTTCCAACAGTATAGTAAGCTAAATATAACAATTTCGAATGACATAGAATACAATACAAAATTAGGTAGTTTATGTAAACAAATAGAATCATTCGAATCTCAAATAAGAGATAGAATTAATCAAATTTTACCTTTTTCTAGATTTAAACGAGCATTATTTAGCCCTTTAGGTTCACTAGTTAAGTCAATATCGGGAAACTTAGATGAAACAGACGCAATACGTTATGATCTTGAGATAAGGCAACTCAAAAATGCAGAACATTCAGTAGAACGTAAAGTATCCCTCATGGTGAATAGCCTAGATAAATTTGCTAACCTTTCAGAGAGTACAAATTTAAACATAAATATTTTAAATAATAAGACTATTGAACTAGAGTCAGTTTTAGAAAAAGAGTCTAAAAGAGATAATATTTTGACACTTATAAACAACTTGTTTCAAATTTCTAATAACTTTCGCACCATTTACGATTTCATTCAAGAAACCGAGACCGCAATAGCCTTCAGTAAGCTACATGTCCTACACCAGTCCATAATAAATTCTACAGAACTCATTAATATTCTTTCAGAAATAGAGAAACATGCTCATATAATTTACCCGGTAAATAGAATAAACTTAATTAAAATAGAACGTAATATTATTCTTAAATCTTATATAGCTAGTAATAAATTAGTTTTTATATTAGAAGTTCCATTAATAGAATCAAATACGTATACATATTACAAGGTAGTCCCTATCCCTATCTATAACCATGAAACCCTTAAAACCACCACAATCATCCCTCAACACCCTTACCTAATGGTGAACAGGTTGAAATACAGACCCGCAGTAACCCCGTGTGAAGAGATCGAAGACAACAAGTTCCTGTGTTCGAGCGATGACCTAGTACCATACGCCACTGAAACCTGCATAGAACAAATTATGATGCTGAAGAAGAACTACACCAAATGTCACCAAAACGTCATACACATAGAAAAGGAGAAAATCCAGCGGATCACCGAAAATTACTGGCTGATATACACCGAGAACAAACTAATAGTAACGGAAAACTGCCCCGAAGAAGTAAACAAACGCACCATACAAGGGACCTTTTTCCTCCAACCGAAGAAGCACTGTAAAACAGAAGTAGGAGAGATATTCATCCCAACACCCACAAACACATCAATGAATAACCTTCAAATACCATTCGTACCATTACCAGAACTACGCCAACCCATTAGAAAAGAAGAAAGACAACTAGACCTACAAAATGTGGACTTCAGTGATATCAAGGACGTCATCAACAGTGCCAAGTTCAGCGTGAGTGAAAACAACATGGACGACTTCATTTACGTGGTGAAAAATATTAGTATATGGACCATTTTGCTTTATGTTTTAATTATTTTAGCCATTGTTTTTATAGTGTATAAACTTAAACCTTATACAAAATGTATAGGACGAAATTCTCTGAATCCAACTGTGTCGTCCCCAGATAATTTCTCTCTTAAGGAGGGAGGAGTTAAGGTACAGCAACCACTACGATTATCCTTTGTCAGCGCTACCCCAAACTAGGCCATGACGTCAATGCTTAATTGTCAATAGTTTATTATAAATAGCCATTAAGAATTAGAATAAGTTAATATTGTATTAATCATTGTCTTAGACATTACTCTGTTCAATTAAAATAAATTATTTTTAATAATAAATCCAGTCTCTCCATCTTAATTCGTGCGTGCGTCAGTAACAACTTTGCTGTTACAGTGAAAAAACAATTTTGATCTCTAATTTTCTATTTAACGAATAATGTTTAAAAAAGAAATGTCTAAGTTTCTACCTACGCAACAACCTAGGATGACACAAATTATTATTATTAGCTAAGTTGGATGGCCTGAACTCTGTATGCGAATAATAAGCATCTTTAATATTATCGAAACTTCATAATTTATCGGTACGGGTCTAATTCCCTGTACGAGAGCGAAGAAAAAAAAAATTGTCAGGCAACCGCTTGAAAATAAGCATGCTTGTTCTTCATCACCCACAGACATCATCACTACAGACACCGGAAACAAATTGCTATCCATCCAGGCCGGGCAGGTATCGAACCATCAGAGTTGGAAGTCGGACGCAAGGTGAAAATTTCTATCGGTGGAGGAGAACTTAGGAAAAACGCACTTACAATCATTGAAATCGGATGGCATTTGTTTTATGAGTTTTGTATAATGTGGAAAACGATATGCCCAAATGCCATCCCTCTCCTATGAAACTTCATCCCTCTCCAACCAGAAGGGATGGCATTAAAATTTTGTTATATAACCAGGGTACATTCTTTCAGGCAACCGCTGTTTCAATCGGTTGCCTCGCGATAAAAAATATTTTATTGCACCCCCCCACTCTATTTCCGCTCCAGTCCAAGTTGGGTCAGTTCGGGTTGCACAGGGGGGTTCCTCATCACTTCAGGAGCTTAAGTACCGCGAGCCATCCGGTTGCCTCGCGGTCACTGAAACTACGCGTCATTGCTCTGAATATACTGAAATGAAAGAAATTTTGCTTTATATAATAATTTCCTGTAAATTCTAATGATTTGTTTAGTTTTATTTAGCATGCAAATTTGAATGTTAGAATTAGTCAATAAATTTTTTTTTTCTATTGTTTTAATTTTGCAAGTTACTGTTTTATATTGCATTATCATTGTAACCTACCATCTGTGGAAGAGCAGTATCTCTTGATGCAAGAATCAAAACTATTTATATTAACGAGATACTAGCTCAGCTACTGTAAGTTACACAATAAATTATCTTTTTATTTATTATTTTTAACTAAACAAACCACTCGAAGTTATGTAATATCTAAAGGAAGACATTAGTTAATGAACGATAACAACTTTGCATATTTATTTGATTGACCAAGTCATTTACAACTGGCGTAGTCAGTAACAGAAGTAGCTTAGTGGGTGAGGTGTTCAAAATTACGTTCACTCACTCTAATTCTCTTAACAATAAAGTAGTGTCAAGAAATTTTTGAACACCTTCCCGTTAAGCTACTTCTGCTGCTGACTGTACAAATTAAGGAACATCTTAAGTAACGGCATCAATTAACGATTACAGTCTTTCATATTTATTTAGTTGAACTAGTCAATCCAAAGACATTCATTAATAAACGATAACAGCCTTTCAATGTAACTTTTCCCATCTGTGCCCACCGTGGACCGAAGGGAACAGTTTGTTTTACATCTGTGCCTAACCCACGTGACCACAGGCAGAGACAGATAAGAATATACTTAACAAAAACATCAATAAGCGATAAGACTTACAATTTACTTCTTTAAACATGTCGATCCACTACTGGGATAAGTAATGTAATATTCATATCGTATATGAAAGCTATTTGAATCCACAACACCACAGACAGCTATTTGAATACGGCACAAAACATAAATATACATGTCCATGTAAAATTCAATAATTGACCACAAAATGCACTTATCTTCGACATTTTGTTTTGTTTGAGAGGATCATCGCCATCGCAGTTGAGCGGTGAGAGTATGGATGGTATAGGAAGGATGGAACTCTCTTATAGGAAAACGGTCGAAAAAGTGTCCAGCGGTAAGCACTAAACAAAAGTTCCAAATATCTCCGGGTGGCGCTAGGTATAGTTCAGCACTTGAAATGAATTACCGATATTTAATACTTATATGACTTTCTAAATAAAATTAATATTCAGAGTGTTTTTCATCTCCGCAAATAATTATTTTGGATTTAATTTTTTTTTATTTCAAAATTAATTTAATCAAATTTAATATCATTGTGGCGCCATCAGTTTATCGCCTTTTGACGGACACTTTTGTAACATAGAGATTTATATCCTTCTTGTACCATCCATAGGTGAGAGTTAAACACAAACAAAGACAGTGACACGGCGCGTCGTGATTGGTGGACCCACTCGCGCTGCCTACGCACAAGACTCCCGCGCAAATCTCCATGCGTTCAAATTACGAATTGAACTGATAAGTTCATAAAACTTACAGCGATTGATGAATTCGTTATTTCTTTTTAATAAACATTACTATAATAATAATAAACTTTTCTCAAAAATGGTATGTAATGTTGCCATAATATCCCTAAAATGTATCCAGAAAGTGAACTCTACCGGAGACATATTCACAACTATCCAGTAAGAAGCGAGATTTTAAATTTGGAATCTCCTACTGTCCAGTAAGTAAGTATGTCATTTACCTACTGGACAGTAGGTCATCCTCTTTAGATCTGCTTAGAAAAAAAAACATAGTACCAGACACAGATTAGAGTGTAGCCATATAACATGGTTATAGGAGGGAGGCTCCAAATATATATCTATCTCTCTTTTCGGTATGTCATTTTATGAGATAGATATATTTTTGGAGCCTTAAACAGCCATTTTATAGTCTGTGACACTTAACGCGACGCAGAAAAAGTATGCACGTTGCGTTTTGTTCTTAGTAATGTTGTAGAAGTATAGTGGGATTTTATGTTTGTATTTAGTCATTTCAGTTTATAAATCATGTTGGATTAAAACTTTCCATTCTAAAATTAACATGGAGTTTCAAAAACAATAATTTACATTTTTTTACTAAAACATTCATGTAAGTAATGTAAAAATAGAACAATGTTCCAAACTAAACGCAAACTTTTTAGTAAAAAAAAACAACGACTGGCGGGATTTCACATTCAATTGCGACAATTGTGTTTTATTTTACCGCGTGAACATAAATAATCCCAAAAAATGAGTTCAAGCGAATCCGATTCGGAAATAGATGGCACTCCTCCTGATTTAAAAGCTGAGGCCGAATTAGCAAAAAACAATTTACTTCCTCCAAAATCCAAGGAGCGATATATGAAAACTTATGAAAAATTTATGAAGTGGAAGTCAGAAAAACAAGCCAACAGTTGGTCTGAAAATGTATTCTTGGCATATTTCAGCTTTCTTCGCCAAACAATGCAGCCGACAAGTTTATGGGCTGTGTATTCTATGCTTCGATGTGTAGTGCAAAATAAACACGATGTAAACATTAAGAATTATTCCAATTTAATCACTTGGTTGAAAAGACAATCGACTGGCTACAAAGGAAAAAAATCGAGTGTATTTACCAGCCAAAACATACAGAAGTTTTTAAATGAAGCACCCGATGATGTTTATCTAGCAGCGAAGGTAATATTTATTTTATTTACTTATTTCATTTAAATTGTTGTGATGTAAGTTGTCTGTTAGTCGGTTGCAATAATATAATTATGCTATTAAATCTGGTTCCAATTAACAGATACTTATTTTTATATTCTCGATTTAAAACAGTTTTTTTTTTGTTTTTAGGTTATTACTATAATGGGAGTTAATGGCGCCTGCCGAAGTATGGAGCTCTGTAATATTAAAAACAGTGACGTGGAATACCATAATGAAATAATTTTGGTAAAAGTACGAGAAACAAAAACAAAAATTGATCGCTCTTTTGTTATACACAAGGAGTCAGCTCATATTGTAAGGAAATACCATGACCTGCGCCCTGAAAATACGAAAAGCGATCGTTTTTTTATCAATTATAGAAGCGGGACATGCTTGCGGCAAAACATCGGTCGTCATAAGATTGCCGCAATACCTAAACAAATAGCAGAATATTTGAATTTACCAAATCCAGAGAGCTATACTGGCCATTGTTTCCGGAGGTCGTCTGCTACCCTTCTGGCTGACTCTGGAGCCAATCTCACGACAATAAAACGACACGGGGGGTGGAAATCGGACCGAGTTGCAGAAGGATATATAGAAGAGTCATTAGAAAATAAAAGTGAAATTACAAGCAATATAAATAAAAAAATTAAATTGAATACTCAAAAAACACCATCTTTCACCTCCCCGCAGCCGTCTACATCGCGTCAACAGCCGCTAAGCCTGACTCCGCAGCCATCTACCTCTCGCCAAGAACCGACCACTATTCCCCTGACCGTAACATCATCGCAACCATCCACCTTCCCAAACAACCAAATTAATGTTTCACAGACATTTACTGTCAGCCAAGAGTCCATTAATCCAGATGTACAAGAAACAAACATAAATGCCCCCGGTAAATCGATAAAAATATCTATCAGTAATTGCCCGTATATGAATGTAACCTTCAATATTAATTAAACGAATTTGTTGTTAAACTTTCTTTCATTTTTGAGAAAAGCACTATACAAGCCTCAACCAGTAAGAAAGCCATCCTGGCCTCGTATATAACCGGACCTCACCTGCGGTTCGGTCCGGTTAACTCATCCTTGGCCAGGAAGGCTTACTTACTGGATTCTGCAGTAATGTACTAAAACACGCTGACCTGAAAATTTCGGAGATTTCTTTTATGGTCAAGACAACGCTTTAAAAATTCAAATGCTGTAATAAAATCAATCTATTGATGAATCTATTATACATTAAACATGATAGTTACTTTACATAGCTTCCAATACAATGCAGTCATCATAAAACACTTGAAAAATGTTTTTGTGGAAATATGATTTTTTTTTACGTTTTACATTATACAGAATTAAGCTGTTGAAAAATACGTTATTAAATGACAGCCGATGTTCAAACAGTCAAATACTATTATGTCATGAAGAAAAATGCCATTTGTATAATCTTACCTTGAATTAAGAAGGCCTGTTAACAAATACCTACTTTATACCTAAATCTACACCAAAATCCGATATATTTTTTTATAAGGAGTAGTTCTCAGAGTATTCTAACCGACTACAAAAAATTGGCCACTTGTGAGTTATCGAAGCTGATTTTGTTCGCGTACCCTACTAGTTTAGAAAAATGCAAAGTTGAGGTGGATGATTTAAAAGCTAGTGTAAAAAATGTTATGTCAGAAATGCGTAACAATGAGCAGTGGGTCAGGAGATCCAATATCCAGATAAACGGAGTTCCGGAAACCAGGGGCGAAAACCTGTGCACAATTTTGAATTCACTGGCAAGATTGAGTGGTTACCCCCTTAATGTTGCTACGGACATTGACTTTGTGACCCGTGTTGCAGTGAAAAACGACACGGATAGCAGCAAGCCGAAACCGATCATTGTCAAATTACAAGCACGTTACAAAAAAGATGACTTTATATCTTCTTTACGGAAACTTAAGAATCTAAAAGCTAAGGATCTGGGGTTTACCAATAACGACTCTCGCATTTATATTAACGACCACCTCTCTGGATTCAACAAGTTCTTACTTAAACAGGCTCAAATAAGAAAAACCCAAAAACAGTATAAGTATTGTTGGGTTCGAAATTGCACGGTGATGGTGCGGAAGACGGATAATTCTCCTATTCTATATATTACGACTGAGGAAGCTTTAAACAAAATAACATAAGAGTAACCCTGTCCTTGTTGCTAGATTGTAATCTTACTCGTAGATTAGTTCAAATACCTATACTGTTCAAAGGTCATTTGTATGGCGGAAACAATTTTTTTTTAAATATTGTATTTCTTATGGTGGTACTTACTTTACAGGTTATGCATACATTTATTTTGCGACAATATTTTGATATTTTTGCACGGAACTTGAAAATACATATTTTATTGATGGACCGATTTTTTTATAAAAGAATATTACACAATAACTATAATATCTTGAATATTTGTATATATAATGTATCTTAAGTTTTATTATCAAAATGCTCGTGGGCTTAGGACTAAGACCACTACATTTTCACGAAATGTATTAAAAAATAATTACGACTTTATCTACATTACTGAAACGTGGCTGGTTCCTGGCATTTTTAATTCAGAATTATTTGACTCACGGTATAACGTATACAGGACGGACCGTGACTGCGAGCGATTGGGAGTGATGCGGGGGGGCGGCACACTGGTGGCGGTGCGCCGCGACCTGCGGGCCGACGCGCGCGGTGTGCGCCCTGTCGTGGCGCTGCCCGACGCCGATATCACATGTCTCGATATTCCTATCACTCAAGGGCCTTCTTCAAAAAAACTTAGGTTATTTACTTGTTATTTCCCCCAAGGTAGAGAACAGAAGGACTCCCAGTTTATGTTTTTCGAGTATTTGTCTAACTTGCATGCTGATTTTCCAGATGATTTGTTTTTAGTTGTAGGTGATTTCAATATCGGAGATGCGGTCTGGAGTCAGCCTGATCAGGGCTTTGCTAGCCTTAAGTTAAGCAATCCTAATCATAGCAGTCTCACAACACAATTATCAGCATTCTTACATTTTTCAGATTGGCAGCAATACAATAACATTCCCAATAAGAACGGTAGATATCTTGATCTAGTCCTATCTAACCGCATGTGTGAAGTGACAAGCGCTGACCCTCTTGTACCAATTGACGCTCACCACCCAGTCCTTTGCATAACGATTGACATTGGTTCGACTGGGCGTCATTTAAAACCGGCCCCACGGTAATACGGCGCTTTTTTGCCGCCGATTATATGAAAATTAATTCAAATTATTTTATTTATTATTATGAGCCCATTGTGTCCCACTGCTGGGCAAAGGCCTCCCCTCTTTTCTTCCAGTCGTCCCGCTCTAGCGCTACCTCTGGCCAGTCTCGCAAAAAGGAGTCCAAGTTATCCCGCCATCGCCGTCGAGGTCTGCCGGGTCCTCGGTTTGACTCGTGAGGCACCCACTCAGTGGTTATCTTAGCCCACAAGTCGTTTGGCATGCGGCAAACGTGACCAGCCCAGTCCCACTTCAACTTGGCTGCTTTCCGAGCCACATCTGTTATTTGAGTTTTAGAGCGCAGCGTGGTGTTCCGGATACGGTCCCTTAATTTCACACCTAATATGCTGCGCTCCATAGCTCGCTGGCAAACCCCGAGTTTGGACTTCTGAGCTTCCGTCAAAGACCAAGTCTGAGCACCGTAGGTGAGGATTGGAAGAATGCACATGTCCATGAGTCTACGTTTAAGTGACAGAGGTAGGTCACCTTTCATAAGGTGTTTCATGGACCAATAGCTCTTCCAGGCGTTTTCAGTTCGCCTTTCGATCTCTTTTTGCTGTCGTGCCTGGAAAGAGACTACTTGGCCCAAATAAAGGTATTCATGGACATATGCAATGTGTTCTCCGTTTACCTCAATCCTACGTTGGGTGCCATTAGTCATGACTTTGGTCTTAGACATATTCATCTTCAGCCCAACCTCGAGACTTGCGTTGCTAAGGTCTTCCCCCCCCCCTGCGGGCATCCTCTCACTGTGGTCACCTCAAGTGTGGTGTTTAGCAAGTCCACCCTAACCACTCTGTTTGAGAGCATGCTTTGCACCCAGCGGATGGTGGTAGCATCCACCTGTTTGGCCTTGAGCCCTTCCACCAATGTCCGAATGGGTGTGTTATCAAAAGCGCCCTCAATATCAAGGAAGGCCGACAAAGCTATTTCCTTATCTTCCAAGGCCCTTTCCACTCTGTCGACCAGCTCTAGCAGGGCAGTCTCTGTAGATCTGCCCCTACGGTAAGCATGTTGGCTGTCATGGATGGGTTTGCTTAGCAGACAGCTCTCTCTAATATGCTTATCAATTACCTTTTCCAAGGTTTTAAGGAGGAACGAGGAAAGGCTGATCGGTCTGAAGGATTTTGCAAGAGCATAATCCTTCCTTCCCGCCTTAGGTATGAATAGTACCTTGACCTTATTCCACTGGTCTGGTAAGTGTCCCCAGGCATAACTGGCTCTGAAGATTCTTACCAAATGCGGGATTAGGACTTCAGCACCTCGCTGCAATAGCACTGGGCTTACACCGTCCAGTCCGCACGTCTAGTATGGTTTAAAAGAGTTTATAGCCCACCTCACTATCCCTGGCCTTATGACCAGGGCAGCCTGCCTCCAGTCCTCCGGGCGAGGCCTGAGCGAGGCTCTCTCTGTCTGGGGACCGTGTGACTCGGCTGCCCCTGGAAAGTGAGTTTCAGCTAAAAGCTCTAAAGTCTCCATTTCACTAGTAGTGAAGGAGCCATCTTGCCTCTTAATAAGGCCTACTTGATTAGTTCTGGCTTTAGAGAGCATCCTATGAAGTCTCGCTCCTTGAGGCGTATTCTCAATTTCCTCACAGAACCTCCTCCATGATGCTCTCTTAGCCTTCCTAATCTCTTTGCTGTATTCATTTAGGGCTTTCCTGTAGACTTCCCACTCCTTTGTCATCTTAGCCCTATTAAATAATCTGCGCGTCTTGTCTCTGAGTCTCTTTAACTTGGAGTTCCACCATGGGACAAGACGTTTAGTTGACTTTACCTTGGGAGCACAGTTTTCTTCAAAGGCACTTACAATTCCATTTGAGACCACCTCTACCGCAAGATCTAAACCCTCTCGCGTTTTTATCACCTTCGCTGCAGAGTCCAGGTTCCGCTCTAGACTGCTCCTATAGCCTTCCCAGTCGGTCCGCCGGGGATCTCTGAAGGTGAATGATTGAACGCTGAGAGAAAAAGATATGTTGAAACAGATATGCTTGTGATCTGACAGAGACTCCACATCACTTACCCTCCAGTTCTGGATATACCTGGCTAGGTTCGAGGATGCAAAGGTTAAATCTAAAACTTCTTTCCTAACCCTAGTGACAAAGGTTGGTTCACATCCTAAGTTTAGAATTTGGAAATTATTACATAGAAGAAAGTCATGAAGTAACTCACCCCTATCGTTGATGTCGGTGCTTCCCCAGTTGGTGTGGTGGGCGTTTGCATCACATCCCACCAGTATTTCTGCGTTGTGTCTGCGGGCGTAGTCCGCCACAGCTGCAAGTTCCGCAGAGGGGTCACTCCTATCTCCAGGGAGATAAGCAGAGCAAAGTATAACCCTCTGCCCGCTCCATCCCTTCAGGTTTACATACGCTGCTACCAGGTCGTCTGTGCATAACTCTGGAACAGGTAGAAAATCAATGTTCTTGCCAAAAACAATACATGCCCAAGGCTTTATTCCGTTAGTATTGAATATGCCGGCCTGTTACAATACATCCATTCAAAAGGTAGTTTATAAAGAGATGTTTTGTGGCACTTACGTTATTTTACTATAGGCATCACCCAAAAACGGCTCAACCGATTTTATTCCATATAGTTTTTATTGAAAATACGTGATAAGTATTTCAATGGCCTCACTTCCAGGAACTTTTCAAAATTTTTTGGACCCACGGTTCAAAAATCAAAGAGCATGTTTTACTTTCGAAGCTATTATTTACGAAAGTATTCGTTTTATCCAAAAGTTGTTTAAGGCTTATTCTTCTTGAAAGACCTATCCAACAATGTGTTTCAGATACTTATTGTTTTACCACTTTGTAGGCGTAATTAAAACACATACTCATACCAAATTTCAGTGTACTAACTATCACTGAGCAAAGCCTGATTGAGATTCTAATAAAAAATGGCTGATATTTAAGAGTTCAATATATGTAAGAATAAAGGAAAAAAAGCTTTTTTTTTATACCACGACGCTGGCAAACAAGCATACGACCCACCTGATGGAAAGCAGTTATAAAGCCTATGGACGCCTGCAACCCCAGAAGATTCACATGCGCGTTGACTACCCTAAAAAAAACTTTACTATGTCGGTGAAATAAATACAAATTTTATATTAATTATCAACACAAAGTAAATAAATAAATTACTAGTAAGGGTTAATACTACCTATCAAATATCTTTAAAGGACCGGCCAAGTTTGTATCGGACCACGCATATTGTAGGGTTCCGTAGAAAGTAGTTTCTTGGAGATAACTGAAAAACGGATAAACCGATAATATGTGAAATAATTATCGTAGTAATTAAGTACTTGGTTTCTTGGTTTTTTTAATATATTTTAGACTTACGGATTAAAAGTTAGATGGGGAGCCTATTATATTTAGACTTTTGAAGAAATATTTCTGAAAATATTGACTTAATAACAGTTTTTAAAATCCTCTATATATATAAAATATTTTTAAAACCGTATCGTACAACATGTTCATATTTACAAAAAATATATTTTTGACATTTAGTTTGGCATATGTATGTATGGAGTGCCTCCCCTAAAAGTTTTTTAGCAATTTAGCCAGAAAACTAAGTAGCGGCACATGAAACACACCTCTAGATAAAATTTCAGTAATATATGTTTTATAATAAAAATGGCTTTGACATACGGACGGACAGACGGACATGTTTGAAAAAACTTTTAAGGGTTCTGTTTTTGCCATTTTGGCTATGGAACCCTAAGAAGTGTTTGCGCTGTGTTATATTTTAAAGATCTAAATTTAATGGGCTTACAGCTCTCATGACAATTGTATGACGATTTCGTGCACAAATACCGCTCCTTACATGTGCATTTTTACTATACGCAACTCGCAACAGGCTTAGTTTTGTTAATTTATCGTAATTAAGTGAATTTTTACGGTTAATATTTAAAATCGCAACAAAAAATTACCATCTATTAAGCTCACTTGCACAGCAAAAAAAAACCAAATTCACATGAAAACACCGCTTTGATGTCAGTTTTTTTTGCTGTAATAGTCAGTATTTTTTTTATTTTTTCTGATATGCGGAATATTTTTAACCATATTATCGTAAATTCGTAAATATTTTGCCGCTCACTGTACTTTAAATTCAAAATCTAGGTTTTTATTTTTTTACATAAAAATCTACTAATCGAGATCGTTATTACTTATCTTATTTAATAGGTAAATAGCATTCCTAAAAATGTCACCGTAGTACTTAATCACAGTATTCAAATCACAAAACATCCGCAAAAGGATTATAATAATTATTATAAAGCTGCCCGCGCGCCTCTGAGTAAAGTCATATTCTTTGAACATTGTTGCGGTGCATCGCGGTGGATTTGGGCATTTCTTAAATAACTTTCAGATAGCCCAAAAAAAATAAAGTTTTTTTTTTACAATATATTATGACGGGATTTAAAAATATATGCCAAAAGCATATTTTTTATGTGTATGGACAAGCTTATTACCTTCAGGAAACTTTAAAAAAATAGGTACATAAACACGGTTGTGACAAATTGTGCCTCGGTCGTGACATTACTGAATGTGGCTGTGACAATCTGGACATGGATGTGACAGTCTTAAATTTTCACTGTAATCTAATTGTAATACAATATTAATGAACATCATATGAGTAACTCATATTATTAAATTTATATTATTTTAGTATAAAGTGAAATCGCCATAAATAAAACACTATATTGGTTTAATCAACGGTGTAATTCGGTAATTCTTCAAATAGTTAAGTCACAATTGAGATCTTGGCCATAGAAGTAATTATTGTCTAACTTTACAACAAATCAGCCTTTTATTCTTAGAGCTTACTGATCACAGACAGCAGTATTTCAATATCACATATTACCTAGAACTAGTAAATATTAAACATAACTGAGAATCCCTAGTAAATATTTTTACAAAAAAGTTGAGCATAACTTAAAGTGATTGCCGCGTTATACCTCAAAACACAACTTAAAAGTAAATTTTCTACAAAGAAAGTTAATCTCTAGAAAAATAAACCATATGACTCTTATCAAACATCTCAATAAAAAAAATGAATAACAAAACTTAATTAACTTTTGATCTCTGAAAATAAATGAAATCCTATATTTAAAACAGCCATTCTGTCATCACTTATAATTAAATTCAACAAGTTAAAGAAAAACCATTTCCTTTACATAATGGGATGATCGAATACAGAAAAATCAAATTTGAAAATTAGTTCTCCCCGTCTACCGAGAGTGGGTTCTCGCAACACAGAAACGATGTCTTCAGCGCAGAGATCTGCACAATCATTGTTTTTCCAGGTAAAGACTGTGTCTCCTGATATTACGTTATGATACTTTTTCCTAGTAAATTTTATGAAGTAAGGGACCTCAGGGTTGTCGTTATTTAAAGTAACAATTTGTCCTACAAAAAGGGAAACTCGATTCCTTTTTCCTAAAAACTTGGCGATTACCCACGTCCCTTCTTTGTAAGCAGTATTAGAGGCTTCAGGAGAAATATTTTCGATTACAGGTTCAATTATATTGGGATTATTCGTGCTAACATTTGACCCTGGGCCACGTTCAGTGGTTAATCGTACTATGGGACGTATTGAACAGGGAAAATGAAAACATTGAAGACAACACATAACTGGTGGATGAAGGAGTTCCACCTCGTTGCGATATGGTAGGCGAATCGTAACTGCAAGTCTCCGCCTCTGGTAGTAAATCACGCTCTTTCATTGGTGAAGAAACAATGAGATCTGGTGCCAGGGCTTCATTAATTTCCAAATCAGAGGGAGGAGTGTTCTCCCTGATTAGTTGCAACCCACGTTCTCTGCATTTTTTTAATGCTCGACATTTTTTGGTACGTTCACGCCATTTCAGTCGTTGTGCCTTCTGATCACGACGTGATAAATCATTTATTGACAAGATTTTCTTCTGTTCCTTCCTTCGTTGGCGCCGTGCTCGTTCTTTTTCCTTTGCTTCCGCGTACTTGACAGGATCTGCTTTTATTTTTGCGCGTCGCCTTTTTTCATAATCTCGCCTTGCTTTCTTTTTTTCTTCTGCAGTTTTTTACTTTTGTACCATCTGCAGAATATGATTAGCGGTAAATTGATATATCTTAAAAGGTTATACTAAAACTTATATGCATATAAAGCAATAAAAACTATAAATAATAACAAAATGAACTTTTTGTCACGACCACGCACTCAAGAAGTCCACGGCCGTGACTTTATTTTCATACCATGGTCGTGACAATTTGAAACGTGTTCGGTATAACCTAAAAGACTACCGTGGTATTGAAAATCTTAAGTAATTATCTTAAACTACATTATATTACCTATAAAAAATTGTTTTAAACAAAAGCGTGACATCATAAAATAAAATGGATTCACTAAAAGATCGTCACTTACAATACAATAAAAAAATAATCAATCAAAAAAATGTACAGAAAAAAAAATGTCAGTGGTGAAATATAAAGAATGTCAATGTAGTTCTAGGTAATATGTGATATTGAAATACTGCTGTCTGTGATCAGTAAGCTCTAAGAATAAAAGGCTGATTTGTTGTAAAGTTAGACAATAATTACTTCTATGGCCAAGATCTCAATTGTGACTTAACTATTTGAAGAATTACCGAATTACACCGTTGATTAAACCAATATAGTGTTTTATTTATGGCGATTTCACTTTATACTAAAATAATATAAATTTAATAATATGAGTTACTCATATGATGTTCATTAATATTGTATTACAATTAGATTACAATGAAAATTTAAGACTGTCACATCCATGTCCAGATTGTCACAGCCACATTCAGTAATGTCACGACCGAGGCACAATTTGTCACAACCGTGTTTATGTACCTATTTTTTAAAAGTTTCCTGAAGGTAATAAGCTTGTCCATACACATAAAAAATATGCTTTTGGCATATTGTTACGTAGATAAAATTGCCTCCCCCTTGTAGGTTCGTAAAGATTAGGTAGTATTCGTTAATGTTATAATTTAGGGTGCATAGCGCCACCTATCGATTCGTCCAGGCGATCGTATCGACATTCCACGCAAATAGTTATCTTGATACGGTCCTCTGAAGTCACGAGTTGTCCCAAGTTGAGACTAGATGGCGCTAGTAAGACCATTCGCATCGTTTTGGTTTTGTTCTATTTAGTTAATTTATTTCAAGGAAAGCAGGGTTTTGATTCATTAATAACCTAAACTAAATAGTTTTCCGTTCTTTACCTTAATTGTTGGAATGAGTAATTAAAAAAAAAAAACGCCTCTGCTCCGCTATCTGTGGTATACAGTTGCTAGCTCAAATAACTCGGTATCGCTATAGACTTTTTAATGTCATTCAGAGTTGGTTAATTTTTAATTCTTCACAAACGGACTAAATCCGGAATTCCTAGATTAAATAATATTGTTTCGAAAATAAATTGGACTAAATTGCGAACTATCATTAGTAAATTGTTAAGCGTTCTGGTTACGGGATGTTGCGTTGGCAACATTCTGTTACTGTCACGGCGGCCTCTCGGCTCGAGAATGGAGGTCCGGAGATTTTGATTTCGATTGATGGCAGGCCCACGACGTGGTGCCTTATTTTGTATCGGCGGGTTTTATCGACCCCTTGAGTGAGTTATTTCAGTGATTTTGTTATTGGGTTATTGTTGGTAGGTGTCGTACTAATCAGTGTCGCGTTTATTTTCAGTCCCGGCAAATCGATGAGTCTTGTACATTAGATATTTGTGAAGGAAGACCCCGGCGTATTGATATGTCGCAACGACTATAATGTGGGCCACTTTTCTACGCCGGGTAAGCTAAAATAGCGTTGTTAAAACGTTTTCAACCTGTCGGAGACATGGGTGAATTCAGGCTTATAGATTGTACTTGTGTTTTAGGGTTTTTTTGAGACGGGGCTACGTCCTGGCCGTTGATTCTCCGCCCCGTCGGTCACGGTGGATTGTCGCAGTCTGCTGGTGTAGCGGGGTCGGCGAGAGTTGACGCTGAGGCGGCTTGGGGCTTGCGCCGGCTGCTACCCTACACGTTGAGGGAGGATTCAAGGGGTCCCTATTTAACTTTAAGGTCAGAGGTTCCTGTTCCTTTAACTCATTTATTTGCTTGAATGTAATTCGAGCTGGCGCCCTTAAGAATGTAAATTAAGTTGAAGTGTTAAAGCGGCAGTGGTTTCCAACCAAGCAGTATATATATATATTTAGTTCGCTGACCCACCAATTTGCTCGATAACCCTGTTATTATTAAGCGAAAAAAAAAACCCTATAGTAGCTTAATTTTGTAAACGCTAGCCGGTGGAAATTTGTAAAAGTGTAGTTTGGGTAATAAACGACTCAAAGATATTTTCTAGTTTCTTTTAAATATAGTCCCAGTCCAAAATAGTTGTAACACTGGCGCCCAACGTGGGGCTTTCTTTTAGCGAACTACCTTTAGTCACATTCACCTTGTTTTGTTAGCCAAAGGAATTATACTGCTTGGTCCACTAGCCTGGTTGTTTTGTACCGTGTTTACTTACTTGTAATTGTAAACCTAAATGATATTTACTGTGCACTGTGCTTACATTTATTGAGATTTGTGGTAATGTTTGGAGGTTAAGATAGCACATGTTATAAGTCTTAGCTATAAAGTGTAGTGTTTCCTATAAATATAATAGTAAGTGGCGTTTAACCACCTAAACAAATATATTATGTAAAATTAAGATTTTGGTCATTTCTAATAATTTTACTTGGTTTGTCAGATAGTAGTCGGGGCAAAATATTTAAGTTTAAAAAAAAAATTACAAGTTAGTTTAAATTTAAATTTCCTTTTGCTTTGGCAAGGGCTAAACTGTACCTACTTAAGTTTAAAATAGTAGAACTGTATTTAATATGGAAGACCGTCCAATTAATTTTAATTTATTGCATAAGGATGAGTTGGAGTATGAAGTGTCAGTAAGGGACGCTGTCCCAGCTAAAGATGTAAAGGGTTTAAGGGAGCAAATTAGGAAGTTAGCTAAGGAACTACCGTCCGATGACATTGAGGAATTTGAAGGAGAAATTTCACCAGAATTAACGGTTATTCAAAAGAAAGTTGTCGAATTGGAAAAATTGATCACTGCCGCTAAAACTCCAATTACTCTTAAGTCCCTTAATAGGATTCAAGCGTTAGGACACCACTTGTATCATCGACTGACACGGATTGTCCCTGAGGAGTCTACGGCTGCCGCTTTACATTCAGGGTTGTTGGACCGACTTACCCGCATCTTGTCCAAAATAGACAATATGCTCTCGGTATTTGTGTCGACTCATTCCAACGCTGGTTTGGAGGATGCGAGGGTTGGTTCAGCGAATTCAGGTCAGACTGAGGATGCATCCGGGGGTTCTTCTTTGCTGTGCTTTAATAAATATCAAACAGTGAGCTCCTTAAATCTTAAGTTTACTGGTCGGACTTGTGTTAAAGCCTTCTTACAGAGAGTGGAGGAGTTGGCCGCCTCGCGTCGTATCACGGAGGCCCGGTTATTAGATTCCGCGGTAGAATTATTTGATGGGGACGCATTGTTATGGTACCGCGGTATACGCGCCGAGGTATCTACGTGGGAACAATTGAAGACCGCCTTGATTGACGAGTTCTTGCCATTCGATTATGACAGGCGTTTACTTAAAGAAATTAGGAATCGTACTCAGGGTTCCCATGAAAATATTTCAACGTACATTAGCATTATGCAGAACTATTTCTGTAGGCTGAATAGTGAATTGTCGGATCAGGATAAATTCGATATTGTTTCGATTAACGTACGACCGGAGTACATTGTGCCTTTGGCAATTCAGTCGGTTTCAAACTTGAAGGATCTGAAGAGGGTGTGTCGTGTGCTCGAGGATAGCTGGCAGCGGGCTAATGCATTCGTAGAGCCTCCTAAACCTTCGACGTCGACCTTGGCCGCAGACCTGAGTTGTAAACCCTCTTCTCGTTCTAAGGTAGAGGCAGTTAATCCGATGGAGAAACCGTATTGTGTTCGTTGTCGAGTGGATACTCACAGTTTAAGGGAGTGTAACTCTAAACGTGTGGTTTGTTTTAAATGCGGTAAGGCAGGCGTGTTCTATCCGGATTGTCCGAAGTGCTCTCCTCGCGCTTCTACTTCTAGCTCTGCAGATACTGGTGCTGAACCTGGTGTTCCAAAAAACTAGTTAACCCGGACCGCCGAGTCTCGAGTCCCTACGATTGTGAACGTAGGCACTCTTGCAATATGGTCGATTCTGGGGAAGATAGTATAGGAGTTAGTATCGATTCTCCTGATTACCCTCTTATAGTAAGTACTTTAATGTCTCTTCCCGTTTCGGTGGTTCGGAGTCGATTTATTAATGATGACGAGCGTCCTCACATGCCTGTGGAGATTTTCGCTCGTTCCTTTCGTGGTCTCCTGGATTCGGGTGCTGGGATTAGTATTTTAGGTTCGAACTCGCATGAGGAGTTTTTGTCTCTTGGAGCTAAGTTAGTATCGGCTACCGATGGTACTCACATTACGGTAGCTAATAAAACTCGATCGAGGATAATTGGCTGTATTTATTTAACTGTAACTGCTAAAAAAATTACGCGCCAAATTAAATTCTACGTGATACCCGACGTGGGTAGTCGTATGATTCTCGGAGTTAACTTCTGGAAAGCGTTCAACATAGCACCGCAATTGTTCCGCCTGTATGGTAACCAGGTGCCGGACACTACCGTCAACGAGGTCGTGCCCGAGAAGCATCTTCACTCCTTCCAGGAGCTAACGCCGGAACAACGGTCGACCGCGGACGGAATTATTCGTGGTTTTGAAGAAATTTCATTTGAGAAGAAAGGCTTGGGCCGTACACCCTTGCTCACTCATACGATAGATACGGGTGATAGTCCTCCGATTAAACAGCGTTACTATCCTATTTCTCCCCACCGCTTAGTTGAGCTTAACCGTCAATTAGACCAAATGTTGGAACAGGACGTAGTTGAACCTAGTACCAGTGCGTGGAACAATCCAACTCTTTTTACCGCTAAGGCCAACGGTGAACTACGTTTTTGTTTAGACAGCCGCAAGCTCAATTCAGTGAGCAAGCGTGATGCGTATCCCTTACCTTATATAGCACGTATCTTGGATCAGTTACGAGATGCGAGATTTTTATCTTCTATAGATTTGAAAAGCGCGTTCTGGCAAATTCCTTTAGACGAAGCCTCGCGTGAACGTACGGCTTTCACGGTGCCAAAACGCGGCTTGTTCCAATTCAAGGTCATGTGTTTTGGGTTGACTGGGGCTCCGGCAACCCAACAGCGCTTAATGGATAGGCTATTTGGACCCGAATTTACTGATAGGCTGTTCGTGTACTTAGACGATATTATAATTGTGACTCAGACCTTCGAGGAACACATTTCATTGTTATCTCGCGTTCTAGATCGTTTATCTGCCGCGAATTTAACTATTAATTACCAGAAGTCTCAATTCTTCCGTAGTGAACTTAAATACCTAGGGTACGTAGTTGACGAGCGAGGGTTGCACACCGACCGCTCTAAAATCAAAGTTATAGAAGAATACCCTTCTCCTACTAACCGGAAAGAGGTAAAAAGATTTCTTGGTACCGCTTCGTATTACCGTAGGTTCATTAAAAATTTTAGTGCCATAGCTGCTCCCTTGCACGCACTAACGAGCACTCGTAAAAACGCTTCCCCCTTCTCTTGGTCGGAGGAAGCCGATAAGGCGTTCAGAGAGTTAAAGTCCGCGTTGATCTCTGCTCCTATACTTTCATGTCCTGACTTTTCGAAAGCGTTCATTGTGCATTGTGATGCATCCGGGTATGGCGTAGCGGGCACCCTGACGCAGGTAATGTCCGACGGATTGGAGCACCCGATTGCGTACGCCAGCCGCTCATTGAACCCCGCTGAGCGTAATTACTCTGCCACGGAACGCGAAGCTCTGGCCGTAGTCTTTAGCATAGAGCATTTTCGACCCTATTTGGAAGGCGGACCCCGCTTCAAAGTAATTACCGATCATTCGAGTTTAAAGTGGTTTTTCAATTTAACTAATCCGACGGGAAGATTGGCTCGCTGGGGTTGTCGGTTGTCGCCTTACGATTTCGAAATTGTGCACCGTAAGGGCAAAGAACACGTGGTGCCAGACGCTTTATCTCGTAGCGTACCAGTTATGGAAATCCGTTCGTGTGAATGGTATAACAAGCTTTTTCAAAAATGTCAGGAATCTCCGGCTTCTTGTCCGAATTACACGATACAAAATAATAAACTCATGCGCTATTCTAAAAGTAAGTTTAATTTCTCGGATGAGTTCGACTGGAAAGAAGTAATTCCGTCCGATCAACGTAACGAGCTGATTGGGACTTGTCATGGCGAAGAGCTCTCACATTTAGGGATATTTAAGACCTACAAACGGTTATCTTTACATTATTTTTGGCCGTCCATGTACCAGGATGTAGTTAACTTCATTCGAGGTTGCGAGGTTTGCGCTCAATATAAAAACTCGCAGAAGCCTCCTACTGGTACGATGGGTGACCCTAAGGGTTGTTCGCGTCCGTTCGACACGCTTAGCATAGACCTAGTAGGTCCATTACCTCGCTCGCGAGCTGGTTATATCTACATTTTATCGGTTTTATGTTGTTTCTCGAAATACGTGATGTTTTTCCCTTTGCGACGAGCCGTCGGTAAGGCTATCGTCCAACGTCTCGAGGATGAAGTGTTTCTCAAGCATGGCGTACCGCGCACCGTGATTGCGGATAATGCAACGCAATTCACGGGAAACGAGCTTAAAGCTTTGTTTCAGAGGTATTTCATCCCTCAGATTCATTATACTCCACGTTACTGCCCTCAGGTTAACTCGGTAGAGCGTTACCATAAAACCTTGATGACTACGGTGTCGATCATGGTCCAAAATGATCACCGAGCATGGGACCTGGCTTTACCTAAGGTTCAGTTCGCCATGAATTCCACTACTAGTGAGACGACTCGGTATTCTCCGTTCTTCCTGGTTCATGGTCGAGAAGCCGTTGCGTGCGGTAAAGTTTATGGGGACTGTCAAACCTCTAAATTAGACTTGTCCATCGCCTCTCCCGACGGGTATGCAGAGTCTATAGGGGGTCTACAGGATGTATTCGAGCGGGTTAAATTGTCGCTAGTTAAGGCCCATGACAGAGGTGCTCGTTATTACAATAGAGGTAGGCAGTCGGTAGACTTCAGTGTGGGTGATGTTGTAATGAAAAAGACGTTTCCATTGAGTGATGCCAGTAAGTTTTTCATGGCTAAGCTTGCTCCTAAGTTTGTTAAATGCAGAGTGGTTCGTAAACTTTCGAATTTGGTATACGAGTTGGAAGATTTTAACAGTGGTAAGAATTTAGGGTCCTGGCACATCCAGCATCTTAAAAGGTTTGTTCCTTAAATAATACGTTGTTAGAAGATAATTGCTAAGTGACAGTTTAATATTGCGTGGGTTCGATTTCGTTGTTATTTCTTTCCTGTGTTCTAATATTGTTGACGGGCTTTGCGAGCTGGAGGCCAGCTCAAAATTTTGCTTTGGTCAAAATTTTACTTGGGTTGGGAAGCACTGTTACGTAGATAAAATTGCCTCCCCCTTGTAGGTTCGTAAAGATTAGGTAGTATTCGTTAATGTTATAATTTAGGGTGCATAGCGCCACCTATCGATTCGTCCAGGCGATCGTATCGACATTCCACGCAAATAGTTATCTTGATACGGTCCTCTGAAGTCACGAGTTGTCCCAAGTTGAGACTAGATGGCGCTAGTAAGACCATTCGCATCGTTTTGGTTTTGTTCTATTTAGTTAATTTATTTCAAGGAAAGCAGGGTTTTGATTCATTAATAACCTAAACTAAATAGTTTTCCGTTCTTTACCTTAATTGTTGGAATGAGTAATTAAAAAAAAAAAAACGCCTCTGCTCCGCTATCTGTGGTATACAGTTGCTAGCTCAAATAACTCGGTATCGCTATAGACTTTTTAATGTCATTCAGAGTTGGTTAATTTTTAATTCTTCACAAACGGACTAAATCCGGAATTCCTAGATTAAATAATATTGTTTCGAAAATAAATTGGACTAAATTGCGAACTATCATTAGTAAATTGTTAAGCGTTCTGGTTACGGGATGTTGCGTTGGCAACATTCTGTTACTGTCACGGCGGCCTCTCGGCTCGAGAATGGAGGTCCGGAGATTTTGATTTCGATTGATGGCAGGCCCACGACGTGGTGCCTTATTTTGTATCGGCGGGTTTTATCGACCCCTTGAGTGAGTTATTTCAGTGATTTTGTTATTGGGTTATTGTTGGTAGGTGTCGTACTAATCAGTGTCGCGTTTATTTTCAGTCCCGGCAAATCGATGAGTCTTGTACATTAGATATTTGTGAAGGAAGACCCCGGCGTATTGATATGTCGCAACGACTATAATGTGGGCCACTTTTCTACGCCGGGTAAGCTAAAATAGCGTTGTTAAAACGTTTTCAACCTGTCGGAGACATGGGTGAATTCAGGCTTATAGATTGTACTTGTGTTTTAGGGTTTTTTTGAGACGGGGCTACGTCCTGGCCGTTGATTCTCCGCCCCGTCGGTCACGGTGGATTGTCGCAGTCTGCTGGTGTAGCGGGGTCGGCGAGAGTTGACGCTGAGGCGGCTTGGGGCTTGCGCCGGCTGCTACCCTACACGTTGAGGGAGGATTCAAGGGGTCCCTATTTAACTTTAAGGTCAGAGGTTCCTGTTCCTTTAACTCATTTATTTGCTTGAATGTAATTCGAGCTGGCGCCCTTAAGAATGTAAATTAAGTTGAAGTGTTAAAGCGGCAGTGGTTTCCAACCAAGCAGTATATATATATATTTAGTTCGCTGACCCACCAATTTGCTCGATAACCCTGTTATTATTAAGCGAAAAAAAAAACCCTATAGTAGCTTAATTTTGTAAACGCTAGCCGGTGGAAATTTGTAAAAGTGTAGTTTGGGTAATAAACGACTCAAAGATATTTTCTAGTTTCTTTTAAATATAGTCCCAGTCCAAAATAGTTGTAACATTTATTTATTTTTGTATTTTTAAATCCCGTCATAATATATTGTAAAAAAAAAACTTTATTTTTTTTGGGCTATCTGAAAGTTATTTAAGAAATGCCCAAATCCACCGCGATGCACCGCACCGCAACAATGTTCAAAGAATATGACTTTACTCAGAGGCGCGCGGGCAGCTTTATAATAATTATTATAATCCTTTTGCGGATGTTTTGTGATTTGAATACTGTGATTAAGTACTACGGTGACATTTTTAGGAATGCTATTTACCTATTAAATAAGATAAGTAATAACGATCTCGATTAGTAGATTTTTATGTAAAAAAATAAAAACCTAGATTTTGAATTTAAAGTACAGTGAGCGGCAAAATATTTACGAATTTACGATAATATGGTTAAAAATATTCCGCATATCAGAAAAAATAAAAAAAATACTGACTATTACAGCAAAAAAAACTGACATCAAAGCGGTGTTTTCATGTGAATTTGGTTTTTTTTTGCTGTGCAAGTGAGCTTAATAGATGGTAATTTTTTGTTGCGATTTTAAATATTAACCGTAAAAATTCACTTAATTACGATAAATTAACAAAACTAAGCCTGTTGCGAGTTGCGTATAGTAAAAATGCACATGTAAGGAGCGGTATTTGTGCACGAAATCGTCATACAATTGTCATGAGAGCTGTAAGCCCATTAAATTTAGATCTTTAAAATATAACACAGCGCAAACACTTCTTAGGGTTCCATAGCCAAAATGGCAAAAACAGAACCCTTAAAAGTTTTTTCAAACATGTCCGTCTGTCCGTCCGTATGTCAAAGCCATTTTTATTATAAAACATATATTACTGAAATTTTATCTAGAGGTGTGTTTCATGTGCCGCTACTTAGTTTTCTGGCTAAATTGCTAAAAAACTTTTAGGGGAGGCACTCCATACATACATATGCCAAACTAAATGTCAAAAATATATTTTTTGTAAATATGAACATGTTGTACGATACGGTTTTAAAAATATTTTATATATATAGAGGATTTTAAAAACTGTTATTAAGTCAATATTTTCAGAAATATTTCTTCAAAAGTCTAAATATAATAGGCTCCCCATCTAACTTTTAATCCGTAAGTCTAAAATATATTAAAAAAACCAAGAAACCAAGTACTTAATTACTACGATAATTATTTCACATATTATCGGTTTATCCGTTTTTCAGTTATCTCCAAGAAACTACTTTCTACGGAACCCTACAATATGCGTGGTCCGATACAAACTTGGCCGGTCCTTTAAAGATATTTGATAGGTAGTATTAACCCTTACTAGTAATTTATTTATTTACTTTGTGTTGATAATTAATATAAAATTTGTATTTATTTCACCGACATAGTAAAGTTTTTTTTAGGGTAGTCAACGCGCATGTGAATCTTCTGGGGTTGCAGGCGTCCATAGGCTTTATAACTGCTTTCCATCAGGTGGGTCGTATGCTTGTTTGCCAGCGTCGTGGTATAAAAAAAAAGCTTTTTTTCCTTTATTCTTACATATATTGAACTCTTAAATATCAGCCATTTTTTATTAGAATCTCAATCAGGCTTTGCTCAGTGATAGTTAGTACACTGAAATTTGGTATGAGTATGTGTTTTAATTACGCCTACAAAGTGGTAAAACAATAAGTATCTGAAACACATTGTTGGATAGGTCTTTCAAGAAGAATAAGCCTTAAACAACTTTTGGATAAAACGAATACTTTCGTAAATAATAGCTTCGAAAGTAAAACATGCTCTTTGATTTTTGAACCGTGGGTCCAAAAAATTTTGAAAAGTTCCTGGAAGTGAGGCCATTGAAATACTTATCACGTATTTTCAATAAAAACTATATGGAATAAAATCGGTTGAGCCGTTTTTGGGTGATGCCTATAGTAAAATAACGTAAGTGCCACAAAACATCTCTTTATAAACTACCTTTTGAATGGATGTATTGTAACAGGCCGGCATATTCAATACTAACGGAATAAAGCCTAGGGCATGTATTGTTTTTGGCAAGAACATTGATTTTCTACCTGTTCCAGAGTTATGCACAGACGACCTGGTAGCAGCGTATGTAAACCTGAAGGGATGGAGCGGGCAGAGGGTTATACTTTGCTCTGCTTATCTCCCTGGAGATAGGAGTGACCCCTCTGCGGAACTTGCAGCTGTGGCGGACTACGCCCGCAGACACAACGCAGAAATACTGGTGGGATGTGATGCAAACGCCCACCACACCAACTGGGGAAGCACCGACATCAACGATAGGGGTGAGTTACTTCATGACTTTCTTCTATGTAATAATTTCCAAATTCTAAACTTAGGATGTGAACCAACCTTTGTCACTAGGGTTAGGAAAGAAGTTTTAGATTTAACCTTTGCATCCTCGAACCTAGCCAGGTATATCCAGAACTGGAGGGTAAGTGATGTGGAGTCTCTGTCAGATCACAAGCATATCTGTTTCAACATATCTTTTTCTCTCAGCGTTCAATCATTCACCTTCAGAGATCCCCGGCGGACCGACTGGGAAGGCTATAGGAGCAGTCTAGAGCGGAACCTGGACTCTGCAGCGAAGGTGATAAAAACGCGAGAGGGTTTAGATCTTGCGGTAGAGGTGGTCTCAAATGGAATTGTAAGTGCCTTTGAAGAAAACTGTGCTCCCAAGGTAAAGTCAACTAAACGTCTTGTCCCATGGTGGAACTCCAAGTTAAAGAGACTCAGAGACAAGACGCGCAGATTATTTAATAGGGCTAAGATGACAAAGGAGTGGGAAGTCTACAGGAAAGCCCTAAATGAATACAGCAAAGAGATTAGGAAGGCTAAGAGAGCATCATGGAGGAGGTTCTGTGAGGAAATTGAGAATACGCCTCAAGGAGCGAGACTTCATAGGATGCTCTCTAAAGCCAGAACTAATCAAGTAGGCCTTATTAAGAGGCAAGATGGCTCCTTCACTACTAGTGAAATGGAGACTTTAGAGCTTTTAGCTGAAACTCACTTTCCAGGGGCAGCCGAGTCACACGGTCCCCAGACAGAGAGAGCCTCGCTCAGGCCTCGCCCGGAGGACTGGAGGCAGGCTGCCCTGGTCATAAGGCCAGGGATAGTGAGGTGGGCTATAAACTCTTTTAAACCATACTAGACGTGCGGACTGGACGGTGTAAGCCCAGTGCTATTGCAGCGAGGTGCTGAAGTCCTAATCCCGCATTTGGTAAGAATCTTCAGAGCCAGTTATGCCTGGGGACACTTACCAGACCAGTGGAATAAGGTCAAGGTACTATTCATACCTAAGGCGGGAAGGAAGTATTATGCTCTTGCAAAATCCTTCAGACCGATCAGCCTTTCCTCGTTCCTCCTTAAAACCTTGGAAAAGGTAATTGATAAGCATATTAGAGAGAGCTGTCTGCTAAGCAAACCCATCCATGACAGCCAACATGCTTACCGTAGGGGCAGATCTACAGAGACTGCCCTGCTAGAGCTGGTCGACAGAGTGGAAAGGGCCTTGGAAGATAAGGAAATAGCTTTGCCGGCCTTCCTTGATATTGAGGGCGCTTTTGATAACACACCCATTCGGACATTGGTGGAAGGGCTCAAGGCCAAACAGGTGGATGCTACCACCATCCGCTGGGTGCAAAGCATGCTCTCAAACAGAGTGGTTAGGGTGGACTTGCTAAACACCACACTTGAGGTGACCACAGTGAGAGGATGCCCGCAGGGGGGGGTCTTATCTCCCTTGCTCTGGACTCTTGCGGTGGACGGACTTCTGCATAAGATGGCGGAGCTCCGAATCGACACTCAGGGGTACGCAGACGACCTTGTTGTGACGGTGAGGGGAAACTGTCAAAGTACTATATCGTACCTTATGCAGAGGGCTCTTAACACCATAAATTCGTGGTGCGGAGAGAATGAACTGTCTATCAATGCAGATAAGACAATTATTGTTCCATTCACCTTCAAGCGGAAATTGGACAAACTCCAACCGCTTGTCATGAATGGAAAAATAATTCCGTTCTCAACAGAGGTCAAGTACCTGGGGGTAACACTGGACCAGAAACTGACCTGGAACCAACATGTGAACGGAACCCTACAAAAGGCTAGATCAGCCTTGGGTATATGCTGTCGTCTAGCGGGCAACCGTTGGGGTCTTAAACCCAAAATTGCCCTTTGGCTGTACACATCTATAGTGAGGCCGATAGTGTCCTATGCCTCGGTAGTGTGGTACAAGAAGACGACACAAAAGGTAACAGTGGCGAAGCTCGGCAGCCTGCAGAGGACTGCCTGTGTCATCGCTACTGGAGCTATGTCATCCTCCCCTACGGCAGCCCTAGAGGCCATACTGAATCTACCGCCCCTTCACCTTCACCTGGAGTTGGAGGCGAAATCCAGTATACTCAGAATAGCGGCTGCAAGGAGAGGAGTTTGGCTATCAAATGCCCTGAGACTATTCAATGAATCAGTGCACGATATACCTGTTTTGGGGATGCCATCGGACACTATGCCCCCCAAATTTTGTCCACAGAAAATCTATTCAGTGGAACTCCCCAGAAGGGAGGACTGGTCAAACAGTCAAATCAAGTGGAAAGAAGGAAGCCTCAGGTGGTACACTGATGGCTCCAAATCCGGATCTGACGTAGGCTGCGGAATATATGGCGAGGCACCTAGGAAGGCCATCAGTCTAAATCTAGGAAGATACTGCTCTATATTCCAGGCAGAGGTGTACGCCATCTTAGAATGCGCGTCAACCAACCTGCAACGTAACTACGTCAACCATACCATTTATATCCATTCGGATAGCCAGGCGGCACTCTTGGCCCTAACCTCGGATGTCACGACGTCTAGGCTGGTTGAGAACTGCAGGCAATTACTAAACAACCTTGGAGCCAGGAACAAGGTTGTTTTGCGTTGGGTCCCGGGGCATGCGGGTATCGTAGGAAATGAAAAAGCCGACGAACTTGCACGAGCAGGGGCTAAGGGGACTCACTACAGTCCTGAGCCTTTTTGTGGCATCCCCAAAAGCCTAACGAGGCTCACCCTAATTTTGCTCAATATAAAACCATTCAACTCTGGAGAGAAACACCAGGTATGAACCATTCCAAAGCACTTATCAAGGCTTTCAGCAAAAAGGCGTCTAAGAACGCCTTGGCGCTGTCCAGGAACCAATTGCGCAATTTGGTAAGGGTGCTTACTGGGCACTGCGGCCTAAACAAGCACATGCACACTATGGGGAAACGTGACACTGGGCGGTGCAGACTCTGTATGGAGACAGAGGAGACGCCCTTGCACATCCTCGCAGATTGCCCTTCCCTAATGCGCACTCGTAACTTAATTCTGGGGCGGCACATACTACGCCCGGAGGAGTTAAAGTCTCTCGAGATCAAAAGGATCCTGGAACTGTTTGAAGTTGCAGGGTTAGACCGAGAGTTGTAGTAGGTGGCGATCACAATAGATCAGTGATGGTCGCAGTGATACATAGGCTTGGGAGCCTTACATAGCCCCTAACAACAACAAGAAGAAGAAGAACAGGCCGGCAACTACGGATCCTTACACTGAGCATAGCCCGACATTCTCTTGGCCGGTTTATATGCAATCCTTTGCAGTTTACTTCGCAATTTCTTGATTTGATAAATTAGGATAAAGTATAACATTAAAAATTGTGTTTAATCTTAAAAAAAACGCATATTACATTCGTTTAGAACACGGTATTCTTAAATAAATATGTTTAAATAAATTCGGTGCTTCGGAGTTTTTATTAAATTGATTATTAGTCTATTGTATTGCAGGACTAGCAGATTTCCACAACTCGACGACTAACGCCTATTTTGCGTGATGCATTAGTCTACTAAAACATAATTTTTTTAATACTACGACGGTGGCAAACAAGCATACGGCCTGCCTGATGGTAAGCAGCTACCGTAACCTATGGACGCCTGTAACTCCACAGGAGTCACATGCGCGTTGCCGACCCTTTACAAAAAGGAGGATTCACTGTGTTGACGGCTAAAGGAAGGATAATAATTGTAGTGTACTTACATGACCAAATTTGTTTTCAGAGAATCATGTTTTAATATTCATGATTTTTGTTTTTTCCTCCATTTTAATTTTATTTGTTTTTTACTTGTATTATAACCTAAATAAAATACACTTTTTATACGAACGTGTTCATGTACGTATGCATACGAGAACATTATCTTAAAAGATAAAACGTCTATACTTTATAGATTCCGGGAAGACACGTTATGTCCGCATCGCATGAACCCTCTGCAGTTATTTAGTCTTTAGGCACAGTAAGTCCGATATTATTGCTCACGGGTCAATCACAAGTATATGTAGTACAAGTGAAGCACGGAGCGACGAGCGACACAGCCACCTCGTCTCAAAGCTAGCTCACGACTGCCAGCAACGCCGTTTTCGACCACCAACGCACGAAATGTGGAATTATGATCAAGTTGTTTAAGAAAATTTAATCAATTTAAATATCTTACGTTGAGTTTGTAGTGTTCTGTAGTACATATTTTTTAGTTCAACAATATTTTAAATCGAATAAGCCGTTCATAAGCAAAATTAACCGTAAAACGACATTTCGTTACATTTAAATAACGGAGAAACTATACGTTACACGTGTTATTCAAACGTTGACAATTTTTTACATGAAACGGTAATTAACATATATTTTTTTCAAATTTTTTGAATGACTCGTTATTGAGATATATCCCTTAGAAAGTAACAGTTTTCGGCCACATTCAGCGCCTAGCGCCTTAAGAAAGAGAATGAAACCTGTGTAGTGTAACTTATTTAAATAAAAATCCCTATACAGCGAAACAGCAAAATAGAAGAGTAGGCAACGCAGTTATAGGTGGTAATCCCAACCACAGACTAGTGTGAAAGGCGATGAATGAGAGAAAGATACGTATGCAGAATGTCAGTGCGAGAAGAATAACAAGCGAGAACTGGTATGGAAGTGAAACCCTAGCTTAACACAGGCTCCAATAATGTTGGAGGATCAGAAAAAAAAAAAACCTAACCTAACCAGTCGCGCGGAGCCCGCAGTCACTTGCGCCACGCTTTTATCACGCTCCGCGCTCGAAAAATCGGAGAAATAGGTTTTTTCGCGAGTTGTACTAAGTGTTATACACCGTTGAAAGCGCGCTAAAAAGACAAAACGAGTGGTGAAAGCACAGTGAAAATCGGACGTGAAACCTGTGAAAAAAGTGGAAAAAACTTTGTGGAGGTTAGGAAATCTCCGGAAGCCCATAACTCCCGAAAACGATCGACGACCTCACATTCTGCAAGTGTAGGAACCACCGCTGGGACGAGCCCGACCTTCGGAGACTACTCTCGGATTTTTCCGGTGAGGATCCAAGACACAGAGGCCAGAAAAACAATTCCCACGTGGTCGACTTTTCAGCCAAATCAACCCGGAGGCTGAAAGGGGAAAAAACATCACGTAGCAGAAGCCGAGACGAAACCGGAGACATATCGGTCGACAGGTACGTTCAGTGCAAGTGAATGCGGATGACGAAAAATTTTACATAATTTCAAGGCCAAAAAACTGAAAATCAAAATCGACAACATATACTTTTTATAGTGCAATTAAATAGTTTGGACCCTTACTAGTAAGTGAACTCAATTTGAAATTTTTTTGAAATAGAAAAAAGGGAATAAATTGAGATACAATTAAAAGTGCGTGCGGAACCAACTGCAAACATAAAGTTGTCGGGGCCCTTATCCAAACAACCCTTATAAATAGAAAGTGCGCGCCCGAATATAGACTCCTGGGACCTGTGCGAACAAAAAACTATAGGGGTAAAAACCTCCCCGAGGAGTGTTTGGGCCGACAAACTTTTAGGTGCGGCTTTTGAAAAACCACCCCAAGCCCCTGGAGGGTGCGTTGAGCATCGCGCGGACTTCAAGCAACCACCAGCGTGAAAGGACACTCTTCCCCCACATCAGGAAAAACATATTGGACAATTTAGACTAAGGGTGTAATTTTGGTGAATTTATTTCTGCAACAGGGTGGAGGCCGGCATTACCGGATAAACTTGTAACCCCCAAAAATAGGGGAAGGAAACGAGCTAGGTCAAAAATAACGTCAGCGCAGCTCTCTTGGCGAGAAACGATCTTTGGGGCAACAAACCGACCCACGGGTCAAAAAACCACCCCCGACCAAAAATTTTCAAAAATCCTGAAAAATCTAGGACTTCCCAATTTTTCAGGATAAAAGATCGCACTTGGCCAGGAGGTGCGGGGCGAGCTCGACCCCCTAGCACCTTTTTCGAAATCTTTAGCGCCCTCCTAACCCCCAAACCAAGCCCTTGTAGTTGGGCAAAAACTACCCATTGCGATCAAGCCCTTGCCGAACGGAACCCACCCCGGGAAAAAATCCCCCGACACAGGGGCCGGAAAGAACAACTCTCCCCCCACTAGCTCCCACCAACACGGTCAGGATCGGACTACCCGTTTGGAAATAAACCCCTTTTTCAAAATTCTAAATTTTTAAGTTCAAAGGTTAAATATAAGATTGTATAGATATCAAAAATTTGGAAAATAATTAATAACTCGTAAACGGTGCGTCCTAGGTCAAAAATAGCAAAATTTTGACCCCCCTCCCCTAACCTCACCCCCCGTAACGGGCAACCCGAGTCCCCTTAAAACTTTGAGACCCCCCCATCTCCCCCTAAAACCCCAACCCTCTAACCCCATTTTCGGACAACGACTAGCCTAACCAGACCCCTGGGGTGCAAAACTTTGAGCGCCTATATCTCAGAAACCAGGGCAGCTGGGAGGGTGGGACTTCCGACATTGGCCCCGGCGCGGGAGACTCTACCCGGAGTAGCGGTGGTTGGCTCTACATAGAGCCGAAAAGGGAAAAAATTGTGTTTTTGTCCCCTTTGAGGTGGGTACTAGCTCGGTTACCTTTTGGGCTCTGGGTAGAAACTGACTAACCTAGACACGGACTCTACATAGAGCCAAAAATTAAAGTCTGAGAAAACTGTTTTATCTGGCAGAGAATATAGGTAAGAGACAAGGCTCCAGGTAGAGCAAAACGGGTAGAGCTAGGACTCTACAAAAAAAACAACATTTTAGTTTTAGTCTTATTTTATTTTTTTGAAAAATCATAACTAAGGGACCGGAATCCCCACTGGGAATTATAGACTCTACAAATTTGTTTGTGTTTGGTTTTATTATAGAGTATATCTCTCTCTTCTTTTTGTACTCTACAACTTGCCCCCCTTTTACAGAGGCAAAACCGCTCTATATAGAGCGAAAAATTTGACAAAGACTACTCTAAAAACAGAGTAAATCGTAGTTAAAGTGAACCGTGCCCCTGTGTGCCCTTTACAAACTCTACAAATTGCACACAGTGACACACCTCCAACATGACAGCCAGGACCACTGAAGGCGTTAGAGTCGGTGCCTATATCTCCGAGAAGGGAGTCGGAGGAGACGACGGTGCGACGCATGACCGGGGAATGGGAAGCAAAAAACAACCCCAAACCATCCCCACCCCTGGCTACAGAAACGAAGCGGGCAGGTCCTGCGGAACGCGGTAGGACTTTCGACCTTCCAGAACCGGAGCAGACTCCTGCGGCTCCCGCGGCCCCCGTGACGTCGACCGCGGCAGCCAAGGCCGTGGGCCTTCCAAAAACTTATTGGAGAAATCCGGCAACATAAAAAGAGAGATCAAGATCGGGGTCACGGAGGTCATCTAAAGGCTCTATAAAACTGTGAAAGAGACGGAACAGGAGAGGAGTCGATTGGGGATGCGACCCTGGCCCACGGGAGGTAAAGCCTCCCCGCAGAGGGCCTCCAAAGAGGACCAGCCCACAGGGAAGGTTATAGAGGAGTCAAAAACGACCCTGGAATCAAGCCTCATCGCAAAATTCGAAGAGCACGCGCAGCGATTAGAAGAGAATAACAAAAGGATGGAGGAGCTGAGGACGGTCATGGAGGTGCAGAGAGAAACCCTTGAAAGGGCGGTAACAGCCCACGCCACATACGCAAGCGTGGTGGCGGCAAGGCGCCCAGAACAGGTAGTGGCGGGAGTGCAGACTCTGCACTCCATGATCCTCACAGTACAGGACGAGACCGAGACAGACATAAAGAAAGGCAAAGACAGAAAGGTGATCCTCAGCTGCAGGACCAAGGAGCTGAGGAAAGGAATGAAAGAGAGTCTGCAGAGAGAGGGAGTTGGTCTCCGGGTCGAGGACGTGGAGAACAAGGACCCCCTTCTGATGCTTAGGGACGTGTTGCAGTGCAACACTGACGAGGAGATACTCGAGCACCTGAGGAATCAGAATGGGGATGTCTTCGGCGGACTCGACCAGGAGAGCAATAGGATGACAGTAAAGTATAGGAAAAGAGCGCACAACCCACACCTGACGCACGTGGTCCTCACGGTATCCCCGCAGATCTGGGGGAGGGCGCTGGAAAAGTCCGTGGGCCACCTGGACATACAGAGGGTCAGAGTAGAGGACCAATCTCCTCTGGCCCAATGCTCTGTGTGCCTAGGGTATGGCCACAGCGGCAAGTATTGCAGAGAGACCACCGCTAAGTGCGGCCACTGTGGGGGACCACACATGCGAGGGCAGTGCGAGCAAGAAGCGGCCGGTATGCCGCCCGCTTGCACAAACTGCAGCAAGGCAGGAGCAAGAAATATAGAGCACGACGCCTTCGATCTGGGGTGCGCGGTCAGGCGTAGACATGAGCGCCGCGCCGCCGCGCCGCCGCCGCCGACAATTTTTCCACGCCGCCGCCGCCGATGATTTTGACCGGCGTAGAATCGGCGTGGCAATTTTTAAGTCTTTATCTTGTTTTATTGCCCGGAAATGGTAGTGAGTGGCCAGCATACTACTTCTTTTAAAAAAATGCTTTTCCTTCTTGCCGGTGTACCAACTGACGTTAATTTTGCTGTTATTTCGATGCTATCGTAAGATTTACGTCAACGACTTATCGATAATTTATGACAACGACGTCTGGTTTTTAAATAAAGGTTTTATATTTTTATATAATGTGCTTTTTCCGGCTTTTGAATAGTAATAAGCATTTTGATTTACTTACTTTGAACTTTCCCTAAAATAGGAGTGAAGTAACACATTTTTATTTATTGACTGACTCCAAAAAGCTTCAGGTTCTCATGTGTTGTTTCCATTTCGCGAAGACGACTGGGTTAGTTTTTTTTGTTTAAATGACCCATTCTTATTAGATCAAGTTTGATTTTGGAATCGAGAGAGATATATATATATATATATATATACGTTATTGTTAAGTATATTTGGTGTCGGAGGCAAGATCCACTTTGGGTCGCTGCGCCACTGCAGTAAGTAAGTAAGTAAGTTAAGTATAGTTACGTAACGTTACGCCTGCAGTAAATTGTAATTTACGCGCTTTTATAATAGCTCGCACATTTTCGCTCTGCTAGTGACGCTTAATATTTGATAGTAAAGTGGAACTGTGGATATCACTATAAAATGATGTCAACTTAAACTATTTGTAAAAGATGGTTCAATTTTGTTTTAAAGTTACTCGTTCTTTCTATCCGATGCTACTGACGTGCGTTAGGCGCATGGATTTATTGTGCCGTTCACAAGCCGCTCGGATGATTGGATGAAATAAGTAACACAAATAATTGAAAAAAACTGAATTCTGTTAGTTAATCAAGGAATCTAATCCATACTTATTTTTGCATTTTTTTTAGAGTGATGCATTGAACATTTCTTCATCTTAGTTACTTGACCCATAGCTTAATTGGGAACATGCGTGAAAATTATTTAATTGAATTTATTCTATAAACACGTTCAACAACAACTCCAGATTAATAAAAAAAGTGGAAATCTGCAATTATTTTCTAATATTTTTTGTAAAGATATTGCGGTTTAAAAACGTTAATTTTGAGCAATTTTTTAAATACTCCATATATATTTTCAAAACCTCAATTCGATTACTTCTTTCTAAAAAAAGTATAACAACTGTATAAAAACGCATTGTTTCGTGCCCAAAAGTTACAAAAACATTCCAAAAACTTATTTCTTCCAAACAGTATTCCGCAACTTTGAGGCCGGTGACGTCATAAACCTCACGTTTTTTGTATGGGGCGTTTGACGCGCGGCGCAGATGCTTAACGTAGTAATATTTTCGCATTTTTGACGTTTTAAGGCTACAATAGATAGTAGGTTTATTAGAGACTTTTGAATCTAACGGGAAATAGAATCAAATGACGTCTTCCGAAAAAATCATGTTGCGAATCGGTAATGCGATCGAGCCCTGGCAAGGCGTATTGATGTTGGTTCAAGCCCAACTGGGTTTGATTATTTTTCAATTTTTGTATTTGATTTAATATCGAACAAAAATCCAATACATCCATCGAAGAACGATAAAATAAAATGTAGATTTTATTTCCTTAAGAAATTCGGGCTACCGCAAGCATCTTTGTCTTTTACCTATAGAACTTAGAATCAACATTTTCTCTCACAAATTACAAATTGTAAATCAGTCTGTTCTGCACTTTTTAACTTCGGGGCTTTTTGTATTATTATCGTAGTTGATTTTCAGGCAAGTGGTGTACACATTAAACATTAAGTATATACGGAGCTATAAATGTGGATCAGTCCAGCTTTTGGAAAATTCTTTAAAATCAAGTCTTTTGATTTGAAATGTGCAATGTTTGCGAGACAATCATACGTTTTCATAGATTAGGTGTGTTTTATTTAAGCAGTTTATCCTTATAAATACGCAGTGGGCTTCAATGTAGAAGGTAATTAGTCAAATTCCCCAGGCATATTAAAAATATGTACCACGCCGATTTCACGCCGATGACGCCGCCGCCGCCGGTCAAAAAACGATCGGACGCCGCCGCCGATGATTTTTCCATCGGCGCACACCTCTAGTCAGGCGGAAGTGGGACGCTATAGCGAGTGCCAAAGTGGCGTATTGCTAAAGGCACCCCTAGCAAAAATCCGACAGTAAATAACAGGCATGGAAAGCGAGGTGATGCAAGCCAACCGGCAACGTAAAAACTTAGCCACAAGCGAATTATTACTAGAAGCGGCGAAGAAAAGGGCAGCCATAGCCATGGTCCAGGAGCCCTACGTCGGGGGAGTTGGAAAGATGAGAGGTGGAGGACCTGCAAGGGTGTACCAAAACGCCTCAGAAGAAGAGGGCCCAGTCACGGCTGCAATAGTCATTCTTGATGCAGACCTGGACGTGGAGCAAGACCCGGAACTTACGACCAATAACATCGTGGTCGCAAGGATTCGGTCTGGCGACTGGTGCATCACTGCGGTGTCCCTCTATTTCGATCCAACCGCCCCCATTGATCCATACCTAGCCCACTTAGTAAGAATCCGGGATAAGCTGGGAACGAAGGGGATGATAGTAGCGGGCGACGCCAATGCAAAGAGTGTCTGGTGGGGAAGCGCGCACACCGACTGGAGAGGCCAGGAGCTGGCGGGAGTCCTTCACGAGCTGCAACTGCACATATTGAACATAGGCAGCACACCCACCTTTGAGGTGGAGAGGCAAGGCAGGACGTGCACCAGCATAGTTGATGTGACGGCGTGCTCGGCGGACCTTCTCCCCAAGGTATCAGAATGGCGAGTAGACAGAGAGGTGACGGGGTCGGACCACAATGCTATTGTCTTTCGGTTAGATATGGAAATGGGTGCATGCAGAACCACAGAAAGAACTACACGCATATACAACACAAAAAAGGCTAGATGGGACGAGTTTGATGACAAACTCTCCCAGCTCCTGACACAGCACAACATAAACGCAAATAATATACACGCATTGACAGATAAAAAACAACTAGATAACACAGTAAATACGTATACAGCACAAATAACACAGACATGCGCACAGCACATACCACTGAAGAACAAGAGCCAAAAACTTACATTTCCATGGTGGTCCGACAAATTGTACCAAATGAAGAAGCTAGTCCAAACAAAGAGGAGAAGGATCCGATGCGCCGCGCCGGTTCGACGACAGAAGGTGGTGCAGGAGTACCTGCAAGAAAAAAAAAAATATGAAAATGCGGCCAAGATGGCACAAACATGCAGCTGGAAGGAATTCTGCCAGAAGCAGGATAAGGAAACGGTTTGGGACGGTATATATACAGAGTTCTCAAAACAACTGAAAGAAGGGCAGAGGACCTACCGCTAATCAAGGAAGGAAGAATATGGGGATTGGAGGAGTCGGCACAATGGATCGCGGAAAGGTTTTACCCAGAAGACGACAGACGAGAGGATGGAGCTGAACATCGCGAAACACGCAACAAGGCACTCGAAGTAAATAACCCAAGTCATGCTGAGATCCATGACCCGGTATTTACAATAGGAGAAATGATGGCCGCGACGAACAGCTTCAACCCCAAAAAGGCCCCGGGCGAGGACGGCTTCACGGCGGACATATGCCAACGAGCAATCAAAAGTCACACCGACGTCTTCCTTGCTGTCACGAACAAATGCCTCGAGTTGGGCCACTTCCCGACAGCATGGAAAAAAGCGGTGGTGGTGATCTTGAGAAAGCCAGGGAGGGCCGACTACACCGACGTGAAGTCACACAGACCCATAGGGCTCTTGCCGGTTCTGGGTAAAACCTTCGAAAAAATGGTTATAACTAGACTTCGGCACCACCTGGTCCCAAGACTCAGCCCGAACCAATACGGTTTCATGCCACAGCGCAGCACCGAGGACTCTCTCTATGCCCTAATACAACATATAAAAGCCAAACTTGAGCAAAAGAAAATAGTCACAGTGGTATCATTGGACATAGAGGGAGCCTTCGATAGCGCTTGGTGGCCTAGGATAAGGACCCGCTTAGCGGAGGAAGAATGCCCCATAAACATCAGAAGGGTGATTGACAGCTACCTAGAGGACAGACATGTAGAAGTCAGGTACGGGGACAAAAGGGCGGAAAGGAAAACAGAAAAGGGCTGCGTATAGGGCTTGATAGGCGGGCCCATACTATGGAACCTCCTCCTCGACCCACTCTTGAAGCGGCTAGGGGGAAAAGACCACTACGTGCAGGCCTTCGCGGACGACGTGCTGATGGTGTTTGACGGCGGGACGGGACTGGACGTCTCGATAGAGGCGAACGCGGCGCTCTCACATGTCCTGGATTGGGGTGTCAGTAATAAACTAAAATTTGCGCCAGCCAAAACTGTAGCTATAACCATCACAAAAAAGCTTAAATATGACATTCCGGTCCTAGTCATGGGGGGGCGTGACATCGAGATGTCCAAGGAACTCAAAGTCCTTGGATTGACTATTGATGACCGCCTCACCTTCAATCAACACGTCGCTAGGGTCTGCGGAAAGTCCCTTAACATCTATAAAAAACTCCGAACCGCCGCGAGAGTGAGTTGGGGATTATACGCGGAGGTGATAAGGTCAATATACACCGCAGCAGTGGAGCCCGTCATCACGTACGCGGCAGCGGCGTGGGCACCGGCCGCGCAAAAGTTGGGAACCAGGAAGGAGCTGGCGGCAGTGCAGCGGGGCTTTGTGCAGAAGCTGTGTGGAGCATACCGCACAGTATCTCTGGACTCGGCCCTGGTGCTGACCGGGATCATGCCCCTCGACCTCCGTATACGGGAAGCAGCCGAATTGTACAATGCGAGGAAAGGCCTGACCCGAGCGTTGCCCGACGACAGGGGGATGGAGGTGGCGGCAAAATACTCGGAGTCTCCTCACCCGGCCCTTTGCCAGGAGCTGGACTTCACGTGCCTTCCGGACCGTGAAGCCCTGGACTGATATGCGGTGCAGGAAGTTCAAATATTTACTGATGGCAGTAAAATCGAGGGCAGAGTGGGAGCCTCCCTCTCCATATGGAAAGGTGAGTGCGATGACAAAGCCATCAAGATCACCTTGGCCAACTACTGCACCGTGTATCAGGCCGAACTCCTGGCAATACACAGGGCAACTGAGGAGATAAAGGGGAGGAAAGAGGCGACTTTTGGTATCTTCAGCGACTCAAGAGCTGCTCTTGAGACGCTGACGAACCGGGACTCGCTCCACCGCTTGGCACTGGAGGCGAGACGCAACATCAAATCTGCCTCTGACCAGGGCAAGAATGTTTTCTTGTTTTGGATCAAGGCACACGCTGGTCTCGCGGGCAACGAACGGGCGGACGAGTCGGCGAAAGTGGCAGCACTTTCGTTGAGGAGGAAGGCGGACTACGACCATCTCATTCGCCAAGCGTTTCATACGTAAAGAGACGCTTGACGAGTGGGCTGAGAGATACGCGTCGGGTTCAACGGCCTCCGTGACGAAGGTGTTCTTCCCGGATGCGGTGGCCGCGTACCGGCTCGTAAGAAAAATCCAGCCGACGGGTGACCCAGCTAATGACGGGACATGGTGGGTTCTCCTCGTACTTGCACAGATTCAAGTGCAAGGACAACCCATCATGCATCTGCGAGCCGAGTAAAGAGGAAACCGTGGAACACCTACTAACAGAATGCCCGGTGCACGACTATGCGCGAATTGAGTGCGAAGCCAAAATAGGAGGGATGATTAAGTGGGAAAATATAGGCACTATAATGGAAGGCAAAAAGGAGAGAGAAATATTCTTGGAATTCTGCACAAAAATTGTAAATATTGTAAGAAATAGAAATAGATAAACAATATTATGTACTCACATATATCATGAGAATATATTAGGAGGAACATAAATAAAAAATTGTGAACAAAAAATAGCAAATAGAAAATAATATAAATTTAAGTGCAATAGATTTAAGAAGTTTGTAAAAGCAACAATAAAAGCAAACAAAATCTCTGACCTGAACCATGTCAGAGGAAATTATCTCCCCCCAGATCCTAGAAATAAAGTAAATAAAATAAGAGTAATAGCATAGGGATATAAACAAACAGCAGTCCCAGCTGTAGAGACCGAAAGATGAAGAAAGAAAGAAAGAACAATATGAAGAAAGAAAGTGCGAGAGGAATAAAAGCGAGAACTGGAATGAATGAAAATTATGATAAAATAGGCTCCGATCCATGTGGAGGTACGCAAAGAAAAAAAAAAAAAAACCTAACCTAACCTCCCTTTTTTTTTTATACTTGGAGGAATGCATTTAGGCATCCCGCCTAGCCGGGGAACTAGGACGGGTATGTTGGACTCGTCAGCAAGGGCCAACATTACCAACTAAACCATCCACGGTATGCCCGTCGTGCAGCGTTGGTGACGGTGACACGGGATCGCGTAAGCAATCAACCGCGAACACCGCCTGCTGCGACAGCCGAAGCTGTCCCCTCGCTGGGGCCGAAGCCCCCGGAGCCGAAGCTCCCCCTCCCGAAGGTAGCGTGCAGGGCGACACCACACGCTGGTCCCTCATGACAACCTCCACGCCGGGAGCAGGTGGAAAAACCCCGGGTTCCACCCACTCAGGTTACCTTCACGATTTTTTATAGAGGTGGTCATCCTCGCAGCCAACACCCAGCACCGGCTTGGTGTTGACCCCCGGTCCGTCATCATAGGCCCTCTGCCTAGACAGGTTACGGGGCCGCAGTTTTATACAGGACAGCGGCATTCCTGTCCCTCACCACGGCCGAAGCCGCCCGGCCCGAAGGCCCCTCAGTTTTTTATAGAGGTTGTCGTCCTCGCAGCCAACACCAAGTGGCGGCTTGGTGTTGGCCCCCGGTCCGTCATCAGGTTACGGGGCAACCTAATTTGACGGTGTGAAAATGCATTACGCATAACCTTCGGCCCGGGGAGGCCATTTGGAGGGTTATGTGGGACTCTCTCCTCCGGCCGCCATCCTAGTGATGGTGACGGGAGGAGCATACCCACTAAAAACACACCGGCGTTACCCGCTCTGCCGTTATCGGGGGATGCCCTGGGATCAGATTTATTCTACCAGGACGTCCCCCCAGCTGCCCCGGCTTACACCGGGGGCACCCTCGCGCCAAAGGAGGGAAGGGTCGGCAACGCAGCGACCCCTCCCCCAGACGTGTAAGGCCTTAAATTGTGGGTCCCCATCCCACCGGCCCTACTGGGGGAGTAGGCGGTTGATATACTGCAACCGCCTTCTCCCCACCCGTCTGCGCCGAAGCGGGTGCGCATCGACATTGTCTTCGCGCACTCGCTCCGCTTCCTCCTTCTGCGACATAACTTAGTCACAGAAATCGACAACAGCCTTCCACAACCTCTCGCTGCTTAGCATACGGGACACTAAATTATGCAACGAGAGGTCGTCTGTCCTCAAAATAGCCCTCAAGTTAGCACGCTCTACGGCCCAGCTTGGACATTCCTCTACTGTGTGCCGGACCGTTTCGTCCTCACAGTCACAGTGGTGACAGCTTTGTGTTGGCTCCCGCCCTATTCGGTACAGGTAATGACCAAAACAGCCATGCCCAGTCATCACCTGTACCAGCCTGTAAGTTAAAGTGCCCTTCTTCCTCACGAGCCAACCCTCAAACGATGGGAGGAGTGCCCCTATTGTCTCAGTACCATAGGGGGACTCCTCTAGCATTCCTTTCCACCTATCTCTTTCCCTCTCAACTGCCGCTCTTCGTCTCGCGGCTACCTCCCGTGGGGCCAGGCGTTCATCCTCCTTTGTTCTGGCCTCCACTCTCACTCTGTATCTATCTGCCAGCAACCTGGCGTCTAATTCCCACGGCAGGGTACCGGCGAGAGCGCAGGCAGCCGCAAACGAAACCGTTTGGAAACTTCTACACATCCTCTGGGCTATCACCCGCTGCGGTCTTCGGAGGAGGGCCTTCGTCTTCTCCGAAAGCCTCCCTGCCCAAATCGGCGCCCCATATGTCGCCATACTCCTGACGACATTTGCAAAGAGGCGCCGACACGGGGCTCTGGCCTCCCACATTTGGAAGAAGGCGGCCTAACGCCGCCGCAGCACCGACGAGTCGGGGAGCCAGTTGTTTAAAATGCTCCCCGAAATCCCACTTTCGGTCCAGGATCAGGCCCAAGTATTTTATATGGGCCTTGACATGGATCGCCTCACCCCCTACAGGGATGGTCTCGTCGGCCCGCAGGTGCCAGCCCCTTCCTCCGAACACCACAGCGTCCGTTTTGTCCATTGACACCTTCAACCCCAGAAGATTGATTCTCCGAATCGTTACTTCCGGCTCTCCTCATCGTCTCCGTGTACTCCCTCCCCCTTACGGCCACCATCGTGTCATCTGCATAACAGATGGTGACCATTCGGGGGAGTTGAGCCCCGCGGATCGCCCAGTCAAAACCGATGTTCCAAAGCAGGGGTCCCAAAACCGACCCCTGTGGAACCCCGCACTCCATCCTCCTTTCCTGGCGACCCGCCGCTCCTTCGTAGAGCACTACCCTATCCGTGAGGTAGTGTCCCACAATATCCCTCAAATAGGGAGGCACATTATGGTATTTGAGTGCCTCCCTGATGACCTCATAAGGGAAGGAACCGAAAGCAATAGCGATATCAAGTGATACCGCTATGGCCCCCTCACCCTCTGCTTTAGCTGAATCAGCAAACTCCTTCAATGTGCCTATTGCGTCAATCGTTGACCGCCCCACTCGGAACCCGAACTGCCTCTCGCTTATATTCGGGCCCGTGCCCTCCAGGTGTTTGGTAATGCGTCGAGATATTATATCATATATATCATATCATTATTCGCTCGAGCATTTTTCCAACTTCATCCAGGAGGACAATGGGGCGGTATCCTGAAGGAGAGTCTGCTGGTCGACCCTCCTTATGCAACAGGCACAGCTTACCCTCTTTCCAAATTTTTGGGAATACCCTCTCCTTGAGGCAGTCATCGAAAATTTTCCGTAACTGAAGACCTAGATGCTTCATAGCCACAGGAATTACTTTTCCTGGGACTGCCTGGGGCCTTCTTGCAAGATCTGAGGCGGATGACTGCCCCCATGATCTCCCCATCTGTAACATCCGGAACTTCGCCGATACCCTCCTGGTTCTCCATTGGAACAGCCATCACTGGAGGTGCGAAATCTGGCTCCGCTGGGCCCTCTACTATCCTCGCAAAACCTACCCTAACCTTTTTTTTTTTTTTTTATGGGTTACGTTACGCATACCACTGAGGCGCGGGGACGGGCCCCAGTGGTTATGTAGGCTAATGAGACCCATGGTGTACCCACTAAAAACCCCTCTGTTTGCCGGCTCTCTGCTATAAAGGCGAGGCCACAGGGACGCCGAAGCACAACTTCCGCGACCTCGCCAGCGGCTGTCCGGAGATCGGACGCGACTCAGGGGGAATGGTTCCCCCGTTCCTCATTTGCGGGCGCACCGCGGGAGCGGCACGCCTCCCAACACAGGGACCCTTGTGTAGGCGACAGACGTCCCCGAGCCTATCGCCCACAGGTACCCTTAAGGGGGAAGTCGGCGGTCATAAGCCAACCGCCGCCGCCCGACACGTTTGCGGCGCATAGGTTGGAAATCTGGGTCATCTTCCCTTTCGCGCTCCACCGTTTCTTTTTTCACCATCACCGCTTCGCAGAAATTGAGCACAGCCCTCCAAGATGTATCACTGTCCACCATGCTGCGAACTACGGCGGGTAGCGAGAGGTCGTTACCCACTGCGGCTCTGAGCGTTCGTCGTTCCTCGTCCCAGGCAGGGCAGTGCTCTAACGTGTGCTGGGCGCTTTCCTCTGGGCAGCTGTCGCAATGATGACATTCTTTGGTCAATTCCCTTCTTGCGATTTGGTGCAGGTACCATCCAAAACATCCATGCCCCGAAAGGATCTGTGTCAGTCTGAATGTCATAGGGCCATGGTCCCGGTCAAGCCACTGTTTAAGGACCGGACGGATTGCCTCGATGGTCACATGGCCAGCACTAGGGTATGCAAGCCTCTGCTCCCAAATTTCCACCATTTCCAGGCGAATTGCGACTCCGCCTGCCTTCAATTTCTTTTGGTGCTAGTGAATCGCCTCTCTCAGATGCATCCTCGCGCCAGCGGTAGACCGCTGCGATGGCTCTGGCATCGAGGTCCCACGGAAGAGACCCAGCCAGCACACATGCTGCTTCGAAAGAAATAGTACGGTATCCTCGAATTGTCCTTGTGGCCATTGCTCTCTCCGCGTCCCGAAACACTAAGGGCGACGTAAAAAATGCAGTAATGTCAGCACTGGAAAGACTTTACCAGCTAGTGAAGGAGTCGGAGATGGCTCAAAGATCCAAATCCGAGACCGGCGACAAGACCAAAGCCACGAAGTCAAAAAATACAGACATTGACATGGACTCAACCTTCACGGTCAATAACTGCACGGCCAATGACCAGACGCTGACAAACATTGAAGCAAACACACAGAGAATAATAGAAGAGCATGGAATGCTGCTTAGACAGAACAAAGACGAACTGACAAGACTAAAAGAAGCAGTAGAGAGACAGCAGGAAAAAATGGAAAGCTACAAGGGAACCTACGCGAGTGTCACGGCCGGCCCATCCATGGGCATGCCACTGAAGGCAACGGCCATGCACTCCGTAGTTGTATCATCAATGGACGAAACACAAACGGGGGAGCAAGTGCTGGACCAGATAAGGAAAGCGGTGAGGGCGAAGGAAGAAGGAGTACAAATAGACAAGATCAGGAAGGCAAGAGACAGAAAGGTTATAGTGGGATGTAGGACACAGGAGGAAGTCGGAAAGGTCAAAGAAAGGATCATAAAAGCAGGGGGACAACTACAGGTGGAACCAGTACAGAATAAAGACCCACTCATAATCCTTCGTGGGGGCCACACAGATGAGGACATAATAGGGGCCATAAGAGCCCAAAATCAACACCTTTTAAGGGATGTGAGTGGAGATCAAGATCGAATGGAGGTCAGGTACCGGAAAAGAGCAAGAAATCCACTCACCGCACATGTGGTAATCAAAGTCTCGCCGTCCATCTGGGGCCGTCTGACCGAAGCAGGGGCTGTATACGTGGACATACAAAAGGTTCGCGTGGAGGATCAGTCGCCCTTAGTACAGTGCTCGCGCTGTCTGGAGTACGGGCATGGAAAGCGACAGTGCCAGGACCAGGTCGACGTATGCAGCCACTGTGGAGGTCCATACATGAAAACCGAGTGTGCGGACTGGCTTGCGGAAGCGCCATCCACTTGTTGCAACTGCAAAAAGGCAAAACTAGAGCAGGTAAACCACAACGCATTTGACCCGGAGTGCCCAGTAAGGCAAAGGTGGGACGCTATAGCGAGGTCCGCAGTGGCCTATTGCTAAGGTGGTCTCAGGCGACATCAGTGAAACAGTCAGCAACCCTTCCAACGGGAAGTACAGGGGGGTCCAGGCAAACCTCCAAAGGAGTGAACTTTCTACAGCGGAACTCATAATCGAAGCGGAGAGGAGGAACATATCTTTCGCAATGGTCGAAGAACCATACATCGGGAGCACGGGACGCATGAAAAACTATACAGGCACGAGAATAATTCAGTGCAGTTCAACTACAACATCAGTGAACAAAGCTGCCATTGTTGTCCTGGACGATAAGATCGACGTCACCCAATGCCCAACACTGACGACCCACAACATCGCGGTCGCAAAATTAAGAACCGGAGCTTGGGAGATAGGCGTGATATCGGTCTATCTGGAGGGGGACAAGGAGATGGAGCCGTACACCGAGTGGATGGGGAAGGTTATGAGGGAACTGGGAACGAGGAGAGTTCTGCTGGGCGGGGATGTGAACGCATGGAGCACGTGGTGGGGAAACGAGAGAGTGGATCACAGGGGGGGAAATCTTCGCGGGCTTCATCGAGGAACAGGAGATGCAGATTCTAAACCGGGGGTCTGAGCCCACCTTCGACACAATCAGGGGAGGAAGGCGGTTAACTAGTTGTGTCGACGTAACAACCTGCTCCATGGACATGCTAGGACAAGTGGACAACTGGAGAGTAGACGGAGAGATGACCGGCTCGGACCACAAGGCAATCCTGTTTGAAGTAAATCTCGAGAAAGCTGAGGGTATTGACATTAAACGGAGTACGCGAATTTACAATAGTAAAAAAGCAAATTGGGGTTTCTTGTGAAACTGACACAATTTTGCAACGAACAAAATATTAATAAAACGGAAATAGATAAAATAATAGACGCAGAAACTTTAGAAAGCAAAACAGTTGAAATTACAGAACAAATCCAAAAAGCATGCCAAGAGTCAATACCCAAAGTGAAAAACGGTACAAAAGCAGGGTTCCCTTGGTGGACCGAGGAACTCGCCAAAATGAAGGGAGAAGTTGCCACAAAACGGCGCAGAATCCGACGCGCAGCGCCAATACGTCGAGTATGGGTAGTGGAGCAGTACCTTCGGGCTAAGGAGTTGTATGAACTGGAGGTAAAGCGGGCTCAGACCACCAGTTGGAAGAGCTTCTGTGAAAAGCAGGATCGCGAGAGCATGTGGGACGGAATATATAGGGTGATAGGACGCACAACTGGAAGAGAAGAAGACTTGCCACTCGTCCAAGACGGGAAAGCCCTTGGGAACGAGGACGCGGCTCGGCTGCTGACGGACACATTCTTCCCACAAGATAACACACTGCAGGATAACGACTACCATATGCAGGTCAGAACAGCAGCAAAAACAGTAAACGAGTGGACGCATTTTGAAGAATGCGATCCCCCCTTAACAGCGGAGGAACTGCGGTGGACGGCGTCGGGCTTTAATCCCAAGAAGGCACCCGGACCAGACGGCCTCACAGCCGATATATGCAAGGCGGCCATTACCCTGTACCCGGACACATTCCTGGCACTTATGAACAAGTGCTTGAGCCTCTACCACTTTCCCACCGCTTGGAAGGAGGCAGCAGTGGTGGTTCTTCGCAAACAGGGAAAGGAAGACTACACTCACCCCAAATCTTACAGGCCAATTGGCCTCCTGCCTGTTCTTGGGAAAATCCTCGAAAAGATGATGGTGCGGAGGATAAGATGGCACATTCTCCCGGACGCGAGCCGACTTCAGTTTGGCCTCACGCTGCAGCGCAGTACCGAAGACTCCCTCTATGCCATGTTGGAACAAATAAAAACTGAGCTAAAAGCCAAAAAGATAGTTACCATTGTATCGCTTGATATAGAGGGGGCCTTCGACAGCGCTTGGTGGCCAGCCATTCAGTGTCGACTGGCAGAGACCCGATGCCCCGCAAACCTGAGACGTCTAGTGGACGACTACCTGTCCAACAGAAAGGTAAAGGTGAGGTACGCGGGAGCTGAGTGTGCCAGACAAACGACGAAGGGCTGTTTGCAGGGGTCAATTGGGGGACCAACTTTCTGGAACCTGTTGCTGGATCCGCTGCTGAAAGAACTGGAAATCAGGGGTGATTACTGTCAGACGATGTGGTCCTGATCTTCTCGGGAACCACGGCCTTGGAGATCCAGAGGCGGGCCAATGCGACTCTAGCGCATGTCCAGGAGTGGGGAGTCAGAAACAAGCTTAAATTCGCGCCGCACAAGACCAAGGCAATGGTCATAACAAATAAACTGAAGTATGACTCTCCACTTCTGAACATGGGAGGGGTGGACATTGGACTGTCTCGGGAGATTAAGATTCTGGGGCTCACAGTGGATGAAAAGCTTACATTTAATACACACGTAGCAAATGTGTCTCGCAAGGCTTTAGGCCTCTACAAACAGCTGGCCAGAACAGCGAAAATCTACTGGGGGCTTAATCCCGAGGTGATCAAGACCATATACACTGCGGTGGTGGAGCCTGTGATAATGTACGCATCGAGCGCATGGGCATCGGCGTCTAATAAACTGGGCATACGCAAGCAGCTTAACGCGGTTCAGAGAGGCTTTGTACAAAAGATAGTAAAGGCATATAGAACGGTCTCCCTTAACTCGGCCCTACTACTTGCGGGACTGCTTCCGCTGGACATCAGAGTCCGCGAAGCAGCCTCGCTTTACAATGCAAAGAAAGGCTGTACCCGGGAGGCAGTGGTGGACCGAGATATGGAAAGGCCGGTTCTATTTACAGACATGCCACATCCGGCAAAGCAATTGGGACTCCAATTCATATGCCTGGAGGATCGTGCACAAATGGCCGAGTACGACAACCCGGGTCTCAAAATCTTCACCGATGGGAGTAAGATCCAAGGGAAAGTCGGAGAAGCAGTTTCTATATGGAAAAACGACACGGAGACCAAGACCAAGAAGCTGAAGCTCGACCATTTCTGCACGGTCTACCAGGCCGAATTGATGGCCCTGTTGGAGGCCACGAAACAAGCCCTACAAACTGGCGAAAACGTCTGTCACATCTATTGTGACCTAAGATCCGCTCTTGAACTCACAGTAAATGGCGCTTCCCTCCATCCCCTAGCAGTGCAAATAAGAGAAAACATTCGAAAGATCCAAGAATGCAACAAAATAATTAAATTATTTTGGATAAAAGCACATGCGGGGCTGGAGGGAAACGAGAGAGCGGACGTTCTCGCCAAAGATGCCGCGTTAAAATTGAAAACTCGACCTAATTACGACCGATGCCCGCTTTCATTCGTCAAGCGACAGATCCGTCTGGAATCGATTGACGAATGGAACCGGCGCTACAAAGATGGCGACACAGCCTCTACCACAAAGGTTTTCTTCCCGGACGCTCCACAAGCGTACAACGTAATTAGAAAATTAAAATTAGACCACGTCATAGTACAGGTGTTGACGGGACACGGCGGGTTCTCCAAGTACTTGCATCGCTTCAAGTGCAAGGAGAGCCCGGCATGCGTGTGCGACCCAAGTGTGGAGGAGAGTGCCCTACATATTGTTACTGCATGTCCAGTATACGGCAAAGATAGATCCAACATAGAAATGGAGATAGATATAAATATATGCAAGGAGAACCTATGGGACATTTAAAGAAATAAAATCAAAAGAGATAAATTTATAAAGTACTGCAAAAATGTAGCAATTAAAGTAGCAAATAGAAATAAGTAGATAATAAGAACACTAGTACATATAGATACTATATGTCGTCAGTGTAAAAATCATGGAAAAGGAAAAAATGTAATAGCAATAAATATAAAGGAGTAAAAACCCATAGACTTAAGAAACGTTTGTAAATCAAATAATTAGGTATAAGCAAAATTGTAAAATAAAGAAAGAAATTGAGTTCACAAAATAAAGAAAATCCCAGCCCCCATTATCCTATGAAACGTGTACTGTGTAATTGTTTAGTTTTAGGAATTAGGATCAAGATCAAGATGTAATAGTACTAAGAAAAAATTGTTAAAAATGTTTGAAAAAATGATATAAAAAAGACTCTGACCCTTTTTAGAGGAACACAGCACACGGCATATTGAGTTTTTAGTCGGTAGCAGTCCGGCACTATCAGGGCCTCCCTTCCCTGGTGTCCATGAGGATTTTCTCGATATGCAAAAAAAAAAACCTAACCTACCCTAATATATCCTGGGATATATCCTTAGGGCCCACTTATCTGTCAAGGTCGGAAGTTCTACGAATTTTGATGGCAGCTTTACCTTCTTGTTTTCTAATGTATATATGGCCATGTCTAGTCCAGCAGTATTTAAATCCCGATTGTCTAGATCGGGTCCGGGCTTCACGAAATAACAGCCGATTGTACTTAGTCAACCTCTCGTTAAGAAATACCTTTTGTGTGGTACCAGGACTACCACGCACCTCGATGTCAGAGGATGTAAGATTACGCCTCGATTCGGCCGCTTGTAAAAATTCATTCCGTTTACTTTGTCGCAGCAGGCGAACCACTAACGGCCGGGGTCTCGTGCTACTGTAGTCACGAGGTTCATCGGACGATTTTTGGCGAAAGCCAACTCTTGTTACAAGGTTTAAATCTTCTTCTCGCAGTTTAAACCGAAAGCCAACTCTTGTTACAAGGTTTAAATCTTCTTCTCGCAGTTTAAACCCTAACTTTACAGCAACACATAATGTAATATGAATCGGGCTCTCATTGGGCGATTCATTGACACCAATTATTTCGATTTCATTTTGGGTCATATTTTGTTCTTGTTTATTGAGTTGTTGTTCAAGTTCAAGTATTCTCTGCTTAAGGGAATGATGCTCGAGATTCTGTTCTTCCAGAATTTTAATTTTCTTTTCTGCTGTCACTAACCTGTATTGAAACAGCGATAATGTTTCAGCGACGCTGTCGGATAGTTTATTTACTTGTGCATTCATTTCATTTCGGAGAAGCTTTATTTCAGAGGTAAGCATTGAGATCGCGTCAATTTCCACGCTTTCTGATACCGACTGGTTCTGAATTACTGTTTTAGGACTAGGCGAGTGAATAAACGTTTTATTATTACCTGAGTCAGATGCAGCAGAAAAGCTAGGCGTGGAACAGCATAGTGTTTGAAATGTACTTGCTTTGCTTAACGGGGTTACAGACTTCTTACGTTTGGACGATTCAGGCTTCATGGTTACATTTGCAGGCGGTTTCTCGTGGCAGTGGCGGCACTTCCAAGAAGATCGATTTTCAGCGGTCATGAGGTAGTATCTTTTGGTGCTAACACCGATGCTCTCTAAGCATTCTAAACAATACCGAATGTAACAAGAAGTGCAATCTAAATACTTCCTCGCGACGGTCTTACAGTTACATTTTCCGCAGAGCGCGGGCATGTTTATATTCGAGTTTTGATTTATCACACAAATTTTACTGATATAAGAGCCAAAAATTATGAATTCAGAAAAAATATTGTAAATATTTACAAAGAGAAAAATTTTGACGTTGACACGACGTGACAGATTTTCTCTTTTTTAGAGATAACTATTTAAGTACATTTCATCACGGCAAACACAAAGCAATAGCATTCAATCTGCTTTTCGATTCGGCCGTTATTTTTCGTATTCGTAATTTGAAATGAAACAAAGAGAATATAATTAACCACTAACCGCTACGTTAATTACGTTATACGTGCACAAATGACGTAAAACTAAGTACAGAGGAAACATTTTAAAACATCAGTCTGCTCCGCGCACCTACCCCATGTGCACGTATTTGCAACGGTCAAGGAGCGATAAGCGCTGCCTTTTGTGACGAGATGTCAGAGAATAATTTGCTCAAGTGTAACTCTTGTAATATTGTAGTTTGTGAAGTGCTATGCTTTGTGCAAAATAAACATGTCCTTATGGTAACCGAAAGTTTAGTGAAAATTTGTTTATCGTCTTTTACCACGGATGAAATAGAACAAGCCAAAACACTTCTGTTTCAATCGGTGGCAACTGATTTACGGAATATTAAAAGGAAGGCAAAGAGCAAAGAAGGTAAAAACTATAAAGACCTAGTGGATATTATCGCAGTGTTCAAACTAACAGAAGCGGACAAAATACCCGTTTTCGTCGCGAGGGATTTAAATCGTCTCCCGCCAGTTACCTGGGATCATCTGGATGTATCTAGACTTCTAAAGGATATTAACGTTCTCAGACAAGATGTGGACAACATTAAAGAATCCTATGTCTCACATGATCAGCTTAGGCAGGCAACGGAAGAGATGATGTGTACGAATAACGGCAGTTTAACTGACGATATTTCTAACCGTACGCTCTGGACTATCCCTCAAGAACAGAATGTCAACACTCGTAGAGGAGGACTTAGAAATGTAAATTCAGATTTAAGCTATAATAGCGGACCTATGGGCCTGCATCATATGTCATTTAGGTCGATTATAGATAACAACAGTGCTAAAAACAATGCAATTGACGGTGACGACGGTTGCGAAGCGCGGCAGTTAACCGATAAGGACTGTGCAAAAAACGAGGTGAATGACCGCGTCGACGAGGGCAGTGGCGAATTGTTGTCTCGCTCAATCGCGCGGGCGGGTTCTATAGGGTCCAACTCTCCCAACGACGTGCACTGCGCGCGCCGAGGGGCCACGACTGCGGTTCCGACGGAGATGCAACCTCTACCTGCGTGTGAGTTGCCGAGTCATCTAGGGAGGCGCACGGCGGTTTCGATTGGCACGTGTAAGGAGACAGTTGACAGAGTGGTGCGTGTGACGTCACCGTGCGATATGAATGCTTCGACTAATAGAAGTTATTCGGAAGTTGTGCAAACGGAGGGCGCTCGAAAACAAGTTGAAAAGGATGCAGATTTTATTGAGGCTCAGCGTAGGAGATATAGAAATCGGTTTATTGGAAACAGTGGATCAGCGTTAGCTGATTCTGGTTCTAAGTTTAAGGGAGTCGACTTAACGGTACCGTTGTTTATTAACTTTGTTGATAAACGTGTTTGTGCGCGAGATATAGTTGAACACATTGAAAATCGGTTGCGTGTGACTGTCAGTATTGTAAAGGTTGTTAGAAAGCAGGAAAGATCTTATGATGCGTATAAAGTGTTTGTGCCTAGATATATGTTTGCGGCTTTCATGGACAGTTCTGTGTGGCCGGCTGGTGTTACCTACAGGCGTTTTATAGATTTTAAACATAATAAAAAGGATTAAGAAGAAGAGTAAAAATAAAATAAGATATTGAAATTGCTGAGATTAAATTAAAATAAATTATGAATAATAAGTCTCCATGTACCTTAATTAGCTTTAACTGTAAGTCGGTTGCTCGCTCGGTGGACTATGTCAGATTGTTATGTAAGAAGGCGGATATTCTGGCCTTGCAGGAAACCTGGCTTTTTTTCCACAGTTTATCATTTCTAGGAAGCATTGACGATGATTTTGAATACACGGGTTCGTCAGGTATGGACACCTCCGCAGATTTGATACAAGGAAGGCCTTATGGCGGGGTCGCACTTCTATGGAGAAAGAACGCGTTTGATTCGGTCTCTGTGGTTCAATGTACGAGTACTCGTCTCACAGCAATCAATGTAAAGGTTCGTAACCGGTCATTCTTAGTTTTCTCAGTTTACATGCCGGTGAACGCGGCTGACAATTTAATAGAATTCACTGATTGTTTAAGTGAGATGAGTGCGATTGTGGAAAATAGTCAGGTGTCCTCTGTCTTCATGTTAGGTGACTATAATGCCCACCCTGATACTCTATTTGGCCGAGAAATGTTAAAATTTTGTGACGATCAAATGTGGCTTTGCGCTGACATAGCAAAGCTAGGCGTAAACTCTGACACATTCACGTTTATTAGCGATGCACACGGTAGTACTCGCTGGCTCGACCACTGTCTGGTTACTGAAGCAGCGGGGCTATCGGTGACTGACGTAGTGGTACATTATGGGACGGCTTGGTCGGATCACCTAGCTTTGCAAATAAATTGTGACATAAATGTCTTAAGACCCCAGTATGCGCCTAGGAAACCTGTGTGTGACAAAATTCGATGGGGTTTTAGAAATGCAGCACAAGTTGAAAAGTATCTTAGTATATGTAACGAGAGGCTACGCATTATAGACTTTCCGCATGAACTTTCAGACTGTTGCGACAAATTATGTAATGACGTTAAACACAGAGCCACAATTGACCGGCTATATATGGATATTGTTGACTCGTTGAGGTTTGCAGCTGTGGAGAGTCGTTGTGAGACACCTAAACGGAAGCGTGGTCTGGTTGGATGGAATAAACATGTTTATCGGGCACATAGGGAAGCCAGGCACCACTTTCAGTGTTGGCTAATGTATGGGAAACCAGCTAGTGGGCCTTATTACACTCGTATGATGGATACGAAACGTATATTTAAATCAAGACTGAAATGGTGCCAGGATAATGCCGAACAGATAAAGATGGATATTCTGGCTGAGCAGCACACTAAGAAGGACTTCCGCAACTTCTGGAAACAGACTAATAACCTCAACCCCAAAATGTGCGCTCCTCTCAATGTCAATGGTGTAAGTGAACCTGGTAAAATAGCTAATATGTTTAAAAATACCTTTTTAGTTGAACCACTTCACCTTGCCGCATCCACAGAGCAGGCAAGTTTGAGGAGCTCTGCGGAGCCGCTTATTTCGTTTTCGGCGGGTGAGGTCGCCTCAGTCATACGGAGTATGACTAAGGGGAAATCACCAGGGCACGATAGTATAAGTATTGAGCACCTTAAGCATGCCGGAGCCCATCTGCCGCGCTTATTGTCTATGTTTTATACGATATGTATCAGGCATTCTTATTTACCGGACGAGTGTATGAAGACGGTGGTGGTGCCGATAGTCAAAAATAAAACTGGTGATCACTCTGACAGTTCTAACTATAGACCCATAACATTAGCTACTACGATTGCCAAGGTGCTGGACAGTCTGCTTGATCGACAGCTTAGTAAGCATATAAAATTGCATGACGCCCAATTTGGCTTTCAGCCGGGGCTGTCAACTGATGCAGCTATCTTAAGTCTCAAGCATACTGTCCGGTACTATACGGACAGAAAAACACCAGTTTATGCCTGTTTCTTGGATTTGTCCAAGGCTTTTGATATGGTGTCATATGATCTTCTTTGGCAGAAACTAAGATCCGAAACTGAGCTGCCGGAGCAGGTTATAGGTATTTTTGATTATTGGTACAAGAACCAGGTAAACGTTGTGAGGTGGGCTGATGCCCTGTCAGACGAGTACAGGTTGAAGTGTGGGGTGAGGCAAGGGGGGTTGACGTCTCCTCGACTCTTCAATGTGTATATAAATGCCCTCATAGAGGACCTCAGCAGTACCAGGGTTGGCTGTTGTGTGGCGGGGGACATGGTCAACAACATTAGCTACGCTGACGACATGGTGCTGCTGGGGCCCTCTGTCTGTGCTGTGAACAGGTTGCTAGGCAAGTGTGAGAGGTACGCGGTGGCCCATGGACTTAGGTACAATACGAGTAAGAGCGAGGTGCTCGTATTTCAAACACGCGGTCAGAGAGTGGACAGATGCCCTGACGTCGTTCTTAATGGCGTCCCTTTGAAGAGAACTACAAAGTTTAAGTACCTGGGTCACTGGGTCACGGAGTGCCTTTCGGACGACCTTGACATTGAGAGGGAGCGTAGGGCGTTGGCTGTTCGGGGTAACATGTTGGCCCGCAGGTTCGCGCGTTGCACGAATGAGGTTAAAATTACCTTATTTAAGGCGTACTGCCAGTCTTTATATTCGTGCAGCCTGTGGGTGGACTATACTCATAGGGCAGTTAGCGCCTTACGAGTACAGTATAATAATACGCTCAGGATGCTGTTGGGACTGCCTAGATATTGCAGTGCATCAGGCATGTTTGCGGAAGCGCGGGTGGACGGTTTTCACGCACTTATCCGAAAGCGAGTTGCCTCAATAATGTGCCGCATACGTGGGAGTGACAACAGCATTCTGCGTGTCATTGCCAGTAGCTTAGACTGTCCCATTGCCAAGCATTGGAACAGTCTACATGTCAACATCTAATAAAAAAAAAAATAATAATAATAATAATAGATAGTGTATAATGATTTTATTGTATGTGTATTAATTAATTATTATTTTTATTGAAAATTTGCAAATGAATTAATTTTATTGTAATGTTATTATTATTATTTTTATTGACATTTGACATTTAATTTTAGTGTAATTTTGTTTTATTTTTGTTTTGTTATTATAAAATGTTCTAAAATGCTATGGATCATGGTTATCTGGAAATAAATGACTATTTAATTTAATTTAATTTCACGTGACAGAGCTAATAAATATAACCAAGATAATAAAAAAATACCACAGCATGCAGCTGTGGTATTTTTACAGATACATTATACATTTCTAAGTTTTGCATTTGCAAATATTTATATGTATAGATGTATATTTAATGATTCTGACTCTTAGAGACCCTATGTCACTTTTATATTGTAGTTTAGTTCACGCATGTAACATACAAGCACAGAATATTGTTTCTCGCCAGACCAAACATGCCTAGTTTTTAGGGTTCCGTAGTCAACTAGGAACCCTTATAGTTTCGCCATGTCTGCCCGTCCGTCCGTCCGCGGATAATCTCAGTGACCGTTAGCACTAGAAAGCTGAAATTTGGTACTAATATGTATATCAATCACGTTGACAAAGTGGTAAAATAAAAAGTGGAATTTTTTATTTTATTAGGGTATACGTAAAGTGGGGAGTGATTTTTTTTTTCATTTCAACCCTAAGGTGTGATATATTGTTGGATAGGTATTTAAAAATGAATAGGAGTTTCCTAAAATCATTTTTCGATAATGTAAATATTTTTGGAAATAATCGCTCCAGAAGTAAAAAAATATGCGTCCCCCCCCCTCTAACTTTTGAACCATAAGTTTTAAAAATATAAAAAAAATTTCAAAAGTAGAACTTAATAAAAACTTTCTAGGAAAATTATTTTGAACTTGATAGGATGAATAGTTTTTGAAAAAAAAATACAAAATAATTTCTGAACTAAGTTTGTAATTTAACCGTATAAGCAGGTGTTTATTGTACCTGTAATTTCTACAAAATTACAATGAAATGACGTGCTTTCTAATAAAGTAAAAACGGTGAAAATCGGTTCACGCAATAAAGAATTATCCCATAAAAATCATCTTCCATACTTTAAGCTCGCGCGCAATAGTTTACTTAATTTGCCGATAGATGTCGCTGTACGTGGAACTCTCATATCATATCCTACATGGCGGTGTTATTAACTCTTAAGTGGGGACACTTACTGTGACGGACGGAATACTACGGAACCCTACACTGAGCGTGGCCCGACACGCTCTTGGCCTTTTTGGCGGTTTTTATTAATTAATAAAGCCCGCTAGCTTCAACATGTCAATGTGCTGCAAACTCTCCTGATTTATCTGGAGATTATCTGATTTTTAGCATTGTCTCCTGATCTACTGCTTTATTTATAGAATTGTGTAAAATCTCCTGATTTTTGACTTTAAGTTAAATTTGTACTTACTTTGTGGTTTAGTTAGGTTGGCGTAGGTTAATTTCTTTGGCATTGCTATACAATCGAACGAATGGAAAATAATTTCGTTGTTTCGACTATTTGTTATCTGTGAAGTCTGAGTATTTTCGCGCCCTCCGTCTGACTGTCACTAGAGGTGGGTAGTGAGTAAAAAGTCAAGAGTAAATACCGAGTAAATATTCAGCTTAGCTCCTGCTAAACTGGGTGCTTTGGATAAATACTTAGTAAATACTCAGTATTTACTCACCCCTACCCATCTCTAACTGTCACTGTCATTAGTGTCACCCTTTTCAAGTTTACATTAGTACTCTTTATAGTTTGAATTCTTCGTTTATAGTTTGAATTCTTCGGTGAAAAGTTGAAAACGTGTGTTTAGAGTCCGCAAAGCAATTTTTTTTTCACCTCACTGGCTCAGAAAGCTCTTTTTTATTCTTTAAAAACAGATAGCAAAACTGCATTTTATTCACAAAGGTGCAAAGAATATTTGAAATTCGAACGTGATATTAGTCACTTTTTTAAACATAATAACATGTAAAGGCCACTCCAGACAGGACAATCTTCGCCCATCTGATTAAATTGTCTGATCAAATCAGGTGCTGTGGACGCAAAAATTATTTTATATTTAATTGTATTCAATTAAAAACATTTAGTGTAAACAATTTTGTTTCATGATTTTACTATAAAACGCTTTAAATCTTTCAAGAAATATTATTTTGGTCGATCCATTTTAATTGATGAACTACCTGTCTCAGAATAATTCGAAAATTGTGCATTGTTTTTGTTTTATCTGTGACATGTAACTTTTTAGTTTTTAATTTTAAAAAGTTAGTTTTGTTTACTTATATATTTAAGTTTCAGATTGCGTTTTTTATTATTTATTAATGTAATATCTGCCATCACCTTTCAATAATAGTACATTATTTACCAAGGACTGTAAAAAAAAGAAAGCCCGAAATCGCAGGTATTTGTAACCCGAGCCGCAGGCGAGGGTTGTAAATGTGCGATAGAGGGCTTTCTTTTTTACTGCCCGTGGTGAGTACACAATTTTACGTCTCCACCTGGCCATAATGCGAGTTTTACCGTACGCGTAGCGTGCGATAAAACTCACATTATGGCCAGGTGTGACGTAAATGTATTAAATCAACGCAAAGACCCGCTGAGATATTTATGTAGGTACTTACGACAGGTCTAATACATTTTTCGTGATATATGTGACTTTTAGGTTATGTAGAGTTTTGTATCGAATTATCATTTCAAGTTCTGTCTTTCAGTGTAAAATCGAATAATTGAAGCGAAAACTAGTGCTAAATGAAGTCCAAGATCGTTTGTTGTATGGGAGCAAGTGCTGCATATTGTCACAAAGTAAGAAAACACTACAATTTAACAGGTTTAAGCACCAAGCATCCCGCTACCTACAACAGACTTTTATCAAGCCTTTGAAATATTTTCCTTTATGTACCTACCTAAGCTATGTATAAAATAAATAAACACCAAAACCTCACGTGCGTGTATTCATTATTCAATTATACAATTCGTACATTAGATTAAATAAGTGCCTACCTAAAATAGTCGTCAAACGAATTGATAAAAGGAAATCATAATAAATAAGTAGGAGTATACTGAGTGATATAATATATGTAAATTAACATGACTCTCTTATTCATACAGATAATGATGCTAATCCTGTTCCATTATAAACTGAAAAGTTGTATTTTCCGGTAGATATAGGTAGTTACTCGTTTCCCTCGACTGGCCTTATGATTTTAGCAATCATTGTAAGTATCAATGTTTCATTCCTTCCTGGATGTCAACTATTGTATTTTGACCGCATAATCTTCTGTCATTTTTATGTTATTAGGGTTCCGTAGTCAACTAGGAACCCTTATAGTTTCGCCATGTCTGCCCGTCCGTCCGTCCGTCCGCGGATAATCTCAGTGACCGTTAGCACTAGAAAGCTGAAATTTGGTACTAATATGTATATCAATCCCGCCGACAAAGTGGTAAAATAAAAAGTGGAAAAAAATGTTTTATTAGGGGAGGTCCCCTATACGTAAAGTGGGGAGTGATTTTTTTTTCATTTCAACCCTAACGTGTGATATATTGTTGGATAGGTATTTAAAAATGAATAGGGGTTTACTAAAATCATTTTTTGATTATGTAAATATTTTCGGAAATAATCGCTCCGGAAGTTAAAAAAAATGTGTCCCCCGCCCTCTAACTTTTGAACCATAAGTTTTAAAAATATGAAAAAAATCTCAAAAGTAGAACTTTATAAAAACTTTCTAGGAAAATTATTTTGAACTTGATAGGTTGAATAGCTTTCCAAAAAAATTACAAAATTATTTCTGAACTAAGTCTGTAATTTAACCGTATAAGCAGGTGTTTATTGTACCTGTAATTTCTTCAAAATCACAATGAAATGACGTGCTTTCAAATAAAGTAAAAACGGTGAAAATCGGTTCACGCAATAAAGAAGTATCCCATAAAAATCATCTTCCATACTTTAAGCTCGCGCGCAATAGTTTACTTAATTTGCCGATAGATGTCGCTGTACGTGGAACGCTCATATCATATCCTGCATGGTGGTGTTATTTTAACTCTTAAGTGGGGAAACTTACTGTGACGGACGGAAAACTACGGAACCCTACACTGAGCGTCGCCCGACACGCTCTTGGCCGGTTTTTTATTTTAATTTCGTCGCACCTTCTTTTTCATTGTAAAGTCATAAATATTTCAGAATTATCATTTTATTATTCAATTCAGAATTACAATTTTCGAAATGACGTACAAAAGCGCGCGACAAGTGTCCAAAAAATACTAAGTATTGTTTGATGTACATTGCTGCTTTTCTATGGAGCAATGCTGCTGTTCGATTCGCTTAGTGTTGCTATAGTTTTGTTTGATGTACATTGCTACTGCGTTCGTTTGCTGGCCAGGCTATATTTTCCTCGCTTTAGTGAGGTGAAAAGATTTGTGTTACACACGGCTGCAAAGTTATTTTTACGTCTCGTGTGTTAACACTTGCTACGCTTAGGATTCTATTTTTGAACTACTCGCTTCGCTCAGGATTCTATTTTCGAACCACTCGCTTCGCTCGCGGTTCAACCATAGAATCCATTCGCTACCTCGCAGTTCAACCCTAGAATCCATTCGCTAGCTCGTGCTTCAATTCCACACTCGCGGTTAAAATACAACTTTGCACCCTTGTATAACAAATAACTATAGCTTAGTTCAATTAAACTTTAGCGTAAAAGAGTGAGTAGTTTTGTCGGTTGTGTTGTGTTGTTGATCAATTTCATTTGTGCGTGTTGACTGTGTTTGGGTTGTGATTAATAAATACTAATAATTTGCATGGATTGGTTTTTGTGTGGTACGGTGAAGGTTTATCACCATGGCTAGTTCAATAAAAAAAAAGAAGTATTCACAAAAGTTTAAGGAGGAGTGGTTACATCTGGATTCATTTAAAGGGTGGCTTTCTGCGAGTGAAAGTTGTAGTACTAATGCACATTGCAAATGGTGCAGGTGCGAGTTTTCTGGCGCTTCGGGGGGGGGGAGAGAAATCGGAAAACACAACAGTTTGAAAAACACAAAACAACAAAAAAACATACTGAAAATGTCACTAGTTTCAACAATCAGAGGACCTTGAAAGATGTATTTGCAGCTCAATCAACATCAGGATCAACCTTAAAAAGCAAAATAAAAGAGGCGGAAATACATCTGGTTTCTTATACATAGGCTGCTATTTATATATCCGGAAACCGGGATTACAATCTTCTTAAATAGCATATTTGACCTCCATGGTAAAATTTGAACTTTTTTAAGTACTGGCCGGTATATTTTTTCTTTCTTATTAACGCTCGTGTTTTGTTTTTGACGGGTTTTAAATGTCATCTCGCAGCAAGAATGGAACTCACTCGTGAAAATATTCGTGCTATGATTTATTATGATTTTCGGCGTGGTTTAACGCAATAACAGTGCATAGATCAACTAACTTCAACTTTTGGTGATGAAGCCCCATCTAAAACTACTGTGTATCACTGGTTTAGTGAGTTCAATCGTGGACGTAGTATGCTTACGGACGAAGTTAAGGCAGGTCGCCCGAAATCGGTCGTTGTACAACAAAATATCGAGGCTGTGCGAAAACTTATAATGGACGACCGACATGTTACGTACTGCGAGATAGAGGCGACTCTGGGTATTTCTATGACCAGCATTAATAGCATATTACATAATTATTTGGCTGTAAAAAAAATTTGTTCGCGTTGGATACCCCACAACTTAACAAAAGAGCAAAAAGATGCTCGCGTCGAATGGTGCAATAAAATGTTAAAAAAATATAACCGTGGTGACTCAAAAGCCGTTTATAACATCTATACAGGTGACGAATCCACAAAAGCCGTTTATAACATCTATACAGGTGACGAATCCTGGATCTATGCATACGATCCCGAAACGAAGCAACAATCAACGGTATGGGTGTTTCAAAATGAGCCGAACCCTACGAAAGAAAAAGTACATTGAAACAAATGGTGGCCTGCTTCTTCGGTATTAATGGCCATGTAGCTACAGTGCCACTAGAAAACCGTAGAACGGTTAATTCAGAGTGGTACACGACCATTTGCTTACCGGAAGTATTTGAACAAATTCGTAAAACTAACCAGCGACGAAGAATCATTCTTCATCATGACAATGCCAGCTGTCATACGTCACGCGAAACAACTCTATTTTTGGAGGGTCAAAATGTGGAATTAACGGGTCATCCGCCGTACAGCCCTGACTTGGCACCCAACGATTTTTATTTATTTCCAAAAATAAAGAATAAATTACGCGGTCAACGATTTTCGACCGCTGAAGATGCTGTCGACGCATTCAAACAACACGTTATGGAGGTACCTCAGGCGGAGTGGCAGAAGTGCTTTAAAAATTGGTTCACGCGAATGCAAAAGTGCATAGATCATCAAGGGGAATACTTTGAAAAACAATAAAACCATTTTCAGCCGTGTACGTTTGTTTGTTTTTTTGTTTCCGGATATATAAGTAGCAACCCTCATTGAACATAATTTACCGTTCACAGCAATAGAGCATTTGCCAAAACTTTTGTCAGTCATATGTCCAAAGTCGGAGGTTGTAAACAATATTTCGTTGAGCCGGACTAAGGCCACATATATTGCAAAAAATGTTCTCGGTAAATACAGTAAAGAGATGTTAATTGCGAATATGAGGGACGAACAATTTTCACTCATTATTGATGGATGAGTCGACAGATAGGGGTGATGTCAAACACCTGTACCTAGTGGTTAGGCTTATAATAGATAATGAGATCTGCGACTACTTTTATGATCTAATACCTATAGAAGGGGCATCTGCCATAGAGATTTACGAACATCTAGTGAACTCTTTTGACAGAGATTGTATACCATGAAGAACCAATTAAATTGGTTTTGCATCGGACGGAGCAAATAATTTAATGGGTTTTGTTTGTTTTTTTGTTTCCGGATATATAGGTAGCAACCCTCGTATAATTGAACATAATTTACCGTTCACAGCAATAGAGCATTTGCCAAAACTTTTGTCAGTCATATGTCCAAAGTCGGAGGTTGTAAACAATATTTCGCTGAGCCGGACTAAGGCCACATATATTGCAAAAAATGTTCTCGGTAAATACAGTAAAGAGATGTTAATTGCGAATATGAGGGACGAACAATTTTCACTCATTATTGATGAGTCGACAGATAGGGGTGATGTCAAACACCTGTACCTAGTGGTTAGGCTTATAATAGATAATGAGATCTGCGACTACTTTTATGATCTAATACCTATAGAAGGGGCATCTGCCATAGAGATTTACGAACATCTAGTGAACTCTTTCGACAGAGATTGTATACCATGAAGAACCAATTAAATTGGTTTTCCATCGGACGGAGCAAATAATTTAATGGGTATAAACCACTCCGTCAGCACCCTGATCAAAGAAGCAATACCAGACATATTTATTTTAAAATGCATATGCCATTCTTTTGCTCTTTGTGCATCATATGCATGTCCCAAGTTGCCACAATGATAACTATTTTAGTACATTTCATCACGGCAAACCCAAAACAATAGCATTCAATCTGCTTTTCGATTGGGCCGTTATTTTTCGTATTCGTAATTTGAAATGAAACAAAGAGAATATAATTAACCACTAACCGCTACGTTAATTACCTTATACGTGCACAAATGACGTAAAACTAAGTACATTTTTAAACATTTCACGTGACAGAGCTAATAAATATAACGAAGATAATAAAAAAATACCACAGCATGCAGCTGCACTCGCGCCATTCTTTACTATACGTGTCCAGATCATGCCGCCACCTCCGTCTTGGTCTTACTCTGCCTCGTGATTTTAGAGTTGGGAGACAAAAATCATGTCAATAAAGTGGTTAAAAAGCTTTTGCAGGGAAAACTTGGCGTAGAGCGTGCAGTTTATATGGACAATTTTTATTACTCAATTGAATTGGCGGAACATTTGGTAGATTCTAATACATATGTCACGGGGACTCTACGCAGTAATAGGAAGGGTAACCTAATCGAACTATTAAAAATATCAATGTTTAGTGACAGTGGCATATGAAAGAAAGAAAGAAAGAAAATACATTTATTTTAACGCCGCAAAATTGAACATTCTTATCTTAAACTTAGAAACAACACAGGCACAATGAGACGTTAAAATTGGATCCCTACTCAGCTCAGCGTAATGCCGCGGCAAGCCGTGGCGCTGGTTTTCAGTAGGGACCTACTTAACCTAACTTAAAACTAGGTCATAGTGGCGACACATACGCCAACGACACTAAATGTATTACAAAATGGAATGACCGCCGAGAAGTAATAATGATTTCGTTGGAACATGATGGCGAGTGGGAAAATTACACGGGTTCAAATAATGTCACCAAAACAAAACCCAGGGTCGTACTTAATTACAATAAATATATGGGCGGATTCTATAACCACGATCAAATGATGGCTTACTATAACCCCGAGCATAAAACGTTAAGGTGGTACAAGAAATTAGGAGTGCATATATTTAGCACACTATTATGCAATGCGCACACCCTTTATAATAGATATGGCGAGAAACCAATGCCCTTATTCGATTTTAGGCAAATGGTTATTCGGGCATTGGTTTCGAGCCAACAGAGGTCTAATAGTCTCCCTTCTACTCTTGTTGAACGCCACGCATCATTTAAATTACCTCGGGACCCGCGATCAAATAGGCTAAAAAGAAAAAGATGCGTGGTTTGTTGACCAACAAAAAAAAAGAGTAGACACGGGGGACTATTGTCTTAAGTGCCCAAAACAGCCAGGATTATGTCAGGGCCACTCAGGGCTTATGCTTCGTTATATATCATAAAAGGGCAACATAAGTATTTTAGTTAAGTAAATATATTATGTATAGCTATTTTGTACATTCATACATATATAATATTGTTTAATATGTAAATATTTGTACCTGTGTTATAATTAATATAAGATCAAACGAACATACCAAGTGAAGTTCGATCGATATTATTATAAGTACGCTTTATTCGAAGATATAAAAACAACATGTAGTACTTTTCAATGTACTGGCAACTTCGCACTTGTTAAGGATAGAAAAAAAACGGAATTCCCTTTCCTGTAGGTCAGCCCTTGCTGCGCGCCATCATTATTTCAGAGAGAGTGCCCACAGTACAAAATTTTCTTATCGGGTTAAGAACAGGGTGGATGAGACTTTATATCTTCGAATAAAGCGTACTTATATAATATCGATCGAACTTCACTTGCGAAGTTCGTTTGATCTTATTTATATTATATTACGTCGCTTTATTCTTCGGATATAAAGACAAGATGTAGATGTTCAGAGATGAAAATTTTGTAGTTCAGTCAAAATACAGATATAGTAGAAATAGGTTTTTATTTTTATATTATTATTATAAATAATCAATCTTAATTAACTCATGATTATACAGATTATGGCAAATTGTAACAATCTTTACTTTTAACATAAATCAACCTACTTAGGTTTCAGCATTACCACTGATCTAGCAAAATTACCCTGAATTTGATTTATCGGGCGATTGTAGAATTTTGCAAATGTTTCTGATGAGATGAACTAGACCAACCAGCAGCCTTCCTAATGGTGTCTAGAGAAATGCCAGAGGCCCACGCTGCAGGCGTGGCAGCATGCCGTGTGCTATGCGCGCTGAAGGTTGCCACGTCTACGCCGCTTGCGCCTAGTACTTGCTTAATCCATCTGCTGATTGATTGAGCAGAGGCTGGCCTGTGCGGTCTCTAGTATGTTAATATCAATTTACTATCAGCTGACTCGAGTCTTAAATTATTAGTTACGAATATATAGTTGTGATATATGTATAGGTGGAAATGCATAAAAGTGTAAGTCACTCCAGTCTAATGTAAATGCGTCAACTGTAAAAGCGTCAGGATCGGGTTTCCATGAATCGCAGACGCCGCATGCCAATCCCAACATGGAGGAGGGCATGCGCCGTCGCGATGCGCCTTATTCGAAAGTATGATGAAATACGTGTTAGTACCTACTAACTCTGTTAAAATAATATACTTTTTTTAACAAAACTCCTGTAAAAAAAATTGAAATCAAGTTTAACTGTCATAAATTAAAACGAAATTTCCGAAAATTGAAAATTTCAACTACGATGAAGTAAATAGTTAATTTAATACATGTGTATTGTAACCATATAATATCCTTATCCTATAAAATCCTTTAATACTAGTACAAACATATTTTTTCTACTCCTGTACTTTTATCTGTCATTTATACACCACACCAGGTCGTTAACACCTTTATAAGAACATAGATAATACACTCGATGAAAAGTCTATCTAGTCTATTCCCCAAAATAACACTTGTTCTATAAAAGCGTCAAAATAGTATCGCGGAATCGCGTGCAAACACGGCTATTAATATAAAATAAATTACTGCCAACCTAAGAAACCTAAATAAACGCAGCGTTTTTAGAAAAAAAAACTTTAAAAAAGAAAAAATTATAAGAACCACAGACCTACTTCGTAGTTTTTTACGTTTCCCGTTCGTTTGTTGGGGCGAATTGCAAACTTTGAAAGTAATTTAGGTATTTTTACTAATCTCTGTAGCTCTTTAATAATTGATTAAATAACGACGAATGTTAGTATTATTGAAAAATAGTGTTTTAAAAGGTAAAAATTAAATGATTGTTGATTATGTTGACAAAATAACTGCGATATCCATGAAGATTTCAATTTCGCATTTTATGTAAAAGTAAGTGTATTCGTAGAAAAAGTATTGTATGCAACGTCGTATAAGTAGGTAAAAAAATGTTCGTGGCGTTTTTCTTAACAATTTTCGCCTACGGCTCAAATTGTTACCCACGCCACTCACCTTTTTTGACCCCTCTTATACAACTGTTGCATAAACTACTATTATACTTACTTCACTGGCTCAGTGACCCAAAACGGATCTTGGCCTCTGACACAAGAGACCGCCACTCTGCCCTATTCTGCGCCACTTCACGCCAGTCCGGTACTCCAAGGGCGGATATATCTTTCAGGGCTTCGTCGCTCCAGCGGTATCTGGGGCGTCCAGACGGACGCTTTCCACCCGGGTGCCCCACATACGCCCTTCTCACAGCTCGATCCTCTCCCATCCTCTCCAGGTGTCCAAGCCAGCGGAGTCGTGTGGCTTTGATTTCGCCAATTATTTTGGGCATAGCGACTAGCTCCTCTAGTTCCTTATTCTTCCTACGCCTCCAGCATCCATCTTCGCCCCTGATAGGTCCCAGAATTTTCCTCTCTGCCACTAAGAGCTTGCTCTCTTCTTTCTGTGTCTTCTCACTCTTTAATGTCCAAGCTTCACACCCATACATTAAGATTGGTCTGATTACTGTCTTGTATACTCGAATCTTAGTCGGTTTACTGATAAGCTTGGACACCAGAACTCGATGAAGCGGTTAGAGTTAAGGTTAGAGCCTCCGACCCCCAGCACCCGTTGTCTCAAACGCGAGAGGCATGAAATAATAATTGGGCTCAAGGGTACAGTACTTGCCCCGCTTTCTAACCGCCGCTAACTCCGCTGCAGCTCCAGCCGTTTGAACCGTTCGCCCGAGGTGTGAGGCGGCGAAAGTGCTGACGCACGTGGCGTCCCAAAGGAGGCACTTACCCTTCTGCCATGGCACCAGCGTTAGTCCGTCCGGCCTTTTGCCATCAGTGCGACAGAGGCCTGGTGGTTCCAGCACGCACGGGATGTTGGCGGACACTAAGGCTCTTCTAACGATGTCATTAAGAGCGTGGTGTCGAGGAAATCTCCCTGAGAGGCCTGAGAGGCCGTTCGCTTCCACCATGGACCCGCAGATGCATTTATGAGGTACACAAACATCGCAGCCACGGCGGAGAGCTACTGCCACGCGCATCGAGTCACTGTCGAGGAGTGTTCCCAGATGAGGGGCAGGCAAAGCCTGCAACCACGCTCCCGCTTCTGTCCTCGACACCGACTTGAGCCTTGCCAGATCCACACCCGAGGCAGTACTCATGAGACGTGCGAGTGTGTTCTTAGCTCCAACATCATCCCACGCTCTCTGCACTCGCGGAGCCTCGGGTACGGACGCGTTCGGGCAAATGTTTGTCCATTTTGCCAGCGCATCATCGTCAAACGGAATGACAACCATGTATCCATTAGAATTTAATATTTCAGAGACTAGGCTGCGAACTCCATGTGCCGATGCGAGAAACGCTGGCAAACCCACATCTGCCGCGCGCTGCAACCCCAAGCCCCCGTGACGTATGGGCAAAGATGCCTGACTTCACTGGTCATCTGAAAGGGACACATTCAAAATTAATTCCGTCGCATCCCTTAGAGCGTCGTCAAAAGAACACACCTCAGCAGGACACATCCATGTCGGGGTGGTTCTTAAGAGGTAGGTTATCTTTGGAACCGCGAAACACATCCTAAGCAGAATCAGAGCGACATGGGATCCAATGTTTTCGAGACGCTTCCGGGCGAGCAACAGAAGCCGCCTCCTAGTCTCAATAGCCTCTGGAATGGCCTCAGGGAAAGTTGGAGAACCTAGAAGGTAAAACGTGCCACGTGATAGTTCTTTCAGACCAGGAAGCAAAGAGCTGAAACAAGACAACACAGAAGAAGAAGAAGAATTGGGTCCACAGCAGTAAAACTCACACTTCGCCGCATTCACCTCCAGTCCCATCGCCCTGAGACGGGGGAGTAAAATAGCTAAGTCTTGCTCTAAAACCTCAGGCTTTCCCCCTATAGTCCCGTCATCCAAGTACCATATATTAAGGGGTGACTTCAAGGACGATATACACTTATGAATAGCGAGACTGAAGGTAAGCGGCCCGAGTGGATCTCCCTGCTGCGCACCCACTTGAGAAGGAATTAGGGAGTTGTTGTAGAAGTAGTTGGACGGAGAGCGATAAACCTGGTACAGAAAAGGGTACAAAGATGGTATATTCCCCTCGACCTCAGTCAACAAAACATCCCTCTCCACTGTATTGAACGCGTTTTTTACGTCTAATTTAATGCAGTCTGCGTTCCCCGAATCTGCTGCAATCGTTCGTGCGGCATGTATAGCGGCCTCACACCCCCTTTGTGTACCGAAACCTAACTGATACGGCTGGAGATACCCAGCCATGCGGTCCCTAACCGCGCGGCACCCCAGTTTAGCTAACAAACGCCGAAAAGTGCAACCCACTGCAATTGGCCGTATGCCTCCCTCCTTTTTAGTCAAAGCGCACAGAGACGCGCCATATAAATATGGACAAACTTCAGGATTTAGTTGGCCACTAAGTAAAAAGTTACACAACTTGGCGAGACTTTCAAGCAATCGTTGTCCGTTGTCGCCCGCGGAACTCGAAGTCAACTCTTTCAAATGGGCTGGCCGAATTCCGTCTAAACCTGAAGCTGAACCATTGTAGAATGTTCCTAATGCCTGGACTACCTCCTCCAAATTTACTGTTAAAGGTTGGAAAGAGCGATTCGGCTCCCGAGGAAAACTTAGAGGGCGGGAAGGGGGCGGGTGCTTCGTCTGCAGGGAAGCGATTATCAATTAATTTGATATTAAGCTTGTTGATAGATGCTGAAGCATGAGCATGTTTTTGCTACAGAACGGTGTCAAAATTATACCATAAATGAATTGGGTATCCTCGATTTATACGAAAACGATACCAAACTTGGCCTATTACCTTAACTGATGTAGATATCAAGATATATGTAGTTGAGAGCCTCCCCCTCAAAGAAGTTACATCAAAAATCTTGGTGGCTCCACTTCTCAAATCCATCCTTGGATCCTAAGGAATAATCAGGCCGAAGGAAATCCTTTGTTCACGAAAAGCCGTATTTGACCTTTTTATGGCTTGTGCACGCAACTATTTTAATGTATAAATGAAATCGGTCAATTCGTATAGAAAATTTCATAAAAATTGACCCGTTTTCAAGAAATCAATAATCAAGGCTTAATTTTTACCTTTGTATGTTTTTTTAGGGAATCAACAGTAACGATGAAATGGAAGTAATAGTGACGAAGCAAAATTCGGAAGATACAAATGAAAAACATATCATGGATTCTGCCTTGGATAGTGGCATAGTTCTACCTGACACCGGCGTGCCTAACAATGAAAATGAAAAAAAAAATAACTCTCTCATTGAAAGCCTTATCCTCGTCCAGCTATATACAGGGTGGAAAGATAAGTCGGGCCCTGGAGTAAAACTACCTTAAAACGTTGAGATAGCTCAATTCACTGAAAGGAAACACTCATTAATTTGTTTAAAGGGACATAACTGCATTTACAAATTTTTGGAAAAGAGTACAGTTTTCAAAAAAGTATTTATTTTGTAATTTTTGCCATAAATATTTTTTATGACAATTGATGCCAATCGATCCTGTTTCCAACGAGGATAAAACTTCTAAATACCAACCAAGTTTAAGGCACAAGAGAACCCATAAATAATAATATTAATATTTTTCATACAATTAGTATCGAAAAAAGTGAAAATTAAGAAAATAACTGTGAATGCAGTTTTAGTTTTTAGGAAAAATAAAAGAATGTTTCCTTTGAGCGAATTGAGCTTTCTCAAGGTTTTAAGGTAGTTTCCCTCCAGGGCCCGACTTATCTTTCCACCCTGTATATGTACGTTGGCACAAAACCAAGAAACCATTTTGGTAAAGCTGACTGAAGTCGATACTGTTATGGAAGAATTTATGAAACGTTATTTTAATCAGCGACTAGTGCTTGAAGAAATTGGGTTTGAATAAATTAACACCAAAACAAAACAGCTCTTAAAACTTCGAAGAAGGACTGTCCACGGTATGTGGTGTCGGAAAAAATCGTGGAAAGAATAATGCATATTCACTATCAGATGTCATGTTCACTAGACATTTTCTAAATAAATAGCTCTTGGGCAGGTGAATCACGAAGTGACAAAGAAAAAAAAAGTTTCAAATCCTTTAATAATACGATCAAATTTTTCTTCACGCTGATTAATTACTCAGACAAGGCATTTACTATGCAAGACTGCGAAGAGTTCTTGAAAGAAATTCTACGGAACTCCAAATAGTCCAATAAACGCAGCAAAGCAACACACAGTGATTCCGTCGTAGGCCGTAAATCAAAAAACCGGCCAAGAGCGTGTCGGGCCACGCTCAGTGTAGGGTTCCGTAGTTTTCCGTCCGTCACAGTAAGTGTCCCCACTTAAGAGTTAAAATAACACCGCCATGTAGGATATTATATGAGCGTTCCACGTACAGCGACATCTATCGGCAAATTAAGTAAACTATTGCGCGCGAGCTTAAAGTATGGAAGATGATTTTTATGGTATAATGGTATAATTCTTTATTGCGTGAACCGATTTTCACCGTTTTTACTTTATTTGAAAGCACGTCATTTCACTGTGATTTTGTAGAAATTACAAGTACAATAAACACCTGCTTATACGCTTAAATTACAAACTTAGTTCATAAATTATTTTGTAATTTTTTTTCAAAAACTAAGTATTCAACCTATCAAGTTCAAAATAATTTTCCTAGAAACTTTTTATAAAGTTCTACTTTTGAGATTTTTTTCATATTTTTAAAACTTATGGTTCAAAAGTTAGAGGGGGGGGACACATTTTTTTTTACTTCTGGAGCGATTATTTCCGTAAATATTTACATTATCAAAAAATGATTTTAGTAAACCCCGATTCATTTTTAAATACCTATCCAACAATATATCACACGTTAGGGTTGAAATGAAAAAAAAAATCACTCCCCACTTTACGTATAGGGGAGGTACCCTAATAAAAAAAAAATCCACTTTTTATTTTACCACTTTGTCGACGTGATTGATATACATATTAGTACCAAATTTCAGCTTTCTAGTGCTAACGGTCACTGAGATTATCCGCGGACGGACGGACGGACAGACGGACGGGCAGACATGGCGAAACTATAAGGGTTCCTGGTTGACTACTGTTACGGACAGCCTAGATCCCTACCTAAATAAATTGTATTCTACCTAGTTAGTAATAAGGTGTCTAGGTAAGGTGATAAATAAGTGGTACACACAGGTCAACTTTATTAAAGTAAAACTAGATTGATTAATGTCTGTGCAGAAACAAGACTTGTTTGTACCGCTGAAAAGCAGTATGTGTGCCCTCTGTGATGGTACGCGCCCGACTGAGGGCGGGCAGAGGGGGAGCGGCGTACTTCTTTGGTGTCGTCCGCTGCTCCTCTTATGATGGGGGCAGGGGTTGGAGTGCCCGCATTTCTGCTATGACTCCTGTGTCATGTCGCATCCCACTGCGGTGGGATGGTCGCTCGCCGTCATTTTGGGGACGACTTGACGTCTGGTGTGGCTGCGGCGGGCCCGATGGCCCTGCCGCAGCGATGGTGTCAGGTGCGGTCCGCGGCGGGCCCGATGGCCCAGCCGCGGTGATGTCATCTGCTTCGTGTCTTGGCCCTGGCGTGCCGCGGCGGGCCCGATGGCCCAGCCGCGGCGGCGGTGTCCGCGGCGGGCCCGGTGGCCCAGCCGCGGTGATGTCATCTGCTTCGACGCGAGTCCCGGTGTGCCGCGGCGGGCCCGATGGCCCAGCCGTGGCGGCGGTGTCCGCGGCGGGCCCGATGGCCCAGCCGCGGTGATGTCATCTGCTTCTAGTCCCGGCGAGCCGCGGCGGGCCCGATGGCCCAGCCGCGGCGGCGGTGACCGCGGCGGGCCCGCTGGCCCAGCCGCGGTGCTGGCGTCTGCTGCTATCCGAGGTGTAGCAGGGCCCGTGGTAGAGCCCGGGCCCTGCGCTCGGGAGGCCTGATGTAGTGGGGCGCGATGTTCTGGAGATGTTCGTAGCCAGAGTTGTCCGCGCGGTCAAACATGACCCGCGCGAGTCTGACTACGAACTGCTCCAGGGCCTCCCACTGTAGTTCTTCGGCGATGGTGGCGTTCCTCTTGCGTCTCGGTGCCTTGGTGAGGGTGCGTAGTGCCATCGTCTCTTGTCGTCTTAGCTTCTCCTTGTTTGTCCTGCAACAGAAAGAATACCAGGCAGGTGCGGCATAGGAAAGTCGTGATCGAACGTAAGCTTTGTACAGCCCGAGTTTGGTCCGTACAGGGAGCTTGCTGTTGAACACGGGGTATAATTTCGTGCGGGCGGTCAGGGCTCGGCGGCGTGTCTCCGCGGCGTGCTGCTTCATCGTGAGCCTATTGTCGATGGTGACCCCCAGATATTTCACTGTGGGCGACCATACAAGGGGCTGACCTAAGAGAGAGGGAGGAGGAGGCAGTTTAATTGCATTAGTAATAATAATGGCTTGCGTCTTGCCCACGTTGACTGATAGTCTCCATTTGGAGAGCCAGTCAGGAAGGGCGTCGAGCGTCGGCTGGATCTTCTGGACTGCGTGTGCAATCTTGAACGACGACGTGTAGTAGGCGGCATCGTCCGCGAAGAGGGCGAGTTTGGCGTCGCCAACGACTGGGATGTCGTCGGTGTAGCGGGCGTAGCAGGCCGGTGACAGGCAGCTCCCTTGCGGAACGCCCGCCCTGATGGGGCGTTCGAGGGAGTGGGCGCCCTCCACTTGGACGTGGAAGCGTCGGTCTGCTAGGAAGGATGCCATCGTCCTCACGATGCGTCTGGGAGCTGTGGACAGAGAAAGTTTGTAGATTAGACCCTCGTGCCAGACTCTATCGAAGGCTTTCTCCATGTCTAGAAATACCGCCACGGTGTGTTCCTTCTTGTTGGTGGCTTGTCCCATGTGGTGTAGCACTCGCGTTAGCTGCGTGGTGGTCGAGTGCTGGGCTCTGAACCCGTGTTGCTCCGGCCTAGGAGCGATGTGCGGTGTGAGATGCCGGAGCAGCAACCTCTCGAATACTTTCGAGAGGTTGCTGAGCAGTGTGATGGGCCGATAGTTCTCGGCTTTTCTTCTGTCCTTCCCAGGCTTGGGTAGGACGATGACTCGTCCAGTCTTCCAGGCGGTCGGGAAGTGACCCGAACGCATTATTCCGTTGAACAGGCGTGCCACCGCCGCTAAGGTGTTTAGCGGCAGGTGGCGAAGCGCCATGTTCGGAATGTCGTCCGGGCCGGGCGCCTTCCTCGGGTTGCAGTGGCGCCTGATGGTTGTTTGGACCTGTGAAGGAGAAAAGTAGATCGGGTCATCGTGTGGTTGTATTGGCGTGCTGAGGTATTCCTGCACGCGCTCCACGATGTCGGCCGAGTGTAGGGGGTTTGAGTCGGGGTTCGGTCTGAATTGATGTTCGAGACTGAGGGCGAGAATCTCTGCCCGGTCCCGAGCTCCGTAATTCAGCTTTCCGTCCGCTCCCTCTAGCGGTCGTATCGGCTCCGGTGTAGTGCTGAGTTGCTTGCATAACCTGTGAATAGAGGGTACATTATTAGTTATACTTTCAATGTGCTCTTCCCAGCTTTGGGCGCGATAGTCGCTAAGTTTTTCCCTTAGCAGTCGTTCTAGGCGGTTGAGCTCTGTCTTGACTGACTGAGCCCTTAGCCTTTGCCACTGCTTCCTGTACCAACGCTTTTTCTCCAAGAGGGCCTGTAGTGGCCTGGGGAGAGGTTTGCGCCGATCGGTGTATGGGACCGTGTGCGCTGCTCCGTTGAGGGCTGCCTTGATGTCCTTGGTGATTGTGTCGGTTGCTGCGTCGACTTCTGCTGCGGTAGAGATGGGACCTGTGCGGGGAGTGTTTACCAGAGTTTCTGCGAATGCTTCCCAGTCGTAGCGGCGGCTGGGACCTCTGGTGAGCCTCGTGGTGGGCACGTCGGCGATAGTCAGCAGCACCGGGCGGTGGTCTGACGTGAGATCATACAATACCTCGTGGCGCATGACAGCATTGACTCCGCGAGAGATCGCAAAGTCAATGGTGGTACCCCTGCGCCACCTGTCGTCGAAGTGGTAGTGTGTGGGCTCGTAGGGCCCCTCCGCTGTTAGTTCGAGCTCTTCCACGGCTTCGTAGATGCGCCTGCCCGGCTGTGAGCAGGCGGAGGAATTCCAAGCGGGGTGCTCGGCGTTGAAATCCCCGGCCAGGATGGTCGGCACGGGGGAGTCCACTATGAGCGCCTGGAGGTCGTTGCGGATGTCGGTGGCGTCGCAGTATCCGCAGGGTCTGTAAATAGAGAACAAACGCAGATCATGTCCGACTAGTTTGATATCTACCCCATAGGCGGAGAGGGTAGTCGGCTGCGGCGGCGGGTCCACCAGTTGGTGGACGATCGTCCTCTTCACTAGGACGGCAAGTCCTCTCCATGTGTGTCCGTTGAGAGGGTTCTCCTGGTCTAGGCGATAGACCTGGTATCCGTTGATGTTGAGATGCTGCGAGGGCTTCAGTAGCGTCTCGCAGATGAGCATGATGTCGATGTTCTGGCTGTGGAGAAAATGACGGAGCTCGTTCGTTTTTCCCGTTAGGGAATTCGCGTTCCAATATACAATTCTTAACTCTTTCTCTTTTAGGCCTTAAAAGATCGAGAGTGGCTAGCGAGCAAACTACTTACAGTTGCTGCTGTGGTGGTGAGCCGGCTTGGGCCTAGCCGGACTTGGAGAGTTTGGAGACGGCCTCCGTGAACTGCACCATGGCCGCGGCGAGCGCGGCGGTGATGCTTGTTAGCTGCTGAGCTAACGCGTCCTGCTGGTTGTTTACCGGGTTTGTTGCGAGTGTAGGCTCGCTGCGGGGCCGCTGTGGCCTCTGGGTGCGTGGTTGTTGCTGCTGCTGCTGCTGTTGCCTCCTTTGTCCTCTTGTCCGGGGCCTGGGAGGGTTCCCAGGCGCCATGAGAGAGCCCTGAGCTGAGTCCTCTACCTGGTTCGGCGTGTCCGATGCTCTGGTAGCAGGGCCGCAGCGCTGGCGTTGGCGGCGGGAGTGAGACCTGGTTCCCGCTTGCCAGTTGCGCAGCTCCTGCAGGTAGACCGGGCACTGCTTGTGGTTGGCTGGGTGGTCCCCCCAACAGTTACCACAGAGTGCCGGCTCGTCCTTGGGGTGCATGCAGGCGTGCGACCAGTGGCTGCCTGCGCAACTTACGCAGACGGTTGGTCGGTGGCAGCCGAGTGATGAGTGGCGGAAGCCCTGGCAGCGATGGCATTGCGGGGGCCCGCGTTTGCCTCGCCAGGGCTCCACCCGGATCTTCTCCGTGATGTGGCCGAGCTCGGTGATGTCCATGAAGCCCGGGTTCTCCTTCTCCGTCCCGAACAGCTTCACGAAGAACACGCTGCCTCCTCGTCCTCGACCTATGGAGATAAGCTTCACATGGTCTACCTTGTAACCGAGGGCGGCGCAGCCCTCAGTGATAGACTGCGTGGTGGTACTTGCGGGAAGGCCGCGGATAGCGGCCTTCAGTGGTAGCTGCGACTTCTTCCGGTGCTGGACAAACTTGATGCGTTTGTCCTTCCCGTGTGCCTCCTTCAGGTAGCCGATGACGTCCCTGTATTCCTCCCCGGTCCTGGGGAGGAACATGACGCCGTCGGGAGTCAGCGTCTGAGTCCGGGCCTTGTACCCGAGCTGAGCCTCGATGGTCTTGAGGTGCTGCTCGTAGTCCGGGAATACCTCGACCGAGATCGTGGGCGGTTGGCCCGTGATGGCGGAGGCTCCGGTGTCGGCTTCTGCGGAAAGAGAGGGATCGGTGTTAGCGCTGTGTTTGCGAGATGTGGACGGTTTTGGCGGGGGGGACTTGATGGCTTGCGCGTAGGTGTTTTTCGGTGCGGGGTTGGTGGCCTTCTTCTTCAATCCCGTGGCTGCGGTTGGGGATGCAGCGCTGTCCTTTTCCGCGGCTCGTCCTGATGTCGCTGGCTGCTGGGGTTCCTGTGGGCAGGCAACGGGGTGAGGGGGGGGCCCGTGGGACACGGGGGAAATGCGGTTGCATTCCCGTTTTCCCTCCTGTCCCAGCGGGCTGTCCTCATCTCGTTGTCTCTTCTGAAGGCGCGAGTTGGTATGCGCCTGCAGGGTTGAGAGGAGTGCCGCCTCGAGCGGGTCGAGTGAGTCCTCGGGTAGCAATCCTCGAGTCACTCGCTTGAGTTTCTCAAAGATTGCCACCCAAGAAGCCAGGTCCAACGCGAGGTCGGTCGAGCCGTGGGCCGACTCGAGACGTCGGCGTCGAAGTGGTCTGGCCGGCGTGGTGTTTGCGCCGGCCCGGCGCTGCGGTGGTGGTGGGGGTGGCCTCGCGCCACGTGGTAAATCACCACGTGGTGTTGAGAAAACATCACGTGGTGACTTTTCGCCGTCTCCCTGGTCCATGCCCACGTCCGCGGGCGGCTCGGAGTCGCGGCTGTCCTCGTCATCCGATCCGGACGGGGGCTTCTCCACGGGGTCGTCATCGGTTTCGTTTTCGGATTCGAGATCTGATTCCGAGACCTCCGACCCCGTGTAGCTGCCCCTGGCCGGCAGGCGTCTGCGTGGAGAGCCGCGCTCCGCCTCGCCCTCGGATGCGTTGGCATCAACCAGGGTGTCGGCGTTCACGTTGGCTGCTAGGTCCTCCTCCGGCGGCGTCAGTGTCCTCTTCTTCGGCGGCGTGCGTTGCGTCATGGTGGCCATGTCTGCAGTCGTCAGTGGTCGGCTATGTAATGATAGCACAACAGCGCGGATACGGCTAGGGGGCGTGGTCACTTGAGAGCGAGCTCAGAGCGCGTGCGTTCCCTGCGGTGTCGCGGCGACGACTGTTGTCGTTGTTTGTTAAGTGTTCGGGAGCGGCGTATTTGACTGAATGTTGACCCAAGCAGCCGTAATTACCAAACGACGACCGCGGGCCCCGACTGAGGTGGCAAAGCTTGACCGAAGCGAGAGCCGCGAAAACATTTTGATTTTTCCGGAAAATGCCGCAGCCCACATAGGTCATACATACCTCTAGAGATAGGTTTTCTAGTAAACTATCCAGTAGAAATAGTTTTGTAAGCCTCGGACTTAGGATACCGGAGTTAGAGTAGATAGAAGCTCACTCCCATACAAAATTAACTAATAAGAAAAAGCAACTTTTTAGTTTATTGATATTGTAAAGATAATGTCCTAGATAGACAGATCTTGCAAAGACCTTTCTAACAAGGTATAAATCATCAAAATCCGTCCAGTAGTTTTCGAGATATAAGCAAAAACGTAAATAAATACGCAAACATCCTAAGTCGAGTGCAAGAAGGAGATAGCAATGTAAACAAAGGACTTCTCTGTCTAAAACTTCTAGAGTCTTCGAATGTGTGAAAAAGATAGAGATATCCTTGTCTAAAATATCTAGATTTTTCCATAGCGTAAAAGAGATGAAGGTAGATCTCTCTTTCAGATTGTTCTAGATATTTCCACCCTCGCTATTTTCGAATCATATAAAAGCCGGCACGCACCGCCGTAGCGTTCAGTTCAGTTCAGTTCAGCAAGCAGTTCCAGCAAGAAAAATAAGAAGAAGAAGAGATAATAGTGACCAGTAGTCGACAGTATCAGTATATCAGTGTGCGTACCGGCTTTCTATGTGCCTAGTGTTAAAGTTTAGTGCCTAGCGTACCTAGGGTTCATATGACAGGGTATATGTACCTGTTTATGGACTAAGCGTTATAATATAAGTAAAGTGTTAGTGTCTCAGTTTGTACCTAGTGCTCTTAGGGTAAACGTGCCAGTACTCGGGCAGGGTATATGTACCTGTTCGTGGACTAAGTAGTTCAAGTAAAGTTAGTGACAGTGCGAAGTAGGGTAAATGTGCCTATCCTCGGACAGGGTATATGTACCTGTTCTAGGATATAAGTTGTAAATAGTGTAAATAGCCATAGTTAGCCAAGTGTACCGAGTGATTGTGTTTTAGTAATAAATAAGAATCCAAGTGCAGTGAGTGTTATTACTGAGAGTCCCGTTCCACAGTGGGAGGAATTGGATCCCGAACCAGCGAATGCTCTGTATCCGCATAAATAAATATTTAGACTGTGCTGTCGCTGACGCAGACTGACGCCAGAGAGTAGCCTGGCGGCCACAGTTCTATGGTCCTTCGAGCCGGATCAGGGGATTCAGTGGAACTTGGACTAGTGAAAAGTGGATTCTTATAGTGACTACTGACACTTTGCGTGTGTGTTATTTGTGACATTGTGTTGTGAAATAGTGCTATAAAGTGCCGAGATGGAATCTTCAGGAATAAAAACGAGGTCGCAGTCTGGCCGCACCAGAAAGGAAGAAGGCCGACTAGAAGATACTGCGGAAGGCGTATCTGCGAACGTGGCAGGGGCACCCGGTACCGTGCGCACCCCACAGGATGGGGTCACGGGCGAAGCCGGGCAGCCGTGTCAAGAATCTTCTGCGGGGGTACCTGTAAGAGCTGGAGCCATGGTATCGTCTGGGCCCGCGAAGGTTGTCCATAAGGGACCACCACGTTCCCCGTCGACACTGGAGCGGCGAAGGATCGAGCAAGCGATCAAGAAGCAGCTGCGACACAAGGAAAAGGCGGAGCAACGCCGAGTTGAGCGCGAGCACCTGAGTGGGCGCGCGCAGAACCTGTCTCCGGTTTCGGAAAGAGGGAGTAAGGAGGCCCAGTCAGAGGGCCACCCTAAGGCCACGGAGACACAGAAGTTACCGACTCCATCACCAGGCAAGGTACCGACGGTCAAGTCTCATCCGTCGAGGAAATCGCACGCATCACACGCAAGCAGCCTCCGATCAGCCAAATTGAGAGAGCTCGAACTCAAGCAAATGAGGAAAGAGGTCGAGCTAAAACGGCGAGAGATCGAGTTGGAACGAGAGCTGCTAAGGAAGGAATACGAGCTCAAGAGGGACGAGATACTCGAAGAAACGAGCTCTGGAACTGGAACTGGAACTGACTCATCGTCCGTGGGGTCATCGCGCACAATCAGCCCGGCCAGGGAACGACCGGCTGAACCCGATAGTCGAGTGCACGAGTGGCTGCGCACTATTGAAGACACGCCGCATCATCGAGTGCGCGTAGAGTCGCCGCCCGTACCGTCACGGGTCAGGCGCGCCCAATCGCCGCCGCGTGGGTCGCGTATTGAGGCACGAGCGCCGCCGCCCGTGGAACCGCGTGATCAGCCACCAGGACGACATGAATGGACGCCGTATTCCGAAAACGCCAGACTAAGGTCGTCGGTAGAGCCGCTGCCGAGTGATGCAGCGACAGCGTTCAACAGGCTCGCCGACCAGCTACGGGACGCCGTCAGGACCACACCGCCGAAGCAGTGTTACGAGTTGCCGCCATTCACGGGCAATCCTAACGAATGGCATCACCGATTGCACCAGATGGCATCACCGATTACTGCACAGCAAGGGCAGCACGCAGAGAGAAGCGCGTGTACGCCGGCCGCCACCCCGCGCGGCCTCACCTGCCCCGCAACCTGCCGCCCGCGACGGGTCCGGACATCCGCAGGCGGCCAAACCAACAGAGCCGGAGATCACGTCGAACACGACGGTGGAACAAGTGAACAGCACGTCCAGCGTATTTTTGAAGATGGTACCTGTTACCGTAGAGGGTCCAAAAGGGAAGGTGGATACCTACGCTATGCTTGACGATGGCAGCACAGTGAGTCTGATCCAAGCAGACTTGGCCGAAGCCATAGGAGCCACGGGACCCGAGACGCCGCTGCGCCTGGCAGGGGTAAGCAACATGGAAGCTGTGCCAGAAGTAAGCAGACAAGTCAGAGTTCGCGTACAAGGAAAGGGCCTAGAGACCGCGTATAACCTAGTCTTCACCACAGTGAAGAGACTAGGACTACGAACGCAAAGGATGAGCAAGCAGGTCATGGAGATGGAACATTTCAAGGATATCCAGACTGCCTGCTACGACGAGGCCGTACCGCGACTACTTGTGGGGACAGACCAATGGCCAGTGTTGCTACCTCAGGAGGCGAGAATACGGGGACTGGACGAGCCGGCAGCAGTACTGACAGGGTTAGGTTGGGTGGTCTTCGGAGGTAAGCCACGTATAGTCAACCCACCCGAGAAGCACGTGACGCTACACTGCCGCCAAGAGGATGACGAGCACCTGGACTCTATGTTGCGGGAATATTTCAACATAGACTCGCTCGGCATCAAGAATGTCAAGAAGGTAGATCCAGGGACACAGAGGGCCCTGGATATCTTCGAGAAGTCGGTCAAGAAAATCGACGGACCACGCTACGAAGTGGGACAGCTATGGCGGGACGAGGAGCCACGAATGCCGCCGAGCCTGCACACGGCATTGAATCGACTGCATAGCATCGAGCGCAAGATGGACCGTGACCCGGCATTCGCAGCGAGCTACACCGAGCAAGTAAATAACTTGCTTGCTAAGAAGTATGCTGAGCCGCTGGAGGAGCCGCCAGATAGCAACGTAGCCTGGGTTCTACCGCACTTCGCTGTGACCAACCCCAACAAGCCGGGAAAGATCAGATTGGTCTTCGATGCAGCGTGTCGCAGCCAAGGGAAGTGCCTCAACGATTTTCTACTGGAAGGGCCGGACTTACTACAGTCACTGATCGGGATACTGTTCCGGTTCCGCGAAGGGAAGTTCGCCGTGGTGGCGGACCTACAGGAGATGTTCCTCCAGATCAAGATGAGGAGTGAGGACCAGCCCTCACAAACTTTCGTCTGGAGAGGAGACCACCGAACCGGAAACCCGCAGCTCTACAAGATGAAGAGCATGCTGTTCGGCGCAGCGAGCTCGCCTTTCCTGGCGCACAGCGTTCGCAACAGGAACGCCCAGGACAACGCCGAAGAATTCCCGGATGCTGTAGAGGACATCGTCCGTAACCACTACATGGACGACTACGTGGCAAGCTATCCGGACGAGGAAGAGCTCGTACATCGTGCCACGCAAGTAACATCGTCGCACGCTAAAGGAGGGTTCAAGCTTCGTGGATGGACATCTAACAGTAAGAAGTTACTGCAAGGTATCCCACAAGAGCTGCACGCAAACGCACCGGCGCAGCTAGGGAAGAAGGAAAACAAGATCCTTGGCATGTATTGGAACCCTGAAACGGACGAGCTCGGGTTTAACACGGCCATGATGAGGGTACCGGCCGAGGTACGAGACATGAAGACTACGCCGACGAAGAGGCAAATGCTATCGGCCGTGATGTCCGTGTACGACCCACTGGGGCTGTTAAGTCACTACACAATAACAGCCAAAGTCCAGTTACAAAACTTGTGGGCCAAGAAACTGGACTGGGACTCACCACTGCCAGAAGAGGACAAGCACGACTTCGAAGAATGGTTACGGGCTTTGGACAGCGTTGCAGCACTTCGAATTCCAAGATGCTACTTGTCAACGGGGGCAGCGGCGAGCAAGGAACTACACGTCTTCGTGGACGCCAGCACTAAGGCGTACGCATGCGTGGCTTATTGGAGACTCGTCCAAGAAGATGGGACGGCCCTGGTCAGCATGATCGCCGCCAAAAGTAAGGTGGAGCCAACGAGACAACTCAGCGTGCCACGCATGGAGCTACAGTCAGCGCTCATCGGATCGAGATTGCAGCAGACCATCCGAGAAGAGCACCGCCTTACGCCAGCACGAGTCGTTATGTGGACTGATAGTGGAACAGTACTCCACTGGATTCGCAACGACGCCAAACGCTACAGCGCCTACGTAGCCAACCGCTTAGGAGAGATAGCGGAGCTAACGAAGCCGAGTCAATGGCGCTGGGTACCAACCAAGGAAAATCCGGCAGATGAAGCTACCCGGCCGGATAACAGAAGACAAGTCACCTTCGACAGCCGATGGTATCAAGGACCAGACTTCCTGAAGAGGCCGGAAAACGAATGGCCAAAGGAGATCGATCCAGGAGGGCGACTACGTGATCATCGTGGATGGGAATTTACCACGCAACGTATGGCCGCGAGGGATCGTCACGAAGGTGTACCAGGGACCAGATGGCGCAGTCCGATCAGCCGACGTCCAGACCAAGGGAGACGTGTTCCGGAGACCCGTCACGAAGCTGGCTGTCCTACCGTTGCAACAGGAGCAGCCGCAGGAGCGTCAGCGGGGGCAGAACTGTTACGGACAGCCTAGATCCCTACCTAAATAAATTGTATTCTACCTAGTTAGTAATAAGGTGTCTAGGTAAGGTGATAAATAAGTGGTACACACAGGTCAACTTTATTAAAGTAAAACTAGATTGATTAATGTCTGTGCAGAAACAAGACTTGTTTGTACCGCTGAAAAGCAGTATGTGTGCCCTCTGTGATGGTACGCGCCCGACTGAGGGCGGGCAGAGGGGGAGCGGCGTATTTGACTGAATGTTGACCCAAGCAGCCGTAATTACCAAACGACGACCGCGGGCCCCGACTGAGGTGGCAAAGCTTGACCGAAGCGAGAGCCGCGAAAACATTTTGATTTTTCCGGAAAATGCCGCAGCCCACATAGGTCATACATACCTCTAGAGATAGGTTTTCTAGTAAACTATCCAGTAGAAATAGTTTTGTAAGCCTCGGACTTAGGATACCGGAGTTAGAGTAGATAGAAGCTCACTCCCATACAAAATTAACTAATAAGAAAAAGCAACTTTTTAGTTTATTGATATTCTGTAAAGATAATGTCCTAGATAGACAGATCTTGCAAAGACCTTTCTAACAAGGTATAAATCATCAAAATCCGTCCAGTAGTTTTCGAGATATAAGCAAAAACGTAAATAAATACGCAAACATCCTAAGTCGAGTGCAAGAAGGAGATAGCAATGTAAACAAAGGACTTCTCTGTCTAAAACTTCTAGAGTCTTCGAATGTGTGAAAAAGATAGAGATATCCTTGTCTAAAATATCTAGATTTTTCCATAGCGTAAAAGAGATGAAGGTAGATCTCTCTTTCAGATTGTTCTAGATATTTCCACCCTCGCTATTTTCGAATCATATAAAAGCCGGCACGCACCGCCGTAGCGTTCAGTTCAGTTCAGTTCAGCAAGCAGTTCCAGCAAGAAAAATAAGAAGAAGAAGAGATAATAGTGACCAGTAGTCGACAGTATCAGTATATCAGTGTGCGTACCGGCTTTCTATGTGCCTAGTGTTAAAGTTTAGTGCCTAGCGTACCTAGGGTTCATATGACAGGGTATATGTACCTGTTTATGGACTAAGCGTTATAATATAAGTAAAGTGTTAGTGTCTCAGTTTGTACCTAGTGCTCTTAGGGTAAACGTGCCAGTACTCGGGCAGGGTATATGTACCTGTTCGTGGACTAAGTAGTTCAAGTAAAGTTAGTGACAGTGCGAAGTAGGGTAAATGTGCCTATCCTCGGACAGGGTATATGTACCTGTTCTAGGATATAAGTTGTAAATAGTGTACATAGCCATAGTTAGCCAAGTGTACCGAGTGATTGTGTTTTAGTAATAAATAAGAATCCAAGTGCAGTGAGTGTTATTACTGAGAGTCCCGTTCCACAGTGGGAGGAATTGGATCCCGAACCAGCGAATGCTCTGTATCCGCATAAATAAATATTTAGACTGTGCTGTCGCTGACGCAGACTGACGCCAGAGAGTAGCCTGGCGGCCACAACTACGGAACCCTAAAAAGGTCATGAGCGTATCCTGGCCTAAAAGGTAAGTAAAATTATTCACTAATAGACAATCTGTCAAATACTATAAGTGACATAATAATAAATTGCAATTATCTTTTACATTTGTGCAACGAAAGTGATAAGTTGATAACATCTCAACCTTCATTAGCAGTGCGCGTCGTACGCATGTTTAAAATTGCCGCGCGAACCGGAAGGTCTCGTAAGAGATGTGTATAATTACATCAGGGGCAGCCCGAAACGTATTAGCCAATTCAAAGAATTTCAAGATTTTTTAAATTTGAAAATGCACAAGATTCTTCATGCCTGCCAAACGCGATGGCTGTCATTGAGGTCAGCCATAATTCGAATTTTAGAGCAGTTTGATGCACTGAAATTGTTCTTTACGGAGGCGGCATTCTCCGATAGACTCATTGCGGCGGATTCGATTTTAAATATGTTAAAAAATCCATACAACAAATTATACCTGCAGTTCCTTGAGTACGCATTAGATTTTTTATAAAATTGAATAAAACTATACAGACGGAAAAACCCCAAGTTCACAAACTGCACGAGACCGTGTCCAACGAATTCAGAAATTTATTGGACTGTTATATGTCTTCCCAATATTTGGCGCGGACACCTCTAAAGATGGTGCAAGTGGATAATCCCCGCCATTTAAAAAAAATAGAAGAAATCTACTTCGGCGTCAAAGTTTCCATTAATATAAACAACAGCGACCTGAGTCCCAGTGACGTGCACACGTTTAAATTACGGTGTCTGGATTTCTACATGAAGGCGACAAGCAAATCAAAATGGGCTACGACTTTGACAACCCAATATTGGAAAATACGACTTTTTTGGATCCAGTGGTGGTCAAGACGGGGTCGGTGCCATCGTTGTTAAGTATTGCGACCCACTTCAAATTGCTGTCGGAAGAAAATTATCAAATTCTTGACAACGAGTGGCGCCACTTAAAAAACAACAAAGGGATCGTTGAAAACGAAGAAGAAGATCTAGAAAAATTTTGGTGGAAAGTTTTTACAGCCAAAGATCCTACAGAAAAAAACGAAACTCTTCTGTACCCTGTATTAAAACAAACGGTTACAGCCCTGTTAAGTTTACCGCATTCCTCCGCTGCCGTAGAACGAATATTTTCATTGTGCAATCTAATCAAAACGAATATCAGGAACAGTCTTAATACGGATACATTGGAAGGACTCTTATTTACAAAACAACTACTGAACCATGAACCTTGTTACAAATTCAAAGTGACAGACGATTTGATTTCAAAAATAACCGCCGAAATATATAAATAATGTTTAAACAAACAGATTTCGTCAGCGCATCGCGCTGATCCAACGCCGATCGTAATCTAGGGCCTATGCCCTCTATGAAAATATATTTGTGCTGGCCTATGCCAGCACAAATATATTTTCTTGCTTGCACTTTACACGCATAGAATACAACTAAGATTTACATATGTGTGCTATAGGTGAATTAGTGTATATAAGGCAATATAAATTGTAAATAAATCAGATACCAATTATCCGTTGGTGTTTCACTACCTCTATACCCAAAACCTCTGCTTGCTCAGGGCGACTCTCTGAGAGTAGAGGCTCCCATCCACCATATTTTTACAGGTACCCTTGTTGTGGCATAAGACTCCTTCAGCCTTAATCGGTCGCTTGAGCCTGGGCGATCGGCAGCAAGTATCCATCCACTTACCTTGATCCCCCCCGTAGGGTCCGTCTGCTACCGATAGGTCTCCCGGTGCAGACATCCTTGTCATAGAATAAGCTAGGGCTAGGGAAGTAGGGACTTAGGCCATTAGGATCCCTTGCTATCGCCTCCCACCTTATTTTATGCAGTCTGGGCAGTCACATGCATCGCCAGAGTACCATTTGATTCCATGTCATCTCAGTCCATTAGTAATCCAGGTACTCGGCCTTAGCGTGTGGCTGTTCATATGGTCCTTCGAACCGGACATCTCTTATGGATAACACTTCCACGATTATATGTTAACATAAGGGTTGTCCGTTGAGTCGGTGGTATTGACAACAAACCAGTCAGTATTATCGATCATTAAATTCACCCTCCACCACTAGGTACGTAATACCTCGCGACCTTGTTAACTTTGCCCTCCCACGGCTAGGGTTAAAATTTGTTAGGGGTTGACTAACTAACTGACAACATGGACGCTGTTAGGCTCAACGAACTTTTGAGGAGTCAAGAAGAGTTAGGAGGAGGACTCAAGACCTTGTTGACGAATATGAAAAAGGATTCATCAAGCAGGAAGACCCATAAGGACATCGCAGACACGAGGACGGTACTTAGCGAGATTAAAACGCAAATCGAGGAGAACCACGCCCAACTTAAGCAGGACGACAGACTGTCCAGCCACAGCTATATGACTAGCTACTATAACAGCATCCAGAGCGTGTATGAGGAAGCCACAGTTTACCTAGACAAGTGTGAAGAAGCGTTGATGAAAGTTAGTCAAGATGGATCTACGGGGTCCAGGCCTGTAGACAAACAGGAAGTTTCGCCAAAATTAGGGATACAGAAGTGGCGCATAACTCAGCTCGTCAAGAAGTTAGCCGCAGCCAGGCAAGCCATTTCTGAGAATAAGCCAACATTGTTCCTGCAAACAACCCCCCAAGCCATCCAGAAACAGTGGGAAACTGTAGAAGAGGAGCATATGGGACTTTTCGTAGAAGGAAGTACATTTAATGACGAATATTTTACGAAAGACGGATTTGAAGTATGCCAAGAGGATGTTGAAGATACGTCGTACCAACTACAAGCCAAAATTAATGAGGTCTCCGATCCCACCATGTCACGTAGTTCCACTGAAACCAAAAAACGTGTGAACTTGCCAAAAATCACCATCCCGATATTCATGGGTGAATACGTCCTGGTACTCATTCCACGATTTATTTAAAAATCTTATCCACAACGACACTACTTTATCTAACACAGAAAAAATGCAATATTTAAAAACACACTTAAAAGGAGAACCAGCAAAAATGATACAACAATTGAGCATTAACGAAAACAATTACGAAACCGCGTGGGAATTGTTGACGCAGCGTTACGAGAATGAACGACTAATCAGTTCGTAGTTTATTGATAAGTTGCTTGACTTACCCACAATCGAACGGCCTAGCGCCGTTAAAATAAAAAAACATGTTTGACACCATAAAGGAGAGCCTGGCCGCGTTAACAAATCAAGGCGTAAATACGTCATACTGGGATCCAATTTTAACTCGGATCATTAGCCGAAAATGGGACTCTGCGACCAATAACATTTATGGACTGGCTTTAGAAATACCAAACAAAAATCAGAGTTTAGCCGAAATGATGGGGTTCATGGAAGATTTAAATGTTTGGAAACTGCAACACAGATCACTTCCACACAGACACCGAAAGGGAATGGAATTACGACTTTGCAGGCGGTTGAGTTACATAAAACAGACGTCCGAAAATGCTGGTATTGTAATAATGAGAACCACACTATTTATTATTGCGCAAAATTTAAGTTGCTAAGTGTGCCCGAGCGTCTTAAGGTAGTTCGAGACAGAAATATATGTTACAACTGCATAAACCATGACTCGGCGGAGAAATGTAAAAGTACGGTGTTATGTCACTTTTGCAACAAACCCCATCACTCGATGATTCACATCAATCCACTAGGTCTACCGAATCAAAGCCCAATGATGTGAGGAACCAAGGTGGATTTAGATTCCAACCCCAGTATAGAGAGGGCCAGAATAAGGATAGGCACGTTCAAAAGATGGTGTCTCACACAGCCATGACTATAGAGGAGTCCAAGAAGATGACGTTGCTAACCACAGCATTAGTAGAAACCTCCAAGTACCACGGTGAACCACGACTGCTAAGAGTATTGTGTGACTCAGGGTCAGAAGCGTCATTGTGCACAGAAGAAGTGTCGCAAATTTTATCATATCCAAGACAAAAAATACATACCCAGGTCAAAGGAATTGGGGACGAACAGCCAAAAAAGTCTAAACATTGTATTACGATTACAATGAAACCACGGTATCCAAGCCAATACAAGTTGCCAGTAACACTTATAGTCTTGCCCAAATTAACCTCCACACTACCAAAACAGGATGTCCCATAAACTCCAAGAAAATAGGGAACAAAATCATAGCCGACCCCACATATTACAAGAAAGGGCCGATTGATGTCATTTTGGGAGCGCAAGAGTACAGTCAGTTTTTGCGAAAAGGATTTGAAAGGATAGAACCTAATATAATAGCACAGGAAACTGAATTCGGATGGATATTATCAGGTTGGCGATTAACAGATGTCGCAAATCCCATGAAAATTATATGCATGACATCGTTCAGTGATGACAACAAACAGTTATCAGATTTTTGGGAGCTTGAAGAGTTGCGCTTGAGCCTGGGCGATCGGCAGCAAGTATCCATCCACTTACCTTGATCCCCCCCCCCCGTAGGGAATCCGTCTGCTACCAATAGGTCTCCCGGTGCAGACATTCTTGTCATAGAATAAGCAAGGGCTAGGGAAGTAGGGACTTAGGCCATTAGGATCCCTTGCTATCGCCTCCCACCTTATTTTATGCAGTCTGGGCAGGCACATGCATCGCCAGAGTACCATTTCATTCCATGTCATCTCAGTCCATTAGTAATCCAGGTACTCGGCCTTAGCGTGTGGCTGTTCAAATAAAATAAAATCGAAGTTAAGGCCCGGCCGATGTAGTCCAGGCTTTAATATCATTTCGAACGGAGTAGTGAGGTGGATTGCACGATAGAAACGCTTTGTTATCTTTATGCTGTCATATAAAAAAAATTACGAATTTTGTAGTAAAAAAAATTTTTACTCAGATTTTATACAGATTTTCCGTCTTGCAACTACACAGATTTTATACAGATTTTTTCCACCTTGCAACACAGATTTCCTAGTTGGCCATCTGGCAGCACTGCTCCGCAGTGCCGTACAGATTTTAGTGCACGAAAGGACGTTGGCGCAATGGATATCGATGTCTATGAGTTTATTTTTGAAATTGAAAGTCGTTCGTTTAATCATAATCTAGGTGAATATCTCGCTCATTGTAAACCAATATTTAAAGAACTGAAAATCCTACCACTACCCTGTCTATACACATTAGAAATCACCAAGTTTGTTAAAAAACACCCATACCTTTTTCCACTTCACGATTTAGTGATAAATAAAGAAAGGCCTAGCAGGAATCCACTTCAGTTATATCAACCTTGGCAAAGGCTGAAAATGTCCAAGAAGAATTCATACCATATGGCTATAACAATATTTAATAGAGTGCCAGACAACATTAAAACTCTACCGACATGTCCTTTTGAAAAAAAAATGTTTGATTGGTTACTCGATAAATGTTTTTATTCTGTAGCAGAATTTTTAGAATGATAATAATAGTATTGTTAATTTATGCTTACTCCTCATGTAAATATTTCTACGCCGATGCATGCCGGCAGATTATGTTGACCTAACACTTTTTACTAACCAACCTTGTACCATATTCTTAGAAATAAATGATTGATTGATTGATTGATTGATAGGAATCCTTGTAAAAGTATAATTGAAGATTGAAGTAGTAGATTATTACTTACTTGAATGTAAGCCAAGGCTTTTCTTCCGCTGCACAGTGGAACGACTTCATATTAAAGTCGTGACATTCACTTATGGTACTGAATGTGTTAATTGATGAATGTTGTATGATTTTTCGTAATAAAACATCATGAAATGTTAGGTTTTCCCTTACTATAGTTCATTATTGCATTGCAATGATCTTAAAATTGGACAAAAGTTCGACTTTACAATCGGACTTTCTGAAGCGTTACGTTTGTGAGCTTAATTGCATAGTATTGGTAATATTATTTATATATATTTTTAATCTGATTCCGCTCATTACTATTTTATTACTTTTTGCATGGATTATAAATCGAAGAAAGTAAGTATTTTACACGTGAGAGATAATTCAAAGAAACACCCACACGTAATGTAGATTTAACGATTTAGAAAAAAACCGCACATTTTTTACGGGTATTGCTATATATAATCTTTAAGATTAGCTTTTTTCATTACTTCGCGGTAAATTTTACGGCTGCTTTCAGCCAGCTATTAAAATAAAATACGAAAATGTACTCGAATCATTGACGCCTTCGACTAACATAATAGCAACGACACATCGATTATAGAAATGCTATAACGTTGACAATATTAGTTTGACACCACGACGACGTCCGTCAATCATAATATCGCTATCGTGCAATTCGATATTTAATATTTCTAAATGAAGTGGCATTGTATAACAACAAATAGGCATCTATACAACTTAATAAAATACATCCTTTTAAAAAAAAGACAAGTGGTTATAGATAAATTATTATACCCGCATTTTCAAGATGTACCACCTACCCTCCAAGCGTAAGTATTCGCATGATTACAATATCTAAATCTATACTAATATTATAAATGCGAAAGTAAGTCTCCTTATTTGCGTGCCTATTAGTACTCGTACCTACCCCTTTCGCGACTAAACTACTCCAACCCTTACTTTGCTGGCATATCACATCTAGATTAAGATACGATCCAATATTATCCAGTAAATTGCAGCGAATGGGAACAATAACGTTGCATTCTGAAGCCAAAAATCTGATCAAGTCAGTGGATTGCAATTGTGAATTTTTTATAGATATTTAAAATGTAAATAATATTAATTGTAAATACCTATTGAATGCTTGCAGTTTCATTTATCTCTAAATTAACAAAAAAAAACAAAATTTTAAGAAACACTATTTTATCGATTTTTTTTTTATATATTCCAGATATATTTTTTGACGTGATAACGTCTTTAAAATCGTTTTAGTCGGGTGACATGTTCAGAAACTTGTGTCGCACCAAAACCTCACGAGCGCGATCGCAGGTATAACGAGAGAGAGACGGACCGATCTCCCGTCTCATCTCGAGCGCTACCAGTCATTCCGTGAAACTTGTCACGCGGAATCCTCACGAGCGGAGGCTGGCATAGCGTTCGAGTGAGTGGACCGATCTTCCGTCTCTCTCACTCTAGCTCCATACAAACGAATGGAGATTTTCTCGTGCGGTTAAGTTTTCGTTGAATGTTTAATCTAAGATGTAATTTAAAATTTGAAAAAATTGTTATCTTCATTAATTCCTTACTTCCCAAAAACTTATATCACCAATAAGACGTTATCACGTAAACATCTCGATCGTAAACCTACTTTACAAACAACCAATTGTTTTTAATAACAGACAATTTTCTATCGGCAATCTATTAAGGAGTATGCACCCCAATTTCCACTGCTTAATGTTAACACAATAAAAAGTTACAGTCAAATTACTAACATAAGGTACTCATGTCAGAATAAATGTATAGAGTCGTTCCACTGTGCGCTGTAATAGAACGTTGAAAATTTGTGTCCGCTCCAGTAATAATCACTCCAGTTTTGCTTAGCAAATAATCAAATGACGCGGTTGACATATAGTTAGAGAGCCCACGACACTAAACCTAGTTCGATAAGTCTCCTAGATGAGATATACATATATAATTAGTTGCGTCTTTAATGGGGAAACACGAAATGCCGATGCTGCAATGCAAAAAAGTGGGGCCTATTTTAATTTTTTTTAAATAAAAAATCCGGTTTCTAGTACGATAAGTCTCCTACATTTCCTTTGTTCCTCGAAGCAGGTGAGGGGCAGGGCTACACGATAATGCGGTGCTGCAAGTCCCCATGCGTGGCCTTCAGGCGTGGTCAGTGGCAGCAGCATCAAAAGTTCACAAAATATGGGATCGGTCGACACCGCTGATATGATGATAAGTACGTTGGAATGCATAAGAAAAAAAACAGTGAAATGGTACAAAAAATTATCATTTCACATTTTCGATATGCATTTGCTTAATCCGTTTTTCGTTTACCGTGTTCTAAAAAAAATAAAAAAGTAACTTTAGCAAAATTTCAATTGCAAGTAATTAGACAATTGATTATAAAATATAAATCAATGGACTGCACTTTGGGTAATGGTAATGTCGCAGTCAGAAATACCAGAGACATACCTAAGCATATCCTACCTGGAAACGCTGCGAGACATATGCCGGAATATATATCTAACGGTAAAAAGCTTCAGTGCAAGATGTGTAGTTCACGTTCCGAGAAGAGAATCAGAAAAACAACACGATATATGTGTCATATTTGTGACATTGCGTTGTGTGTTGTACCATGCTTCCGACTGTTCCATGAATTAGATTCATGAACATCATTTCCTTTAGCTTAAGTATAAAAATATATACCTATTAGCTTTTGCCCGCGGCTTCGCTCGCGTTAAATTCGGGGTAACACGGTTCCCCTTTGCCCCCCGTAATACTGCATACAAACTTCCACCCCCCATTTTAGGGAAGTGGGGGGTTAGAAAGAGACAAAAAGTAGCCTATGTCACTCTCCATCCCTGCAACTATCTCCACTTAAAAAATCACGTCAATTCGTCGCCCCGTTTTGCCGTGAAAGACGGACAAACAAACAAACACACACACTTTCCCATTTATAATATTAGTATAGATACTTTTTTTTTAGGAATAGAAATTAGGAAACAATCTTGAGCAGTCTTTTTATTGAAAAAACACTATTATAAAATAAATACTAGCAAGTAACAATAAAATAACCGTAGGATAAAACAATGAAGTGTTGTCACTTATTTTATAATAGAGTTTTTCAATAAAAAGACGGTTCAAGATTGTTTACCCTATTTCTATTGCTAAATTATTATGTTTTTATAGTGTAAGTGATGCTAAGCAGTATATTTTTAACAAGCATTAATGTTGTATAAAGGGAAAATATCTCTTTTTCAACTAAAAATGTTTAATAGTGGCGATTTTGTCTTTCGTTTGATGGTTGACCTTTGTGCTTATAATGACTGGCCATCTATATTTATGTTCTGTTCATTGTAGAATAAAGTTTTTGTTTGTAAAAAAAAAGCCACATTAAGCCGATAAGTCAAATTGTGAGTAAACATTATGCATTTTAATGTTTAATGCTAAAGAATTTGATCGCTTCAAAATAGAGCTAATGTGCAAAATAGATATTAACATATTACGGCATAAAGAAAGATTTTGTATATGTGATATTAATCGGCAATCCAACATTAGAAAAATGCTCCTATTAATACCACCAGAAAATATTTAAATATTTTGGGTTGCCGCAATTAATAGTCATAGAAAAATATATTTAAAGAACCTATCTAAATAAACTGGTATACACTCGCGATCAAAAAAATCGACTCAAGCAACATTTTTTACTTTTGGTCGTATTTCCGGAAAGCGGGAAATATTTTAATAAAACTTTGAATGCAATTTTATTACGAATTTATTCAGCTACAAAAAACAGTAAAAGACATCGATCTCAGTTGCGTAGTTTTTAGGTTATCGCAGTTTTTGTACAAAATGGCATTTTACATGGTTATGATATGCACGAGTTGTGCCCTCTTGAGACCAATAAAAACCGGTGTAACCGGTTATTTCTTATCATTCGCTTATCAGAAGTTGACCAGTGCACATCTCCTCGCAATCTTACACCGGAATCACCTTCGGAAAATGGATACCACCGAAGCTGAAGCCATCGAAGTCGTCACCTTGGTGAATCGAGGATTCTCGCAGCGTTCTGTTGCTGAGCAGCTGAATTTAAGCCAGTCTGCTGTCTCCAGAGTTTATCGTCGGTTTTGTCGGTTTGGAACCCTGAAACGGAAACAAGGATCTGGCCGTCAGCGGTGCACATCGGAGAGGGATGACCGCTTCATCGCCACCTCCAGTCTTCGTAATCGCCACCGTACCGCTGTTGCCATCCAGCAAGACCTGATGCGGAACCGGGTTGTGCCTGTTAGCACCTCAACAGTTCGGCGGAGACTCAAGGAAGCCAACCTTACCCCAAGAAGACCTGCTACTGGGCCCAAACTGACTCAGAGGCATCGGGACGCTCGGAAGGAATTCGTGGCGACCTACGAAAATTGGACCTACAACCAATGGAGCCGCGTACTCTTCAGCGACGAGTGCAGAGTGTGTCTCCATGGCAGCGACAGAAGAGGACGGGTGTACCGAAGACCTGGAGAGAGGTTCGCCCAGTGTTGCTTCGCTGAAACACTCGCCTACGGTGGAGGTTCCGTCATGATGTGGGCGGGGATTTCCATGGAGGGGCGGACCGAGCTGGTTTTTGTTGATGGCGGGGGTCGAGGCGGTGGTTTGAATGCAGACAGGTACATCACCGACATCCTGCAAGACCATGTCGTCCCCTACGCCGGGTTCTTTGACGAGGGGTTCCATTTCATGCAAGACAACGCCCCTTGTCATACCGCCCGCGTCACAAAGGAGTACCTTGACGCAGTTGGCATCCCGACTCTGAAGTGGCCACCTCTGAGTCCTGATTTAAATCCTATCGAGTACTTATGGGATTACCTGAAACGCAAGGTTCGAGCTCGCAATCCTGCTCCGGAGACAATTTTGGCCCTGAAAGAAGCTTTGGTCGAAGAGTGGGAAGCATGCCCCCAGGATACCATCAGGAAGCTGATAAGGTCAATGAAGAGACACATGGCATGTGTGAAAAAGGTTTTTGGTGGTAACACCAGGTATTTAAGATAAAAATAAATTGTTATTCGTTCATGAAAATGTTTTTTCTTTCGTTGTTAAGGTCATTTTTGCACCCAAATTTTACACCTCCTTGGTATGCTAGCTTGTTTTTCATGAACTGAAATTTTTCGCCTGAAAAACATGCTCGTATTGAAAGCTGACACTGTTAGCTCTAAAATGGTACCGTTGCTTTTTTGATCTCATGATTGGTTCCTGAGATATTAAACGATGAAATTAAAAATTAGTTTGAGTCGATTTTTTTGATCGCGAGTGTAGATAAGTGTTGTTGTATTTATTTAAAATATCACATTTATGTTATTAACCCTTTGAACGCCAAACGTCATAAGTTAAAACGTCACTCACACGCCAAGATCACGAAAGCAAGCAAGCTAATACAAACCTTACTTGAAAGCATGAAGGTGAGTTTGACAGCGAAAGCCATAACCACTTTAGGGGTTGCTGGCGTGGTAGACACGACGGCACACGACCACTTTAGGGGTTCTTGGCGTCCAAAGGGTTAAAAATATTTGCTATTTACATAATGTACTCATGTGATAGACTCGTACGCTATTTACCATTTGTTGCAAACCTACCTAACAAAATTATTAAAGACAGTGTAAGTAGATCCAAGTGAAACTGTTAAGCAATAACGTTTATTACCTACATCAAAATAACGTTATGTTTAATTTAACTACGATTTTATTCTAGTACATTTTATCGATAACTTTCTTTTGTACAACACTCACAAGATCCGTCATTGTCGATAACGCAAAACAGCTTGGCGTCTGACTGATCACTTCATTCAAATGTGAAAGCGTTGAAAAGGTTAAGATATATGACGAAAATGGTTTTCGTTAGTTTTGTTTTAGTAGTAAATTGGTTGAAATAAAAAAATCCAATAAGTGCTAAAATATAACGTATTACCATCACATAACATCGATAGGTAGTAATTAGCATACATGTTAATTTTTACTTTACCCGTTAAACTTAATATTTATTATGAAATGTCACTTCGAAAGTTATCGATAAAGGAGGATGGGCAGATTTTACAAACTTATATTTTTCATTAACATTTCCTCTATCTTTGGTAATATAAAACTTGGTACCCGGTAGTTGATTAAAATCTAGCTTGAAGGAAGTTTTATCATCCTTAAAAGGCAGCCCTTGAATTTTGTCAAAATTCGGTCGTATAAGAGTCGAGCATATGTTTTTGCTGCTTTGTTCTGTTTCACAGTTCGGTTTGGCTCTTTTATGCCTTTATATCTCTTACCCAGCTCGAAGGCATATATAAGTCTTATAGTACTGCGACTTTTTTAATATGCCAGATAGATCATAATTCGATATACCTGGATTTTGTTTAATAGCCCTTAATACTTTTTTTACCAAGTTCTTGTCCTTAGTGCCAGACCTTTGGTTGAGTTGGGGTTTTCTCTCGAAAAACCCTGGTATTTTTTTAAGACCCCACATACCGTGGTTTTCGGTAAAGACTGACTGACTGACTGACTGACTGACTGACTGACTGACTGACTGACTGACTGACTGACTGACTGACTGACACATATCAACGCACAGCCCAAACCGCAAACCAAATTTGGCACGTAGGGTCCTTATAAGGTCTAGGGGTGCACTAAGAAAGGATTTTTCAAAGTTCACCCCCTAAGGGGGTAAAATGGGGATCCAAAGTTTGTATGGCGAATCAAGATTTGTTAGACTATTTTATTCGAAACTTCACAGGAGCATTCCTAAAGATAAATGCGTAAACACGTGTTTCAGGTTTTTTGAAAATTCAACCCGTAAAAGGGGAAAATGTGGTCACAAAGTCTGAAAATCAACATGGGTATCGTATTCTTTTAGAGTACTTATAGTACGCGGGCGAAGCCGCGGGAAAAGGCTAGTGAACTAAACTTTACTGTTGTTGTTTCCGCCACAATACCGAGAAGAAATAGAATTCAATCCCATTAATATTTTGGATTTACTACAAAAACTGAAAGATACCTTAAAAGATAGGTCTACCACAGAACTTATTAATACATTTTCTTTAGTTTGCGGTACTGGTAAGCGCAGAGGTTTGAATAATAATGTTATATTCGACCGAAGTTTTCTTGTTCGTAGGCAGGAGGTGCGCGCAGCGAGGATATAAGAAAAATATGTTTCAAGTCTTTCGAACGTGTTATCCACTGTTTTTTCAATAATCTACAAATCAGATACACAGTTTACACTGAAAGAGTGTGAAGAATTTTTCAAAACAGTCTTCGTAATTTAAATCGAAGAAATACCACTAAAATGGCGTGAATCTCAGCAACAAAATTAAAATAAAAAAGCTCCAGAAGTTCTCAACGCAAACGAAAATTCCCAGTCTGAACCAGGTCCAAGTCAGATGGACGCGGCAGTGCCTGAACCAGGTAAAATTCAAAATGTAGCGACAGTAGAAACTGCACAAGATTAAATTATGAAAGGTAGATAACGGATCATTTTTCTTATCATATTATTAAGTGAAGGCCAAATAGTAGTAGTAAGTAACCAGTGTTACGTTTATATAGTTAAATAAACAAAAAAGAACCGACTTCACTCAGCATCCACCTTTCCAAAAGCAAATCCTCAAGCTGCTGTAAAAAATACTCAAATCACTATAGGTGTGCCTATAATAGTTGAAGAGTTCCCTCGATTTCTCCAGGATCCCATTATCAGATCCTAACCTGGTTACAATGGGACCAACTGTGAAGTATACTCTTTCAAACAAAAAAAATATTTGCAAATCGGTCCAGCCGTCTTCAAATAATCGGTGAACATACATAAAAATAAAATAGCAAAAAAAAAACTAATGCTCTTCTGACTCATGCTCTTCATCGAGTTGCGGAACAAATTCGATCTCAACATACTGATGTAGATAATTTGATCGCTAACTTAAAAAAAATCTTTTTCAAATCCCCTAGTAGAGTCAAACTATTAAAAGAAATGTATCCAGACCTGCCTCTACCTCCTAAACCTGTCATAACCAGATGGGGCCCTTGGCTTTCCGCTGTGTCATACTGTGTGAAATATTTTAATGAAATAAATAATGTGTTAAACCGTTTAAGAAATTCCGACGCAGTATCAATAAACAAAGCAAAAAATATCATGAGAAAGCCGAACACAAAAAGAGATTTAATTTACATAGACGAAAATTATTAAAATAATCGATATTGCCTTGACAAGACTACAAGCTCGCGATACTACAATTGTTGATACTTTAGAAATATTTGACGAAGTTCGCAAATTAATAAATTGGAGTTCTAATTTAGTTATACAAGCCAAATTAGAAGCGGTCCTGGTGCGTAATCCTGATTTAGATAACATCAGAACTTATGCAGATAAAATCTCGAATAAGTCCGCAACCGATGAAGAATGCTTGTTCGCTCCACTCACGTCAGTAGAAATAGAAAGAAGTTTTTCGGCATATAAATGGATTTTAGATGTAAAAAGAAATAGATTGAAAATAGAAAACATCGAAAAAAATTATGATCAGCTATTATAATTTTATACAGGAGAAGTGAAACGTTAATGTTTATTGTGCCTACTTCAATTTCATGTTTTTTATTTTATGGTAAAAATTATTAATCTTATCCCCGTTACATACTTACTGAAATGAGAATATATTATTTTCCTTCACCGATTCGAATGCTGGAATCCCGGGGAATGTCCATATTAACATAATGATTGAGGTCATTGACACCATGTGGCACGGGTCGTGCCGATCACTAATTATTGCTAAACTACACTGGTGCCTACCAAAATTACAAACGATCACTTGGAACTATACTGAGGCTGGACACGGGAAGAGTGCTGCCGATGGTGTTGGTAGTAAAAAAGACGGCTGACAGATTAATCCGGCACGGAAAAGATATACCGGACATAGACACATTTGCTACTCAGTTAAAGCAGAGAATAAACAACGTGATCCTAAAATACGTGTCTGAGTATGACATGCTAGAAAAAGAACATTTGTTTCCTCCCCAACTGTTCAAACCATTTAAGGGCATGATGAAAGTGCATCAGATAGTGTGGGACAAATATAATGAAAGTGCTCTCGCTCTTCCGCGTCAAACCTGTATATTCGATCTGTGCAGAACCTATACCACGGCTTGTCCTCGTGGTAAACACCTAGACTTCTTCGAAAATCCTACAGAACAGTCTAACCGGTCAGAATCCGATAGAGTTGTGATTGTTTCCGACGTCCCACTCAATCGTGGCGTTGAATATCCAGTTTTGTCCAATTCCGAGTCACATGTGCCTTCAGGCATAGAGGAATTTGAGCAAAATGAAGAGGGCTATAAATTTTTTGCCAATACAGAGTTAGATGTGGCTGAAAAAGAACATTGTGAGCATAATGACGAGGAGTTAGGTCTGGAGGAACCTGACGTAAAGATGATCCTTGAACGTCCAATATCCCCAAATAATTTTGACACCACTACAGATTTGTACAACATACCAGCAAATCAACTCCCAAGTTACAACATACGTTCGGGAACTGTCACATAATATCATGGAAGACCAAAAAAATGCATTATGGAATAAAATGAAAGAATAAAACTGAAAAAATAATTGTTGCCTTTGACACTGGAGACAGAGAAACTTAAAGCAGAAAATGAAAAATGAAAACAAATAATACAAAATCTGGAAGTTGACTGTAGAAAAAATAACGTGATCATTCACGCCGCACATGAAACAGAAAACAACAATACTGAGCTTATGAGATTCGTTCTGGAAACTTTAAATAGCTCCAACAAGAAGTATAATGGTGCGGAGTGGGACCGATGGGAGATCAGTCGAGCGGAAAGAATGGGGAAGAAGACCCGATAGAAGATCAGACTTAAACAGATAAAAATCACTCTTACATTGGAATGGCAAAAACTGGAACTACTTAGGAACAAAAAAAAATACCCAGAAAATATTAAAATAACAGAAGATTTTCCTAAAGAAGGTCTCGAAGAAGAAGTGCGCCATAATAAAATATAACAAGCTCATTGTAAAGGAAAACAACCATACGAAGCAAGATAAAAGGAAAAGAGGTCCTTTTTCACCCCCTCCAAACAGCTTTGGGCTTGTGCACATATCACGCGAGGTTTTTTCGGCTACTTTTTGACCCCCTCCCCCTTGGTGATATTTACTACTTGGTGATTATTTTATAGACACGCTAAATAGAGACTATAAATGTAATGTCTATTTACTACTGTAGAAGTTTTCATGACAACTGAAGAACGAATCAAATTATTTTTATAAACATTTTGATTTGTTTATTTTAAGTAGACCCACTACTATATAAATTATAAACTTATATAGAAGTAACCTAGGCATCCGGTGCCCAGGGCTGGGATCGAACCAGCGTCTTCTGCATTCGCGGCAGACGCCTTAACCACTTGGCCACCCGGGTCACAGCAGCACCGGTCAAATTTTCCCGTATATATGCAATCTTTGTAAATGCTAAGGCGCATTTTAGCCAATCATCTAAGGTAGAAAATTATGAGTCCATACCTCCAATCCGAACTCCTATGAGTTCATTGAAAGCGAGAGAGTTGGCGCTGCCGTCAGTACAACAGAGAGTCAGTCAGTATAGTAGTATATTTATTAAAATAATTTGGTTTTTCAGTATTGAATTGCCCATTGAGAACCTTCTTCTTTTGATATTTTGAGCCGGTTAAAAAATAGGGTATTTTAGGATTAGTGCGTTTTGGACCTAGAACATTTTGGGAATATTGCATTAGAGTATTTCGGAACTTTCTGATTTAAACAATTAAGGATATTTTAGGAAAAGTGTATTGTGGGAGTAGTTTGTGATGGGAATAGTAATATGGGTATCGGCTTTTATGAGAAGAGTTCCTTTTGCAATTAGGGTTAATTTACTAATAGTGGGTTTTGGGATTAGTGCCAAATACGCCGGAAAGAAATTTTAACAAAAACCCAAGGTTTCGAGAGCATTCGATTAGAGAATAACATTTTAGAATTTTGTAGAACTTATTTGTCAACATTTTTTGATAAAGTACTATCGGGTTCAGAATTGCATGGCCAATTTATGAATGAATTCATTGATAAATTGACCATGCAATTTTGAACCTGATGGTACATTCTAACTAGCGTGTATATTTTTTTGTACTTTTTTATACTCCCTGTTAAATCAAAAAGGAACCAACTTTCACTTAAACCTTTTTGATAAAAGGAACTATTGCCTTTTTCAGAGAAAACTATACTTAAAACAACATTTTCTTGATATATTCTTCAAATAATAAAACATAAACAATACCATGTTGTATCGCATGGCAATTTTTTTTAGTTGGTAATAAACATATTTTGTATACACTTGTTTAACAAAACCCGCTTCTTGCTCAAAACTATTATTGTGTGGATTGGTTCCCTTATGCATAAATACTTCCAACTTAAGTATGCTGGAATTTCAGACATCGAATATCTCACAGCGGACGATAAGAAATTAAAAACAGACTCCTGGATTTGGGCAAAGCTTGTAACTATAAGAGCGTTAACCATTTTGCATGAAAAGTAATAACAACCGTGGTCAAATTCGTGAGAAAAGTGAAAGAAGCGAAATTTAATACAGGATCTATTCATTCGGAATTACGATACAGGATTAGTATTCAGATTCACTTGACCAAGAGTTGATGACATCTTTATTCTGATCTGTACTATAAAGCATTTAGATGACATTCTTCTAATATTGCCTGAACCAAAATATTTCTCGACAATTGTATTAAATAATATAGATTTGAGTAAATACAATTTACAGTAGCTTCAAAATAATAGTACCTATTAGTTGTTATGTCTATGTCAAGCTGATGAACGCTAAGATTCAATTCTTATTTAAGTGTTGATATGTGTAAGAAAAGCTAACTGAGAGTTAAGACTTAATTATTAACCCTAAACTTGGCAGCGTATCTAATTATGCACATTTTACTAAAACAAATATCGTCAGTAGTATCGCGCGTTTTCAACTGTCTGTTTAGTTTGAATATGTAGTATAACATCCTAACTTTCTACCAAAAAATATATTTTAGCATTCTGGCAACACTATTTGACAGTAGCTCGCAAGATGGCGGACCGTGCGCGTGCGACTACGAGACTCAAGGTAATAATTTGCGATAATTCCTTAATTTACTTGTTTGGCACTAAGCTAGTAACTTAATTTTATAGTCGAATAGTGGAACTTTCCTTTTTTATATCTATTTGACAGAAAAAAACATATTTTGTTAGACAAATGTAAGCGTTTTTCTTGGCGTATCTGGAAATGCACAGTGCCAGGTTATGCATATAGTTACATTGATTTGGTCATGTGCACTATGAGATACATTGCCAGGTTATGCATAAAATTACATTTATTTGGTCATGTGCACTATGAGATACATTGCCAGGTTATGCATATAGTCACATTTATTTGATAGTGTGCACTTTAAGGTACATTGCCAGTTTATGCATATAGTCACATTTATTTGATAGTGTGGCAGTGTGCACTTTAAGGTACATTGCCAGGTTACGTATATTATTACTTATGTACATTAATGTCAACATTGCCAAGGATGCGACAAAATATGCAAAATTGTTTTTTCTGCCATAATTTAAAATTAAAATGAAGTTTAAATGAAAACCGTTTTTTTCGCGGTTTGCAGCCAATCACAAGATCTCAGAGAATTTTGGCATTAGTACCTAAGCCAGGAGCAGCTTCAGACTGACTCTTCTGAAGATGAACTGAATCTGCCTAGGCGTATAAATGATTCTGACAGCTCGCCTGCACCGACTATAGCTTCGTCTTTAGAAAATTTGCATTTACTTTCGGGCAGTGATAGTGAAAATGACATAATTAATGATAAAAACCAATCAGACGTCCAGGTCACATCTATCACTAGGTCTTGTTCTGAAGAAAGTCCTCTGGCTCCAATGTACTCACCCCTAACTCCGTTGATTCTGTCCAACCCTGCAACTCCACAAAATCTGCAGGGGCAAAGTAATTAGACAATTTCCGCCATAAATACATATTCACCATTAGCTGCTCCCGTGACCCCGTTTAATTGTCCGGCTCCTTCTCCATCTAATGCAACTCGGTCCAAGAAGAACAAAACTACGGCGCCTAAAAAAAAACCATCGAAACCAAAGAAGATTGATGTGAAATGGACGACTCAAAATTTTCGTGGCACTGCAAATATCGAAGAAAAAACATTCAGAAAAGCTTCTGATACTAAGTCGCCTTCAGATTACTTTCGGATGTTCTTTTCTGATGATATAATAGAATTGACGGTGGAACAAACGAATCTGTATCATGTTCAATTAAAGGGCACTTCACTGAATGTAACTACCGACGATATAAAAGATTTTGTTGCAATTAACCTCCTAATGGGTGTTGTTGATATGCCAGCTTACACTGACTATTGGTCACTTTTTCTAAGGTTCGACAAAGTAGCGGATATAATGAGCCTAAAACGGTTCCAACAACTCCGAAGATTTCTGCATTTTGCAGATAATTTAAGAGACGATGGTGATCGATACTATAAAATCCGGCCATTCCTTGAAAGAATTCGTCTTAATTGTTTGAAAGTCGAAGAGGAAAACCATTTCAGCATTGATGAAATGATGGTTCCATACAAAGGGACTAGAGCAGGCTCAAGAAAACAATATATAAAAAGGAAACCTCGGAAGTGGGGGTATAAAATATTTGTGCGAGCAGGAATGACCGGATTCGTGTATGATTTTTTGATTTATGGGGGAGAAGATACATTTCGTCACGTTATATTTACTGATGACGAAGACTGCATGGGTTTAGGAGCAAAAGTTGTTATAGCACTGTCACAAACGATTCAAGAACCTGCATGTAAAGTACTTTACTTTGACAACTTCTTCACGTCCATAGAATTGCTCCGTTACTTGAGGAATGAGTACGGGATTTTCTCTTTGGGCACTATAAGGTCTAATCGCCTACGTGAAGCAAACAAAAAATTACCCACTGACAAAAACTTGAAGAAGAGGGGCCGTGGCGCTTTTGCTCAAGTTGTTTCGAACGAAAGCAAGATTGTAGTTGTCAAATGGTTCGATAACAAGTGTGTTACCGCAGCAAGTACCTACGTGGATGCTTATCCGACTCAACCGATTTTGCGATATAACAAGACGACCAAAACCAGGCAACAGGTAACTTGTCCTAATATGATCCGGCATTATAACTCGCGCATGGGAGGTGTTGATCTCGCCGACATGCTCATTGCTTTATACCGCACGGAGCTGAAGTCACATAGATAGTACTTGCCGCTTTTCTCCCAGCTTCTCGACATCTGCGTTAACAATGCTTGGCTGGTTTATAGAAGAGAGACCAAAGAATCTAAGCCAATGAGACTTAAGGAATTCAGATGTGCCATAAGTAAAAGTCTTGTCACATTGCAAAGGGCGATAAAAATAACTCCAGGTGGCCATAAGAGATTTCTGACCCCTGGATGTCAAGTTGACAGTCGTTTAGACCATGTTGGCCATTTGCCAACATTTACAACAAAAGGTCGCTGTAAAAAATGCATCAAAGGACAAACCAAATTTTTATGCAGTAAATGCAATGTAAGACTGTGTTTGACTGAAGATCGCAATTGTTTTTATGCGTATCATACTATGTCTTAGATGAGTACCTACATTTATTGCTTTGTATAAGTATTAAGAGAATATTTCTTTTATAAGTGCAATGTAAGAGCACACGTTTTTTTGATAATGTTGTTTTAGAAGTGCATTTTTATACGTGCGATGTTAAAAAGCTCATTTATGTTTCGTTTATATATTATTTTTATTGGATTCGCAAATCCTTCATTGTATGATCTCAATATGTGATGTAATCTTAAGAAGCGTTAGTATTACAAGTAATTTTAACTAATGGCTGTGACTTAAGGTACATATTAAAATATTTTCATTACAAAAACAGTATGTTTTTATTTCTCTCACTAGCAGGCAATGTATCCTTAAAGATACGCAAAAACTTTCAACTAAAATATGGAACTCTTTGCAATGTGTCTTATAAAACACATGCCATAAATTCAAAACATTAAATAAAATATTTTTTTTTGTATTTTTTCCATGTATAATTATCACTTAGAAGCTAACTGAACTAAAAGCGAAAAATAAAATTGATCACACTTTCCACTGCCAAGTTAAGGGTTAAGTAAGTATTGATGTGTTTAAGATGGCAGAGATTTAAGACTTAATATGTAAGTGTTAATGAAAATTAATTTAAGAATATAACTCCTGCCTTTATACAGTTCCTGCTGAAGACCTGAGTATCTAAAATGATTAGACTGATTATTTTGTTGAATACTATTGAATGCCAACAAAATCACCATAATATAGCTACCGCTAAATTGAAATGTTATTACTTAGTAAATGTTTTATGTTTAAGCCAAAGTACTGTTATTGTAATTCATATTGCAAAACTCAAAATAATGCGAATTTAAAGAAAGAAGTCAGATATTTTAGTTTACGTTATCATTATATATAACAAAACTAAGTTGAGAAAATGTGCGTGCCGATAAAACTTAAAAAGGAGTCCCAGCACGATAAAGGGACTTATACGGGGTGAAATTTAAATCACTGGCCATATTCATTCCCGGCACTAGGTTACACTTAAGGAATCTATTTAGCGAAAAAAAAGAGTAGGTTTTTTTTTAATTTTCATTTTTCAATTTTTAAATATTTTCCACGAGTCGTGGTCACCCTATTACCACTATTACCACAAATGTAAACAAACCTAATAGTAGGTTTTAACAACAACATCAGCAAAACCCTTATCTGACCTTCAATAAACCTTATATCGTTGCAATAGGGTCCACCCAGTTAGTGTTGGCGATGGTAGGCAGGTTTATCAATTTTATAAACGAGGGTAGACCAAACCATTCCGCGCTAGCGGTAAACATAACGGTAAGCAAAAATGATTAGTCACTCGTCACTCGCCAACCTTAAAATAATAATCGCGCGCGTACTGAGGTTTAAAAAAATGTTTTCGAACCGGGAATATTACGAAATGGTACGGTGTTATTTATTAAGTGGTGAGTGTTTACGTGGTGCACAAAGATTATACGAAATGGAATCAGTTCCGCGCCTTCGCAGACAAGGATTGAATCCAAGAGTACCATCTCGTGGGACAATTTTGGCAGCCAATCAAAATTTGTTAGATAACGGACAGTTTAGACAGCCTGCACATGCACAAGGACGTGGAGCTCCGAGACTGGTAACAATGGAGGTGGAAGAAGAAATCTTTGATTTGTTTGAACGTGACCCAAGAGCCAGTACGCGAGATGCAGCACGACGGTTTAACTTGAGCCAATTCGTAGTATGGAAGCTGCTTAATACCGCAGGGCTGCATCCATTCCATTACCAAAAGGTACAGGCTCTGAATGCAGCAGACGCTGTGCCACGAAGAACGTTTTGTGACTGGCTTATTGCACATCGCGATGCTGTCATTTTATGGACTGACGAGGCCCTCTTTACTCGCGTGGGGCTCTACAACCAGCATAATGAACACTGGTGGTCATTTCAAAACCCACACATGATACGTGAAAATCATCACCAAGTTCGATTTTCTGCAAATGTTTGGGCCGGTATTGTCGGCGAGCACATATTGGGGCCTTATTTCATAGAGGGACGGCTAACAGGAGGCACGTATTTCGATATGCTACGGGGAGTCGTTTCCGATCTCATGGATGATGTGCCGCTCGCGATCATCAATCACCGAGAGTTTTATTTCCAGCAAGATGGCGCACCACCCCATTACGCTGCCGTGGTCCGTGATTACTTAAATAATGCTCACGGAAATCAATAGATCGGTCGCGGAGGTCCCGTCCCCTGGCCACCTCGTTCTCCGGATTTGACGCCTTTAGACTTTTTTCTGTGGGGTGAAATAAAAAGACGCTTCTACGTGAACGAAGCCGAAAGCCTGGACGATTTAAAACGTAACATTGTGCGTGCATTTGACCAAGTGCGAAACAACGTTGTAGTGCTTAGAAAACTAAAGAACAATGTGCATAAACGTGCCGCACTTTGTTTGGAGCAGCACGGATTACAGTTCGAACATTTATTGCAGTACAACTAAAGTGCAATTACTTGCTTCGGTAAGTACCGAGGGTGATTATGTAAATAGTTTAATTGCGTCGATTTTTAATCAAATGTACATAAGTTGATTCAAATTTTTAAATACGCCTGAATGCAAAGATTCCCGACCTAGTTTTTACTCATTGTTTTTAAGCCACGGACGTTTTGTTAATAATCATTAGTCAGAAATAACATTTTAGATTAAAAATGGGTTGCCTTTGCATTTTGACGGTCCTAAGCCCGTTAAAGTATGAAGGAAAAATTAGCAACTTATGTAGGTAAGCGTCTTATCTCGCTGCAATAGGGTTCATAATTGGTGACGCGATTGAAAACAGCGGGAGGGGCGGGGTGTCAATGACCTTAACTGATAAGAGAGAAGCGGGTGTAGTGGGTAGTTGATGGTTCACCATAATGTACGAGGTTTTTAGGATAACTTGATGATAATTTATTCCGAAAAAAATGTACTGAGCGGTATTAAAAGAAAAACACGTGTTTAATATTTTTTCGAGTTCTTTCGGGTGTTTCAATTTGGCCAGTGAATTAAATTTCACCCTGTATAGTGTGACAGCCCTTTATTCCCCCTCGAACAAGAAAGTTCCCGTTTTAACCTAAAGGGTGTGTCTTTAAAGATATAAGGGCTTTTCCAACCCTTCAACTCGGAAAGTAAGTGTAGTGGCGCCATCTGTTGTCGAGTAGTTGAACTTCATTCATTGTCCAAAGTGGCGCCATCTGTTGTCGAATAGTTGAATTTCATTCATTGTACACAATATGGACTTAAACGAACGATTATTCCCAAACTTTCTCGAATATCCTAGCGCCAACTTTCTCGAATATCCTAGAGCCTAGCTTTCTGAATATATAAGAGCCCGGTGTCACCCGCCAGAGTTAGTTTGATTTGAACAGCGAAACAAGCGATTTCGAAACGAAAAAGAAAGAAATTATCTGTGTGTGAGCCTTTATTTTGAAGTATCACGTGTGAGTATTTTTAATAGTGTGTTTAATTAATTCTCGATTTCGAAGCGAAGAAGAAAAAAGTTATCTGTGAGCCTTTATTGTGAAATATCAAATGTGAGTATTTTTAATAGTGTATTTAATTAATTCTAATGGTTTTTTTATTTTATTTTCTTTTAATTGTAATTTCCTTAACTTTCAAGTAGTCGCGCGGCGTTGAATCGATGCCTTCTATATACTTTGGCCGTAAACAAAATATCGCGCGACCGCTTGAAGATTAAATAATTATGTTTTCTTTGTCTCAACGTGCTCCACGTTTACGTAACAATATATTTGTCTATAAAATGTTCATTTAATTTATATTTTACAGAATACAATGCCTAGACGTAAAAGAGGTGGAGATCTTGCCAGTTCTGCAGCGAAACGGCGGAAACAAAAAGAAAATCGAAGAAATGAAACGGAAGAAGAGCGCGAAGCACGTTTACAAAATCAACGAACCAGAATGAGCACCCTGAGAAGCGGAAAAAGCGAAGAAAGAAAAGAAAATAAAATTATTGAAGAATCGAGCATTTTAAAAGATAATCTAACAAAGGAAGCATTCCACTACGAACCGACGAAGAAATATTACGATCATAAATATGTTGTGATCGGAAAAATGAATAACATTTGCCAATTTTGCCACGCGAAAAAATTCAGTAAAGAAACACCAGGTCTCTGTTGCATGAATGGAAAAATTCGATTACCACCACTGGAAGCACCTCCACAGGAATTTCTACATTACATGACCGGGGAAAGACCAGAATCAAAACACTTTCTTCAAAATATAAGATCATACAACTCCTGCTTTCAAATTACTTCTTTCGGTGTTACTTCGACTGACACTAATAGAGACAAATTCGAATATGTATTTTCAATTCAAGGGCAAATTTATCACAAAATTGGATCGTTACTACCAATGCCTAACGATGACTATACATTTCTGCAAGTATATTTCATCGGAAATGAAGAAAACGAAATTGATCAACGATGTACAAATTTTATTGGATTGAAACGCGAAATAATCCAAGATGTACAGAGGATCTTACACAAATACAATCAACTGATTTACATATTCAAAATAACACTAGACCGCATGATTTCTGATGACTATAAAATTGTAATTCGAGCCGATAAAAGACCACGTGGAGAACACGAACGTAGATTTAATGCACCTCAGATAGATGAAGTCGCCATCGTCATTGTGGACAATGAAAATACAAGCCGTGACATAATTGTACAACGAAGAAGAAAAGGACTACAACGCATTGCAGAGACACACCGTTCATATGATGCTCTTCAATATCCGTTAATATTTCTGCACGGAGAGGATGGTTATCATTTCAATATAAAACAAATTCATCCTAAAACAGGCATAGAAACAAACAAAAAAGTCACTTCCAAGGAGTTCTACTCGTATGCTTACCGCTTAATGATCAGAGACAATGAAATATACAATCACATTCTCAACACTCGCCGTTTATTCCAACAATTTCTGGTAGATATGTACGCAAAAATAGAAGCAGAACGGATGCTTTACATAAGACTGAATAAAAAGAAACTACGCACAGAAGAATACATCCACCTTCGAGATGCGATCATAAATGACGGCAATATTGACGATATTGGAACAATGGTAATCTTACCCTCATCATACATAGGAAGTCCAAGACATATGCACGAATATACTCAAGATGCCATGACCTACGTAAGAAAATATGGACGACCTGATCTCTTCATAACATTTACATGCAACTCATCATGGCCAGAAATCAAAGAACAACTAAAATACGGACAAACCTCCATGGATCGACACGACATGATAGCCCGAGTTTTTCGACAAAAACAAATAAGATTTATTGAAGTCATCACAAAATACCACATCTTTGGAACCGTTAGATGCTGGATGTATACAATCGAGTGGCAAAAACGAGGATTACCTCACTCACACAATCTCATATGGCTACACGATAAAATTTATCCCACGGATATCGACAAAATCATCCAAGCTGAATTTCCCAATCCACAAAATGATCCGGAACTTTACAACATAGTAGTGAAAAACATGATTCACGGACCATGTGGACCATTAAACTTCAATGCGCCATGCATGAGTGATGGAAAATGTACAAAAAAATATCCAAAACCATACAAAAACTGAAGATGACGGCTATCCCAAATATAGAAGACGATCACCGAAAAACGGTGGCTTCACAGCAAAAATACGAATACAAGGCAGAGACAAACTGGAAATAGATAATCAATGGGTAGTACCATATAACCCACTACTTTCCAAAATGTTCCAAGCACACATAAACGTTGAATATTGCAATTCAGTAAAATCTATTAAATATATATGTAAGTACGTAAACAAAGGTAGTGATATGGCAGTATTTCAAATAGTCCAAAATAGCGAACAAAATAATAGAAATGATGAAATCCTCATGTACCAAATGGGAAGATACATCAACAGTAACGAAGCAGCGTGGAGGATTTTTAGTTTTCCCATACACGAACGCGAACCAGCTGTGCAACATCTAGCAGTACATTTGGAGAATGGACAGAGAGTTTACTTCACAAAAGACTCGGCTAGAAAAATTGCAAGCGAACCACCTCAGAACACAACATTAACAGCTTTTTTCCAACTTTGCCAAACGGATCCATTCGCAAAGACGTTACTGTATGTCGACGTCCCTATTTATTATACGTGGGACAAAACAAGGAAAATTTTTCAACGACGAAAACAAGGAATGCCAGAAGAGGGTCATCCAGAAATAATGAAAACTAACGCAATAGGTCGAGTATACACTGTACATCCAAACAATGCCGAATGTTTCTATCTCCGAATGTTGTTACATGAAATACGGGGACCAACAAGTTTCACAGATCTCAGGACTATTGACGGCTACATATGCCAGACTTACAGAGAAGCATGTCAACGTTTAGGATTATTGGAAAACGATAACCACTGGGAATTAACACTACAAGAAGCCACACTCACAGCTTCAGCTGAACAAATTCGAGAGTTATTCGCCATAATTCTAACAACATGTAACCCATCAAACCCAAAACAGCTATGGGACTCTTTCAAAAGGAATAAGAGTGATGATATATTGTACCAAATCCGACAAGCTAATCCAGAACTGACTATAGAATTCAATGACGACATCTTCAATGAAACCCTCATTCGCTTAGAAGATAAATGTTTAGCAATAAATAACCAGACCTTAGTAGAAATTGGAATGCCAGCACCACAAAGAAATACTTTCAGTGTGCTAAACTACGAAATTACAAAGGAAAAAAGCTACAACGTCAATGAACTACTTGAATACATTGCTCACAACAAACCACTCCTCAATGACAATCAAAAAAAAATTTACAACGTTATAATGAACCGAATAAATAACAACACTGGTGGGATTATTTACTTGGACGCACCAGGAGGCACCGGTAAAACGTTTCTAATAAATCTAATACTGGCGGAAATACGTGCTGAAAAACACATCGCACTGGCACTAGCATCATCCGGCATTGCAGCCACACTTATGGAAGGAGGACGAACTGCCCATTCTGCCTTACAACTACCGTTGAATATAGCCGAACAACAATTCCCGGTATGTAAAATCACAGGAACATCTGGACGGGGTCAACTTCTAAAACATGCTAAAATTATCTTTTGGGATGAATGCACCATGGCCCATAAAAAATCACTAGAAGCCATGGACAGAACATTACAAGAATTGCGAAAAAACTCTGAAATGATGGGAGGAGCTCAACTCATACTCTCAGGAGATTTTCGACAAACACTTCCAGTTATTCCCAAATCAACACCAGCAGACGAGATCAATGCATGCTTAAAAAAGTCACATCTCTGGCCGCAAGTACAAATACTGCAATTAACAAAAAACATGAGGGTTGAATTATCAAAAGATGAAACAACAGCACATTTTGCTAAAATACTTTTACAAATAGGCGAAGGTACATATCCTACTGACCAAACGACCGGCCTCATTGAACTCAATAGTGATTTCTGTAACATAGCCACTACTGAAAACGAACTAATCGACAAAATTTATCCAAATATTATTCAGAACTATACCAACGTAGAGTGGTTATTTCAAAGAGCAATTTTGGCCACTAAAAATAATATTGTTGACGATATCAATTTTAATATTCTAAAGAAAATACCTGGTGAAGAGAAAGTATATAAATCGATCGACACGATGGTATCCATTGAAGAAAGTGTCAACTTTCCTACTGAATTTCTAAACTCTTTACAAGTACCAGGAATGCCATTACACTGCCTTCGTCTGAAAATTGGATCTCCAATCATACTACTCAGAAATCTCAACTCCCCAAAACTATGTAATGGAACGAGGATGATCGTAAAACAGCTATCGAATAATGTCATTGAAGCTGAACTTATTTCTGGAAAGAACAAAGGACACACAGTATTTATACCTAGAATACCACTGATCTCTTCTGAATTGCCATTTCAATTTAAAAGATTGCAGTTTCCAATTAAATTAGCCTTTAGTTTTACAATTAACAAAGCGCAAGGGCAAACTTTGAAATATTGTGGCATCAACCTCAAAGAATCCTGCTTCTCTCACGGTCAGCTATATGTAGCTTGCTCAAGAGTAGGAAGTTCGAAAAATTTATATATATATACCCCGGACAATAAAATGAAAAATGTTGCCTCTCTGCAGATGCTAAGGATCTAACATTGTAGGCCCAAATTTTTAATTCTTTCAATGTTGTTCTATCTTTGACTCAAATGCATTTATCGTATTACCTGTTGCCGGGTTTAATGTTTGATGTTTCCTGGGCTGAGAATCACCTGGTGGGGAGTTCGACATTTCCCTCCTCCTTTTATCCTTAATATTAGTGTTTTCTAGTTAATGGGTAATATAGTAAAATATAGTAAGGATGGCATCTGTGTTACTAAATGGAACGATCGCCGGGAGGTTTTAATGATATCTACAGAACATGATGGCTCCTGGGAAACCCATACGCGATCCAACAGTGTGACAGTTACCAAACCTAGTGTCGTGTTACAACACAATAAATATATGGGCGGGGTCGATAAACACGACCAAATGATGGCATATTATATTCCCGAACACAAAACGCTGAGATGGTACAAAAAACTCCGCGTCCATATATTTAGCACAATAATGCATGTATTACTATATTATGCAGGTACATATAAACCTTCCTATTGAATCACTCTATCTATTTATAAAAATCGCATCAAAATCCGTTTCGTAGTTTTAAAGATTTAAGCATACATAGGGACAAACAGCGGAAAGCGACTTTGTTTTATACTATGTAGTGATATGTATTATCTATTGCTGCAGTTGCGAACACCAAAGAACTTGCGGAAGCGTATCTTTTTAATCAATTTTTCAATTATAATATTGGGCTTACTTGGAGCCTACAAAATGTCTTCTGGTACGACTGGGTCTTCAGCGGCCCTAACTGTAAGATCTACTGCGACGCCTTGCTTTTAATGGGTGTGTTAAATAAAATACAAGCATGCTGACTACCGTAGGAGATATTGTCGTATGCCAAAAAGTTAGTCGACCAAACGATACATACATCTGCGATTTGTTGTTCGGCGAGATATTGAATGCGCACTGAACTGGTTGCGAATCGTAGATTTGCCAAAACTTAGTCGAATACAATTCCACGAATAAATCATTCTGCGATTCGCTGTTCGGCGAGACATTGTCTGCGAGTCAAAAATCTGCGAATTATATTCCGGGAAATCATTAGGTAGCCCGTATTTGAAATACGTGTTCAATGTAAAATATTTCAATCGAGTCATTGGATTCTAGCTTATTTAAATTGTTGATTTTATGATATTAAAAACATGAGGTACTGTAACTAAATCAGGTAAGTCTTCAGCAAACCAAAGCTCTCTACCGATAGGATGATTCCTAATTTTATTAAATACTGTTTTTTTTATTTTGTTTCAGAGACTCACTACTAGTAGCAGTATTTAATATTTTTACTTCTTATTTCGCTGAGGTAGTACTGTATTCGTTAATAGATTACCTAGCCCATCAATTAAATATAAACATAAATATAGTATCGAACCAAAGAGCTTTGTTTCTGTTTCAGCGAGATCATGTCTGTTCCAGCGAGATTATGTAGGTGCAAGTTCGGGGCTATACCTACATATAGCGGATGCATTCAAACTTCCCAGTCAAGCTCTCTCATTTTTTTGCTTTAGCACACGATTGATCAGGTATCTTTCAGTAATTTCGTGTGGAGCTTTTTTGTACAGATTTTTCTCTTGTACATTTGTTTGTTGTTATGGAACACAGAAATTGATCGACTCCTGCAAGTTTGCGGTTACAGAGGGGTCTGAAGACCACAAATCTTAGCGCGAGGCAATAAAAAAAATTTGTTGATGATTAACGAGCTCGGTACATTGTAATAAACTGGATAGTGACGCTAAAAAAATGTGACATTTTTAAAAACAAAAATAATGAGCCCACTATATTTTAGCTCGGCCCTTGATAAGTTCTTTAGTCAGGTCCGAGCCTGCAACTATTTATTTTAAATTAATATTCCCAGCATTTTTCTGGTTAAACAGACCTACTATTGCCGTCAAAACAGCTTTTTCTAAAAAGATTTCAATAATGATAGGAGAAAGAAAAACCCATTTACCATATTGTAACAACACCCCAGAGTTTTTCTGGTATTTTATAATTGATAATACCTACTATTTCTGACAATACAGCTTTTTCTAAAAAGATTTCAATAATGACAAGGCAAAGAATAACCCATTTCCTATATTGTAACAACACCCAAGTATTTTTCTGGTATTAAATAATTTAAACTACCAACTATTGCTATCAAAACAGCTTTTTGTAAAAAGATTTCAACAAAGAAGGAGAAAGAACAACCCACTTACCATATAGTAACAACGCTCATATATTTACTTTACTTTTCGAAATTGAAATTTCTATTAATGACAAAACCGCTTGAAGAAAATGACTGAAGAAATAACAACGTATTTCCCATACTGTAACAACACCCCAGTATCATATTTAGATAGATATAAATTTATTCAATAAAGCACACACTACAGAACATAAAAAACAGAGGTTGAAAAATTCATACCTAAAGGTAAACACTAGTCGAGTATAGGTAACTACAGAAGTTCACAATGTGTTCAGCAATGTGCGCAATAAAGAAAAGGCTCAGACTCAGCATAATGTTGCGAAATTGCGAGTTGACCCCACAATTTGCAACGCTGTTATTCTGTCCTGGCCTTTAAGGAGTCTAACGTTCTTTAAAAAACCGGCCAAGTGCGAGTCGGACTCGCGCACCTAGGGTTCCGTACAAACCTGTAGGTATATTGGGGTAGTAACTTTAAAATATTTTTATTATATGATGTGACTAAAAATTTACGGTTTTCGCAATTTTTCATTTATCTGTGCTATAAGACGTTGCTTCGTACCAAATTTCAAGATTCTGAGTTCACGGGAAGTACCCTGTAGGTTTTGATTCCCTTGCGAGCGAAAATTTGCGGAAATTTGCGGCATCAACGGCTGTATCTTTTGATTGCGTTGGCTTAGAAGTCTGATTTTTTCATAGCTTCAAGGGACAGTAGACCTGAGTATTTGATATAAATTTCAGCTTGATACCTCCACGCGTTCCTGAGAAAAATGGTCTTGACAGACAGACAGACAGACAGACAGACGGACAACAAAGTGATCCTATAAGGGTTCCGTTTTTTCCTTTCGAGGTACGGAACCCTAAAAAAGAAAGTTGACGTAAGATATTTTGCATAAAAAGTAGACATGCACAAAGTGAGAGGAAAACAAAACGGAAAAATGAATAGAATAACGCGCGAGTAGATAGATATGGAATTAAAGGATAAAGTTTATAGTACTTATATATTAGATGTATTATAGAAAATTGCATGCAAACGAAAACAAACATATACTTAACAAATAAAGATTGTGACCTAATACGCTAGGTTGTAGTATTTGTTCCAGAAATACTTGATTTTTGCATCTTTAATAATAGTTCTTTTAATTTATGCCGGAGGCTGGGCCTAGAAACGCTATTTCTAATAGGAGGAGGCAAGTCGTTCCAGCATTTAGTAGCATGAAATCGGAAGCTACCACGGAAGGCTGCACAGTTACGCTTAGGGACCATAAGTGGTTTATAATTGGCTCCAGCACGTTCCACCCGCCTGCCGTGTCGCTAAGTTATTTTTGCCAAGAGATAAGATGGTTTACCAAGTTTAATAACACCAAAAAGCAGAGAAACAAAATGTAGGTGTTGCCTTTGCTTCATTTTTAGGGTTCCGTAGTCAACTTTAGTTTCTCCCTTATAGTTTCGCCATGTCTGCCCGTCCGTCCGTCCGTCCGCGGATAATCTCAGTGACCGTTAGCACTAGAAAGCTGAAATTTGGTACTAATATGTATATTAATCACGCCGACAAAGTGGTAAAATAAAAAGTGGAAAAAAATGTTTTATTACGGTACCTCCCCTATACGTAAAGTGGGGAGTGATTTTTTTTTTCATTTCAACCCTAACGTGTGATAGGTATTTAAAACTGAATAGGGGTTTACTAAAATCATTTTTTGATAATGTAAATATTTTCGGAAATAATCGCTTCAGAAGTAAAAAAAAATGTGTCCCCCCCCTCTAACTTTTGAACCATAAGTTTTAAAAATATGAAAAAAATCTCAAAAGTAGAACTTTATAAAAACTTTCTAGAAAAATTATTTTAAACTTGATAGGTTAAATAGTTTTTGAAAAAAAATTACAAAATAATTTCTGAAATAAGTTTGTAATTTAACCGTATAAGTAGGTGTTTATTGTACCTGTAATTTCTACATAATCACAATGAAATGACGTGCTTTCAAATAAAGTAAAAACGGTGAAAATCGGTTCACGCAATAAAGAATTATCCCATAAAAATCATCTTCCATACTTTAAGCTCGCGCGCAATAGTTTACTTAATTTGCCGATAGATGTCGCTGGACCTGGAACGCTCATATCATATCCTACATGGCGGTGTTATTTTAACTCTTAAGTGGGGACACTTACTGTGACGGACGGAAAACTACGGAACCCTACACTGAGCGTGCCCCGACACGCTCTTGGCCGGTTTTTTTAGCATATTTGCACCGCTCAGGTAAGAGGAAACAGGCGTCCGCGGGGGTGTAACGAAGCAGTAACGTGCGCAAGCATTTTGTACCCTTTGGATAATTTTTTGACTTTTAAGAAATAAACAGGGACCGATAACAGTGTCACAGTAGTTAAATTTAGACAGCACGAGAGATTCGCAGTTTTATTCTAAGATCTGCAGATAAGAAATCACGAATATTATAAAGAACCTTGAGCCTATAAAAACAACAGCGGACAGTGTTTAGAATGTGTTCTTCAAAACGGAAGTGGCAGTCCATTAAGACACCGAGGTTTCGCACTTTAAAATCCAAAAATATATTGATGACTAAACAGCTTTTTCTTGAAAGATTTCAACAATGATAGGAGAAAGAACAACCAATTTCCCATAATGTAACAACACCCCAGCATTTTTTCACATTTCAAAATTGAAAATTCTATTGCTGACAAAACAACTTTTCCTAAAAATAATTCAACATTGATAGGACAAAGAACAACCCATTTCCCATATTGTAACAACACCCCAGTATTTGAGAACACACCAGTATTTTGAAATTAAATAATTGCAATTTCTATTGCTGACAGAACAGCTTTTTCTTTGAATATTTCATCAATTATAGGAGAAAGAACAACCCATTTCCCATATTGTAACAACACCCCAGTATTTTTTCACATTTCAAAATTGAAAATTCTATTGCTGACAAAACAACTTTTCCTAAAAATAATTCAACATTGATAGGACAAAGAACAACCCATTTCCCATATTGTAACAACACCCCAGTATTTGAGAACACACCAGTATTTTGAAATTAAATAATTGCAATTTCTATTGCTGACAGAACAGCTTTTTCTTTGAATATTTCATCAATTATAGGAGAAAGAACAACCCATTTCCCATATTGTAACAAAACCCCAGTATTTTATGACATTTCAAGATTGAAAATACTATTGCTGGCAAAACAGCTTTTTCTAAAAAGATTTCAACATTGATAGGACAACGCATAACCCATTTTCCATGTTCTAACAACACCCCAGTATTTTTTTTACATTTTTAAAACTGACATTTATATTGCTGACAAAACAGCTTTTACTTAAAATATTTCAAAACGATATGAAAACATACAACTTATTCCCCATGTTGTAACAACAATTCAATTTAGAAAAGTGTAAAATAAACGGGGTATTTATTTTACACTAAGTTGAAAACTGTACAATGACAGGACAAACAACGACCGTTTCCCATATTGTAACAACATGCCAATATTTTTAAAACTTTAAATTTAAAGTCTATTGCTGACTTAACAGCTTTTTCTTGAAAGATTTCAAGAATGATAGGAGAAAGACCCCATTTCTTTTTGTGACAACAACCAGTATTTTCTGAACATGTCTAAATTTCAATTTTGACTGCTGACAGAACAGCCCAAGCTGACCGGATACCCCAATTTTTTATCAAAGTTGATTGAAGTATCTTGATTTTTGTTGAGATCCTTTTGACTGCAGTTGTTTCTATTATTGTGAAGAATAATGTTCTTTTTAGTGAAACGACATTTTTTCTCTGTAAAAAAACATTTAGTTGCAGGCATCTGATTGCACATTTTTGATTCAGTTATTCTCCTTGTCTTTGTATGGAGGAGTTGCAGCAAGTTGGCATCCACTTTTCTTTTGACAACAGCATATTCATGCAAGCCCCTTCATAGGATAATCAATAATGTTGAGATTCGAGGGTCCTCATGTATGGAGTAGCAAGCCTAATGCAGACAATGCTGTTGTGTTTAAGGTTTTTCAAAGCACAAGGATTTGATGAACAATATTTGTTGTTATTGTAGTTTCAAATGCATTTTTTCATCAGATGTGCTGCAGCTGATGTTTTCTAGGCATCTTGGAATGTATCTAGAACAAAAGAAAATATTTTATAGTAATATACCTACCTAATAAAATAATAATATAAGGTTTACCTACTAAAGTAAGTAAGGAAGTAAGTAAAACATCTTTATTGCAAACCTTAGAATAAAGACACAATACCTACACTAAACCTATTTCATATGAACAGTGGCAAACAACAGGCAGTCTTATATAAGCGATCTCTTCCAGACAACCTTTGAGTAGCGGAGATAAATAAAGCAGCAATTCATCATTAAAATAAAATTGTTAGTAATATACGGGCGAAACACAAACAGGCACATCCAGCTATGAGATTAGAAGCAATTAGAACACAGATGGATAGACTGCAGCTTATCTTAAATCATTTTGTATATTGTTGGCTTAAGTTGCTAACTTAACTCTTTCAAATGATGTGAGTGTTACGTTGACTATAGTAGACTTTGCATAGGCATAGCATTATTATAATTTAAATAGTTTGCAAGTGACAAATCGTAAAATTTATATGAAAACATAACCACATTTTGTCCTTGCAGAGTCCATGTGGAGATAGTGTGTCGGGACTTTAGATACTTACATCCACCCAGAATGCAGGGCATGAAGCCGTACTTCATCACTAACATTTTATCTGAAGATACTTCTCCTGTTACTCGCAGCAATGCCATAGGATGAGTAGGGTCTGTTCAACTTGCACTAATCTTCAGGTATCTAAGGAGAAATTGAACATAAATGTTATTGACAGCTTTCTGCAACTAAGATTTGAATTTGTTTTGATTGATATTGTTATGAGAACAGGTAAATAACCATCATACACAATCGGGGGCATACACAATCAGAGGGCCTACGGCGAACATCGAAAATAGAATATCTAAGTCTAAAGATCTTGCTAATACGAATGATAGACGCTTATAGACGAACGACGAACGAAGTGGTTTGCGGTAGGCATCAAGAACCAGGAGCTTGGCTTATCGACACACCACAGAAAGTTTTAAACATGCACCCCTGGGTATGTCCTTAAACTACGTCCTGACACGGGTATGTCCTTAATTAAACTACGTCAAAAGAAAGGTATGGTATGGGTAATTGGGTATTGGGTACTGCGAACGAATGTCATCCAGTGTTGTTCTTGTTGAATTTTGGGGTTGCCGTATTCCGAGGCGTAATTTGCCGTATCCCTATACAAATTCTTAAAATAATTGCCGCTGAATTGCCGTATCCAGAAAATTGGCGAAAACGTGTCTAAAAAATGTATGGAGATACGGCAATGGGACCGCTGCCGTAAGCCGTATTTTTGACTGTAATGCCCCTGATTTGCCGTATATTACGGCAATTACCGTACCCGGAACAACACTGATGTCATATCGCTATGTGTGATTGATACAGATAGAGCATACCGGCACAGTGTTGCTAGGTGCGTCCAAGTGGATTATCGTACCAACCTATAAAAATTATCGTACCAGACGCAAAATTATCGTACATCTATAAAAGTGACACTATCGCTTATTTTTCATTGGAAATGAGCTGAAATATGAAAAGAACACACGCACTTTACATACTACAAGGTTATTTTAACTTAAATTTTGTGAATGACGGGGATTTTTTTCTGACAATCAATGGCATGAATGGCAAAACTCAGTTTTTCTTAAGGCCTAAAAAGCCACATGCTGTCCCTTTCCTTAGGGTCACTAAAAAGAGATGGCAGTTGGGACATGCGAATGTCATTTCTGCTCTAGTCCGTCATATTTCTTAGTGGACGATAAATGTCAAAATGGACCAAATAGACCAATAGCATATCAGCCTGGTACACGATGCCATAGAAAGGATAGTTTAAAAAAAAAGTGTAGTATACTACACTGAAACCTTAAAATTATCGTACTTTTGCGTACGATAATCAACATTGGAACGTACATCGTACGGAGGTGCAAATTATCGTACATGTACGACAATTATCGTACGCCTGGCAACGCTGTACCGGCATAGCACAGTGAGCAAGCACAGCGAACAGCGAACAGCGAATGTCATATCATATCGCTCCTTAAAAAAAACCATTATTAGACATTGCAATTTGTAAGGCCCAACTGTTAGGTTGGGAGGGGTAATATCAGTAAGGGTGAGTTTTGGCCATTAGGGACCTGAAGGACGGATAGGGAGAGGCAGGGTACACAACAGATTGGGCCCTAAAAAATAGCAATGTCTAATACCGGTTATAGGACCGTCATGGTGTCTATCCATACCGCGATTTGGCGTCAACATAAAGAGGTCTACACTCGCCGCGATATGTCGGCAACATGATGGTGACGTCACAGTTGATATCCCCCACTCCCACGTTAAATTTCACGCATGTTTATATTAACACATTACCTAACAGTTAATACCTAATGTTTTTGTAAACAAATTATTTACTTAAGTGTTTTTTGAATAAAATTTGTAAATAAACAAAATTATTTATTTCCTAAAATAAGTTCAAATAACTATTTCTTAAAATGCAAACATCCGGTGACTTGATCGCTGCTTTAATGAGCATTCGATTGATCTCGCAACCATTTTGTCTAAATATAGTACCATCTTCTTCTAATCGTTTGACTAGTCGCTTACGTCTGTAGACCGCATAAAACCGGTACTACACTCTTACAATGGGTAAAACAGCTATTAGACATGGCAATTTGTAGGGCCCAACATGTTGTGTACCCTGCCTCTCCCTCACCCTCCTTCAGCTCCCTACAGGCCCAACCTCCTATTACACCTCCCAACACAACATGTTGGGCCCTACAAATTGCCATGTCTACTAGCCGTTTAAAGCAACTGTCAAAGTGGCATCTCCAACAAAGGTCCTGCAAAAAAGCTAAATTTGTATGGCGTGAAGTAGTTTTTAGGGTTCCGTAGTCAACTAGGAACCCTTATAGTTTCGCCATGTCTGCCCGTCTGCCCGTCCGTCCGTCCGTCCGTCCGTCCGCGGATAATCTCAGTGACCGTTAGCACTAGAAAGCTGAAATTTGGTACTAATATGTATATCAATCACGCCGACAAAGTGGTAAAATAAAAAGTGGAAAAAAATGTTTTATTAGGGTACCTCCCCTATACGTAAAGTGGGGGGTGATTTTTTTTTTCATTTCAACCCTAACGTGTGATATATTGTTGGATAGGTATTTAAAAATGAATAGGGGTTTACTAAAATCATTTTTCGATAATGTAAATATTTTCGGAAATAATCGCTCCAGAAGTAAAAAAATATGCGTCCCCCCCCCTCTAACTTTTGAACCATAAGTTTTAAAAATATGAAAAAAATCTCAAAAGTAGAACTTTATAAAAACTTTCTAGGAAAATTATTTTGAACTTGATGGGATGAATAGTTTTTGAAAAAAAATTACAAAATAATTTCTGAACTAAGTTTGTAATTTAACCGTATAAGCAGGTGTTTATTGTACCTGTAATTTCTACAAAATTACAATGAAATGACGTGCTTTCAAATAAAGTAAAAACGGTGAAAATCGGTTCACGCAATAAAGAATTATTCCATAAAAATCATCTTCCATACTTTAAGCTCGCGCGCAATAGTTTACTTAATTTGCCGATAGATGTCGCTGTACGTGGAACTCTCGTATCATATCCTACATGGCGGTGTTATTAACTCTTAAGTGGGGACACTTACTGTGACGGACGGAAAACTACGGAACCCTACACTGAGCGTGGCCCGACACGCTCTTGGCCGGTTTTTATTTATTTTCGCGAAAATGACTGAATGTTTTGTCTGGAATTGCTCCGAAATTTAAGTCATAGAATTTTAATTCATAGACATAATAGCCATGTCATGGTAATAATAATTATACAAAGTTTGAACGAGACGGTCTTATTAAACTTTCAATAGGTATGACAGAGAAGGCGCTATTATCGAAGATCGAAAATGACAGACATGGCCGCTCCGGTTTGTTGAATTCTCTAAGATTGGCATGGGGCTTGATATGGGGGGATCAGGCCGTTTATATTTGTCCAGTAGTCACACCGGTGCAGCAGACACAGACACGTGGTCACCATATAAGTTACATGGCAATGGCAGCGACTGGCGCATCGCCGTTTATACGGATCCAGTGTTACTAGCATGGGGTGCGCGGCGTGCAGATAATGGATTAAATAAATAAAAAAAGAACCGATTTCACTTAGACTTAAGTGCTTTAGGTTCTAATAGCATTATGTAATGCTTTAAGCTGTATAACGGTTGTATAATGACATATGTAAATGCTTTTTTAAAGCCTTTAGGCTACACTAATGCTTCGGTGTGGTTTAGTGCCTTAGGTTCTACAATAGCATAAATAAATGCTTAATGCTGTTTATGAGCATGAATATAAGCCATTATAATGCCACGTAAATCCGGTATACAGCTTTCAGCTGTTTTTAGTTCTTAAGGTTCTACAATAGCATGATATGATGCTTAAAGCTGTATAACGGTTGTATAATGGCATATGTAAATGCTTTTGTTTGGCCATTAGTTTTAGTGCAGCGAACCAAAATGCAACTGTACGGCATTCAGCTGTACAGTTGCGTTTTGGTTTGCTACACTAATGCTTCGGTGTGGTTTAGTGCCTTAGGTTCTACAATAGCATAAATAAATGCTTAATGCTGTTTAAGAGCATGAATATTAGCCATTATAATGCCACGTAAATTCGCTATACAGCTTTCAGCTATTTTTAATGCCTTAGGGTGTACAATAGCATTTATAAGTAGGTAATACATTCCTAATGCTGTATAATAGCAATAATATAAACTATTATAAAGCCAAGTAATTCACTATAAGGGGCTGTTCATAAATTACGTCATTTCATCTTTAAAAAGTGCTTCAATGTGTAAAAAAAGGAATGAAATTCGTGTTTCTATAAACTTTTAATGCTTTAAAATATTATCTACTAAATAGTTTTTTATTTTACAAATAAGCTAAAAACGCATTTTTTTTAATGACGTCACTGTATTTGGCAGGGGGAGAGTTGAATTATTTTAGGGGGGGGGGGGGGGATAAAATCATCAAGAATGGATGTCGTAATTTATGAACAGCCCCTATACAGATTTTAGCTGTTTTCGTGCCTTAGGGTCTACAATAGCAATTTTAAGTAGTATATAATGCTTAATGTTGTTTAATAGCATAATTATTCACATGTAATGCTGTAGGCATGAATAAGCTTTTTTTAAGGGTCACTGAGCTGCTATTGGACTAAGAGCTAGCCACGTCAGATATGACAATAATGAGAGCAACAAAACCCGTCTGGTTAGATTGCTATATTATTCTTATTCTAGCAATAAGATCCTGGCATCTGGCAGCTTTTAATGGGTGAAGGTCAGAGTGACAGAGTAGCAAAATGTTTTAATTGGAAAATAGTAATACCAAACTAGGTAAAAACTGCCGAAGTTGTCTCAGTTATAAAGGACGGGGCCTATATTTTAAGGGGCTCCCTGGCGCCAACGACCTTAGATCTGATTCCCTTAGTTTTCTAATAAATCATTAGCTATATGTATATATTATTAGTAACGGTATAGCTTATCATATTATCAGTAACGGCTTTAAACAAGTAAAAAATATAGTATCCTATATTTACTTAAATATTCATTGTCTTCGAGATATTTGACATCAAAGTCGAACCGGTTTAGGCTAAAATAGTGGGTGGGTTTATGGTCATAAATTTTGTGTTAATTAGTTAAAAATTAAAATCTCTCTACAGTTTTTAGAGACATCAAAGAGGAACCCTAATATGTAGATTACGTATATGAGATTCTTTACACCATTCGAATATCGATAAAAGTGTTTTTTTACACCATATTTTAAAGATATCATAAAAAAATAACGGCTCATTTATTTCAAGATCCGGCTCAGAATGGAGATAAAAGATTCAAGAACCGATAGTCGTTTGCCTTATAATTTTATCTGTAGTGAATATGTTGGAATATCGACTGGACAAAACTGGTCAAAAATCGATAAGAACGTTAGACCAAAAAATATTGTGTATTATTACGGAAACAAAAACAGTAGGAAACAAACTATGAACTATATTATTCATTGTTTGGCACTACTTTCCCCCAACATAAACTTTTTTATAATTTCTCTTAATATTGTATAGTATTTGTATAGTTTCTCATAATATTGCATCAAACCCAGATCTCTAGGATTTGTTTTCTTGAAATGGTTTGCATTCTTTGACCTCCACCATTTTAAAGCTGCCAGATGTCCAGATCTAGAAATAAGCATAGTATACCAAACTGACTAGAGGGGTTTGATTGCTCTCATTATTGTGTCATATCTGACATGGCTAGCTCTCCGTCTATATAGACCAACGCCATTATGTAAATAATTTATAACCTAAAAATAAAATCATGCGGACCTATTTATACATAGGCTGCTATTTATATATCCGGAAACCGGGATTACAATCTTCTTAAATAGCATATTTGACCTCCATGGTAAAATTTGAACTTTTTTAAGTACTGGCCGGTATATTTTTTCTTTCTTATTAATGCTCGTGTTTTGTTTTTGACGGGTTTTAAATGTCATCTCGCAGCAAGAATGGAACTCACTCGTGAAAATATTCGTGCTATGATTTATTATGATTTTCGGCGTGGTTTAACGCAACAACAGTGCATAGATCAACTAACTTCAACTTTTGGTGATGAAGCCCCATCTAAAACTACTGTGTATCACTGGTTTAGTGAGTTCAATCGTGGACGTAGTATGCTTACGGACGAAGTTAAGGCAGGTCGCCCGAAATCGGTCGTTGTACAACAAAATATCGAGGCTGTGCGAAAACTTATAATGGACGACCGACATGTTACGTACTGCGAGATAGAGGCGACTCTGGGTATTTCTATGACCAGCATTAATAGCATATTACATAATTATTTGGCTGTAAAAAAAATTTGTTCGCGTTGGATACCCCACAACTTAACAAAAGAGCAAAAAGATGCTCGCGTCGAATGGTGCAATAAAATGTTAAAAAAATATAACCGTGGTGACTCAAAAGCCGTTTATAACATCTATACAGGTGACGAATCCTGGATCTATGCATACGATCCCAAAACGAAGCAACAATCAACGGTATGGGTGTTTCAAAATGAGCCGAACCCTACGAAAGTTACTCGTGCAAAAAGTACATTGAAACAAATGGTGGCCTGCTTCTTCGGTATTAATGGCCATGTAGCTACAGTGCCACTAGAAAACCGTAGAACGGTTAATTCAGAGTGGTACACGACCATTTGCTTACCGGAAGTATTTGAACAAATTCGTAAAACTAACCAGCGACGAAGAATCATTCTTCATCATGACAATGCCAGCTGTCATACGTCACGCGAAACAACTCTATTTTTGGAGGGTCAAAATGTGGAATTAACGGGTCATCCGCCGTACAGCCCTGACTTGGCACCCAACGATTTTTATTTATTTCCAAATATAAAGAATAAATTACGCGGTCAACGATTTTCGACCGCTGAAGATGCTGTCGACGCATTCAAACAACACGTTATGGAGGTACCTCAGGCGGAGTGGCAGAAGTGCTTTAAAAATTGGTTCACGCGAATGCAAAAGTGCATAGATCATCAAGGGGAATACTTTGAAAAACAATAAAACTATTTTCAGCCGTGTACGTTTGTTTGTTTTTTTGTTTCCGGATATATAAGTAGCAACCCTCGTACAAGGAAAATACCTATATAATAATGAAATAATTTAAGACTGCTCAACCAACACTATTATGTTAATAATGCAAAACTCGTTCTATACGAGGATTACACAATTGTTTTGTTTATTTGAAGCATATATTTTTATAATATTTTATAGCAAAACCACAATAAATCAAAGGCGCGTGAAAATTTTCAATGAAACTTATATACACATTTACAGTAAACTACATTGCGCATAGTGGTAGCCGTACGATTAAAAACACCGCAAATCGATCTACAGTTTAGCCGTTTGGCACACGCATACTAGAGGTCAAAACACATTTTTTGACCCGCAGTTCTTAAAAAGACACGATATGGCTGATTTTTTTAAAATACAATATACCACAAATGATATGTAATATCCTCATATCTAACCTCAAAAAAGCAATTTTGAAAATTATTTCATTAAGTATTTTTTATTTATTTTTCAATATTACAAAGTGACACAGTTCTACTTCAATACCTATTTGACGTGACTTATGGAACTGTAGTACAGATACAGTACATATTAATCATAAAATGATACGTAGTATCCATATATCCAACGGGAAATACCTCTTTAACCATTTATCTGCGTCTTTCCATCAGATGGTATAGTTTTAGTAAACAAACTTTTTTTTTCCATACAAATAAAAAAATATCTCGGCACTCCCCTCCTAAGGGATTTTTTTTTAAGAACTGCGGGTCAAAAAATGTATTTTGACCTCTAGTATGCATGTGCAAAACGGCTAAACTGTAGATCGATTTGCGGTGTTTCTTTGAAATTGGGCTTGTACGGCTACCACTAGCAGTAATATTTGAAGGATATAATAACGTAAAAGAGTCAAAAACTTTTATAAATTTTGTTACGATGCAAACAAATATGACCTGTCACTCATTCAGTTTTTTGTACCGTCTTCGTCCATTTTATATTGCGAGACAAAGTAGTTAAATCACAACGTTCATTGTATTATAACATTTGTTCCGTCGGTATTAGAGACGTTTTTGCATTGACGTAAGGTTTATTTTACTACACTCTTATGCTAGTATAATGCTTTTGTATTGCGATTGGCAAGTTAATCGAGAGTACTAATGCTTCTTTACTGCGATTAGCAAGTTTTTTGGCCGTATTAATGCTTCTTTAATGCGGTTGGCAACTTAATAGAGCGTACTAATGCTTCTTTAATGCGATTGGCACTTTCCATGACAACGATAATGCTAATAGCGCAGACATAATGCGCCTGTAATGCTATTAAATAACCTATATAGGATCTCAAGCTGGATAATTTGTGCCAATTTAAGAGCTATATCAGCACTATAAACGTTTATAATGCTACTATAGAATGAACTCAAAATGCTAAAAGCATACAGAAATACTGTAAGACGGCCGTTATACTGCTTTGATGTGTTACTTGGGTGGCGTCAAGTTGAAAATACAATTTTTTGGCCTAAATTTATCAACGAGCCTACCGTTCCAAATTTTGACACATGATTTAGCCCACATCAAATAACCTACATACCAATTTTAAGACCATTCTGGTGGGCGCATAAGACCAGTTGAAGTTGCAATTTTTTGGCCTAAATTTATCAACGAGCCTACCGCTCCAAATTTTGACAGTTGTTAAAGGACCCATTCAACAAACCAAATCCCAATTTTAAGACCATTCTGGTGGGCGCATAAGATTTTAAGACCATTTTAAGAAATAGTCGACTTCATAGAAAAAAAAGCAAATTACTATATATTCCTTAAAAAAATATATTTAGCTGGCACAAACACAACTGCATATTAATATATAAGTGTCTTGTAATTAAAAACGCCCTAAAAGTATTCCGCAATAAGTCGAAAATTGGAGAAATTCGTCATAGCAGTACTTTAGTCACGGGGGTTTTAAATCACTAAAATTATTATTTATTTTAAACTTAATGTCACAAAATATGATTTGAAAAGCCAGACGTAATGCCTAGAAACATTTTCTACCAGTCGCTCATTAGTCGAAACCTTAGAGAATTCAACCAACCGGAGTCGCCGTTGATAGGCGTTCCCCTCTGCCGAAAGTATATGACTAGTGGTCATACACTTGTATGGACTGACGTTTATCTGAAGTAGCTATTTGTACGTTACGTACGAATAGCCATACATTTGACGTTCCCCTCCCCCACAAAAATCGGCAGACTTTTTTTGTATAGAAAATGACAGACGTGAAAAATTACGTAAATTTATTTTAAATCCCACCGTTCCAAATTTTGACAAACGACTTAGCCCACATCAAATAACCTACATACCAATTTTAAGACCAGTTGAAGTTGCAATTTTTTGGCCTAAAGTAGTTGGTCTCCGAGATGGGCTCTACAACGCTATATGGAAGAAAATTGGTTAGGATTTTGATAAATTTCCAGTTAGGCGGGCTCCAGCACTAATAGGTAAGTACCTAAAAATAGTCTTAAAAAAGTGAAAGGAAATCATAATAATTAGGAGTAATATGCATTATGCAGTTAAGTAAACTTATTCCATTCTAAACTGAAAAGTTGTATTTTCTAGTAGATATGCTCGTTTTCCTCGACTGGCCTTATGATTTTATTTATTTATTTATTTAAACTTTATTGCACAGTATAAAATATACAGTTACAAAAGGCGGACTTAATGCCGTAAGGCATTCTCTACCAGTCAACCTTTAGGCCAAACAGAGAAGCATCATTGGTGCAGGGTATGTAAAGAACACAGAACTAATAACTAAAAATAGCAAGAACGTTATCTAATATAAATACGCATTTAAATAAATATATATTAATAAGATATAAAATATACAAAGATAGTATAACATATACGTAATAAATACAAATAAATAAATATATATGCATAAATAAACATATATAAATCAATTACCTGCTACTGAATTTACTATGAAGAGTTATCAAGAAGATAGTTGCGGAGCTTGCGCTTGAACGTGAATTTTGTTTGAGCTTGACGTATGCTGAGGGGAAGAGCATTTCAAAGGCGGATGGCATGTATGGTAAACGAACGATTGTAGCAATCAATGTTTGTTTCCTTGCTGGGTTTCAACACTTTTAACTATTGCATTTTGGCCGCATGATTTCCACCTCCGATCTTCTGTCCTTTTTTGATGTTGGTTATTTCAATTTCTTCGCACATTCTAATTCATACATAATAAAAGGTATATCATGTATCAGACTCAGAGTTATCAAATTATTTTATACAATGCAGAGTTAAAATTCTCCACAAACTCTTCTGTGCCTACGGAAGAGTGTGGGCATTTTGTTCGATCTACATTGCTGCTTTTTTATGGAGCAATGCTGCTTTTCGATTCCCCTAGAGTGTTGCTATATTTTAGTTTGATGTACATTGCTACTGCGTTCGTTGGCTGTCCAGACTATAGTTTCTAAATTTAGTGAAGTCTAACCGCATTTAGCAAGTAAATTTACTATGAAAACTAGTTAGGATCCTAATTAGGATGCTAGTTAGGACACTAAAAAAAGTAAAGTGTTACAGGGCCTTTAAAGCCCTGTTACATTTGTCCTAGTTAGCTTCCTAAATGAGTTAAGTTTCTAAATTTAGTCAAGTGTAACCGCATTTAGCAAGTAAATTTACTATGAAAATGAGTTAGTATCCTAATTAGGATGCTAGTTAGGCCACTAAAAAAAGGTTAGGATCCTAATTAGGATGCAAGTAAGGACACTAAAAAAAAACCCGGCCAAGTGCGAGTCAAACTCGCGCACCGAGGGTTCCATACAAATCTATAGGTATATAGGGGTAGTAACTTTAAAATTATTAAAAATGATTTTATTATATGATGTAACTAAAAAATTTATGGTTTTCGCAATTTTTCCTGTATCTATGCTATAAGACGTTGCTTCGTACCAAATTTCAAGATCTTGAATTCACGGGAAGTACCTTGTAGGTTTTGATTCCCATGCGATTTTCGAAAATTTGCGGATTTTTGCGGCATAAACGGCTGTATCTTTTGATTGCGTTGGCATAGGAGTTTGATTTTTTTACAGCACCAAGGGACAGTAGACCTGAGTATTTGATAAAAATTTCAGCTTGATACCTCCATGCGTTCGTGAGAAAAATGGTCTTGACAGACAGACAGACAGACGGACAACAAAGTGATTCTTTAAGGGTTCCGTTTTTTCCTTCCGAGGTACGGAACCCTAAAAGTAAAGTGTAACAGGGCTTTTAAAGTCCTGTTACACTTGTCCTAGTTAGCTTCCTAAATGATTTAGTTTTTAAATTTAGTCAAGTGTAACCGCATTTAGCAAGTAAATTTACTATTGAAAAAAATTTAGGATCCTAGTTAGGAAACTAAAAAAATAAAGTGTAAAAGCCTTGTTAGGGAGGGGCAGGGTACACAACAGATTGGGCCCTACAAATTGCAATGTCTAATTCCGGTTTAAACTCTTCACTGTATGCTGTCATGAATGACAATGAGGCTGTCATTCATGTGATTCATGTCATTGTCATTAATTTCATTTTATTTTGTTTGTTGACCGTCTACCTGACGATGGAATGGAGGATCCACCAGGTACCATGGCGAAGATTCGAGAGCCAAGTCGAGGTTGAAGGTTTAGTCAATCACTTGGCTTTAACTTAGATTGTTAACGAACTTAGATTGTTAAGTTAAAATTGTCAGCGTCATAATCATACATAACACGTCGTGTAATCGTGTTTGCTTTGCTCTTCTTGTGATTCTTTGTTCCTCAAAAGGTCCGAACCCTGTTTTCTGTGCCTAGTTTGTTTAATCGTCGCATTAAGAATTATTTTCTTTTTATAAGGCTGTTTCGACTCCCAGTTCTGTTAGTAGGTAGTGAATGCAGAAACCGAAATAGTTGCAACTTTGCGCGCCCAGTCTCTGTGTCCGTTCTACGAAACAAAGAGAATAATTTATTAAAATATTGTATGATCTAAAAATTCATTTTTTTAGTTCTGTAAATAGAATGCGTTTGATTTTGTGGAAATTACTTGGGCCTCTTGTTTTGATTATAGTTTTAAGTCTTGTCTTGATCTAATTTATTAGGTATACGTATACGCCTATTTGTCTTCATTATAAACTTTTTATCGTAATGGTTGTTTTATGTGGGTAGTAAAATTCTTTTTAGTAAAACCAGGCCGGAGACGAGCTGCATGTCAGTAATTTGTATGGCAAATGCTAGCCAAGCAGTTTCCGTATGAGTAGCTGTTGGGAAGCAGTCTGCTTGTCCTGGTTATTAATAAACAATGATACTTTACCATTAATGTGGTGTTAGAAGAAAATGTTGTTACTACTTAATTCCTATTAATTCTTTATTGTAAATTGTAATATATGAATTGTCAATGTGCAAGTGTGCAAGTTGGGGGTGTTTAATGTGGGACATGGGCTGGGAAATAACATATTAAGCCGTAATCTTTCTGCCTGACATTTGAGATTTCAGTTAAGAAAGATTATTTATCAAAGATGTGTTTAGGATTTGTGATCCGGATTCGAAATGCATGAAATTATCCGGATCCACGGATCTTCCCATACATTTATTTCAGATCCATCGTGCAAACTCTAGGTGTGTTGTACCATATGGGAAAATCTAACAGATATCAAGCTACAGTAAGCTCAACTACAGCTTGTTGTCTACATGTGGAGGTGAACATAATTTTCTACAATGCTATGAAGTCTCAAGCTGTATTTTGCCTATTGTTTATATATCCAATAATGTTTTTTACTGTGGATGTTTTGATATTATGGTTTTAATAGATATATGTATGTTACATTGTAACATATTAAACCGTTCTTGACTTTAAACATGAGGAAACCATTCTCTACTATACATTTAATTCTGTTTTTCATGATTTATTTTAAATCAATATAGAAATGAAAGCAAGGTTTGAACTAACTTTTAAATATAATAAAATTAATGAAACTTTACAGTGATTAGCTCAGTATTAAATGTAAACTACAACAGAGGCCATTTCCATATTATGTTGTTCTATAGTTTTCTTCACTTTCTGTTTTAGTGGCCGTTGTAGCAGAAAAACTACCGCTTTTCATAAACAAAGGATTTTCTTCGGCCTTATTATTCCTTAGGACCCAAAGATGGATTTGAGAAGTGGAGCCACCATTTGATGTAATTTTGTATTGGGGGGGAGAGGCTCTCAACTTTATCTTGAATCTTGATATCTACATCAGTTAAGCGACTAGGTCAAGTTTGGTATTGTTTTCGTGTAAATTGGGGATGCCGAATTAATTTATGGTACGGTATGGTGTGGTATGGTGTCATTTTGACACGGTTCCGTAGCAGAAACATGTAAAATAAAAAAATTGCTTAGTTTGGAATTCCCTATTTCACAAGGAAAAAATCCATAACTAATAAACAATTATGAATCATAAAAAAAAAAAGGTGCTTTAGAGTGCCCTATTATTCGCTCATTAAAAAAAATGTCTAAACTAAAACGTAATACATATATACGGGTGTACTAAATACCTACTGTTGACGGTGCAAAAAATTTAAATGGAAAATAATCTAATCCAAATGTTTTTTCCGATCGTAGATCTTCTTCTTCGTCGTTGACAGTGGTCGTGACTGTCCTGTGTCAGTGGCAAGCTTTGAATTCTGATTAAAGCATTTGAGTGGATGTAATATTTACAAAACTTTCATATCAAATAAAAAATCTACGTATAAGATATTAATAAACATTGAGTAAGTATATTACTATTATAATCTTAATCACACAAAAATAATCAACTATTAAAACATTGCTTTCCTAATTTTACAGTTTAGACATACATAGACATACTTTACCTATAGCAAATTATATCTTGGAATGAGAATAACAAAGTTTAACAAACAATAATCATATTATAGATTGTTATTAAATCAAATACAAACATTGAAAAAATAATCAACCCAGCAGGACTTGAACCTGCATCGATACGCCTTGCCGGGGCTTGATCGCTTTACCAATTAAGCTATGGGTCAAGTTACTAAGTTGACGAAATTTTCAATGCCTTCAATCGTCTTTTTGCATTTATTTTGATCTACTTCGGCTTTACATCAGCCGTAAGCGACATCTATAGGTACTAACTACTAGAGTTAGATACCCTTCCCGCCGACACTATCGCAAGTGTCACAACGGAAATATAGAGGGCGTTGCTATCAACTCATAATTATTTTTGCATGTTTTTAAAGTGGGGCATTCCACTCATACAATAGTTTGTTATTAAATCAAATACAAACATTGAAAGGCAAGGTGTATCGATGCAGGTTCAAGTCCTGCTGGGTTGATTATTTTTTCAATGTTTTCAATGTTTGTATTTGATTTAATAACAATGTATTGTATGAGTGGATTGCCCCACTTTAAAAATATGCAAAAATAATTATGAATAATCATATTTATTTAAAATCAACAAATTCTTGTACATAGCAATATAAAGTTAAAACTACTTAATATTTTACATAAATATTAGATTATTACATAGACTAATAACCCAAGACGCCACATAGCCGGGCGAACCCCGCTGCCACGCATACAGTCGCTTCACTCGACGGTGCGAGAGAGAAAGTTGTCTTTCCTTTCAGTTCTGTATTTAACATCGCTTGCTTGCGGCATTAAAACGCATTATTGTTGCATTCAGGGATCGGAAACCGGTTCTATTTTCAAAACGTTCTCGGTTCAATAACCTAGACCGTTCTCTGAAGCGTTCTCGTTCTCGGTTACCGGTTAGAACAATGTTTTTAGGAACGAACATTTCCCGAACGAACAGTTACCAAAAGAACGATATAAAACGTTCTTTCAATAGCGTTCTTTGTTCTGGTTACCGGTATTTACAATGGTTTTGGGAACGAACATTTGTAAGCTCGTATCGTTCTCAAGGAACGTAAAAAGAACCGTTCTTTCGATAGCGTTCGACTTTGGAACAAACATTCGCTGTATCGTTCCCGAGGAACAATATTAACCCGTTCTTTTGAATTCAACACAAATGAAATAAGTCGTCATCGCCAACCAATGAGCGTTAGTTATTTCAGTGTATGCCTCAAGTTAAGTACCTACGAGTATTTTCGTTTTACTAGGCAGCGACGTCCATTATTAGTTCGAACTTAGACGTGAACTAGCGTGGAGGTTGGTTTGGTTGAGATAATTTTATTGGCTGATTGCTTTTATATTGGTTGTGAAATACAAACTGCGTAAGAACTTTTTGTGCTGCTGCACTGCGTCGAGAAACCTGGTCCATGTGAAGTAAGTAGGTATTTATATCAAAATAAATTTTATACTTTCATAAAATATCCGAGAAGTGAGTAGGTTTATGTGCTTGCGAAGACACTTTATACGTCCCTGGTCGCTCCAAGTTCAATTATATTTTTGTGTAGGTATTTATGGCGGTGGCTACTTGCTATTCCATAGTAAGCTATAAGTATCTGTTAGTAAGAAGTTAAGAACTATTAAGTATATTATTATAATCAGTGGCTGAGCGTTGATTAACTCAAACCCGATATCCATAATCCGAGATGTGAGTGAGTAGGTAAGTACGAGTATGTGTGCGTGCAAAGCGGCTAGTGGCTTTTGCCGGAATCACAACAGGGTTGTTTCCACCTACAAAAGTTAGGGTTGAATTGTATCACATTAAGACGCGTGCCTACCTCGATAACCTTGAGCAAAAATGAAATAAAAATGAAATAAAAATTAGATAAAAATTAAATAAAAATTGAATAAAGATGAAATAAAAATTGAATAAAAATTGAATAAAAATTAAATAAAAATTAAATAAAAATTAAATAAAAATTAAATAAAAATTAAATAAAAATTAAATAAAAATTAAATAAAAATTAAATAAAAATTAAATAAAAATTAAATAAAAATTAAATAAAAATTAAATAAAAATTAAATAAAAATTAAATAAAAATTAAATAAAAATGAAAGAAAAATTAAATAAAAATTAAATAAAAATTAAATAAAAATTAAATAAAAATTAAATAAAAATTAAATAAAAATTAAATAAAAATTAAATAAAAATTAAATAAAAATTAAATAAAAATTAAATAAAAATTAAATAAAAATTAAATAAAAATTAAATAAAAATTAAACAAGAATTAAATAAAAATTAAATAAAAATTAAATAAAAATTAAATAAAAATTAAATAAAAATGAAATAAAAATTAAATAAAAATTAAATAAAAATGAAGGGTCATTCCATCGTTTCGGGTGTTACACTTGAACTCATAAAATAAGGTTTTATTCAATGTTGTATTATAAAGACCTAGAGGTTATAACGTTAAATCATCAGCTTTGGCAATCCCTAAAAAACAACAACGAAAACCAGAAACTAAGACAAGACTTTGAAAAACAAAAGAAACTTGTGTCGATAAATATACAAGAAGCAAAGAAAACATACTATCACAAATGTTTCAAAGAATGTACCAAAAAGCCTCAAAAAATGTGGGCGTTAATAAATGATCTTACAGCTAACAAGGCTAAAGGCAACTCATCATTAGCAAAACTACAAATAAATGCAAACACATATACAAACACAACAGATATCTGCGAACAACTAAACACCTACTTTTCTACAATCGGATCATCTTTGGCCGAGAATATTCAACCCGTCGATCCTACCCTGGCTGCTACCCTTGTCTCGTCACACAAACATCTATCGAAGTCCCTCTGCGAACTGGAACCAGTGACTACCGAAGAAATTAGTAAACTTATAACAAACTTAAAATCCAATACTAGTTCTGGCTTGGACGGCTTGACTGCGAAACTGATAAAATCTGTTAAAAGTATTCTGACTAAAAATCTTACCATGTGTATTAACAAATGTCTAGAGAGGGGTGTCTTCCCAGATAGTCTAAAAACTGCTAAAGTAACACCTATCTTCAAATCAGGATGCCAAACAGACCCCGGTAACTACCGGCCAATTTCTGTCCTCCCTGTAATTTCAAAAATATACGAAAAAGTAATACACGAGCGCATAAACAAATTTTTAATGCAAAATAATACTTTAACAGAAAGACAATACGGGTTCAGACAAAAATCTAATACATTGTCAGCGACAGTCGACTTAGTTACGAAACTGAGAACTCAAATAGATCAAAAAAAGATAGCGGTAGGAATATATATTGATCTCAAAAAAGCGTTCGACACGGTATCCCACGAGAAATTGCTAACTAAACTATTAAATATAGGAATTACAGGAAAAGCTTACGAAATCTTAAAATCATACCTATGCAACCGTTACCAAGTAGTCAAAATTGACAAATACCAGAGTACCAAAAGGCTTATCACATATGGCGTACCTCAGGGCTCAATTCTTGGACCACTCCTATTTCTAATTTACATTAATGATATACAAGACTTAGGCCTTAAGGGAGAACTGGCACTGTATGTTGACGACACATGCCTTTTTTACTTTGGCCGTAAAATCGAACAGATTCTTATAGATGTACAAAACGATCTAGATATCATTAACACATGGTTCCGGCTTAACTTACTTACCATCAACATCGATAAAACGAACTACGTCATATTCGCGGCCAAAAACAAGAAAATCGACAATCACATGCCACCATCAATAAACAATAAAAATATTAATTTAAAGACAAGCGAAAAGTACCTAGGTTTAATTATGGACAATCGCCTAACTTGGAAGCTTCAAACCGAAAGTTTAAGATCAAAACTAACCTCTCTTATGGGAGCCGTTAGAAGTATCTCACGCTGCCTTCCACAAAAAGTAAAATACCTGATATATAACTCTTTAATAAAACCTCACATTGATTACCTAATTGAGATCTGGGGAACAGCAGCAGATACCCATTTAAATAAACTTCAGAGAGCCCAAAACAAGTTAATAAAAGTGCTTTTCAATTATAACTTCTTAACGCCAACTAAAAGGATTTATAAAGAGTTAAAGATTATGAATATTTCTCAATCATATATATATCACACGTGCCCATTAGTAAGGAAGATACTTCATAAAAATATACAGTCCCATATAAATTTTACGCAAAAACATCACGTACAAAGGATTAAACTGCGAAACGCGGATCACTTAGTCCTACAGTCAGCAAGGACACAATATGGTAAAAAGAGTATAGTCCATGAAGGTGCCCAAATATACAACAAGCTTCCGAAAGATATAAAAGAAGCTAAATGTATAATGACTTTTAAGAAACACCTGAAATTGTATATAATCAGTAATTATATTTCATTAAATTAAGGTATGTGATGAATTCAGGAATTAACACTAAAATATTATTTAACAATATTAATAAAAAAAAAATAAAAAAAATATTAATTAAGATTTATGATAAATTACGGAAATAATAATAACATATTATTAATGATGTACTACATAGGGTATTGTATTTGTTCGGCAAATATTATACACAGTTTTTACTTTTATTTTTTACAATAATCACAATCTACTTAATTTCTAACAAATTATTATTATAAAATATATTTTACTAAATTCAAAATGCGAGTTCCTTACAAATTTATGTGAGTTATTTTATTATTAAGTATAGTAAATTCCAAAAACTATAAAACTAAACTATTTTTAAACGGAAAAATTAACTATAAATTTTTATACATTTTAAAATTTATCTAACTAAATCACTGTGCAAACCAAATAAAATGTTCTATATACCAGCATAATATAAAGATACTAAATTATTAATACAATAATAAATGCAAGAAACATAAATTTATTTATTTAATCATAATACAAGTAATACCTAAGATATACAAACATATTAAATAAAAAATTATTCATTAAAACTTACCTAAATAAGGAAACATATTAATTATTATAAAAAAAAAAAAAACTTAATAAGATACTTACCTCAAATGAGCGTTACAAACCTAATGTTAGTTACAAATTACCAACTCCAAGTAAACGCTTCGTAGATCACTGAGACACATCATGTCACATGTTTGCTCTGCCACCGTTGTCGCGGGTGCGAATATTAAACCAATGTAACATGACCTCGAGATTGTGCAGCCACCCCGCTTAATGTAGACGCTTCTATGCTGGTTGTCAAAATGATATCGCTAGAGTTCGTACATTTAGTGATTGTTTGCAATAGCATCCTCCTTGCCAACTAGTGTGCGCGTCTTACGGAATCTGAGCCGGTTACTATGTAATTCTACCCACTTTTGTTTCACTATAGTATTAAAGATTGATTGTTTTGAATATTGTTATGCATTGTCTGCACGTTAGTTTTTAAGTTTTATAAATATGTTTCGTTCTCATTTAAGTGAATTTTGTAAATTCTTTATGAGAATAAAGTTCTTAAACCATAACTATTTTGATAATATTTTCTTTTCCTCAATTACAATAATTTTAGCGTAAGGAAAATAACGAGAAAAACACTGAAAAGTAGCTGTTTCGGGTGTTACACGAATTGGCCTATACCTTCTGACCATTAGTACTAAAGTGCATAATTCAGCGAATTTTCTTAAGTAACCTGTAGTTTTATTCATAACAAGTCATAGTATAGTTTTTTAGTCTACTAAAATGCTAAAATAACTCTCAATATAGCTTTAAAATATTTTTTAATGAATTTAAGTACCTGTTTCGGGTGTTACTAATGATTCGTTTCGGGTGTTACGAGTACAAAATTAAAACCGATTAATTCAAAATTTTGAAACATTTTATTAAACTTATAGTATTTATAATACTACATATTAAGAAAAATAGCAGCAAATGCTAAATTACTAAACAATAATGAATATTTAACAATAAAATAACTATTTCTCGAAGACATCAAGTTTCGTTGAGAATTCGTAGTAGGTGCTATCATTTTCGACGTATGAAGTAGGACGAGGTAACACGGAAATTATGTCCTCATAACGCACATAACTCACGTCCTTATTGTCAGGTCTGAACGTAGATGCGTTATCACCAACTACTTTTAAAAACATAATTTTTATCTCACCATCGTCATCACTTGTCGAACTCTGGCAAATACCTGCATATCGATATTCTGTTTTTTTTTTGCCTTTTAGTTGAAATTTAACGAGAACAAATGTCCCAGGCTTTATATTCTGCACAGATCCATCGGGATGAGGTTCATCCTCTTCCGAATCGGTATAAACTTCACTATACCGAAGCCGTCTTTTCGAACATTCAGCAACCTGAAAATCAGGGACCGATGCAGATGTCAGGGCAGGATTAGAGTCGCTTGTGACGTCAGATACATCCAGCTCTTCTTCGTGGGTTGTTTTCAGTACAGCTAGCGGTACCAGGTATTCATCCTCCCATATTTCTTGCTTTGTAACAACCACTTGAACAGAACTGGATTTGGATGTTTTGGCTACGATCAGTCGCCTGTAGTCCAGTACTTCAAAATAATGCTGCTTCCGAAGGTCAGGTATAGCTTGAACATCATCCCAGAGCTCTTTTAAAAACTGAGTATCTGTTTCAATATCCTCTTTTTCGATGTACATAACGTGTATGGCTTGGGTCTGGGTTTTGACGTAGGCATAAAAATCTGCAGCGGAATTCAGGATAATCTGTCTTGATTTAACACCCAACCATGCCAATCTCTTTATTGTGCCCCCAATGCCATCAACAGCTCCCTTTCCGTGAGATGCAGCGAAAAAGTGCCATTGCAGCTGTTTAGCGTTTCCGCGGTTCTTGAGTTCATGGAGTGATGACAAGGTAAATATACCTTGCCATCACTTTTTGAATTGGGCAGCACAATTGTCACTGAAGATGATAAATGACGTGATTGGATCGCTACGTATAGCTTGGATGTAATCAACAATCTTCTTTAAAAATGTCCAGACGGCTTGTTTTGTGTGAGAAGTGTCATTACTGATGATGGCAACTGGTTTAGTCTCTTTATTAGCAAACCAGATGCAGCAAGTAAAAATAGTCACTTGTTTATGGCTCCAATGTGCACTTTGTATTTCATCTTGATAAACGAGTGCATAATTTTCGGCAAAATCAATTTGGATTACTGCTTCATGTTTTGAGAGATTTTGTCTTCTGGATTCAAAATGGTCCGATTGTACTTGCTTTATATAATAATGAAGTCTGAATTTGTCTGACATGTTCTTTAATTCGTTTAAAGCCTCATCACATGTAGTTGTTTTTTTGATAATTTCAGGGCGGTTATTGAGAGAAGACCATTGGTTCCATGATACTTGTTTCGCACCTACGAGAGTCGTATCAAAACTACTCCAAAAGTTTTTTGGACATTTGTCACAAGATCCTGCCATACAATTCTCGTTTGTTATGTCACATGATATCATTTCAATAAGTTTTTTATGGGTTTCTGGCAAAGGTATTTCTTTTTTCAGAGATTCGAATAAGTTTATGAAATTTGCGTGTAGCGTGCAGACGCAGACATAGTGGGGCGTGTCTGATATCGGAAGAACCTCAGTTGGTCTTAGATTATAAAAGGATGATTTTCCAATGTTTATGTCAGGGTTGAGGTCTTTGAAGTATTCATAAGTTTCGCTAATAGTGGTAATCATAGTTCGTTTCTGTTTTTTCACTTTTACACCAGTTTCAGGGTCTCTTACCGTTTTACAGTCTTTCCTCCCAGGGGCTTGACGACTAACATCATCCCTGTAAAAAAAATCTCTTACTGCTCTCTGTGTCTCGATAGAAAGTTTAGGGCCCTTATTTTTGAAAAACTCAGAAGATTTTATTTCATAAGATCCTCCTAACACGTCAGTTATCACTTTCTGGATAACAGCAGCCTTCTTTGTTGGTGAAACGGGGAGAGATTTCTTTACCTTTTTGACAGCTTTTGAAAACGTTTGCAAGCAGTTGTAAGACCCTATTGGAGAATCACAATTTACATTTGCATTATTTTTTTTCCTTTCCCTATGTGCTCGTACTCTTTCACGCACTTTTAAACGATGTTTCATTTTAAGATCTTCTGTACATAGTTCTTCTTTCTTCCTTTTTCGTCTAATAGCATCCCTTTCCCTCTCTTTGCATAAATATTCAGCATATTTGACTGGATCTTTCTTTCTGTTTTCCCTTAGCTTTGATAACCGATCTTTTGTTGACGATACCATGATGATATGCCCTAAAAATACAATTACCATAGTAACACACACCATTGCATTATGAAAAGGACGGTATAAACCCAAGCTAGTATGTGAAATCAGTTTTAGGTAAGCTTACATCAATGTAACGCCCGAAACGGTTCGGGTGTTACACAACTTCAAACTTTAAAACAATACAACTAAAGCATACGCAAAAGCAAAAATTATCACACATTTAAATAGGCCCACATAACAACCTTACTTTGACAAAACATGCTAGGCTACAGTTTATTAAGCGATAACTTACACCAACTATTATCTCTTTTTCGTTTCGGGTGTTACATCGAGACAACAGTTTAGAATACTCTTCTAAAAACTGATTAATTCATGGTTTTAAATATGTTTTAAGATTAATAATATAAATACATTATCTTACCTCAAATTACCGCGGGAAAGTTGTGACAGTTGACAGCTACTTTCTTTTTAATTAGTGTTGCCATATATTGGTTTATAAAGCACTTTGACGACAATGTTTCAAACGCTGCGTTCAAGTACACGGAAAAACATAAACAAATACTTATTTTTAAATTTTCTTTCTGATCATCGAGGTTGGGTATATTTTCTATAGAAATAGATTAGAATTGTCTTGTTAAACCAATATTAGTTTTTGAGCCCTTGGTAACTTTTATTATGGAATGACCCTGAAATAAAAATGAAATAAAAATGAAATAAAAATGAAATAAAAATAAAAATTAGATAAAAATCAAATAAAAATTAGAATTCTACCACATGAAGACGCTTGTCGGCAGTGTCCTTGAGCGTTTGGGCGCTCTGTATCCGCGCCACCCGCTTACCCCTCTCATTGCAATCGTACGTAAATCCGCCACGATCGGGCAGATTTATAGTAATTATAATCCTTTTGCGGATGTTTTGTGATTTGAATACTGCAATGGTGATATTTTTAGGAATGCTACTTACCTATTAAATAAGATAAGTAATAAAATAACGATCTTGATTTGTAGATTTTTATGTAATAAAATAAAACCTAGATTGTGAATTTGAAGTTCAGTCAGCGGCAAAATATTTATGAATTTACGAAATATGGGTAAAAATATTCTGCATATCAGAAAAATATAAAAAAATACTGACTAGCACAGATAAAAAAATTGAATGCGTATCAAAGCGATGTTTTCATGTGAATTTAGATTTTTTGCTGTGCATGTGATGTGAGTAGGTATAATAAAGGTAATTTTTTTATTGTAGTAGTAGTAACAACACTTTATTGCACAAAACAAGTACATGACCAACAAAAATATAGTGAGTGCGTACAAAGGCGAACTTATCCCTTTAAGGGATCTCCTTCAGCTAACCTTTAAGCAACTGAGTGAAATCGGTCAGACATGGTAGACTAAGATTTGTTGCGAGTTTAAATATTAACCGTGAAATTCACTTATACAACGTGTTTTTGTTGATTTGCTTTAATTGCAAAGGTATATTCCTGTTAAGTATATTTCCATATAAAGGGAAATAGGAAGGGTAGTATATATACATATAAAGGGTATTCCGCTAATATTACAAAGCACACATTGTCGTGCAACATGCTCTAGGTTAGAAGCAGAGATGGGCATTATTCGAATATTTTTTTATTTAAATAATCATTCGAATAAACAAATTATTCGTCGTGAAATTATTCGCGAATAATTTATTCACGAATAAATCATTCGTCTGCCCTTTCGAATAATAAATGATTTATTCGTTATTTTATTCGAATAAATAACACGAATAATATTTTATTACACTTTTAGATTTGATATTAAACTGCAACTCTAACTTATTTTTGGGTCAAGGAAATGTATCGCAGGTAGCCAGCCTGAAAGAGACGGATATATGAAAGAGCGAGTAAACCACATAACTAAACTTTCTTATCAATTTTGTACCAGTTTACTCATATTTATTTCGTAGTTATTAGTCTTTTGCATAGTTCGGTCTAAACTAGTCGCATCATAAATAATCTCTATTACTTTGATGAAAACGAATTTTGTTAATGATTATGACGATAATTTTCAGTGCAGTAGATACTATACGATATATACGGACTTGAGTGAAAAAAGTGATGCAGTACTAGAAAATAACATGAAATTATAATTAACTATAATTATACTAAGTGACAATTTCTTAAAAAATATTTCTATAATTTAAACGAAAAAAGTGTTGTAGCGACCTATGTTGTTGGGTGGTTACCTAAAACTGCCAAAATAAAAGGACTATCTCAGCGTGGCACTTGGCTCATCACAGGTGTGACCCCACAGGCTACACTAACCGCTTACCATCGGGCGGGCTGTATGCTTGTTGGCCACTAACATGATATTTTTTTAAAGAAAATATAACGTATTTTTATTATACACTCAATACATAGGTACTAGTTTAGTGAAGAGCTCATGACAATTGTCAAAAAAAGCGATAATCCAAAAATTGTCGATATTTTTCTACAAAAGATTAGGCTTGTGTTGTAGTTTCGGGACAATTGTCGTGATCTTCGAGACATATGTCAAAACCACTTAGTACTAAAGTAGTAGTTTTAGTGATAATAAATGAAGCTATTCTTTAAATATCGTGCTGGTGGCAAAGAAGCATGCCGCCCGCCCAATGGTAAGTGGTTTCAATAGCCTGTGGACGCCTATGAAGTCAGTAAAACATGACATATGTCACGTATGTCAGCGTGGTGAATTAGAGGTCAGGTCGTCTATGGTTAGTAACTACTAAGATAAAACATTATCGAGGAAAAATTTTTTTTGAAAAAATAAGTCCCGCCGAGTTTCTTGCCGGTCATAAATAATTCTTCTCGGGTCAGAGGTGTAGGGTTAGAACCGGAGGTAGTTTTTTTTTTCTCTCTGACGTTCATAAGTGCATTGTAATGTGCCTAAATTGAAGAATAAATATCTTTTATCTTTTTATCAGAGGTGAATTCTATGAAACTCGTGTCATGTTTCTAGGTCCTATTTTCGATTTAAGCTGAAGGTGATCTGTCAGTTTTTAAGTAACAGAATAATTTTATATAAATGGATGATTTTTTAATATATTTTATATAAATATATCATGAATTCATGACAATAGTTCCAAAAATACTCATTAATTATACAAACCTTTGTTACAGTTAGTTCCTACGTAATGCTAATTGATTATAATGATTATTCAGATTCTCTAATCAAAATATCTATGAAAGTATCGACCTGCACCCCAACGCTATTAGCACAGATATCTGACAGGTAAGACATTTATTTGTCAAATATACTGACACGAGTGGTTTTCGTATATAATGACGTTTATTTCCAGTCTATAAGGACCAGAGACAAGCTAAAACCACTTTAGTCTTTGGTTATATCATTTCTATGGATACGGGAACATAAAAAAGACAAGGTCCTAAATACAACACGTGCAACAGACGTCACACCCACACAAGCGCTAACACACACCTTGCTGATATTCATAAGCTGTAAGCATTTTCAAAATATAAGAACCCTTTTGGCGGTTGTTTATTAAATATTTCTAACAATTCGAACGATTAAACGTTGTAATATTTCATATCTTTACACAGTCATAGCGAGGTGATATAATATGATAAGATAACGATATATATTATTTTTACATATTTTAAATTATTATCTGACTCTGTGAATATCGATATGAGTTACTCATATCCCATCACTTTTATTAGCCATTTCTGTCACTTTAGACAACAACATGTCAAACGTACTGACACGGTCGATTCCTATAGAAACCATAGACAAGGACGCCTCTATCCTAAGATCGACTAACGCACTAAAGAGGCTGGTGCTCTGTGTTACATACTATTATTGCCTTTATACTTTGCCGTGGACGTTCAAGATATAATGATGCGTTCATATTTATAATCATAATAAATGAGACAGGTGCATGCAGTACTGAAGATCGAGTAGATGGTAACCACGGCGAATTATAAAACGACATATTGGTCTCTGCTCTAGTACTCCCACACAAGCGCTGATACTGATACACACCTTGCTGATATTCATAAGCCCTTTAAGCATTTTAAAAATATAACAAGACCCTTTGGCGGTTGTTTATTTAATATTTTGAACAATTCTATAAACGTTGTAATATTTCAGATGTCTGTAAAATACATAGCGGGATGATACGATAAGATAATGATGTAAATTGTCTGCCCATATTTTTAATTATTATATTTTAGAAATATGGATATGAGTTACTCATATTCCACCACTATTAATATGGATGGTATAGGAAGGATGGAACTCTCTTCTAGGAAAACGGTCGAAAAAGTGTCCAGCGGTAAGCACTAAACAATAGTTCCAAATATCTTCGGGTGGCGCTAGGTATAGTTCAGCATTTGAAATGAATTACCGATATTTAATACTTATATGACTTCGTAAATAAAATTAATATTCAGTGTTTTTCATCTCCGCAAATAATTATTTTGGATTTAATTTTTTTTAATTTCAAATTAATTCAATCAAATTTAATAACATTGTGGCGCTATCAGTTTATCGCCTTTTGACGGACACTTTTGTAACATAGAGATTTATATCCTTCTTGTCCTTCTGATTTATATCCTATATACTATTAATAGCCATTTCTGTCACTTTAGACAATAACATGAAAAACATACTGATACGGTCGATTTCTATAGAAACCATAGACAGGGGTGCCTCTATACTAAGCGCGACTAACGCACTAAAGAGGTTGGTGCTCTGCGGCACACATAAATAATTTTGTACATAAGTTAGGCCTGATAACGGTTTCAAGCAATAGGAGAACACAATTAATAAGACATGCATTTTTTGAGCAACATATTATTTGCTGACGCTGCAATGCAAAGGACACTTGGATTTACGTGTTTCACGCGTGGGTACTGCCTATTTAACTGTCTCTTCTGTGTCTGTTACTCAATAACAAAAATGTTTTTGAGAAATTTTGTAAAAAAAATAATGGTTACGTATTTAAAACAATAATTAGGAATGGAAAGTGGTACCGTCCCGCTTTGATTTTAAGTTTTGAACTATTAGAGCACTGAGAAACTGCAGAAACTGGCATGATTTTAACAATCGAGCTCTCGAGTTAAGGTATTTTCGTTGATATTCTCGAAAGATCTTGTCAGTATTAACGCTTCGGCGGCCATCAAACGACTGATTCAATATTGGTCCTGGAACCTATATTGAAGGCACAAGATCGTGTGCCTGGTACCATATCTATATGGACTGTAAGCCAGTAAAAAATTTAACAAAAATTAATTAATTAAAAACATGTCGAAATGACCTCCAAATTACAAATAGACTTATTGTTAGTTTCCTTAGGTAACTCGGATTTACTTTATAGACTTACCATTAAAAATAAAACTACATATAAACTAGACTAATACTAAAATCTAAAACATACTTCCAAATAAAAAATGGGCTCCAAGTCGGATCCGATCGGTAGGGTGCCCAGAAGGCTGGCGGCATTGCCGCGTTGGACGGCAATACCGATGCGCTGGGCAAAGTATGCCCCAGTATAGTTAGTTATACATACATAGGCTAATTTTTTTTTGTTCAAAGCGACTTATAGGATTTTAGCTCTGGGTTTTTGTAACAGACATTTTTTCGAAATCTACACCCCGAATTAATTGAAAACCACTACCATGGCGTTTTTTATGAAAAATGTGTATTACCGCCATCTTGAATTTCTAAACAGACATTGTTTTCGGAATTTACACACCCGAGTTAGTTGAAAATGACTACCAAGACGATTTTGACAAAAAAATTCCATATCCGCCATCTTGGATTTTTAGGACTTTATTCTCGAAATCTACATCCCCGAATTAATCAAAAACTGCTACTATAACGATATTGACGAAAAAAGTGTATGACCGCCATCTTGGATTTCATAACAGACATTATTTTCGAAAACCACATACCCGAATTAGTCGAAAAGTACTACCATGACGATTTTGACAAAAGTTCTCCATTTCCGCCATCTTGTATTTTAAAACAGACTTTATTTACGAAAACTACATACCTGGATTAATCGAAATTGACTACCATAACGATTTTGATGTAAGAACTTTAAAAAGTGCATGGCCGCCATCTTGGTTTTAAAACAGATATTCTTTTCGAAATCAACACACCCGAATTAGTTGAAAATGACTACCGTAACGATTTTTACAAAAAAGTGCAACGAGTTGGAAATATAAACCATCTTCGTGTGAAAAAGAGACAGTGCGAGGCGGTGTCGATATCCATGCGTTGGCGCCTACAAAAGAATACGGTGGCCTTGGCAAGGCCGACCTGCGATCGAGACGGGTGCGCGGCTAAAAACGTTTAATAAAGTTCTTGAGAACGTTTTACATTCCGTTCCTGAATGATTTTGTTCTTTGGGAACGTTCAAAATTCCGTTCTTTAAAAGATTTTGTTCTTTGGGAACGTTTCAAATTCCGTTCATAAAAGATTTTGTTCTTTGAGAACGTTTCAAATTTTGTTTTTCAATATCGGTAACCGAAATGATTTTGTTCTTTCGGAACGTTTTTAAATCTGTTCTTCTTGAGTACCGGTAACCGAAATGATTTTGTTCTTTTAGAGAACGTTCCCGTAATAAACCGATATATAGTATGAACGAAATAAAGATCGGGTTCCGAACGATAATGAACGGTATTTTGGGAACCGTTCCCGATCCCTGGTTGCATTTAATTGTGACGCAGAAACACTATAACATCTGGTCTGCAAAATTTTGGCATTTAATTTCACTGGTAAACCGTTTTTTATCTTAATTACCTATTAAAACTTGTCCGGAATGAGAAGTGTCGTAGTTTATAAGGAAGCTCATACATTCTACGACACTTGTCTTTCCGGACAGACTATAAATATAATTGTAATTATTGAATGTGACAGTAAACAAGTGTGTTACCATGGCAGCCATTAATGTTTGTCTCTCTCTTATGCACCACGGAACAATCGCGCGTTCCCTGTCTAGCATTGCCTGCAATCGCTCGGTTCCCCTCCCGTACCCCTCGGTTTTGGCAGCTTTGGTTTCAATGAAATAACGCGCTAAGCGGAGTATAGAGATATTTAGTATATGGATTATTATTATAGCATAAGGAAAGGTAATTTTTTAAAATAATTTTATAATCAAATGTTCATTTAAAAAATGAATAAATAATAAAAGTAAATATATCGAATGGGATCGGGTTAAGGTGACGGGATACGCAAACACGTGAAATTGAGGCGTTTTTGTGCAACTTTTATGATGAAATCAAAGCACTCGGGAGCGTGGGTGTGGCATGATCTGAAGGGACATATCAGTCAGGTTTCAGGTAAAGATAATGGTCCTACTGTGTATAAAGTGAAGGGATATTTTTAACCAGTTTGTAGGGCAGCTACCTAGATAATATGCCGCTACGCGAAAATAGTCTTAGAAGACCATTCAAAGGTTATAACTTATTAATATTAACATTATTATTTATTTCGAAAACTAGTCCGTAAGAAAATCGCACTTTAAAAAAAAATCATGATAATCTTTCCAGTTTCAATCAGGAATTAAAAGTCTTTTAGGAAACAACCCGGTCAGGTCTCTAGCAAAGACACAAGGCACGTTTATAATCAACGGAGGGTGATTCTGATTATAATCGTGTTTCATTTTCATTTCTAAATTAATTACACGCCTGCAACAATTCCTCCAATGGGAGTTTGTCATGTTTATCACATTTCTGATCAGATTTAGCACCCCTTCACTAAATTTCGGATCCGAATTCCTCTTCCTTACATTTGACTTCACGTCAAACTCTTGGGTTTAGAGTGCAATAGTAAGGGGGTAATCTTAATACTTCACAACCCCTTTCTTGAGCTTTTTCATCTACATGATAACTTTTTTCGAAAGACTTCACAATTTCCAGCAATGTTTTTACAGTAATTGCTCTAGCCGGGTAATCTATTTGATGCTTTTTCAAAAATGTGTGAATGTCCTCATGGTAGTCGGCACTGCAATGTGCCATATTTTTTGCTGTCAGCAGCAGTGCACCGTCAACCCAGCCATCTTTAGATCCAGCATGCAAATTAATTATTATTTTGCCTCTTGAAGCCGGTACGTCCAACGTCCAATTGCTGTCTTCTCTGGTCCAACCTTTGTTTGCGACGTCATGGGTGTCGTACCACGTCTCGTCTAAAACACGATATTTTTGCCAAGATCACGAGATTTCGCAGCCACTCGTCAAATGCTTGATTCGTCAAGTAAGACACTCGTCAAATCCTTGATTCGTCAAGTTAGATACTTGTCAAATGCTTGATTCGTCAAGTAAGACACTCGTCAAATGCTTGATTCGTCAAGTAAGATACTTGTCAAATGCTTGATTCGTCAAATTAGTGACTCGCCAAATCCTTGATTCGTCAAGTTAGATACTTGTCAAATGCTTGATTCGTCAAATTAGTGACTCGCCAAATCCTGGATTCGTCAAAATAGTGACTCGCCAAATCCTGGATTCGTCAATTTAGATATTCATAAAATTATAGATTAGGAAACCAAGAACAAAATTATAATAAAAAATAGTCATAGAATTTATTTATGTCTTATATTTGAAAAAATAAAACGTAAGCATATTTTACTTCAACGCTTTAAGAAAACTTAAACATAAATCTCTTCCTATAAATCAGTCTAACATTTTTTTAAACTTAAAACATAAGTAAAACAACGTCCTAACCACTTCACATCTAACAAAATATTTATAGCATAGAAATATGCGTCAGCTTAATCCAAGCTAGTTTTTTTAGGCATTGTAGAGCTTGTATTTTTCCTTTTATAAGGTTGTCAATTAATAATTCAACTTTTGCGTCTTTGATCATATCCTGAGTCTTCCGTTTCTTTTGATTTTGATGTCCAACTTGTATTTGCCTTACGATACGATCACATCTAGAAGCTTCTTTTTTGAGTATATATACGAACTGGAATGAAAATTTATTGTTTTCAATTTTACTATTTAGGCGTTTATGCCAACCTTCAACGGCGTTAGTTGTACGATGCCGTTCAGTAACGCAGCACCACATATCGGCTTTTATCGCAGAAAACCATTGATCGTTAAAGTACTGCTTAAATTCTTCAACTTTAATATCATTTTCGGGCATCATGTTAACGATATCTAGCCAGCCTTCTGATATGTAGGTAGCAGGTAAAAGTGCCAAATTGCAAGTCAATCTAACAATTTTTTCCAAAAGTTTTGACTGCTCTTTCTTTGTTTTTTCCATCTTCAGCTTCTTCTTGTCCTTTTTTTTCGCCTTTTTTTCAACCAATTTTAATTCACTTGCTTTATTCCAAATTGCTTGCGAAAAATGAAAAAAAACAGCCTTTTACACGGATATTTGGAAAGATAATCTTACTTGCATTAATAACTGCTATTTCATAATCGCATTTGAGATTTTTTATTTTTAAACCGAACTCTGTTTTTAAAATTGAAAACAATTTTTCATACGTTACCTGTTTTTTATCTGGCAAGAGACAGTAAAACACAGGTATGATCGTTGTTGTTTCCCTGGTACTTTGTAAATCAACATGTATTGAAAAAAGTTGAGCGAATGGATCTGGCACTTTTTTAAAGGTTCCGTCTACAAAGAACAGGTCTGTCTCTTCAATGTAGTCCTGGTACGTGGGTGAAGCAAATATGAAAAATGGGTTTTCATCATCAGCTTTGAACAATATGAATTTAGTCGTTAGTATCGTTGGGAATACAACGTCCGTGACATTTTTAAAATGTTCACTTGGAACTTGCAACGCATTCTTCCGACATTTATATAAAGCATCAATTTTTGAACGCAGATCAGGGATTTCTTGGTTTGATTCAGAATCTGATGTATCGAGCTCACTATTTGAGCTATTCATGCATTCAGCATAAATTTTACCGATTGGCTGGAATTCAGTTCGAACACGTTTCTTACACAAATTTATGCAATTGTCAACTTTGTTTTTACGATCATCGGGATTGTATAAATGTTTTCCCTCTCTAAGTATAGTATCCATTTTATTATTTAACGTCAACGAACCACTGCAAATGCTTCTATTTACACACCTCCAAATCGTCGATCCATTTGAGTTTTTTACATTTAAACAAAACTGATAACCATCATATAACAATTTTCTACGTCCTCTTTCCGTTTCAATAAAATCGAAGTTACTTTGTGTAGTCCCATTGCACTTTGTAGATGGCAAAGCCATTACAACAAATTGATATATTTACAATTATTTTATCAATAGTAATTTCACACAACAGAAAATAAGATAATTAAACTGACATTGACTGATATTGACATTCAACTAATGTTCTTCTAAATAGACTGCATTTGAAAATTATATATTACAGTAAAAGAGGTTGCATCCACATTAGATTTATATCACTTAGGGTTGGAGGTCATCGAAGACATTAAGTTGTTATCGAAATTTGATAAAGCAATTTCGCATTTAATCTTATAAAGCCCGACAGTTAATTTAACCCTGAGGTACTGTCGCTGAAAACAGTTTACGTATGGCAATAATGTGCGTATTGCGTATTAATTACTTGTTAAATCACTTTGCAGCAAACGTAGGGAAAAAGTTCAGTTCAAATCTCTCAAAATTGTAGTATAATGTAGATTTAAACATTGTTTTTTATGGGCACAACTTTCTCAGAACTACACTTGCACAAATAATTAATTCAGTTGATATTAAAGTTGAAGAATTTAAGCAGTACTTTAACGATCAATGGTTTTCTGCGATAAAAGCCGATATGTGGTGCTGCATTACTGAATGGCATCGTACAACTAACGCCGTTGAAGGTTGGCATAAACGCCTAAATAGTAAAATTTAAAACAATAAATTTTTACTCCAGTTCGTATATATACTCAAAAAAGAAGCTTCTAGATGTGATCGTATCGTAAGGCAAATACAAGTTGGACATCAAAATCAAAAGAAAAGCAAGGCTCAGGATATGATCAAAGATATGGTTTGGCGAGTCACTATTTTGACGAATCCAGGATTTGGCGAGTCACTAATTTGACGAATCAAGCATTTGACAAGTATCTAACTTGACGAATCAAGGATTTGGCGAGTCACTAATTTGACGAATCAAGCATTTGACAAGTATCTTACTTGACGAATCAAGCATTTGACAAGTATCTTACTTGACGAATCAAGGATTTGACGAGTGTCTTACTTGACGAATCAAGGATTTGACGAGTGTCTTACTTGACGAATCAAGCATTTGACGAGTGGCTGCGAAATCGATCACGACATCTCAATATTTTATTTATATTGGTCACGTAGGTGTATCAATCTTGGAGAGTCCATAAATATTTTTCTTGTGTTTAAAGTGGCATAATGATAGCCCAAATACTTCAGTATGTTGCATAAATATGATTTTGAATATGGAAATATTGCTCCATCTTTAGTTAGTTCTTCATTATATCATATAGTGGTTGATATGTTTTTAGAATAAAAGTCACTTGCAATCTTTTCAATTGCCTTTCAATAAGGTCTTTCGTAAAGTTATCGATCTTTGTGAATTTAGATTTGTTCACATTCGGTTTCCGAGTTTCTTTTCGGGCAATTACTCCCTTGATGGTACACAATAAAAAAACTATTACTCTTAGAAACGCGATCTGATGAATCAAGTATTTTATCACGTGAGTAACACTTTGTAACACTTGCTTATAAAAAAGTACATATTGCTGTTTATGATTTGAGGCCATGGTCATATTTAAGCGAAAGAAAAGGAATATTGACGAAATACTAACGTCACGTCTTTGGTTTAACATATAAGCGTGGTTAAGTAGGTAGTTCATTTTAAAAATAAAATTTCAAAATATGTCAAGTCACAATTAAGTAATTTACTTAAAATGATATTTAATTAATGTATTTCCCATAGTACGTGATACTTTTTTTACGTATAGTATGTATATTTATTTATTTATAGAAGCCAAGAGTGTCCCACTGCTGGGCAAAGGCCTCCCTCCTTCCCTTTCACGTGTACGTGTCCCGGTCTTGAGCCGTCTCCCACCAGTTTCTATCGAACGCGTCAAGGTCGTCTCACCATCGTCGTCGTTGTTGCCGCGACCCCGGGTTCGGTTTTGTGGGTGTATATATTTTTATTAAATTTAGTTTACCTTGTTTTTGGTATTTTTGTTATTGTTTAAGGAAGAAGAAATTGTAGTCATATGGGTATGTCATCCATAGATTCCTTAGAATAGATGACGTGAGTTGTGATAGTAGTCATGTAATCAAATCATGGAAATGTATTTATTGAAGTGTTGTTTGTCTGATATGTCACTATAGTTATTTATATATTAACTTCACGCGCTTATGGCATGTGATCAATGTTGCAGTTTTCTTTTCTACAGTTGTATTTTAGGTATGATTTGCACAGATAAACATTATTGATGTGTGTGTTGACTGATCAAGTCCACGTCCATTCAATATTCGGTTGCCAACCAACAGTAGTATTGTCATAACAGAATGTAAGTTTAATGTAAACAGAATATTCTACCTACACGTCTTAGCCTCTAAGAAGTTCTTCATATCTAACACAATGGTTTGCTAGAATTGATCAATCAAACTCGTCTTGCTTTTTTTTTACGTCCTGTTATAGGGCAGCCTCCGTTGGAGTTTCGAAGAAAACTCTTGAATATAACCCAAACAATTTACTTCCCCAAAATACACTGCAAAACTTACACAATAAAAGATTTAGAATATTAGTAGATCTATATTTAACGAGTAAATTGCGAGTGACAATGTTTTAACTATTTTTCGGATTTTTATACTTCCATATTGCTTTACATTCATTTGAGTACCGCTGCGTAACCAAAATAATTATGAGTGTATATAAGAGTTCGTTAAGCCGTCTTTTTGAGTTGAAATTTCGTTTCACAGAAGACATTTTTTATGAGAATAACGAGCAACGTAATTTTTTTAAGAAAAAAATATATTTGCGAGTCTAAAATAATATAACTACAAGTCCACACAAATCGATCACTAATGAAAAATGTTGTGAATAACAGACGACAGAAGAGGTTTTCGTTAGGATTGCGTGCCTATCTTTTTAAACTCCAATTTATTGCTATTTGTGTAAATCGGGTTCTTGCGTGAATTTTACAGTATCTGTGACCCACACGTTTAGATAACCCTTCTGCTTCAATGATGGTTTAACGACCTTAATATTTTCACACATTAATTTTTTTTTTTTTTGTACATATGATTATTTTCTAAACGTAATTATATATATTTTGAAATGTAAATCCAATTATTTAAGCCTGTTGAAGAAGAATGTGCCCGGTCCAGGAGCTACAACAAAAAAAAATCTTTGTTCACATTTTGCGTATTATAATAATAACTACATGGAGTTTTCTATTCATCATAAATAAATAAATATTATAGGACAATCTTACACAAATCGACCTAGGCCCACGGTAAGCTCAATAAGGCTTGTGTTATGGGGTACTAGACGACGATATATATAATAAATAAATACTTAAATACATAGAAAACATCCATAACTCAGGAATAAATATCTGTGATAAACACACAAATAAATGCCCTGACCAGGATTCGAACCCGGGACCTCCTGCTTCGTAGGCAGAGTCACTACCAACTAGGCTAGGAGGCCGTTAAATCATACCTCCACTATACAACACATAGCGCTGCATCAAAATATACTAGTCTTTTCATCTTTGGGGAACGAAACACAATGTCCACAGAGAAAAGTCATTGAGTGATTTTCTTTTTCCGCTTCAAACCGGGATTTGATGGCCGCCAGCTGGTCACATACCCGGCGCACATAGGTCGATTGTCACGAATTAGCGGGACAAAAATATTTTACGTTGTATTTTGTTTTATTTATGTCATTTTATGATTTAGTTATTGTTCTTAGTATATAAACATAATTTACTAGCTAAAAGTGAAAATAATATTGCATATTAAGAATAATACGTTTTCATTATCTTTCTTAGTATAAATATACCCACAAATGTTAAAATGCTATTTAAAGATAATCCAAATAAATAAAACCGTCCAAGAGCGTGTCGGGCCACGCTCAGTGTAGGGTTCCTTATTTTACCGTCCGTCACAGTAAGTGGCCCCACTTAAGAGTTAAAATAACACCGCCATCTATCTAAATACATAAAAGAAGAAACTGACTGACTGACTGACTGACTGACATATCAACGCACAGCCCAAACCGCTGATTCTAGAGATTCCAAATTTGGCACGTAGGATCCTTATAAGGTCTATACTACAGTAAAGATACGGCCGCGCAAAAAATTAATTAATAATAGCTTAATTTTTTTTTCTTAGGCTTTTTGTGACATTCTAAGATACTATATTTTTGAATCCTAGTAACTTTCCTACCGGAAGAAGGTACAAAAATTAAGTGTCAAAAAAACGCTTTATTTTTTCACTTTAAATAGTAATAACATTTTTATTTTGTCAACTTGTCAATAATTTTGTAATTAATGAAAAACGAGTAAAATCTAAATAATTATTTCCACGTAAAGCAACTTAATCAAGAAGATACAATGGCTTCGATTGGGTATATCGTAAGTCGATAGTAATAATTACTAATAGGCAGGACTTTGATTAAAGTATCATGAAACTACTTCATCAAGCTATTTACCTCAAAAACCTACAAACAATATGTTTGTATTACGGGTATAGTCATTTACGTATGTATAACATTAATTAAATTGATTATAGACTCAATTTATTTTAGACTTTGTTGTAATCGCGTATAAATTAAGACTAATTAACAAATCACGCAAAAAAAATGCAATGGGGTAAGGAAAAAGTATAATTAAAAAAAAATTGCCAATTCCACTTACAAATAAACTTTAACTCCCAGCGTTTAGGATCAATTTCCTATGCTACACGCCACGGGTGTTTTGACGCGGGCGACGGGAGTTCGCAGTCAAGGTCACGCTCGTATACAGCTTTAGTAAGTAAACCATTCCGACTAGCTAGGTGGTAAAACGAAACCTTACGTCAATGTCATAACAGTCATAAGGAATTTGAAACGTAGACGCTTTGATTGAACAATATTTATAATTATAATATGATACAGAACAATTTGTGTTATTTAAGTTACCTCCATGCCTACCTACTGTACTTATACCCGATAGGGGACAGTAGGTATCGGCGATACATAATATTAATGAACGTAGTATAGTGTATATATATAAACTATGGAAGTAAACCAAACGCCAATATAACATTTTCTATTTAGGTACTTAGTAGGAGATCGCGATTTTTTATTATCATTTTAATTTTAATTTTAATTTAAGTGTTACTTATTAAATATATCTACACGGTGCCCACGAGGAAAGGGAAAGATTTTAACAGTATATTCTAGATCCTATTTAGAGACAAAAATGTCATATAAACTTTTTTGAAATTCGCCTAGTTTCAGAGTTAATACCAATTTGTTGTTGCCACTATTGGGCATAGTTTACTTACACGTCTTTATTGACAGATATCAAAGTGACAAGGAAAACTATGCAGAAACAAAATTTTTCCAAAAAAAAATTTACTAATTTCTTTTAGACGATAATTTTATTAATAACGTTTACTTTTCATGTGCAAGAAACATTCAAAAAATAGCAAAAAAAGAAAAAAAAAATTTTTTTTTTGGCGAAATTGACCTAAAGTCACATAATGTTTTTTCCTTCTTTTGGTCTCAGGAATGCGTGGTTAATTTTTTTCCCTTTCCTCGCGGGCACCTTGTATATACCGGTTGTTTTTTCAACAATTATCCAAATTGTGCAAAGTGTGTGCAAAATTTGCAAAATTCAATTGTGCAAAATATGTGACGTTTTCAATAAGTCAAAGGTACATCATTGTTGGTTATCGATAAGGCATTACTGCCATAAAAAAATATCCAAAAATAAACTCTATTAACAACCGACTATGATGTATAGGTACCTTTTAATCCAGTAATCGGAGATTCATCGCCATACATTACCTTACAAAATGTGGAGTACAAAATGTTTTAATGGGTATTGGTAGGCTACAGGGTGGTTATTAAAAATCTAGATTTTAGACCTTGAAGGCTCCCCGTGCTGGCCATCTTGGTTTAAAGATGCCGAAATTCGGTTTTTTAACCTTGATGCTTAAACAGTTGTCAGTATGACTAAAGTATTTATAGAATGTTCAAAGAAGATAAAATTTTCGAATATTTTTTATACATAATAGCTCTATACACCTTACAGATCAAAAGATACAGGGGGTGAAAAAAGTGTAATATTTTAAAATCATGAGAAATTAATTTTTAAGCTTCTAAATTCTGTCCTTCGAGATAATGGCCTTCCCATAGAAAACTTCGACGTCTGATCTGCATGTTTGAATGTTTGAAAGATCCAATGTTTTTTTTTCTGATATCGGAGTTGGTAGTAAAAGTTGTTAAGTATGGCCTACCTAATCACCTCGCTCAAATTGGCTAGTTATTGAAAAAACATTATGTATATAAATTATAGATAGATTTAATATGCCTTTGTCCTGACTTACTCATTAACGCATGTTTTTGAAATTACACCCTTAGGGTGGTAAAAAGGGGGTTAAAAGTTTGTATGGGTATGATTTAAAATTTTAAGTTAGAGACTTGAAACTTTGTTCGTTTGTTGGCTACTCACTTAAAAACAAGCGTTTAATTTTACTTTTATTTCCTGTGTTGATTTAATTTATATTTGTTCTAAAATGCTATGGATCATGGTTATCTGTAAATAAATGCATATTTAAAAAGTTTGTATTAAAGCGACTCCAAAACTACTGAAGCTAGAAAATTGTAATTTGCAGAACAGATTACATTTATAATGTGTACATGTAATAAGAAGCGATTTTGAAAACTTAGACCCCTAAGGGGGTAATAAGGGGGTTCAAAATGTTGTATGGGTAGGGATTAAAATTTTAAGTTGAGGGTTGAAACTTCGTACGTTTACTGCTAATTAAAAGTGATTTCAGTTTCAGAAAGTTTGTAAAGAGATTTACTTTTTTTGTGACAGACTTTCACAGACCCGGGGATGAACAAAAGATAGTACTAATACCTAACATCACATTATAAGAAGATAAAATAAGGAATGAAACTTTATATGAGCAGCCGTATTATACACGGACGAAGTCACGGGTGGATAGTTTGTATTACCTAGACATGTATATACATGCGTATAATAACATTATAAATGCGAAAGTGTCCGAATTGATTACGTTGAAACTTAGTAATAGAAATAATTTGAGTCCCGGGAAAATCAACCCTTGAGGCAGTGAAAAGGGGTTTACAAGACTTGCAATGTATGTTCCTATGTGAAATTATTAATCGATGAACCGATATACAGGTTGAATTTTCTTTTTGGGTCAGTGAGGGCGGCTACCAGATCCCGTGCTGCTACGCAAAAATGGTCTTAATAAACCTCCTTTCAATTTTTAATTAATGAAGTTTAGCGTTTACCAATTTTGAATAAAACAAACATGTTGCGAGAAAAAGGTCATTTGTGACAAACTTTTTTTTATGCCAATTGATTCCTTTACAATCCAGAATCGAGAAGCATGAATGGAACCAAAAAAAAATCCGACTAGAAAGCTACCAATTGAGGAAAACTTTCCCACACAATCAGTATGAAAATGAAAACTTTAATTTTTCACATGCTATTTTGTTTTGCCAATCGATTCCATTCCTATCCAGAATCAATAGTTTCCTAGAGATCAACTTACGGTTACATACAGTCGACGTCAAAGATATAATCTTTTACGTCGGCTGTACAAAAACTCACAAATTCAAGATTTTTTTCCATACATTTACTATGGAGAAAAAGTGAAATTTTATTCATATTTTTCTATCACGCCAATCAGTCCTGTTAATTTTAAGGACCATAATACAGTATGAAGACATTATAGTTCAAAATATGAAAAGAATGGGGATTTTAAGGCAGTAAATGTATGGAAATAGTTTTCTTCAAATTGTAGCTTTTTAGGACCTGACCGTTAGTTGACCCGTACGAAGCTATTGGTACTGGATAGGAACGGAATCGATTATCATAAAAAACAGCATGTGAAAAATAAAAGTTTTCATTTTCATACATATTGTATGGGAAAAAAATTCCTCAATTTGTGGCTTTTTTAGCCGGTAGTTTTTTTGGTCACATACAAGCGTTTGTTGCTGGATAGGCATGGGATCGATAACCATCAAAAAAAAAGTTTGTCAAAAATTACCCTTTTCTCGTACCCCGTATGTTTTTTTCAAAATCTGTAAACGCCAATATTCATTAATTTTAAATCGAGGGAAGGTCTTGTAAGTCCATTTTCGCGTATACACAATAGATCTGACAGACTTACACATACAGTCAAGTGTAAAAATATGGGTGTACTCATCTTACTCAAAAATATGTCCCATAGTATCTTATTCCGTTGTAATAAGTGCGTAGTACCATATTTATGAGACGATTATTTCGATACGTATTTTTGCACTTGACTGTACAAAGATACAGGGATGAAAAAAGTATTTCTTTTTTAAATTATGAGAATTTGATAAATGTTAGCTTAACCCGGCGAGCATGATGTGAAAAAAAGTTACATCAAGCATGAGGCAGGGTATGACATGCCCGAAATGTAATATACCGTTAAATAGTTTTAATTAATTTCATTTATTTTTTTGTGATGTATATTGTTTAATAATGGATTATTTAATGGATTTAAATCAAACTCAAATTTTAATCATGAAATTATCTTTATTTATTCGAGTTTACCTTATGCTATGTAATTATAGGAATAAAATTTTAGAGGTTTACAAAAATCAACAAAAAAACAAAATAAACAGTATTTAGAATAAAAATCAACTTTAAACTAATAGATAATGAGATCCTCTCGTTAAAAAGCCATAACAATATTTTTTTTATTGTAAATTAAGATTAATCGCTGCCATCGATATCATAACAATTTCCGCACATGAAATTAGCATGCTCCATACATATGGGCTTGCTGCAAGCTTTACAGGAATATTTGGTTTTTCTGTCCTTCTTGTTTGGACAGTCCTGGCATCTGACATAGCGTCCAGGTACATTGACCTGACTTGTTGAAGGCTCGCCCATTTGTTTTTCTATTCGCTGTCGGATGTAGGTTGGAATATTTTTTTTCAATTTTCTTATATTCAAGTGTTCATATATCATTGTCAAGCCCAAATTACGAATGAATTCGGTTCTTTTGATCGTCACATTTAGATTTTTTCGATAGATAATGTAGGCGTTGATAGCTGCCATGTTCAGGACACCATAAAATAAAGTCATAGGCCATCTTTTACTGTTGCGAGAAACATTGTAACTTACACTCAGCTCATCAACCACATCAACACCAGCTTTTGTTGAGTTATAAAATGTTATCATTTCAGGTTTTTGTTTATCTCCTGTAGATTCATCTATTGAATTATCATGGTGCATGGTAGACATAACTACCACCACTTTGTTCTTTTTTGGTGCGTAGGACACAAGTGTGACGTCTTTTTGAAACCCAAAGAGTGAACTGTTAGGTTGTCTCCCAGTTCTAACGAATGACTCAGGAATCTGTCTTTTATTTTTCCTTACTGTCCCAACAGATGTAAGGCGATGTTCATTTAGGAGATGCATCACTAGTTCGTATCCCGTGAACCAATTGTCAAATGTCACATTGCGGTGCGAACGTGAAACTGGTTGGATGAGTCTCTCTACTACATCAAACGGCTTATTACTGACTGCATATGGTCCCGGCGGTTGCTTTCCTGCATATACCTCCAAATTCAAAACATAAAAGCTTTTAGCATCGACTAGAGCCAAAATTTTTAACCCATATTTGGCTGGCTTGTTTGGAATATAGACGCGGAATAAACACCGACCTCTAAATGATAGTAACATCTCGTCTATAGTGAGAAACTCACTCGGAGAGTACGCATTCTGACAGCAGTGAACAAACTGGTCAAACATGTTTCTAAAGGCTGCCATGTTATCAGTCTTTTTACGCTCCTCTCTCGTAGATTTGTCGTCGAAACGCATATTATTTTGAAGAAACTGGAATCTCTGCAGTGACATTGTGGTACGAAATATATCAACGCCAGTTCCATCAGTTCGCCAAAGATCTTTCAAACACTGACGATTAGATTTGACGACACCAGCTAAGTACAGTAAGCCAATAAACGCTTTCAACTCAGATAAAGTGGTTTCATGCGTGTAAACAGCATTAGCACTCGCATTATTAGCGGCATTTTTGATTTGAGTTCTGCGAATTTCGGAATTGGTGTGAATCAAAATTGTCTCAAGCATGTCCAAAGTAACAAAAATATTCCAGCATTCGTACTCTGAAGCAGCATCCCTTGCAATATCTCTTACACCAGCCTGCTCAGTTACGATGTTTACTGAACGGACCCTCACATTTGGACGCTGAGCATTCTTGAACCACTTAGTACCATCTTTAGACTTAAAAAAAGGGCCACTTACTCGTCGCGTAGTTGACATTCTTGTTGCGAGTAGAGACAAGGGTAAATCATCTTCAGGGTCGCTGTCTGGTTCGTTTTCTACAGTCTCGTCCTGTCTAGAATTGGTAGGAACATCAACTGGCTGGTCGGCCTCTTGCTCCGATTCAGACTTCCCTTCGTGCTCACTGCAGTGATCAGTTTCTTGTTCCAAACTGGATTCATCAGAAAAATCTGATCCTACCTCCTCTAACATGGCACGAATCCTTTCTTCTTGCCTTTCAAAATCCATTTTGATGAAAAACTAAAAATAAATAAAAAATAATAACTTAAACAAATCAAATAAACCCAAGCCTATACATTGAAACCTTGAAAATAACTAAGAATAATTAAAAACAGATATATAAATATCTACGTAAAAAAATAAGTCTAAAATGACGCAGGGTGTGACATACCCGAAGCAGGTCCGTGCACGAATATTCCGGCCGACGCCTCGCGTCGCACTGCGGTCACGGCAGTATCCCCTCCCGCACATCCCTACCTCCAGCTACTGAGCGGGCTAGTGTTGCCAGGCAAAGATTTAAAAAATGCCGACCCATTTTAATAATGTCAGGGTATGACATACCCTGGGTCATGCTCGCCGGGTTAAAAATTCTATGCTTCGAGATTAAGAAATTTATTAAATCTGAACCACAGTTTTGTCATCTTAAAAAGATTCTTTTAAAAGATATTTAAGAGTTGGATTCACTCCCATAGCGCTTATAGTTGGGAGGTGATTGTGGAAAGGCTTCTTCTCTTACTCATCATGGAATATTATTAGGCGCTGTCGGGTAAAGTTATCGATCAATTTGGGTATAAGGAATTTGGATTTGATAGAAAGCTTGTAGCTTTTGATAGATTTTTTTTAAATAAAAAGTTTGAAGATATTTTAATTTTTTTAAGCCTCCATATAATTGATAAGTTATTATTAAAATATTGTATAATAAATAAACTAACTAAAAACTATTATTTATGGCTGAGAAGCCATTGTGCGCTCAACTTGGTTGGAATTAATAAGTTTGAGTTGGAATTATTATCTTTGTTGGAAATAGAAACGATTGGCATCAATTGTCTTCAAAATAAGTTTTGGTAAAAATGACAAAATGAGTAGTTTTTATACCCGACAACGCCTAGTAATATTTCATGATGAGTAACAGAACATTGAATTTTTGTGTAAGCCTTTCCATATTCGCCCCTCTCACTAAGCGCTCTGGGAGTAAATCCAAATTTTGAATATCTTTTAAAAGAATGACAATGACATAACCGTGGTAGAGATTTAATTTCTTTATCTCGAGGCACAGAATTGTAAAGCTAAAAAAACAAATTCTCATGATTTTTTAAAATTATACTTTTTCCACCCCATGTATCTTTTTATCTGTAAGACTTACAGAGCTATTAAATATGAACATTTTTAGACAATTGTATCTTCTTTATACGTTCCATAGACACATTCATTAGTCATACTAACAACAGTTTAAGCATCAAAGGTAAGAAACCGAATTTTGGCACCTTTAAACCAAGATGGCGGCCAACGCGGGGAGCCCTCAAGATCTAAAATCTAGATTTTTAATAACCAGCCTGTAGCCTACCAATCCCCATTGAAATATTTTGTACTCTAACTTTTGTAAGGTAATTATGGAGAGGATTCCCCGATGACTGGATGAAAAGGCACATGATTGTCGGTTGTTATTAGAGTTTATTCCTTAATGTTTTTATGACAGTAATACCTTATTGATAATGATAACCAACAATGATACATACCTTTGACTTTAAAACGTCACATATTTTTTTCGTCGAATAAAATAATAAAAAACCGTGTTTTTTATTTTAAATTAAATATATTCGCATTTAATTGTGCAAATAAGAACGTGAATGCGAATATCAAAAACCATGCAGATATTCGCGAATGCGAATACGAATATTTTTTATATCTCTAGCATATAGTATGGTTGCTTTGCGCAACCGTATATTTATTTAGACGTGGCAAAAATCGCCGCATGCGCCATTACTGTTGTGACCTATGTTGCCATGATATCGAACCAAAAAAGCGTAAGCGTAAAGTTTAAAAATCTGTAGTAAATGAGAATAACAACAAATAAACAATTCTTACTACATTTTAATTTTGGCTTATCGCATTGACTAACTGTGAAATTGAACCGTACTATTTAAGTTGGCTTACCGCATGCCTAAAAATATTTATCTATTGAACTCCGACTCCGATATACTATCAATTTGCCATATTTCGTATGCAGTAAATATGTGATATAGGTACACGACACAAAATTTGTACGTTCCTAATGATAAATGATTACCTCTCAATTAGCAATATTATACCTACTTTGGTCAATTTTACCCGCACTTGTACTCGAAAGAAGTTTTTATTTACCCTAGTCGCACCGTTGTCAGCTTTTTGGTACTTACGTCTATTTTACTCAATAAATGGTGACATTTTTATCATTATGATGACCTAAAATATTTCAAATACAGATACATCTGCGCTGGTAACACAGCGCAGGCGAGGCACGACCCTTGCGCGTGCTCGGCCATCACTTCTCTTCTCCGCTCCCGTAACCGACCAATCGTGATCGTTCTCTGGCTCATGCGCGCCCAATTTAAAACAACGGTGATGAGTGTTTGGAATAAAATAAGTAACAACTTATTTTAAAAGGCGATTTATGCAAAGTTGAGCTAAAAAGTGCGCATTATGAAAATCCCAAAACATACTTACTTATTTACAATTTTTTATTGGTAAATAATTTACACTCTCATAAAACCCACCTTCCGGTATAAATTATATGTGATTTATTATCAGTATATATAATTACTATATTTAATTATGAATCATAAAAATTGTAGCCAATTACGATTTTAATGCACTGAAATATGCTCAATAATAAAAAAACTCCAGGTCAATTGACTATAAATAAGGAAACCATTTTTTTTTGTGCCATTCGTGGTCAATATTATAAAGCAAATATTAATGTATATTTACAAGAAATCAAACGTTAATTAATATTTTTAAGTAATAATCTACGAATTTTTATATTTTTAAATAATTTTTTATATATTCATACAAGTAAAATTTAATGAGATTATGTGTCGACGTAATCACTTGATTTATGATACGTCTGCTACATCAAAAAAATCTGCTATTATTAATTATTTCCAATTCGCCATACTAGCCGACCGTATAATGACTGTATTACTAGGGATGCACTAAGAAAGCATTTTTCAAAATTCACCCCCTAAGGGGGTAAAATGGGGGTCCAAAGTTTATATGGCGAATCAAGATTTGTTAGACTATTTTATTCGAAACTTCACAGGAGTATTCCTAACGATAAATGAGTAAACACGTGTTTCAGGTCTTTTGAAAATTCAACCACTAAAAGGGGCAAATGTGGTCACAAAATCTGAAAATCAACATGGGTATCGTATCCTTTTTGAGTACTTATAGTACGCGGGCGAAGCCGCGGGAAAAGGCTAGTGTAGGATATGATATGAGCGTTCCACGTACAGCGACATCTATCGGAAAATTAAGTAAACTATTGCGCGCGAGCTTAAAGTATGGAAGATGATTTTTATGGGATAATTCTTTATTGCGTGAACCGATTTTTATCGTTTTTACTTTATTTGAAAGCACGTCATTTCATCGTGATTTTGTGGAAATTACAGGTACAATAAACACCTGCTTATACGGTTAAATTACAAACTTAGTTCAGAAATTATTTTGTAATTTTTTTTCAAAAACTATTCAACCCATCTACTTCAAAATAATTTTTCTAGAAAGTTTTTATAAAGTTCTACTTCTGAGATTTTTTTCATATTTTTAAAACTTATGGTTCAAAAGTTAGAGGGGGGGGACACATTTTTTTTTACTTCTGGAGCGATTATTTCCGAAATCATTTACATTATCAAAAAATGATTTTAGTAAACCCCTATTCATTTTTAAATACCTATCCAACAATATATCACACGTTAGGGTTGAAATGAAAAAAAAAAAATCACTCCCCACTTTACGTATAGGGGAGGTACCCTAATAAAACATTTTTTTCCACTTTTTATTTTACCACTTTGTCGGCGTGATTGATATACATATTAGTACCAAATTTCAGCTTTCTAGTGCTAACGGTCACTGAGATTATCCGCGGACGGACGGACGGACGGACGGACGGGCAGACATGGCGAAACTATAAGGGTTCCTAGTTGACTACGGAACCCTAAAAATGAATATATAAGATGAGAAAATATCAAACATAAAACAATTAATAAATCTTCATCTTTATTTTCATCTGCATCTGATATAACAGGGTCTGCATATGGTTCAGCTGATAGTAGTAAATTAATTGTTTCCTGACAAATTGACTTTGCTTTGATGCCTTTCGTTGACTGTTTCATGCTGCTTAACATTGGATCTGAACTCAATAACAGCCGATTGTATACGTCCAGGTTGCACTGTTCCCTTGAAAATTTTCTGGCATAGTTCTGGCGATATAAACGAAAGTGCTTATTTCTTGCTTCTGGCTGCCTCCTCCGATAACTGTCCGATAAGCAATAATGCATTTTCAATGTTTTCTGCTCCATGCATTAATATTTCATGCATAGTCGGGGTCATGGGGTGCCACCCGTAGAGATTACAGTATAATTTGGCCGTGTTTCCATCATTGGTATTACCTTATATCTCTATCTCTTTTTGTGGTATTTTTTTACAGGTAATTGGTAGACCAGATGTAAAACGCTTTCGAAAATTCGAATCCTGGCATGAAGCACAGATAATCCAAACTCAATATCATCGGAACTTGGCTCTTGTTTAGATTGGGCTCCACAAATAAAACACTTAGTTGTACATTATTTCGTGCCAGTTGCTGCATTACACACCTTGCCATCGACCATTGTCATTTTAAATATGTGCTCAAATACGAATTTCCTCTCTTGCAAAACAACTTCTGTAGGTATAATTTTTTTTAGCAGCATCATCAACAAAACTTATTTCCTCCTTCGTGACATCCGTAGATTCTTTAACAAACCGAAACCTTATTGGTCTACAATATCTAGGCGATGACTGTGTACTTGTGTAGGATTTTGCCACATTTTTTTTTCCACAAACTATCCTCTGCGGAACAAAAGAGCTTAGAAATATATTGGCGTCTGTGTCTGTAGTGTTGTCGAATTTTTGTTTATATATATAGCCTGTTGAGACCCGTCACAACCCCGTTTACAAATTATTTTTAAGGTATTCCGTTCATGGTCTTTAAGGGACCAAAGGATTTCTTCCATCGCTATAGATAAGCGCGCAATTGTGTTATCAATTAGGCTTTGCAAACTGCTTTCCGCGCAAGTACTTGTGACCCTTATTACATTCCTTGGGTGGATAACATTCTTTTTTGGCCATCCGCAATAGGTCGTAGCACGGATTAAGTGATTTATTTGTATATCTTATAATTTCATACTGTCGTTTAGTCAAATCTGCTTCAACAAACATTGATAGAGCTTGCAATTGTGTAAGACGCGAGATTTCTTCTTGGTCTGATTCTGATGTTTTGTATGCTCTTCTGTATTTTCCTGCACAAGTTGGACAGTTCGTGATATCTCGCAGTATTTTTTAAGCTTCCCTTTTTTCTTGAGCCTGTAGTGTAGTGTGTGCCGCGTGAACTATTACATCTTCACTGAAAGATGAGCGCATATCTTCGGTCTTCCTTCTTTTAGTCCTCTCACAACAATCTTCAAATGATTTAGGAGGCCGCCCTGGTCGATTATCAACTTTTGCCGGAAGTTCAAACGTCCCGCTTAACCAATCTTCATTGATTTTAAGGAAAGCGGCTTCTTTTCTGTAGGCTTTAGACCATTGTGTGTCAACAATGTCACCATAGCAGTTCATAAGATAGTCTTCTAGAAATTTAAAATTTTCATCCATATTGGGTAAATCTTGCTGTTGCATCTTATCGTAAAGATAACGCCGAGTTACTAGTTTTACTCCAGAAGCACCTAAAAGCAAAAAAAAACCCACTTTATTAAAATTTAAAAATACAGTGATTTTATATTCGTACGACTTGTAATCTTTAAAACTATCTAAATCAGTCAACTGCTACTAACCGCAACTGAAATATATGTCATAAGCTAACCCAAAGTCTAAAGTATTTAAAACCAAAAGAATTATGATCAGATCGGGGGTCAAAATATAACAAAATTACATTTAAACAATGAAAATCAACTAAAAAATGATCAGCGCTAATAGCATTTTCTAAATTGATACAAATACGATGATATGATATATGATGTCCTTCACCCGATCCCACACTACTGAAGAGGTTTAGTACGATATCGGTGGTGCTAGTATAACACGCTCGGAGCGAGTCCGCGACTTAAGAGCCCCGGAAATCACGTTTCGCGAACACGTTCAAGGCGTGACTAGCGCCGCGTACAGTAGGTTAGGATTCGTCCTGCGCAATTCCGCGCCCCCGACTGTAGATGCTACACGCATATTGTATGTGGCTTTAGTGCGCAGCATGCTTGAAGCGTCTGCAGTGGTGTGGAGCCCGCATGAAGCAAAATACAACCTAATGCCGGAGCAGGTGCACAAGGCGTTTCTTAGGGCTTTGTATAAAAAAATACACTGTTATTACCCCTATATGTACCCCACTTTGTTTCTACAGGTACATTTAGGATACGACTCCCTTCAACTACTTAGGTTGCTCTCTTTGGTAAAATTCGCAATAGGCGTCATTAGAAACACCATTTATTGAGTAGCCCTTGTCTCTGCCTTCGTCCGGCTATTTGTGCCTAACCAATACATGGGCGTTTTCACTAAATCGTGCACCAGGATGAAAATTATGACTTAAAAAAAAACATAATTTTACTGTGAATGTTCTATTCTATAATTAAGTTTATTTTCTGAAGTAACTAAAACTGTGATGAGTCTCACATAAATACGCTTAGTTTTTTAATTATTAATAAACGAACCTGACGGTGTAGTCCAAACCGGTCAGTTTTGTAACAAAGGAAAGGGGTTTGGGTAACTTTGTATGGACTAGTGGAGTCATTTTTTTTTAGCGGCCATCGTTTTTTTTACTACTATTTTGTAGCAAAACCTTAGACTAGGTTAAAGAGACAGTAGGCGACTAATTTTCGCAAAACTGCCGACGGGGCCCGCTTAATAGAGGTGCCCAACGCTGATAACGGGAGAGCAGCTGACAGTCTACGGGAAGGATTGGAGGCCCTTGTGGGGGATGATGCACGGGTGTACAGGCCTGTGAAAATGGCTGGTCTGAGGGTGGCAAACCTGAACGAGGCGGCAACGCCAGATGCCGTGGCAGCGGCTATAGCGGCCAAGGGCGGGTGCAGTGTGGCGGAAGTGAAGGTGGGCACAATCCGCGCTTCCTTCAATGGCTCAGGGTCGACACTCGTCAAATGCCCTGCGACGGTGGCCAAAAGGGTGATGGACGCTGGGGGAAGATTATCAGTGGGATGGTCAAGCGCGGTAGTGCAGGCCCTGGATCCGGCACCGCTCCGCTGCTACAGGTGTATGGGAACGGGGCACACGAGAACAACGTGTCCATCACCGGTAGACCGCGGCGATCTGTGTTTCCGGTGTAGTAAGCCGGGGCATAAAATAGCTGAGTGCACGGCGGAACTTGCGTTCTGTGCTGCGTGCCACCAGGCAAAGTGCCCAGCCGGACATTTAATGGGTGGGCTGGCATGCAATCCACCTCAGACCAGAGGCAGGCTAAACCCCGAACGGGCCCCGGGGCGCAGCCAAGAAAGTGCCAGTCAGGCCGACGAGGGAGAGAATGATATGGAGAGCTGATGCCGCCACACCAATTAGAAATTCTTCAGTGCAATGCCAACCACGCTGTCAGAGCCCAGGACTTGCTCATGCAGCATATGGCAGAGTGGCACATTGACTTGGTTGTGGTGGCGGAGCCGTATGCGGTCCCTCCGAGGCCGCATTGGTACGGGTCGTTGGATATGACGGCGGCGTTAGTGGTACCTGCGGCGGGCAGCCTGGCTCCCCTAACAGGAGTCGAGAGAGGACAAGGTTTCGCGGCGGCTAAATGGGGACAAATCCTGGTTATTGGGGTGTATTTCTCACCCAATCGGCCGCTGCGAGAATTTGAGACATTTCTTGGCTCGCTTGAGGGCGTCATCTGTAGGGCTGCCCCGACGCAGGTGATGGTGATTGGCGACCTCAATGCCAAGAACCAAGTATGGGGTGGTGTCGCTACGAATCCGAAGGGGGGCAAGCTCCATGACTGGGTGGTAGCGATGGGGCTGGACACGCTAAACCGGGGACGGATAAACACGTGCGTGCGCTGGAATGGGGTCTATTGTGGACGTCTCCTTTGCGACCCCCGCCATTGCGGCACGCCATTCTGATTGGCGTGTCCTCGAGGAGGTAGAGACCCTCTCCGATCATCTCTACATCCGGATGAGGGTCTCCCCAGCGTTAGCCACTGCTCCAACTGGTGCTGGTGCAGGTGCTAGGGCCGGTGGTTTCCCAAGGTGGGCGCTATCCGCCCTTGATCGGGAAATGGTAGATGAGGCGGCAATGATCGAAGCTTGGTGTGCCCCTCCGGTGGACAGAGCCGATGTAGAGGATAAGGCCGAAAGATTCAGAGCAACCCTGACGGCGGTGTGCGATGCGGCAATGCCCCGGGCTAGGCGGTTTGCGGGTAAGCGCCAAGTGTATTGGTGGTCGGAGGAGGTTGCTGCGCTTCGTACCGCCAGTAACAGAGCCCGCCGCGCCTACAGCCGCTGTCAAAGGAGGAGGCATACCGCGCAGGAGGAGGAAACGCTTCGCGTGGCCCTCAAGGAGGCAAGGGAGGCCCTTAAGGTCAATATAGCCCACAGGAAGGACGAAGCGTGGAAGGAGCTCCTGGACACACTGCACAGGAACCCATGGCGCGACCTAATATAATGGTCCGAAACAAGATGAAGGTAGCCCCCTCTACCCATGGACCCGGAGCTCCTTGGCAGAGTTATCGAGGGCCTGTTCCCACCGGAGGACCCATCATTCACCCCACACATGGCAGCCCCGGAGCGTGATGGACCAGAATGACCCCCATTTGACGCGCCTGCAGTCACGGAGGCCGAGTGGGACCGCGCCGTTGATCGGCTGAGAGCCTGCCGGAAGGCCCCAGGACCAGACGGAGTGCCCGGCAAGGTGCTATTCCTAGCACTGAAGCACCTCGGGGTTCGCCTTAAGACCCTCTTTGAGGACTGGTTCAGGGCGGGGCGCTTCCCGAGGTGCTGGAAGGAGGGTAAACTGGGCTGCTGAGGAAAGAGGGCCGACCGGCGGACTCACCGTCGGGATACCGTCCCCTAGTGCTGCTGGACGAAACGGCCAAAATGTATGAGAGGATTTTGTCCTCTCGTATCCAGCAGCACATGGCTACGTATGGACCAAACCTTTCCGATCGGCAGTTTGGATTCCGAGGGGTCTCTCAACTATTGACGCAGTGAGTGCTTTGAGGAGGCACGTGGAGCACGCGGAGAGACAAGGGGAGGGAGTGGTGGCGGTGTCCTTGGACATCGCTAACGCGTTTGGCACCCTCCCATACCCGGTGATAGGAGAGGCCCTTCGGTACCACGGGGTACCCTTGTACCTAAGGCGGGCGATAGAGCACTACTTAACTGGGCGGGTAGTGCTCTATCAAACAAAACTAGGGCGGCGCGCACACGGCATGGCATGCGGGGTTCCACAGGGGTCTGTGTTAGAGCCCCTTTTATGGAACATTGGGTTTGACTGGGCCGTCAGAGGGACACAACTGCCACGCATGGTCACCATCTGTTACGCCGATGACACGATGGTGGCCGTGAGGGGAAAGCGGCCCGAAGAAACTCTTCGGAGAGCGGCCGTAGCGACGGCAATGACTGTCGGTCGCATAGAGCTCCTCGGGTTGAAGGTGTTCCTCCCAAAAACGGAGGCGATCGTCTTCGGCAAATGGCGGTTGGGCCCTGACACAACCATTACCGTCGGAGGGGAAGCTGTCCGGGTTTAAGCCCCACATTAAATATCTGGGCCTTATCCTGGACAGAGGTTGGCAATTTCGTGAGCACTTCGCGAGGCTCGCCCCTCGGCTAGTGGGAACTGCATCGGCTCTGGGGCGCTTGCTGCCCAACGTAGGTGGACCCAACAGCTCCTGCAGGAAACTGTTTGCGGGTGTGCTTAGGAGCATGGCTCTGTATGGTGCACCAATATGGGTGGACCGGCTGACGGAGAGAACAAAACCTTTGCTCCGTCGGCCCCAAAGGATAGTGGCGCAGCGGGCAGCAAGGTCCTACTGCACCACAGCTTTTGCCGCGGTGTGCCTCCTCGCCGGTACCCCGCCGTGGGAGCTGGATGCTGAGGTGCTGGCGGAGAGGTACAGGGTGAGGGCTGAGGCTCGGGAGCAAGGGGTGAGCTCCCGGACCCAGAAGAAGTCGAGAGGGCGGCGCGACATATAAAAAATAACACATACGCGAACAACGCGAGACCAAATAATGTAGGTTAGAGTCAGTTCGTTCACTGACAGATCCAAGCGGTTTTGTATTTGGTTGGATAATCAACAATGTTATGACTACCCGAAAATGTACGAATTGTTTTTTTACCTTTATTTAAATACCTTAACCTTTTCGACGCCATGTCAAACGTAAAAATTGACATCCTGACGCCACGTCACCGAAATGTCAAAACTGAAATTGAACTTTATGCATGCGCAAGTAGGTTTATTTTACTCTGTGGTCTATGACCTATAAATAAGTCGTTGGCGTTGGACCTACGGTGCCGATATATGAGTCATTGGCGTGGAAAAGGTTAAAGAACACACATATAGTAATAACAAAGAAAGTAGTAGTTTTTACTCATTCCAATACATTTCAACAAGAATTATGAGTTTTTACTATGAAACTGTAAAGTGTGATATCTCGGACCCGATATTATTTAGCTATATGGACTACATAATAAAATAAGTTTCTTTTGAATTGCTCTTTCAAAATTTACAACTTTCATGAGTGGCCGCCAACTTTCAAAACGACGCCAACTTTACCCAAACCCCTTTTGTTGACAAGCTTTAACTACAAATGTAATCCATACTTAATATTATAACTGGGAAAGTGTATGTGTTTGTTTGTTTGTCCGTCTTTCACGGCAAAACGGGGCGACGAATTGACGTGATTTTTTAAGTGGAGATAGTTGAAGGGATGGAGAGTGACAAGGCTACTTTTTGTCTCTTTCTAACCCCCCACTTCCCTAAAATGGGGGGTGGAAGTTTGTATGGAGCATTCCGGGGGATAATGAGGAAAGGGGAACCGTGTTACCCCGAATTTAACGCGAGCGAAGCCGCGGGCAAAAGCTAGTATTTTCATATAAACAGGTCGTTTAATAAAATAAACAGTTATTATTGCCTGAAAATAAATTTTAATGTCAGTTTTGTAACGATTGATACCATTATGTTATTTATTTTGTTTATTTCGATCAATATTTTGAAAAAATCGTTTATAGGTGCATTTGTTTTAATGTATATTTTTAGGTAGTCCTCTATAAAAAAGAAACCTTGGGTTTAAAGCGTATAGAAAACGAAATAGAGACCAAACAAAGCAACTGAGCAAGTGGGACAGTTACAAAACTGACAAGCTCAAAATTCTTAGGCTGGCGTTACATGATGCGGTAAAGTAATGAGAAAACTAACTATAAATATCTTAATTCGTTTTATTATAGGACAATGCGGTAATTATTTAAGAACATTAATCAGTCTTACGTACTTAATACTTTGAATTGGTTAAGTATAATATACTTAGCATTACTAATGATAATACTGCAATTTACTTAATTTAGGTACAGTTTCTAAAAAAATAATCTCACTATTAACGACAGTCATATGTTAGATGTCAGTCATATTCTTAATATTTTAGTTTACTCTTAGTATAAATCTCACTTTTTTATATAAATTAGTTAACAAATTATTGTTATTAGTCTTAAAATGAGGTACATTTGACACATCTTACCACAAAAGTAATAATCTAAATCAATAATTAAAAAAACATTCAGAATCTGTCTAAAGAATCGAGATTTGCTTTACTTTCTAGTCTGAAAAATCAAATGTTACATAACATCGACAATACTCTCAAGAAACATTTCTCCGTAGCAAAAATATACATATTTTTAAAACAAAACTAAACACAAAAACTGAATAAACTCTTAGAAAAATCAGAACAAAAATAGCACTTTTAGATACCTACATTTAACCTCAGTGTATATTGAGGAATTTGAATACTCACGCTAGTGTATACTAACGTGAGTATTCAAATTAATAGATGATCAGCTCAGAAAAACTTTAAACAAAAACATTTCTTATAGTAATAAATAACCTAAAAAGTCGTAGAAAAAATGTAATTCCTAAAACAGTACCATTGGCAAGAGGTTGTATCATGGGAACCAACATTTTAGAATGATATTTTGTGGCTCTTTTTTACCCCTAGCAAAGGCCCGTATCAAAAAAGTTTGTACCTTGTGATTTGGAATTTTCTTTCCAACTCAACGTATTGAGAGGAAATGGATAAAGAAAGATTTTTAAACTGTGTTAAACAGATGATAAAACATGATGGTATAAAGGTTGAACACGCGAAAACTTAGGCACGCAAAATTTGTTTTTAAACCAGTTTGAAAATAAATAACTACATTATGAATACCACATTAAATGACAAATTTAATGAACTCTTAAATATCATTTTTCATTCTAATTAATGTTTACACAGTAAGCCATAGATCGAATTTTCTACGCACACGGCTCATAAGACTTTGCACTCTCTCTTTAGGAAAGATTTTTGTCGCCCAGGTCCGTATTTATTGTAGCTCAGGGACCGATTTTACTTCTCCACCTTTCTTTTTTAGAATTCCTTTCATAATACTCCAGTACTCTTCAACAGGCCGCAGTTCTGGACTATTTGGCGGATTGCATATTTTGGGTACGACCATGATCCTGTTAGCGTTGTACCATTCCATAACTGATTTTGCGTATTAGCAACTGGCTAGATCTGCCCAAAACAGCGGTGGTGAGGCATGCTGTCTTATAAAAGGCAGCAAACGCTTCTGTAAACAATCTTTCCAATAAATATCGCCGTTTATTGTCCCCGTGGTGATAAACGTGCGACTTATTTTACCACAGCTGCATATTGCCTGCCAAAGAAGGTATTTTTTTGGAAATTTCCCTCGTTTTTTTAATTCACAATCTTCAGGAGCATCTGTTCGTGATTTGCTAGTATAAAACTCTTGACCAGGTATTTGTTTAAAATCCGCTTTTATATACGTCTCGTCGTCCATCACCGCGCATTCAAATTTTGTAAAAAAATATTCATAGAGTTTTTGCGACCGTTTCTTTGCGGATAAGTTCTATTTTGAGTCTAGATCTGGTGCGGCCTGGGCTTTATAACTCCTCAGTCCTGCCCTCTGTTTCACTTTTTGGACAAAGGACTGGAAAGGACACTTTCTTAGCAACATCACGAGATGAAATCGTATGATTTGAGGTAAAAATCTTTAAAATACTGTTCCTTTTTCTTATTCTTGACTCCCTGCAACCCACCACTTCCTGGCTTTCTATCTATTGTCAAGCGTTCACGGAAAGTTTTTAATACGTGACCAACCGTAGATTGTGGATATTTCAGCCGTTTCGCGATATCTTTGTAGCTTAACATGGGATTTTTTACATGTTCGTGCAGAATGCGTTCACGTTTTTGATGTTGTACGGTCGACATTTTGCCAATGAATAAATAAAAGAAAATAAAACTATCATCATTTTATAGCCCAGTTCCTTGTGAGAAAATTGTTGTTTAAAAAGTTTGAATATCTCCATTTTTCGAATAACTATAGCTATTTTTACATGCCCACATTTTGGCGTGTTCAACCTTTAGTATAAGAAACTCTTTTGAAACGGACCCTGTCGTACCTATTAAGTTAAACAAACTCTAACAACAAGTACCTATTAACATGGAACATTATTAAACAATGTGCTATAAACTTTCTTCATACAATCTAAAGAACATTAAACGTTATTTAAACTCTTATGGCGTTATTCATAAACGTCTGTCAAAGTTAACACGTTGATGATCGGCGTTTGCCCCCATCTTTCGTTTTTATATAGAGAGGGACAAACGACGACCATGAACGTGCTCACTTTGACAAACTTTTATGAATAACGCCTTTCAGTAGCGTGCCCAGAGGTTTGGAGTAGGGCAAGCCTAAAGACATGATTTCGTACTAACTATTCTATTCAATCTTTATATACACAAAATGTCATCATCTTTCGAAAAAAATATGCTACAACAGCAATATAAGTTATTTAGAATGAAAACAAGTAACAATCTAGCCTAGTGTATTTTGTAAGCAGCCCTACTAAATTTTCGCTTATGCAACTGGTTTATCTGAGACATGCCTACAAATAACACAAGCCGGGTATTAGGTTTAACGACACATTGATTTTGAACAAACTTCAGAGATTTTACCTTGCCTTTGTTGATCACGATCAACACTTGGACGTACCTCAAACAGTCACAAGGAACGGCTTCATCCATTATTAATAAGTAATTTTAACACTTTTACAAGTTTTACAAAATAATTAAGCACTTTTACTAACTCGTTCATCCTCACATCCTGGAGCCTAAGGGGTCGCGCACTGTACGGTTTAAGAGGAATTTCCTCCCACGAACGCTGCGACTGTGGAATGAACTCCCTGCCGAGGTTTTCCCAGCGGGCTACAGTATGAGGTTCTTCAAAAAAGGAGTGTATAGGTTCTTAAAGGGTAGGCAACGCGCATGCGAATCCTCTGGGGTTGCAGGCGTCCATAGGCTACGGTAACTGCTTACCATCAGGCGGGCCGTATGCTTGTTTGCCACCGTCGTGGTATAAAAAAAAAAAAAACTCGTAACCTCACCTCACCACAATACCATTCAATTCACATTTACTTGCTCAAACAATTAATTTGCATATCAAATTCGACTTTTGTAATATAATACACTTGAAGTTGTCCGTTAACGCTCACTTGCGTCGCGCGATCTTACGGCATGCGGCCAACTTCACACCAAAAAGCTGGTTTTAAATCGCCGTATTTTGCTATAGGTACACCGGGCAAAAATTGTTGCTCGTTGTACAGACACCAATAGGGCGATTTGTATAGGCGAAATGAATGCCCGCTTACATGCCGCTTGCAAGGCGGCGGCGGCGGTGAGTGCGAGCGGGATAGCATGCGCGACGTTTAGTTTCGTTTGCCTCAGTCGTTTGCGCGGCAGTGGCGACACTTTGTTGCGTGTGGCAAAATTTATAAACAGCTCACTCGAAATCATTAATACGGGTTATTTAGCGCGACGATTAAAATACGTAATTTCGGTGAGGCAACTAGGGCAAGCCCGGCTTTTGGGCTTGTATGGAAGTACCGCCACTGACGCCATTGATATATACTTAGTTATAACACTAATACAGATCAGTCAAATCATGCCTTATATATAAATTAGTTGCTTATGAGAATTAAAATAATCATTATTATGTCTCAATTATTAAAAAACACACGCACACAAAAAACTATTCATTACAAACCTCCCATTCATAGCTTGGAAAATGGTCATAAACACAATAATTACAGAAATGGCACCAAAACTATGAGCTCAGTAATAAATACACAGTGTCCGGTTGGTTCACGTACAAAGTGAAGTGTCTGGGCCATACAGTGTTCATTTTCGACATCCGAAACACCGGGTACCGATTGAAACAGCGGTTGTCTGAAAGAATGTATGATGGTTATATAACAAAATTTTTATGCCATATTTCTCCTGGTTGGACTGGCGCCCTGTACGAGAGCGAAGAAAAAAAAATGTCAGGGAATCACTTGAAAATTAGCATGCTTGTTCTTCATCACATACAGACACCGGAAACATTAGTAAATTTGTGAGTTGACCGATTTCTACTTATGCGTGTGCTCATATATTATTCTTACTCTAGCATATGAATAGTAATGACAGAAAATTGTCTTATTTTTTATTGAAATGACATCCGCATAATTTTATTATCTCTCTATCTTTGTTATAGATAGTAATCGAGGATTTTCAATTAGCATATGTATTAATATATATCGATATCAAATCCCTAGAACTTGACCCGAGTTAGGACAGGTATGCTAAGTGAACTACTAACAGGCTAGAATATTTACGAAAATTCATATTCATAGTATAGTACAATTGATTGTTTGAGAACCATTGGCTAATACTATGGAGTAATAAAGTCGGTTAATTCCGAAACACTCTTTGATTCGGAATTCTCCAGTGCGGGTTAATCCGAAAAATTCAAAATTTTTAAACTAGTTCCTAGCCCATTGAATGTAATTAAAATCGAAAATCTATTAAATACAAAAGGATTAAAACCATTTACTTCCCAAAATTCCGATTTACTGATGTGCGGCTATTTCCGAAAGATCAAAAACGCGGGAAATAGCACTCGCTCACAAAAATGGCGCGCAACTCACGTGATTCCATCGATGGCGTTCCGAGCTGACGGATGCGGGGGGCCAGTTAAATGAGCGTCAAGAAGACTGTTGCTAGCGCGCATTAAAATTTAGTAGAAATTTGTAGTTTTCGGAATTTCCCGAATTACGAAATTATCCGAATGCACCTTACCATTTTTGGCAAACTATACATTTTCCTTTTTGTCCCAAGATAGAGGTGAGACATTTGTTACAATCAAGTAAAGTAGTCAGCAACCACTGCGGCCGTTTGCTGCTACTGGTATTTTCAGTAACTTGTTTACATTTCATTGATTCCTGGGTTGTTTTATTTGAGCATGTAACGACTTTTTCTACAGCTTGTAAAACGGCAGACTGATCCTTTTTAATTCTACGTTTGTCGGGTATTTGTTTTTCTTCACCGGGTGACCTCAATTGCCTTTTAATGTGCTGATTTTTTTTGGTTGATCGTGTCTCTACATTTTCTACTCTCTGATGTAAAATCTGAGTTCTGATTCTATCTTTGCCAACATGTTTCTCAAGCTTTTGTATTTCTTCAGTGTGTTTAGTATTTTCCAGTAGTGGTATCTTTTGTTTCAGATTTTTTTTAGATGAACGTGTAGTTACTTTTTCACCGGCCTGATGATGCAAAATCTTTTTTTGCGCATGACATCTGCTTCTACAGCGTTTGTCAGGTTCGTTTTCGACGGGCACCGTAATGTCAGGTATCGGACTTTTACTGTTTGATATCGTTTCAGCCATTGATGTCTTGTCATTTTCCAGGATATTAACTGAAATTTCGTCAAAAATACGCTTACTTTTCGACATGTGTGTTTCGATAGATATTAAGTCAACCTCTGGTGTCTGTTTCGCTAGTTCTGCCATGTCTTCACGGATCGGTTCTATCTCTACAGGTAGACTTACATGATTTTCTTCGACATAAATGACTGGTATGTCGTCGATGGTGTTACGTTGGCATTGATAATTACTATCCTGATTATTCCGAAGTAAAACATCGTTTTCGTGTCCCAAAGGAAATACAGCATGGTCTATCAATTCAGTTGTATCATCGGTAAAAGGTTTAACACAAATATCTACCAAGTCCAAGGGTAGATCAGGCTCTGGTACATTGTCATGCTGGTTATCAAGTGTTATAGTTTAAAACATTGTATACTTTATGCCTGTCTTATTATCTTCGCCCTATTTCGTTTACATGAATCCGGGACGAATTAAAACTACTGCAACTTGTGACTTTTCAGGTGGCAATGTTCAAAGAAAAAATATTTCTTCAATATCACTTCCAATACCTAGATCATAGCCATTCAATTATTCGTAGACGCATTACCTCAGTCGGAGGATATGTCGAAAATTAAAAGCTAAGTACAGTTTACAATATATAAACCCGTGGAGAGATCGCTAGCAATATAAAAAATAAATGTATTTACTTACAATTTCAAATATAGAGTGTGTAAAATCCGAATCCAACTCAAATTCAAGTCGTTTTTCAAGTATATCTTGTATTTTTTTATACACAGAATAATAGAGGCTTTTTGCTTCATGTCGGCAATGAAATGTTTTATTTATGAGAGCCATACGAGTACAAGAATAAGCGTTGTTCATCTTGAATGAAATAGGTGCAGGGCGAAAAATATCAACAGTAAAAAACAAAAGAATCGAATGTTATTGGCAAAAAATATATGCTCGGATTTGAAATTATTATAATAAAAAAGAAAGTATTATAATAACCAGCCAGCATTAATGAACCTCTATAAATAATACCTCTTCAATACTCTTAGTTATGAGTAGGTACTTAAAGATTATTAAAAAAATCACCATGTTGCTCCAACCCAATTCATTTGAAATAAATATACATTAGTACGGAAAGAGATGTCACATCAGTGTTAAAATATCTGTAGGTGTCACTAAGTCACAAGTGTCAAAAAAATGTTTGAAATATTTGATATTAAAAACACCAAGTTAATGTTGACTTAGAGACATCTGGTTTTTTACAAAATTATGTATCTTTAAGTTATTAACAACATACGTGAATTACAAAAAAACGGACCAGTAGTTTTTTAAATATTTTGAAAAGAAAAAAAACTTTGAACTGACGTTTCTCGAAAACTGTCAACAATTATGACATAAAACTTGGCAGATTAATAACTAGTATTATGACCAATACATTGGCTAATAACGCCTGGGGCATTTGTTGTTACCTTACCCAGCTATAGCCTTTGATAGCAATCGATAGCTAATTATTACTTATGAAAATTTGACTTATATTCGGCTAATTTTTAACAATCGACCTATGTGGCGGCGATAATTAGAAATGCTATAGCACATGGTGCCATTGCGACAGTGGTTGCATGCATTCATTCAATGCCTACCGTGCCGTGCGTCATCCCACTCGCTGTTGAGCCTTCGCATTTCTTGTTGTAAAACTAGATTGGTCTCCATTTTTTTTGCTTAGCTCGATAATTACCAAACTTAATTTTAAGTCACGACGAACCCGTTTGTTCTTGACTCATTTTGACTCAATCATTGACTCATTTTGTTCAGCGCCAGACTAATACGTTCGCAGATAATATTCGACGACACTGTGGTTCCTGGGAGGTAATGATAAGGACATTGAGAAAAACACTAAGACAATTTTAATTCTACGGCATTTATTTTCTACATATGGTAATTACACTAGTGTTTCGTGAAATACCTATGATTCTAAAATAACTATGGACTATGAAATAATAAAAGTAATGTACGCGTGAACTAACTTTACTGTGATTAGAATTTGGATTGAAAGAAATTGGATTTTTTTCACCCGGAAAGTCGTCGCGTCTCCTGGTCAATTGACGAATTGAAAGCCTGCAATATTGGGCTGGGGTAATACTCGTAAGAGTGTTGAATCGGACTACGTGAGAGCGGTATTCCAACCACTGGGCAGCAGATCTCGAAGAAAACTCCAAATAGTTCAACTTAGTTTATTTTACACGAATCTAAAACATTTTGCAATACTCTTAAGACTAAGTGGTTAATTAACTCGACTAATTTATGTTTACAACGGAACACAGTTTTTGCTCAGAAGGTTCACGATCCAACGTCCCAGGCCCAATGCCGGCTTACTTATCCGTCAGCTCCTGGCCATGAATCCCACCATTATGGCGAGGAAATCCAGCGTTCTGATTGGCGGACCACATCGCGTGATACCGATGACGTCAACCAATCGTTCAGTGGCTTTATTTACCCGCCATAAATTCAACCAATCACATAAATCTGGTGTTGCCATCGATAAATAATAAATGTTAATTATGAAAACCATAGATTAGGAGTATAAACATAAAAATCATTCGATAACACAAGTAACTGTATTGAGGATTAACTAGGTCAGTGAGGACGTTCAGTACTCTACTCTGAAATATTAAAGTTTTGTGGTCGTCCAATTTGTTGACTGAGGGTAAAATTTCCTTAAAAAATGACTGATGCCTGTTCTGACTGTTTTAATTAAGGCTTTATTTATCTGGGACTTGAACTCGTCATCGTTGGATTTCCTTTTTCTAAAAGTGACTGCTGGCTGGTACCGAGATCTTGCTGTTTCATTTGTTTTAAATTCTACGTCACTTTCTTCGTCTTCAATAATGCTCGAGTCTGTTATGTTTGCAGCATATTTTTAAGAACAAGAGTTGCTTGTATAATTATTGATATTCTTTCACTTTTTTCGCAGCGGCTCCCGATTTACAGAAACTTTCTAATTTTTTGTCGTATTTTGTGAAATTGTCTTTCATATTTTAAAATTTTTTTAACACTTCATTCCCTGAAAAATAGCATGTCTAATTTAGATTCATAGGGAATAAAAAGAGTTGCAGATGTACAACATTTACATATCGTGTTAAGTTTTGCTATCGACAAACTACGGCTACTCCAAAAGTGCCCGTATCTGTTTTTTAATTTAATTACAGGCGTGGTATACTAATAAACTTTTACAAATGTACGAGGGTTGCTACTTATATATCCGGAAACAAAAAAACAAACAAACGTACACGGCTGAAAATGGTTTTATTGTTTTTCAAAGTATTCCCCTTGATGATCTATGCACTTTTGCATTCGCGTGAACCAATTTTTAAAGCACTTCTGCCACTCCGCCTGAGGTACCTCCATAACGTGTTGTTTGAATGCGTCGACAGCATCTTCAGCGGTCGAAAATCGTTGACCGCGTAATTTATTCTTTATATTTGGAAATAAATAAAAATCGTTGGGTGCCAAGTCAGGGCTGTACGGCGGATGACCCGTTAATTCCACATTTTGACCCTCCAAAAATAGAGTTGTTTCGCGTGACGTATGACAGCTGGCATTGTCATGATGAAGAATGATTCTTCGTCGCTGGTTAGTTTTACGAATTTGTTCAAATACTTCCGGTAAGCAAATGGTCGTGTACCACTCTGAATTAACCGTTCTACGGTTTTCTAGTGGCACTGTAGCTACATGGCCATTAATACCGAAGAAGCAGGCCACCATTTGTTTCAATGTACTTTTTGCACGAGTAACTTTCGTAGGGTTTGGCTCATTTTGAAACACCCATACCGTTGATTGTTGCTTCGTTTCGGGATCGTATGCATAGATCCAGGATTCGTCACCTGTATACAGTTAGGTGCATAACTGAGTCAAAATTAGTACCTTAGTAAAATGTAAATAATTTGATAACAATCAAAGTTACATAAAAGTTCTAAACGTAAAATATTAATCCTTGGGTACCGCTACAAAACTGCTTCACAAATTATTTTCTTCCGACTTATACATTTTTCTCAATTTCATACCGAAAACTGTGAAATTTCACCTAATTTATTTTTCCCATTATTTCATTTTTTCTTAGGCATTCCCAATTCAGTAACTCATTTAAAGTAAGGAATTCCACGACCATTATTTTAGTTATCAAACATTTAAATCAGGCTTATTTTTGTAATTAGTTACTGGCAATGTATTGTCAGGTGCAAAACTGAGTCAAGGCAAATGGCCGAACAACTTTCTCGTTAGTTAATTTTTGTAGCGGACTTCATTCTGAGATAACCATAAAAATACGTGAGTGATATAAAAGTCATACACCTCATTTTAAAGAGCATATAATGTACTATTTCAACTAATTGTCTTACCTGGTTGTGTAAAAGAAAAATATCAATATCGGGTTAAATAAAAAAAATGTAGTTTAACGGTTTTTGGTTCAAAATCATGGACGAATAAAAAAATCAAGATTGTGAATGCAATGAATCGAAATTGGCTTTCATATGGATACATAGCTGACACCGAGACGAACAAATATAACCTGAAAGTTTTTATTTTTTTCATAATTGATAAGACTTATCTTCATTTAACGATGTCGGTGCAAAACTGAGTCAGTACCAAATATTATCTAATAGAGAAAATGTTTATTTTTATCTACAATAACATAATAGGTCAGTAAGTTTATTAGCGTTGTTACCAATTAATAATAAAATAGTAACTTAATAACTAGCCTCTTCTGAAATAATGAAAGAAACATGTCAAAGTGATGCACATTGGTTCAGTTATGCACCTAACTGTAGATGTTATAAACGGCTTTTGAGTCACCACGGTTATATTTTTTTAACATTTTATTGCACCATTCGACGCGAGCATCTTTTTGCTCTTTTGTTAAGTTGTGGGGTATCCAACGCGAACAAATTTTTTTTACAGCCAAATAATTATGTAATATGCTATTAATGCTGGTCATAGAAATACCCAGAGTCGCCTCTATCTCGCGGTACGTAACATGTCGGTCGTCCATTATAAGTTTTCGCACAGCCTCGATATTTTGTTGTACAACGACCGATTTCGGGCGACCTGCCTTAACTTCGTCCGTAAGCATACTACGTCCACGATTGAACTCACTAAACCAGTGATACACAGTAGTTTTAGATGGGGCTTCATCACCAAAAGTTGAAGTTAGTTGATCTATGCACTGTTGTTGCGTTAAACCACGCCGAAAATCATAATAAATCATAGCACGAATATTTTCACGAGTGAGTTCCATTCTTGCTGCGAGATGACATTTAAAACCCGTCAAAAACAAAACACGAGCGTTAATAAGAAAGAAAAATATACCGGCCAGTACTTATAAAAGTTCAAATTTTACCATGGAGGTCAAATATGCTATTTAAGAAGATTGTAATCCCGGTTTCCGGATATATAAGTAGCAACCCTCGTATTGTATGTTATTATTCAAATCAATCTGCACAGCATTGCAATAAAAACCGAGGCATAGTGTATATATGTACACAACGTGTTACTTGAGCCACTAAAAACCTCAGACACCCCAAACGATTTTTATCATTGCTAATTAACCTAGAGTATTTATTTTTAAATCAGTTAATTATTTCGAAAGATATGCGTATATTTAGATTTCCTTGCAATTCTATTCAATTGTTAACTCTATACTCGTTGTTGTCACATCTCTATGTGTCATGTCATGTCAACCTATCAACCTGCTTTGTCAATTTGAATGACATGACATAAGATGACATACTTTGACAATGACAACCTACGTGACACTATTTACAGTGAAAAAACAAATTTGTCAAAGCTGCCAGCCATTATTAAATATTCAACCTCTATCTCCCAACCTCTCGATAGAATGTTAAACTGCAATATTCGAAACTCTTAGACTCGACACGTAAAAAATTTGGTAACGTAAAAAACGTACGACACGTAAAATTAAAGAAAAAGTATACCCATGTTAAGATATACTGCAATCGATTCCACTCTCGATTCTGAACAAACACTTTTCAGGTTTTTAGTCTTGGGTGTAACACGTTGTATATAGTCTTGAAATTTGTTACCATTTATTCTCAACGCCTCATATTTTCTTTTGAATTCACCTCCATCTTCATTCATGATTGAAAGATATGGGCTCACCCAAAATTTTCCATTGGTTTGATTTTTTTCCTGCGCCTTCTTGAGAAAACTCTTTAGCGGCGCTGTGCACTTTTTGTGATGGGGAAAAAAATGTTTAACTCGCGTCAGGTCACGTGACTAACAGATTCGTCAGATTGAAAATTCGTAAGACGGACACGTGACCTGATCGAATAAATCCATATTAATAATTCCGTCGAGGGGTACGGTAGACCCGAATGAAATTATGCTCAAATAAAAAAGCGTAAAAAAATAAAAGTTTTGAATCGAAGACATATATGGGCAAAATTCGGATTGTCGCGTATTTTGCATTTAAAAGTGTTAATATAATAATGACAAATGATCGGCCATATTACATATTTTAGTGGTTGACAACTTGACAGTGAGGGGTGCGTTTGGAAATTGTGAACTATGTTTACGTCCGGCATATTTGACAGGTTAGTTGGTCAAAAGGAGGACGAAAGTAAATAAATTATTCTTAATTTCAAGTTTTCACTTCTGCCGGCACTCCCGGAGTGCAACCCGTTGTTTTTTTTACTTTGTACTTATTATATAAGGTCAATCTAACACGGTTATTAATACGGACTCGAAACTTTGTCAATTGTTGTTGTTGTTGTGTGACCACTTTCAATTTGCCATATCTACTAAAAGGCAGGTTAAAAACTACTAGAATCTACCAAACGTACTTTAAATATTTACCATTACTTTAGATGACCTTAGAGCATTCAACCAAACGGAGCAGCCATTGACAGGCGTTCTGCCGAAAACATGACCAGTGGATGACCACTGTCAGTCAGTCCATACAATAAATGACGTCATGTATGAACATGACGTGATTTATTGTATGGACCGACGTTTATCTGACGTGGTTATTTGTACGTTACGATTCGTACGTAACGCCAAGCCATACATTTGACGTTTTCCTCCTCCGCAAAAATCGACTGACCTTTTTTGGTTAGAAAATGACAGACATGGCCGCTCCGGTTTGTTGAATGCTCTAAGGTCATTACGATACTGGTTATATTTTGGAAATGAAGTAAATAAATTATATCAATGAGAATGAGGTATTACGATTGGGAATAGTTTTGGAAGGTAAATAAAAAACAAAAATACGAAAAACTCCCTTTATTTATAAATCATCTGCATCATCAATCATCATCATATTCTTTTTTTTAAACATTTTTATACATTCTTTTTTTTTTCATGATATATTCCATGTTTGCATCCGGTTCAAACATAATACAGTAAATTGACGAAACGTTTTCTTTGTGAAATCTGTTTGTCTTTTGTTTTGATCCTATTTCCTGCAGAAAATATTATTTCTCATTTTACATTGGAAATCGGTAAGCACAGCATTTGCTTAGCAAAAATACTTATATTCTCAAACTTGGGTTTTTTGTTACTGTCACATAATTGGCTGATACATAACCAAAATTCTTCGACATCAGTTACTGGTTCTTTATTTCTTGAAGGACACATTAAATCCCCTACATCACGGTCCAGTTTCATCTTCCTGTATTCATTATCAATTATTTGAAATTTATTTACAGCCACAGTTTTGGGAAATTTTGAAGACGGATTGTAACCTAATGCGCTGCAATTAGTAGGGTTTACTTAATTTATTATCGTCGCAGGCAACGCAACGAAACATGTTCCTACAAAAAAAAAAACAAATAATGCATGCTTCTTCATCACATCACAACATTATTTTCTTAACAAAATAATTCTTCTTTTTTATATATTGTTAGCTTTACTTACAAGAGTCCTCCATTTCCTGTTTTGCCAAGTCGTGTTTTCTAAGGAATTATCGATCCCTGTTACATATATCCAATGCACATAACTGGTTCGCGAAATCTTTCCACTTATGGATTTTCATTTCATTTGTTAACACATCGCTAAATTTTCCAAATAGTACTTCTTTATTTCATGAATCTGCAATTGATATAAGTCTCGTTAGCTCCATGATAGCTCCGGATCTTTACATATATCCATTGCACATAACTGGTTCGCGATGTCTTTCCACTTTTGGATTTTCATTTCATTTGTTAACACGTCCCAAAATTTTCCAAATAGCACTTCTGTTTCATGAATCTGCAATTGATATAAGTCTTGTTAGCTCCATGATAGCTCCGGATCTTTACATATATCCATTGCACATAACTGGTTCGCGATGTCTTTCCACTTTTGAATTTTCATTTCATTTGTTAACACGTCCCAAAATTTTCCAAATAGCACTTCTGTTTCATGAATCTGCAATTGATATAAGTCTTGTTAGCTCCATGATAGCTCCAGATCATTACATATATCCATTGCACATAATTGGTTCGCGATGTCTTTCCACTTTTGGATTTTCATTTCATTTGTTAACATGTCGCAAAATTTTCCAAATAGCACTTCTTTACTTCATGAATCTGCAATTGATAAAGTCTTGTTAGCTCCATGATAGTTCCGGATCTTTACATATATCCAATGCACATAACGGTTCGCGATGTCTTTCCACTTTTAGATTTTCATTTCATTTGTTAACACGTAGCTAAATTATCCAAATAGCACTTCTTTATTTCATGAATGTGCAATTGATATAAGTCTTGTTAGCTCCACGATAGCTCCAGATCTTCTGTTTCTTCAGCACCTCTATTAAACCCTCCCCACGGTAACTCGAGTGCAGCGATGCGACCGCCTCATCTTCCAACTGCTAGGTTATTTTTATCCTATTTATGTGCATTGAAAAATAATCGGTATAACAACATTTATTTCCCATAAGCAATTACGTTTCACTTACATGAGATTTTTTTATAACTATCTTAATTCTAATATATAGAAAGTGGGCAATCGGACAAAGGTACCATCGGGTTCATAATTGCATACCCAACTTATAAATGAATTCATTGATAAATTGGGTATGCAATTATGACCCGATGGTACCTACATACCTTACATATGAGAGTAGCATAATTTAACATGCTTCACAACCACTTATTAACAACACATATTTATACTAAATACGAGTAAAATGGTTACGTTACAACTACTTATATATTCATAATAGAAAATAATAATATTGTTCAAGTCATCCTGATTATATTTATTTTGTTCGCCTACTTTAAAACTTAAAAGTGAGCATATTTAACGGGCGGCGTGGGTTGTATGCTTACAATGCATACGACGTAGCATTGTCTAACTTTAAGTAGGTGGCATGTTAAGTCAGCCTGGAGGGTCGGGTTCCGGTCCGCGAGGACACCTTGCAGCATGAGTGCTGAGGTGATGTATCTGTAGACATGTGTGGGAAGGCGTCCGTTTATACGTCCATCCTTTGACGTAGGGTCATTGAGGGCGGGGAGGATATCAGCGCCCAGTAATGTCAATGTAGCGGTATCGAGACTATGTTGAGGATCGTGTGCCACAACGATCCAAGTAAAGTCTCGCTCTCTCGCCCAACGTCAGCGCCACGTAATGTGCAAATCACTTACCAGGTGTGGACCAACGCTCGTCAAACAAAGCAAAGGAAACTTTTTTTAAGTACCGCTTGCAAGTGACCATGCTGCTTTCCAAGCTGTTTCTACTATAGATGAAGATTCTAATCTCTGGTACTTGGCTATTGTGATAATGTCGCCGTTAATTTTCAGCTCCTCTGTGGAAAGCGTTGAGATATAACGAGCCCGTTCGGACCAGGGTATGTCCTTAAACTACGTCCGGACACGGGTATGTCCTTAAACTACGTCCAAAAGAGAGATATGGGTACTGCTAATGACATCTCGCTCAAATCTGGACCAGAGCCCGACTGGGGAAGTACCTCTACCTTACAGACAACCACAGCGAAATAGCACTAGACCATACTCGTAGTGTTGTGTTCCTGCTGGTGAGTAAGGTTGCCAAAGAGCTCAAAGAGGACACAGTGTGTTGACGACGAGGGTCCCTCTTGTTCCTTTAGCCGTCAACACAGTGAATCCTCCTTTTTGTAAAGGCTCGGCAACACTCTGTAGGTGCTTATCATCAGGCGGGCCGTATGTCAGTCAGTAATCCAGTCAAATCAGCTAAAGAATAAGACGGTCGGTCAGTCAAACTCACTAAATTATTGCTTTACTCGTATTTTTCAGTTAAATGATGACAAAATACAACACGAGTTATTTGAAACAACATTTTAATATAAGCTTTGTTGCTGGCGGTACTTAATTATTGCATTGCCATTGGATCTAGGTGCACACACAAAAAAATTATATGAACGGTTCTTACCCACCTTCTAAATTATGGTCCTGATCAAGATTTTAATCCTGTAATGGCGTCTGTGATTGTTTTATTTTATGGACACGTCGCTCTGTACCAATTTCTTCTAAACGTCAGATGTCTATGTTGTAGCGATGGTTGATGTCTTACTGGTCTTGTTGTTTACTAATCCTCTGCTCTCCCGCCATTAGAGTAATCAATTGAATTTATTTATTCAATACAGACACTAAAGCTATACTTATGGGCCAAGCAAATAAGATCTATAAAAAGTGTTTTGAGGAATTAATTCCCAGCAGGCTGGAAATCGTTTTAATACCTTCATGTGGTCCTAAATGCATGTAATCCGAGTTTGCCCAATCCCAAGAGGTGTGCATAACTTAATAGCGATATTTTTGCTCTTTGTCAGTTGTTTGCTTCTAGCTCAAAAACGGTACGTCCGACGGAAAATATCATGTATTTCACTATTAAAGAGGGTAAAATTCTACGTCAAATGAGTAACTTAACTTTTAATTCAGTTCAGCGGTACAGCCGAAATCAAAAGTTGTAAACCGGGAAAATGCCTAATTTAATTGAAAAACTCATATTTTGACTTCCATACCACATATCTTTGAAACAGATAACTCGTGTTGAAAAACCTATATAATAAAAGTTGTAGAGAATAAAATTTCACGTTATATCGACATCTCCTTTTATGCTGTTACAAAGGAAACATATTGTATTGAAAAATTTATAATTGAAAGAAAAATGAAAAAATTCACCGTGTCGACCAAGATTCGAACTTGCGACCTTTCGGAACACCGGTCCGAATTTTTCCATTCTTCTTTCAATTGTAAAATTGAAATTTCGCTTTCTGCTTAGTACAAATCGAATATTGTATTGACTTAACACACAGTTACATGACTTTATAGCAGGTTCTCAGACTAAAAGAAAAATTTACACAATCAGAAAGACAAAAAAGAACTATCGATTACCTCAAAACTGCATCAAATTAGGACACCTAGCGTCTTTAAGAAATATACATAAGTTAAGCTCAGGAATGTACCCTTGGAATTACCGGAAATGAAAAAACACACGGTGTATAAATAATTTTCTGTTTAGTCACATTTTAGAAATTTGCACTTAAATGTTTTTAGTTGTAACGATGCATTAAATGTAGGCCTCACACCATATTTTATGGAAAATATGCAACTCAGAAGGGTTTAGAAATAACTGATTTTGAATTCATGCCAAATTTCGTCTTTCAAAATGACTGAATTTGAATTATTAAATATCTATATAACGTGAAATTTTATTCTCTTCAACTTTTATTCTATAGGTTTTTCAACAGGAGTTATCTGTTTTATGTTGCGGGAATATTTATTTATTTTATTTTGCGATTTATGGAAAATGTAGGAAAATGATGACCGAGAAGTTGGCAGCGATACTGAATATACAGTTAGGTGCAAAACTGTCCCAATAGTAGCATCTTAGTAGAATGTGGAGAAGTGGATGTCGATCGAGGAGAGGGGCACATGATTAATACATACCAGTACTATTTAAAATTTCCTACAAATCAGCCTTACATATGATATACTTAGAATTTACGGTTATTTTGTAATTTAGAATCGAAAAGTAGAAAAAAACACATTTTTATTTTTTCGAATATTTCTAGTTCCTCTTATGGAAACTCCAAATAGGGAAACATACATAATTAAGAAATTCAGCCTCTATAAAATAAGGTATCAACTGTTTAAATCACAAACATAGTTTTGTAGTTATGGCAGAGTAAAAGTCGTCTTGAACATTGAACTAACAAACACTTTCTATGGCTGTTTTTAATGGTACACTTTTGAACCGAACTATAAGCCACCTAAAAGTAACTTGAAAAATATGCTCCATTAAAGCAATTGCATGATGATTTTATAGAGGCAGAATTTCTTAATTATGTATGGTTCCCTATTTGGAGTTTCCATAAGAGGAACTAGAAATATTCGAAAAAATAAAAATGTGTTTTTTTCTACTTTTCGATTCTAAATTACAAAATAACCGTAAATTCTAAGTATATCATATGTAAGGCTGATTTGTAGGAAATTTTAAATAGTACTGGTATGTATTAATCATGTCCCCTCTCCTCGATCGACATCCACTTCTCCACATTCTACTAAGATGCTACTATTGGGACAGTTTTGCACCTAACTGTATATTCTAAAAAGGGAATTTTGAAGACTTACTTGCAATCAGTCCAATAGCCAGTGTGCAGTAGCCGGATACAACTCGAAATGTTCAGAATCAGGAACCACTTAATAATTGTCAATGATAACTTAAATTAATATTAACACTCGCGGTTATGTTATATTTATGTGGAAATTATTTTGACACGTAAAATTATCGATCCGAATAGTGACAAGAGTATTCATAATGTTTTTGCATTGGCAACTTGTGTCGTAGAGGTGGCCAAGAAGTCTTGTTTTAATAAAAAGTTTCCTATCAAAGGGAATTTAGCACAGTAGCGCCACCACTGTTTCAAATATATGTGGTAATGGAAGTCAAAATATGAGTTTTTTAACTAAATGAGACAATTTCCCGATTTATAACTTTCGATTTCGGCTGTACCGCTGAACTGAATTAGAAGTTAATATGCTCATTCGACACAGAATTTAACCATCTTTAACATTAAAATTTATGACATTTTCTGTCGGACGTACCGTTTTCGAGTTAGAAGCAAAAAACTGACAAAGAGCAAAAATTTGGCTCAAAAGTTATGCACACCTCCTGGGATTAGGCAAACTCAGATTACATACATTTAGGACCACATGAAGGTATTAAAACGATTTCCAGCCTGCTGGAATTTCTTCGAAAAAATCTAATTTGCTTGGCCTATAAGTATTGTAGATATCTTTAAGTTTATTTCGTGGTTTTAAGTCAACCTTCAAGGTATCTTGAAATCGAAGTTTAGAGATCCGTAAAACCCCCATTCTTAAGTAGGGTCACAGAATAACTAATAGTACTACCGTACAGAAAATTCGCTCCTTCACAAAAGTCAGATTTAGGTATAAAATTATACCTATACTCGCCGCCTGCAAGCAAAATTGAAACTATAACCGCGCACGAACCGTGAATCTTCTTTGCGCGCCGCAGTTTTATGACCGAGCTGTGAGTGTCGGCACGGGGTTTTTTACCTATACCTACTGATTTATTATTTTTAAGATAAATATGTTGGAATCACAAATGTTCATTCTGTAACATATTTTTTTTTATCATGAGATAGTAAGCATGTCTGATTCTTTCGGAAGTACGTATAACACAGCCGTATTCCTTTGAAAATATGTCGGTCAGTTCCTAATATTTTTTCTGGGCAACCAATATTATATTATAATTTGTGCTTGTAACTGTATGAGGTGTGCAATAAAGAGTATTTATTATTATTATTATTATTATATCTTTTATACGGATTAGATCAAGGTTTAGGTTTCGAAGCCATTGTGTACTTTTCAATTTAGCGCTCGCGCCACGTGACACGACTATTGTGCGAGCCGAGCGGCAGCCCACCAGTGCTGCCAGATGGCAAACTAGGAAATCTGTGTTGCAAGGTGGAAAAAATCTGTATAAAATCTGTGTAGTTGCAAGACGGAAAATCTGTATAAAATCTGAGTAAAAAATTTTTTTACTACAAAATTCGTATTTTTTTTTACATGACAGCATAAAGATAACAAAGCGTTTCTATCGTGCAATCCACCTCACTACTCCGTTCGAAATTATATTAAAGCCTGGACTACATCGGCCGGGCCTTAACTTCGATTTTATTTTTAAATTGAAAGGAGAAAGGTATAAAATAAAAACAAAACTATACATACACGACTCATATTATAGCATTTGAATTCAAACACTCGGATTTAATATAGGTAAATTGAATGCGATAAGTTGTGTCGTTTGTAAAGGTTCTATGATTTAAATACTAAACTATTATTTATTCAGTAAATAATATTACACACACCCAAGTTCAATAGGCTTGTTTTATATTAGAATCATCACATTATATACTTTATTAGTATAAATTATTTATATATTTCGGCGGTCATTTTTGAAATCAAATCGTCTGTCACTTTGAACTTGTAAACAGTGTTGCCGAACGTTAGTGTAATTGAAAATTAAAAATTGAAGATTGAAACACGTTAGTTAAAATTGAACACTAATAGTTTAGTGCAAATTGATTTCAATTAGAATTGAAATTAATTGTAACTAACGTGTTAATCCTTTGCGAATAACTAATAATTGAAGATATTTAATTTTTAGTCTTTCTCAAAAATTGAAACATTAATTTAATTTTTAGTGTAGATTGAATTGGTAATTGACATTAATAATTTACCTAACTAAACGCGAATTTAGGTTAAGCTACGAGGTTTTGATTTTTGTTTCGATTTTGACTCTGGACTCGGGGGCTTGTATTAATAAGCAATGGGACCGGTATCCTAAGATGGAAGTCATGCTGGACCCTGGGGATCCCTACTGGATCTCGGGTTTGGCGCATCATAGACTCATGCTGTTTGGGCTCATTCGACTTGTACTGATGAGCAGATGGTACCGGGATCAAAATCTGGAGCTCATGCTGGACCCTGGGGATCCCTACTGGATCTCGGGTTTGGCGCATCATAGACTCATGCTGTTTGGGCTCATTCGGCTTGTACTGATGAGCAGATGGTACCGGGATCAAAATCTGGAGCTCATGCTGGACCCTGGGGATCCCTACTGGATCTCGGGTTTGGCGCATCATAGACTCATGCTGTTTGTGCTCATTCAACTTGTACTGATGAGCAGATGGTACCGGGATCAAAATCTGGAGCTCATGCTGGACCCTGGGGATCCTTACTGGATCTCGGTTTTGGCGCATCTTAGACTCATGCTATTTGGGCTCATTCGACCTGTACTGATGAGCAGATGGTACCGGTATAGCTCCTTTTTACTTTTACTTTTACTTTTACCTTTACTTTTACTTTGACCTTTGACCTTGATCTTGACCTTGACCTCGACTTTCACTTTCACTTTCACTCTCACTCTCACTCACTCTCACTCTCACTCTCACTCTCACTTTCACTTTCACTTTGACTTTCACGTTGACTTTCACTTTGACTTTCACTTTGACTTTCACTTTCACTTTGACTTTCACTTTGACTTTCACTTTCACTTTCACTTTGACTTTCACTTTCACTTTTACTAAGAAACTTCCCACCAGTGTGACGGACATCATCTGTTCTCATGTTATTGAGCTCTTCCAGACATGCTGCATTGACTGACAACACTGGATGGGTATAATTTTGAGATGTTTGGGCAACCAGATTCATGTATCTCAAAGCTGTAATTCTGCTGGCTCCTGGGGTGGCTACTGAATCATATGCTGCTCTGTAATAGGTGAGTATTGACTCCAATGGTGTGAAGTCAGACTTCTTTTTGTGTATTATATCATCCAGTCGAATTGCAACATAAATGCATAGAGCATGTATGTTGTTTTCTTTCTTTGTAGGAGTCAGTAGCAAAGATGGCAGGAGAGAACAGCAGATCGCATGTGATAAAAGTGCTTCATTGTTTGCTCTGATTTCTTCAGTTAGCTCGACTCCTCTCTCTCTAGTTGCCAAGAATTGCACCACTCCAGGGATGCTGTGGTAGGGAACAGTTTCCTTTACCACTTTTAGATGGAATAGCTTAGCAGCCACTGCTGGAAGAAGAGCAGCCACCCTGGGGAGCGTGATTACTTTGGGACCAACTGTTGTTTTAGAGTCCCTCGTAGAATCATCAATATCATACTTTAACTTGAGCATGGAAAGAATAGCTTCAAGCCCACCAATTGATTTGTTTTTTATCTTCTCAAAGTGATTATTTCTCATGAGAAATATCATGATCATGAACTCTAGGTCCTTTACCATTGGACCATGAGAAGAAAACTTACTTTCGTCTGAAGAGTCTTCCTTCCACTCAAATTCACCTGCTACGTTGCTCAGATCCCACTTGACCTCAAGGGGATAGTTGGCAATGTAAGAGTTTCTATTGATGACCATCTGGTTCATTATTATTTTGGGATCAAAGCCCTGATATTGGAAGGCAGCCACCAATAGATTCAGGAATTGTGCTTCAGGATTGAACAACTTCCCAAAATCAGCACTGGTGATTGATCCAGATATTGTTGCATCTGATCGATAATAATTAACAACGTCTTGCAAATCCCACGACATGATTTCTCTCAGGTTGTGAGAGCCTTTAGAAGATTTAAGGAAAGCACCCAGTGTTGACACTAGTGATGTAATATAATATTAAATCTGTTAAGATTAGCCCGACAATGTGTGGATTTGAAGTTAGGGGGTTTTTACTTTTAAAAAGGAGCTCCAGATTTTGATACCGGTACCATCTGCTCATCAGTACAAGTCGAATGAGCCCAAACAGCATGAGTCTATGATGCGCCAAACCCGAGATCCAGTAGGGATCCCCAGGGTCCAGCATGAGCTCCAGATTTTGATACCGGTACCATCTGCTCATCAGTACAAGTCGAATGAGCCCAAACAGCATGAGTCTATGATGCGCCAAACCCGAGATCCAGTAGGGATCCCCAGGGTCCAGCATTGGCTCCAGATTTTGATACTGGTACCATCTGCTCATCAGTACAAGTCGAATGAGCCCAAACAGCATGAGTCTATGATGCGCCAAACCCGAGATCCAGTAGGGATCCCCAGGGTCCAGCATGAGCTCCAGATTTTGATACCGGTACCATCTGCTCATCATTACAAGTCGAATGAGCCCAAACAGCATGAGTCTATGATGCGCCAAACCCGAGATCCAGTAGGTAGCCCTAGGGTCCAGCATGAGCTCCATCTTGTGATATTGGTCCCGACTTCCGAACCCGAGATGCAGTTTTAAAATTAATTATTAGTGTAAGACAGGATTAATTTAGTTACACTAACGTTAATCTAATTGACTGTAATTCTTATTAAATTTTCGAGACGTTAGTGTAACTAATAGGTTAATTCTAATTGACGGTTAGTGTAATTGACGACGTCACAAAATCAATGCGAACTAACGTTAGTAAAAATTGATGTTAGTGTAATTGATTAGTTACGGAATTAATCTTCAATCTTATTGATCAATTTTCAATTCTAATTGAAATTAACGGCCAACACTGCTTGTAACAAGGTTCATGGTTCAGTAGTTGTTTTGTAAATAACAGTCCTTCCAATGTATCCGTATTAAGACTGTTCCTGATATTCGTTTTGATTAGATTGCACAATGAAAATATTCGTTCTACGGCAGCGGAGGAATGCGGTAAACTTAACAGGGCTGTAACCGTTTGTTTTAATACAGGGTACAGAAGAGTTTCGTTTTTTCTGTAGGATCTTTGGCTGTAAAAATATTCCACCAAAATTTTTCTAGATCTTCTTCTTCGTTTTCAATGATCCCTTTGTTGTTTTTTAAGTGGCGCCACTCGTTGTCAAGAATTTGATAATTTTCTTCCGACAGCAATTTGAAGTGGGTCGCAATACTTAACAACGATGGCACCGACCCCGTCTTGACCACCACTGGATCCAAAAAAGTCGTATTTTCCAATATTGGGTTGTCAAAGTCGTAGCGCATGTTGATTTGCTTGGCGCCTTCGATGTTGAAATCCAGACACCGTAATTTAAACGTGTGCACGTCACTGGGACTCAGGTCGCTATCGTTTATATTAATGGAAACTTTGACGCCGAAGTAGATTTCTTCTATTTTTTTAAAATGGCGGGGATTATCCACCTGCACCATCTTTAGAGGTGTCCGCGCCAAATATTGGGAAGACATATAATAGTCCAATAAACTTCTGAATTCGTTGGACACGGTCTCGTGCAGTTTGTGAACTTAGGGTTTTTCCGTCTGCATAGTTTTATTCAATTTTATAAAAAAATCTAATGCGTACTCAAGGAACTGCAGGTATAATTTGTTGTATGGATTTTTTAACATATTTAAAATCGAATCCGCCGCATTGAGTCTTATCGGAGAATGCCGCCTCCGTAAAGAACAATTTCAGTGCATGAAACTGCTTTAAAATTCGAATTATGGCTGACCTCAATGACAGCCATCGCGTTTGGCAGGCATGAAGAATCTTGTGCGGTTTCAAATTAAAAAAATCTTGAAATTATTTGAATTGGCTAATACGTTTCGGGCTGCCCCTGATGTAATTATACACATCTCTTACGAGACCTTAAGGTTCGCGCGGCAATTTTAAACCTGCGTACTTCGCGCACAGATTAAAAGAGTGACATATGCACTTTACAGTGTATAAATGTGGTATGTCACATTTTAGCCGGCTGCCGAAAGAGTTGTGAGCACCCATCATCGCATTCGCGCCATCGGCAGCGAATCCTATCAAATTTTCTTTGTATTAAATGTCATAGCCGTGAAATAATTTTGTGGGGTGATCGTACAACTTCTCTGCTGTCGCATCTTGTAAGGGCACTAAGCCCAAGAACACATCGTTCACTTTCGTATCCTTATAGTACCGCGCCACTAAACATAAATGTTTAATTGTACCTTTATCGGTACTTTCGTCGTTCGCGCAGATATAACTAACTCTTTTTCTTTTGCGCCTGTCACGTTTTTTAAAATAGCGATGGTTTTAGTTCTAGCACAGGCAAGTTCTTTTGCTATCTCCGAGTCCGGGCAAACACTTTTAACTAATTGTGGCAGGTGGTCCATTACACTCATCGCCAAATTAGGTTCCGCTATGAATGCTGTCATTAGAATTTCACCTTTTTTTACTGCGTCTTTGAAATCATTTTTTTTGCGTAGACGAAGGGCCAGCCGGAACATTGTTCAGGTGTTTTGTTGTCTTCTTATGTCGCAAAATCATTTTTGCCGCCTCGCCAAATTGACAAATCACATAAGCAAAACTTACAGTAAGCAAATTCATCTCCTTTTTTACTTGGTTGCAGCCAATCTTTAAAATAACTTTCAGTTGTCCAACTTAGAACAAAACACTGTGCAGTTCTTGGTCTTTTGGCAGTTTTGGCTGACATTGTCCACTAATAACTAATATATAAAAGAAGAAACTGACTGACTGACTGACTGATTGACTGACTGACTGACATATCAACGCACAACCCAAACCGCTGGTTCTAGAGATTCCAAATTTGGCACGTAGGTTCCTTATAAGGTCTAGGGATGCTCTAAGAAAGGATTTTTCAAAATTCACCGCTAAGGGGGTAAAATGGGGGTTCAAAGTTTGTATGGCGAATCAAGATTTGTTAACGATAAATGAGTAAAACGTGTTTCAGGTTTTTTGAAAATTCAACCCCCATAAGGGGTAAATGTGGTCACAAAGTCTGAAAATCAACATGGGTATCGTATCCTTTTTGAGTACTTATAGTACGCGGGCGAAGCCGCGGGAAAAGGCTAGTAACTAATAAACACTGTCCTAATAAATCCTAACACTATCCTAATACTGTAATTAACACTCAAAACACTGAACGATACCTATTTTTCTCTTATTTACATCCGAACCGAAACAAAACAAACAACCTATGATATTTATTGCAGATCGATGCAAGCAAGGACCGATATCGCGTAGCAAAACCGAAGGCCAGTTGTCGGGTCGAGTATATACCCATCTTAGTTCAGCCAGTTTACGTTAGATGGCGTACAAATTAGAGATACTCTATTGATTCGCAGTTACTTTACTTCATTCGCAGTTAGATGGCGTATGTCGCCAAAAAACTCCCATACCATACCGTGAATGCCATTGACCGCTAGAGGGCACCTCACATGCTCAATAGATACATCGCTGGTTTATTTTACGTCCCGCAGCGTTAGGTGGCGTGATTAGTCTACAAAATTATGCCGGATAGGAACATTGTACAATTTGAAAGTGCCTTTTTCCTTATCATTTTTAAAAATCTGTATAAAAGCTGTTCATTTCAGCCGCAAACCATAAAATCTGTATAAAACTGCCAAAAAATCTGGTATCTGTACAGACGGTTGAAAATCTGTATGCATACAGATAAATCTGTATATATGGCAGCACTGCAGGCCACTGCCATACGCCTGCCCGGGAGGCGTGCCGGCCAAATGTATCTAAAGTACGTAGTGACACCCCCCTGGTAGGTAGGCTGGGCCGATCATGTATGGGAAAAATAATAATTGGGTGTTTCGTTACGTAAGAGGTATCAAAAGTTGCGGTTTCTAATGCTGATTATAATGGTATAATTATTAATATTTTTTAAAGTTATCTTGAGCCCTCTACCAACTGTCAAAAAAATTACCTTTAAGCAGTTTTCGCCCCATTTCGTCACATATTCAACCTACCATGAAAATAACTATTTATGCAGTTTAGATAATGATTATGGCACTTGAATATAGATAATAGCATTATTAATAAAAAAACATACTGTTTTATTGCTAATTTAAACATACAGCATAAAATAACTAAGGCTAAAATAGGCATAATTTTTTTATTTCTTGACATTTTGGAAGTCTTTCTTCTAATCATATTTAGGCATCATTGAGCGAGATTTCAGCGTATTCTTGATCAAACCATCTCTGGCAGATTGTCCAATGATATGTTCAGAAGCTTCAGTCACTAGCTTTACTGCTCTTTCCACGGCTTGAGTGTGGCATGGATATTCGCACGGCGGGAGTTGATTGGTTTCTACCACCATCTGCAATTCTTCATTGCTGTAATGTGAAAGTGCTGGCGGGGGAGTTATAAGATTATCTTGCCTGTCTAATAAGTCAGTATAATCTTCAGCAGAAAAAATAATTTGAGGTGGCTGGAGTGCGTATATTTTGGGTTTTGCTACTTGAAGTCCTAGCTTGAATAATTCGTTCGACAGCAAGTTGTTGAACGTGAGTTCTTGGATCATACAACATTGCCAGTAACAGATTTTCTAAATGTCCGAAATAGGACTTTCTTTCCATGATTGCATCCACAATTTTTTTCACGTTTTCAGGAAGGTCTCTAGAAAATTGTACCATCTTAAAAAGGTGGTGCGGCCCGTCTTTTATTGTTGGTTTGGCTTTTATTAAAAACCACACAGGAGCGTAAACCGTCATAATGTATTGCACTATCGTTTTCAAATTTTTAGACGGTCTGTTGGTACTTACATAGAGTCTTAATACACGACTGGCAAGTGGCAAGGGTAAGCCACCTCGAATGAGCCATTTTTCCTGGTTGTCGATTTGCTAATTCCGATGTACAATTTCCGGACGCTAACGCATGGCAAATCTCGTATTTTTGATCTGTGCTTAGCTCATTTACGATCTTGTCATCGATAGTAGGCAAATTATCAGTGACTGCTTGATACGCTATTACTTCCGTTTTCTCGCAAAGGGGAAGCTTTTTCCCTATGGGACCCGAGAACTCGCGGGGGCCAGTGGTCGACCCGTCTAATTTTGTGAACAGATGTCTCAGTGGAAGCTCATTAGCGTCAAGCAAGCACACAGCCCATTGCACTGGTCTTTTTAAGTGCTTCTCAAGATACTGAATGACGCCACCTTTCCAACCAGTTACCTGCCACCTTTGTGGCAGTACCATCACAGCCAATACATCTTATATCATCCGTGCTACACCTTTTCAAGTTCAAAAATTCCTTTAAAGACCGGGCAATTCTTAATCCCGTTCCTTTCTCAGGTGCAGTATGTCCCAATCTATATTAAATCTATCTTAAACACCAAAACACTTTCTAACAACAATCCACAATACTTAGCAGTTTAGAAGTATAATATAAGGTACACGTCGTAACACTCGTGACGTATTTTGAGGTAAAAATCACGCTAGAAAAAGCACACTATAAAAGTAGTTATCGAGGTCGAATCTTGTTTAAAAGTGATAAAACAGTAAATATAATACTAGAAGTAGTGTAAAAAATATTTAGTGTGAAAAAAAACATTTTTTTTTATAATACACAAAATGTTATCAACATTGAAAAATGAAGTATTTTAATTTTTTTAAGCTTCGGTAGAGGGCTAAAAGTGGTATAGTAGATTTTTTAAATTATTTTTATTAGAATCTAGTGCCTTTTCCGCAACTTTTGAGTGGTGTTACGATATGAAATTCGAAAAAAAAATTAATCGGACCACCCTACTGGTAGCGTTTGTCTAAACAGTAGTATTAGCTCTTTCTTAAAATTGTATTTAATACTGTGCCCACTTTGTCTTAACTGGATCTTGGGGCGACCTTCAAGATATATTCAGGGACTTAATGGTTTTAGCCAAGACAAGAGCAAGAATTTGTCTAATTGTCTTCAAGATATCTACAATGCCTGTTTAAGACATTTGATTGCTCCTTGGGTAGCAGCTGCATTTCTACTAGGGGCCCTCCGACATCCGATATTGGTGATGCACTTCCGATATCGTTGGGCATGTCGCACTCCGAAATAGATATTTTTTTAAATCTATTTAGAACACAAACAGCCACGAAACCTAAAGATAATTATAATACGTCGTACACAATGTAGAGAAACAGAGAGAAGTTATAATTAGAAAATTAATAAAATAAGGTAGGTAGAAATAAACAACGAGCGGAGCGTAAGCGAAGTTAAGTTCTTACAAACAACTTCGGCTACTGGGACGAGTCGGCATTTCGATGGCTTTTTGATTTTGTGGGTTTGTTCCGCGATAACTTTAGTAACGTTTTTCTGACCTTTATGAAATTTGTTGAGGTTGTAGCAGAGATACATATAATTTGAGTGTTCGCATAGCATATGAGCAGGATCCATCAAGGGGTTATGGAGCTTGAAGGCGAAAAACGTCCTTCATACGGGTATTGTTATTTTGGTCAACTCGTTTGAAAGTAAATCGCGAGTTCTGCAGTCAGGCGCAGTTCGAGGGAGGGGGGGGGGTCACATGGGACATAACCCGCCCCCCAAAGTCAAATAGAAAAATTCATTTCTGCATCAGTGACCCCGTCCAAAATGTCATAGTGACCCCCCCCCCCCCCAATATTTCAGGCGCAACCGCGCCTGTTTCCAATTCTGTGTCTCAGTATAATATACATATATTTCATAAAGGTCAGAACAACATTACTAAAGTCATCGCGGAACCAGGGGGGTGTCACTACGAGTATATGTCTGTCCATTGTACCCGTTTTTCCCGATGCGCTTATCGCACCGCGAGAGCTGATGAGGGAAGGGTTGGCACATAGCTCATCACCTTTCGAGTGCGTTTTAGAATATGTGACGTTTTCAAGTCATATGTACATCATTGTCGGTTGTTAATAGAGTTTCTGAATTATGTTTTTATTTCTATAATGACCACCGACAATGATGTGTACTTTTTATTGAAAACGTCACTTATATAATGTGTAATTCCCGTACAAAACATAGTGAAATTATCCATTCTTAAGAAGTATATCTAATGCACCTAGATTCGTCCTACCGGCGATTAAAAATGTTTACGGAATGAGAACTACTTAATATCCACATTCTTACAAAAATCATAAATAGCCTTCCAAAACACATACCTATCCAACTCAAAGTCAATTAAGGATGTTAGAATTATTTTTATGTCTTCTAATAATCACGACTACGCTCTGTAAAACTGTAAATGCACTGTTAGAAAAAATATCATAGCTAGTTAAGTTAGTCTGAACCCTTGTTGTAAATAAGCCATAAATGGCTTTAGCAGTTAAGTAACCCATGAAACTCTGCGATTTAATGAAGTCTTTTGATCTTTAATAAAAAATATCATATCAGCCAGTGTTTATGGCATGTCGGTCCTACATCCGATATCGGATCGGATAATGTGAAAGCGCTCTAATCCAGCTGTTAATATGGAGGCACGTTTTTCTTATAACTACCCAACTTTTAAAATCAATAAATATTAATCGTAATTCAAAACTTACATCTTTTGGCTTGACACACTTGCACAGGACTCGTCTGTTCCGCCTCTTCATGCCAAGACACACTGGCCCCAGACAGTCTATTCCTTATGATCTTCACTGGTAAGGCATCTTCAGCACAGGGCGTGCTGTGAGAAATGGGTTCAAATTCATCCGTCTGCGTTGTAATATTGACCATTGAGTCGGGGCTGTCATCGTTTATCTTCGTTATGTCGCTAAAGTGTAGCAATCACTGCATTTCCCTCCCTAGGTCCTCATTATCAACTTCTTCAGCTGTGTTGATATTTTCTTTTCACATAGAAAGTAAAACAAAAAGAATACTTAAATAATTTTTTTTATAAAAAATTTCTCCATGCGCTCAATTTTCAACTCCGTCAATCCTTCAATACATATGAACAAAAAACAACCCTCCTAACTCAACATGGGTACATATCAAAATGCATAAAGTCGAAATACATACGGTTAGAATTCATACGCTCAAAATACCTAAAGTTGTTTGTCATACGTACTGATTGTCTACTCTTGGAATACATAATGGTCAAAATATATAAATTAAGATATAATTAGAATTCATAATGATTGTTGGACCGTATGGTTTTGTGGTATAAGTACGAGTATAGGAACCCAAAACTTGAAATTAATAATAGTCAATATATATTAACGCCCTAAATGTAGGTATACTGATTTTTACTAATATTTAACCACATTCGAAAATTGTAAAGAGAAGAGGGGAGTCGAAAGTGTAAAATACCAAATCTTCATATTAATCTAGTTTTTAATATTATTTATTTTGCAGAACATTTAGATGCTGACAGTAACATCGATATATATTTTATTCAATTCAAATGTCAATTGACAATATTATATCATGTCACAATCTTAATACTAAACTACTGTAACACATAATTACACCTAGTAATTAGTCAAAGCCGCTCCTACGCCGCTTATAATTACCAAACGCCGCTTCCGGTCCAAAGGTACTCATAATGCTCGCGGCGTTACCACGCTGGATGACCATGGACAGCCTTTGCACCAGAAACGACTAAGAGCGGGGGTCCTCCCCTCCCTTCTGCCTAAGTCGACGGCCTATGTCGCGCACAAACTGTTTTGCGTCAGCGTCAGCGCCCCAGCAACCCGCTGTTTTTACCGCAAATGGGACGAAAATGTAACCCGAGCCTAGGGGAGCATACTTTTGGCGCTTTACCACCGCCTGAGACTCAGCCGCCGCCCCGGCTGCGCGCATGGTACGAATGATGTGAGAGGCGGCGAAGGTGCTGACACACGTAGCGTCCCACACCAAGCACCGTCCTCTCTCCCACGGCACCAAAGTTAGACCATCAGGTCGCTTGCCGTCTGTGCGGCTCACACCCGGCGGCTCAAGCACAGGCGGGACACCAGCCGATCTAAGCGCCCTCTGGACCATGTCATTTAGGGCATGGTGACACGGATGTCTCTCGACACATCGCCGGCAGCTCAATATACGCATGATGGCCGTCAGCACCCACCCTGGAACCGCAGATGCATACGTGTGGTTGACACACTGCGACACAGCCAGAAGTCTTGCGCGGTCCACACCCGACGCACTGCCAACCAGACCATTCAATAAAGAATTTAAAGAAAGAATCGTAGCAGCCACTAGGTCAGCCACCCCATGGGCAGACGCCAAGAAGGCCGGCAGGCTCACGTCCCTCACACGTCGCACCCCATTGCCTCCAAAACGGATCGGCAGACCCGCCTGTGGAAGCTGGAGTGAGACTAATAGCCGTGGGGAGCACTTTCCGTCGGCTCGTGGCCAAGCTTGGGTGTCGAGCGGTGAGGGGAGAGATGGCCGCGTATCTTCAGCCTCATCAGGTGGGTTTTGGGACACAATTGGGTTGTGAAGCAGCAATACATGCTGTGTGTGCTTTTTCATTGAAACCGGAGAATAGTGGCAGCGTCATTGTGAAATTGGACCTGAAGAACGCCTTTAACATGGTGAAGAGGGATGTTTTGCTGGGTGAGGTTAAGGAGAAAATCCCTGCGCTCTTTCCTTTTTTTCACCAGGTCTATTGTTCACCTTCTAACCTTTTTTACGGATCTGACCTCATTCTGTCCCAGGCGGGAGCTCAGCAGGGGGACCCACTTGTTCTCAGTTTCAGCCTTGCAATCCAGAAGGTTATTGCGGAGCTCAAGTCTCCTCTCAACGTCTGGTAGCTCGATGATGGTACCATTGGGGGCAAGCCAGAGGAGGTGGAGTAAGACTTGCTCGTGTTGCTGCCGCGCCTGCAGGATTTGGGGCTGGAAGTGAATTCCGCCAAGTGTGAGTTTTTCCCCTGTGGTTTGTAGTCGTCTTCTCTGCTCTCCTTCTTCTCAACTTTACTTCCTGGCCTCACGGAATTCAGCACCGACTCTTTTTGTCTTCTGGGAGCACTAATTTTGCCTTCTACAGTTCCTGTGAGGCCTTTAAAATTCGTAGGGATCTCATTATCCTTGCTAGCGAACGTCTCAAAGGTTTAAATCCGCACATGGCTTTGGTTTTGATGCAGAAGTGTTTTGCTATCCCAAAAATCACCTACCTACTGCGCACGGCCCCCTATCTTATATCTATCTATCTATCTATCTACCTTAGCGATGGCCAATGGGCTTCTTCCTCAAGGCGCATAGAGTGGCCCCATACAAGTATGGACATACCTGGGGGTTTAGCTTCCCGCTAAGCAAGAAATTGCACAGGCAGGGCTTCCATCAAGCGCACCACACTATCACCAGCCTGTATTAGATGTCAGCTCGTTCAAGTGGGCCAGGCGAATTCCATCCAACCCCGCTGCTGACCCACTGTGGAAAGAGCTAACTGCCAGAGCCATATCTTCCATCTTGACCGACAAGGCTTGACAGTCCAGGTCGATTCAGCTGGAAAACAGAGGGGACGGGAAGGACTCGGATGCTTGGTCTGCAACGCTGCGAACGTGTCTGGTCCTGCAGAAGCGATTGAGTCCTCGCTCATAAGCAGCCGGATGGCTGCCCTCAAATCACCCTCAGCCTTGGCCTCACCTTGGCCTCAATAGTCCTAGAGAAATTGACCGGGAGGCCAAAGCACAACAAGTACGAGAAGGCCTCTATGTTTGCCTTAACCTTGGCAGTAAGGGATAGGTAGGGAGAAAATATTCGCCATCTTCTTAATCAAATCGGCCAATTGCTTTTCTTGTCCAGCGCTGAACACAGTCCGCCGTCCAAGATGTGGTGCCAAGTCATTTTTTTTCTTCAATCTTTTCTGTAGAGTCGAGAATGGAATATTTGAAACTTTAGCAGCTTTTCGTATAGAAAATCCATCTTCTTCAATCGTCCAGGAAGCTTTTGCGGTAGTTCTTACTCGTACTTTCGGCATCTAAAAAACAGAATTAAAAAAAATACTTTTACATTGCGGGAAATCGAGGTCATTAGCGGGCATTACATTGTCATACAAAATAATATATTAGCAACACACTGAATTTAAGTATGAAATCGTTACACTAAATGCACGAGTAAAGACGTAAAAAAGTTACACACAAGTAGATCTATAATTATAATACTTACCGTTTATTTTGCGTCCGTGAAAATTTACATCGGCGAGCCGCAAATGGTTGTGGGTGACCACCATTGCCCGCTGACTCCCATTACCCGGTCTTCCCCTACAAATTTTTCTGTGGCCATTATTCGAGAGGAGGCCATTTTCTTGTTACATAAGTAACAGTCCCGTGCCTTCTTGGATACTCTGCAGCAAATCACTCAGTTTCTACTAAGTAAATACGTGCTTTTAAATTATAAGCTTGCTAAACCTACAGTTCAGCATGAATTAGTTTTTGAGTATTTCCGCCGATGACCCCGTTCAAAGTTGCATACAACCATGATACACTTACATATATGCGCATAAGTGGTATCGGCGGAAGAGCCAGCAGCAAAGGGGCAAATAAAGCGAAAAATAAAACCGACTGCGTAAACCTTAATTGAAAAGATAAATCGCAATATTGTAATAGGTACATAATCAGATAATCACCCAACAACAGCTGACTCAGCTGACTCACAGCCCACCCAAGGCGAATAAAAAAATTAAATAAAAAACAACGTTCATTTTCCTAATGTAATATGATACGCTGCAACCAAATACGGAATATTATAAAACTCATTTTCTATTTTCTGTGACCTCGGCCTTGATCAGTATATTAACCTAAACTGAGAACAAAGGATTGTGTACCTATATAAAGCGATCTATTTTCCAAGATTAAACAGTGATTATCCACACGTTGAGCGTTTCACTTTCCTAACTAACGGCCCATTACCATAATATACGCGATAAAATCTGTTTATTTTTTTTTTCATTTAAATGAGTAGGTACTCAGGAGTACATGAAGCGAAACCTTCCTATAGGGACCTTGCGTGAACTATAGAGGGCAGCACAAAAACTGACTAAAGACATCGTGCGGATGAACATGTAATTTGGTACTAATATGTATATCAATCACGCCGACAAAGTGGTAAAATAAAAAGTGGTTTTTTATTTTTATTAGGGTCATTTCAACCCTAACGTGTGATATATTATTGGATAGGTATTTAAAAATGAATAGGGGTTTACTAAAATCATTTTTCGATAATGTAAATATTTTCGGAAATAATCGCTCCAGAAGTAAAAAAAATATGCGTCCCCGCCCTCTAACTTTTGAACCATAAGTTTTAAAAATATGAAAAAAACTTCAAAAGTAGAACTTTATAAAAACTTTCTAGGAAAATTGTTTTGAACTTGATAGGATGAATAGTTTTTGAAAAAAAATTACAAAATAATTTCTGAACTAAGTTTGTAATTTAACCGTATAAGCAGGTGTTTATTGTACCTGTAGATTCTACAAAATTACAATGAAATGACGTGCTTCCAAATAAAGTAAAAATAATTTCTGAACTAAGTTTGTAATTTAACCGTATAAGCAGGTGTTTATTGTACCTGTAATTTCTACAAAATTACAATGAAATGACGTGCTTTCAAATAAAGTAAAAACGGTGAAAATCGGTTCACGCAATAAAGAATTATCCCATAAAAATCATCTTCCATACTTTAAGCTCGCGCGCAATAGTTTACTTAATTTGCCGATAGATGTCGCTGTACGTGGAACTCTCATATCTAGACACACGGCAGTGTGTCCGCCAAGTTCGAGCAAAAAAAAGCGACACACCGGCCGTGGGTTATAACTTATATTACACGAACCATTTCGGGCCAAGTTCGACCACCCTATAACTCAAAACATATTTTATCTACGCATATGAAATTTCGAGTGTCTGTTGACATCCCCTTAATTGTCTAAAATACAAAATTTCATTATTCTACCTATAGCAGTTCTTGAGATATTGACGTCAGAAAATCGCTATTTTTACTATACACTCACTGACTCACTGACTCACTCACTGATTCACTGACTCATCAAAAACCTAGACCACTTCCAATGGTCGTACTGACTTGAAATTTGGCATGGAGATAGGTCTTAAGGTCAAAGTAAAGGGAAAAATCTGAAAACGGCCGTGTGAGTCAGTTTTAAAAATAGCGAAGGTGTAACTTTGTTCTACTATGAAGTCATAATGAACTAAATGGGTATATCTTCCAATGGTCGTACCGAACTGAAATTTGGCTCGAAGGTTTGTCTTTAGGTCGAAATAAAGTAAAAATCTGAAAACGGCCAAGTGTGAGTCAGTTTCGAAAACAACGAATGTGTAATTTTGTTCTACTATAAGTAGGTATGGAGTGGAAATGAGATAAGGCTTATTTAAATTTAGATACATACCAATTTAAGACAATACATGTTTGTCTTAAAGACAAGAACAATAAAATTGTTCACCACTCTGTGTGTGTCTGTTGCGGGAACCGAACCCACGATTTACGAAGTGCAAAGCAGGTCACTAGGTACCAGTGTTGGCCGATAATTTCAATTAGAATTGAAAATTGATCAATAAGATTGAAGATTAATTTCGTAACTAATCAATTACACTAACATCAATTTTTACTAACGTTAGTTCGCATTGATTTTGTGACGTCGTCAATTCCACTAACCGTCAATTAGAACTAACCTATTACCCTATTAGTTACACTAACGTCTCGAAAATTTAATAAGAATTACAGTTAATTAGATTAACGCTAGTGTAACTAAATTAATCCTGTCTTACACTAATAATTAATTTTAAAACTGCATCTCGGGTTCGGAAGTCGGGACCAATATCACAAGATGGAGCTCATGCTGGACCCTAGGGCTACCTACTGGATCTCTGGTTTGGCGCATCATAGACTCATGCTGTTTGGGCTCATTCGACTTGTACTGATGAGCAGATGGTACCGGTATCAAAATCTGGAGCTCATGCTAGACCCTGGGGATCCCTACTGGATATCGGGTTTGGCGCATCATAGACTCATGCTGTTTAGGCTCATTCGACTTGTACTGATGAGCAGATGGTACCGGTATCAAAATCTGGAGCTCATGCTGGACCCTGGGGATCCCTACTGGATCTCGGGTTTGGCGCATCATAGACTCTTGCTGTTTGGGCTCATTCGACTTGTACTGATGAGCAGATGGTACCGGTATCAAAATCTGGAGCTTCTTTTTACTTTTACTTTCTTTGTGTGAAAGTCAAAGTCAAAGTGAAAGTGAAAGTCAAAGTCAAAGTCAAAGTGAAAGTCAAAGTGAAAGTCAAAGTGAAAGTCAAAGGTAAAAGTCAAAGTGAAAGTCAAAGTGAAAGTCAAAGTGAAAGTCAAAGTGAAAGTCAAAGTCAAAGTGAAAGTCAAAGATAATGTCAAAGTGAAAGTGAAAGTCAAAGTGGAAGTGAAAGTCAAAGTGAAAGTCAAAGTGAAAGTCAAAGTAAAAGTCAAAGTGAAAGTGAAAGTGAAAGTAAAAGTGAAAGTTAAAGAAAGTGAAAGTAAAAGTGAAAGTGAAAGTCAAGGTCAAGGTCAAGGTAAAAGTAATCAAAACCTCGTAGCTTAACCTAAATTCGCGTTTAGTTAGGTAAATTATTAATGTCAATTACCAATTCAATCTACACTAAAAATTAAATTAATGTTTAAATTTTTGAGAAAAACTAAAAATTAAATATCTTCAATTATTAGTTATTCGCAAAGGATTAGGAACATCAGTTACAATTAATTTCAATTCTAATTGAAATCAATTTGCACTAAACTATTAGTGTTCAATTTTAACTAACGTGTTTCAATCTTCAATTTTTAATTTTCAATCACACTAACGTTCGGCCAGCACTGCTAGGTACACTAAGTGCGCTAAATCAGTCAAACAAAAATGAAAAGACTATTTTTTCTCGCATAGTCTAAATAATTTCTAATTTTACAACTAATAAAATCACAGATTCAAGAACATGGAAATCATATATACTCTAAGATGGAATTATATATACTACTGCCCATCTCACCCTCCGATACGCCACGGGATGAGATGGGATGGTCCACTTCTAGGGCTACATAATAGGCCACCAATTATAATACCTACTGGTAGGTAGGTATTACCAAGTTATTAATTATCTATGTAGGTAGCGTACTTACAAACAGTATAAAGTACGTTATTGATGTTTGTAATTATATGTAAGTAGGTACATGTTATAGGTGTAGGGAGCCAGTTTATTTGTAAAAATCACCTATAAATAAATAGTAAAATAGGATTTATCATAGATTATAGGTACTCGCGATGCCCGATCGATCCCGAAAGCTCGATATATGTATGTATAGTGATACTAGATAAAAATTCCGTTCCCCGCCTCGCGCACCCTCCGTCGCTGCCTACACTCGTCCCCCGCGCTCGCGCCGTCCGTGATAAAAAAATAATAAAGAACCTACACCTAACAAAAATAAATGAAATCCCATCAAAAACATAAATGTGAAAGGCTGCCAAGTTCGATACTATAGGAATGCTTCGCCTATAAAAGAAGTGAGATCTGAATAAGTACCAAGTTCCATAAAAATACCTCAAATCATAAATAGTTATAGGAATGCACACTTGATTTCCAGCAGTTTTTTAGGTACATTTTGAATAAGTATCACGTTACATAGAAATACCTAAAATTATAATAGTCAGAGAAACGCACACCGGTTTTTTTAGCAGTTTCCTGATAACATTTATTATTTTCAGTACTTTTTAATGATGTAACTTGGCAAGTTTTAATAGAAAATTATATACTTGACACATTGCAGTCCAAAGGTGTCGATTCATTGCATTGAAAAGGTGTGTGGTGTGTGAAAACTTGCCAAGTAACATCATTAAAAAGTACTGAAAATAATAAATGTTATCAGGAAACTGCTAAAAAAACCGGTGTGCGTTTCTCTGACTATTATAATTTTAGGTATATCTATGTAACGTGATACTTATTCAAAATGTACCTTAAAAACTGCTGGAAATCAAGTGTGCATTCCTATAACTATTTATGATTTGAGGTATTTTTATGGAACTTGGTACTTATTCAGATCTCACTTCTTTTATAGGCGAAGCATTCCCATAGTATCGAACTTGGCAGCCTTTCACATTTATGTTTTTGATGGGATCATATCCTACATGGCGGTGTTATTAACTCTTAAGTGGGGACACTTACTGTGACGGACGGAAAACTACGGAACCCTACACTGAGCGTGGCCCGACACGATCTTGGCCGGTTTTTATGTCTCATAGCCAAAAAAATCTCTTTGTTGCTTTGTTCAAGTGCATTCTTTAAAATAGCCATCATATTGTACACATCTATTACAGTAATGTTATTACCTACGTACCTACTAGTAAGGTTAGTCGCAAGGTGTACTGAAACTATAAAATTATATCAAATAATTATTTATTTTTAATTAAAACAGTGTTTGTTTTCAACAAAATCAGCTTATAAAGTATTTATATGAGATCCATATATTTAAATAATTTAACAGAATCCTTTTATACCTACTTGTTAGAGATCGTATCTTATTCCTACGATTTAAGTACAAACATATGTACCTAAGTAACAAAAATACATATCTTATTTATGTTAATTGTTATTGGACACAATCAAAAATTAAATAAAAACACAGTTCTAGGAACTTTGTACCAAACTGATCATCTGTACCTAAGTAAAAAGCTTAATAGTAACATAAAAACATCTGCCTATTGATATTAGACGTGCTAAATCACTCCATATTTTTAAATCCCAACTAAAAGATCATTATTTATCTTTTCCTTAATTCTAGTCTTGCTTGGTACTATTTATTTTGAAGCTACCTTGTCATGTATACGAATGTATATATTCAAATTTATTGTTTTATGTAGTAATTTAAGTAGTTTATATTTTATCTTATTTTATTTTATTTGTAGTATATGTATTTTATTTTAATGTAAGTTTTTCCTACTATTTCGGTTTTGTCACTGCCCGTTAACTATACTATGATCGCCGTCTCGACTTATGAAGGTTGTCTGGAAGAGATCGTCTTTTAGCGATAAGACCGCCTGTTGTTACCTACCATGTCAGATTCCTCTCTGTATCTATGCAATCGTTTCTTGTATGTTTGTAGTGTGCAATAAATAATTTTATTATTATTTGTACGTTTTTTCCATATCTCGGGACCATGGGGTCCCGGACCTTTGGGAGGCATACGTGGAATCGAAGCCAACAACGCATAGGCCCTTTAAAACGATATAATATAAAAGTGAGGGATACACGTGGCAGATACCATTTCCGAACGCACAACATGATACATCTGGAGATGGTCCCCGCCAGGTGCAAAGACTATTGCAGTGCAGCACTTTTGTGCTGCGATGTGAACTAAGGTCATAAGGCTATTGATTTGAATGTTGGATGGACTGGATATCGGGCTATGGGAGGAGACTAGCGGACACCTGCCGTGACAATCAGTCTCAAAATTGTAAAAGACAGGTGGTGACTCGCCAACTTATTGAGTGGGCCCCGCAATGGCCGCACGCACAGTGCGACAACAGAGCAACACTTGAGAGTGGCTGTGAGGTTGTAGAGAGGTGAGTCTGCGGTAGCCAGATCCCGGTAATCCATTCAGCAGGCCGCCTGCGTTATGACATTTTACACTTCCAACCTGGAGCATAGGTCCCGCTCTTGCGACTCCACTCTGGCCGGCCAGTTAAGACTAGGACAGAGGCGAGGGCCAGATGGAAAGGGCCCTCTGGAATAGGGGTCCGCGGTGTCGCCACTCACCGTCAGCTTGCCACAAGCTGCCCCCGTGGGGTTATTATTATTATAATATTTAAATGGGTAGAGAAGTCATCAGGAGTTTTTCTAACATTTAATACTGACAGAATATTGTTTGGCAAAGAGATCTTATTATTAATGGATTTCTACAATTAAAGAAACATATCTTATGTCCATTGCCATTGGCGAATGCTACACGCTCGATATGAATCGCGATATTTGGATCGATATTAAGGTGATATTTATCTAGTATTTTTTTGGTATACTACACATACGATACGAATCGCGTCAGTACCACGGTAAATTTCATTGAGTACACTCGTACGTTTCGCAATTATAATAAATAAAGCTATGAGTGACAATATAAATAAAGCTTGCGTTGCTATTATATTAGCGATAGCATTGAAAAGACAAGTAAAGCGAAAAAAATGGATGAAATATTGGTTTCAAGAAAGAGAAAAATATACACATCTGAATTTATTAAATCAGATTCGGGAATACGAAGAAATGGATGACTATGAAAATTATTTTCGCATGCCCGATGCTCGCTTTGAACATCTGCTGGAGTTGATTACACCATACTTGATTAAAAAAGATACAGTAATGAGAAAGGCGATTACTGTGAGAGAAAAGCTGGCTCTGACTTTACATTATCTATCAACAGGGAGATATTTTAAAAATATGAGATTTGCAGGAATAATGTCATCTGAATCTGTGAGCCAAGCAATTATAAGTACTTGTGAAACACTTATATATGTTCTACGGGAATATATAAAGGTAAGAAATAAATCATAAAACATTTTTAATGTTTTTAAATATTTATTGGTATGAATCACAATAGCTTTATACTTATTAGGCTTTATTTTAGACTTATTAACCTTTGTAAGAGGAGAAAAGTGACCCCACAGTATAATCCGAGTAATCGTCTGATGTAGACGGAATATGCAACGTATAACTGGTCTCACTGTGCCTACGTATATTATTTGTATTTGTTATGATCAAATTAGAAGGCACGCCAGTAGTGATTTGAGCAAAACTTGGTTTGTCATTTGTTTGAGGGGTGGACACTGCAACACAATTTTCCGGAGATGTAACGGACTGTGATTGTAAAGATAAAGAATTTGAGTAATTCGGTGACGGTGACGGCGCATACACAGTATACACACTATTTGGTGATGGCGATGGACCTGACACCGGAGATACAAACCGGTCCAATACTGGGGAACTATTGTTAATTTGTACTGAGTTCCTGTTTAGTGTCTCAAGTTCAGCCTCAAAAAGAATTTCGTTGATCGCCTTTTCGGCGAGCAGTCTTTGAGTTGGTTTCAATTTCTTTAACCTCTGAGTCCAATAAAGAGCAGAAGGATCTATATCTGGGAAAGACACTGTTGGAGACACAGGTTGAGATGTTTGCGACAAATAATTGCAAGCTTTTTCGAGAAGTTCATTCTGTTTTGCTACTGGCCCCTTCTTAAGTTTTTTTGCCGGCGGAGCAGGTTCACGCATAGAAGAAAATGAAGGTTCACTTTGTTCTTCGTTTTCAGAAAACGCATTCTGAAAATAAAAGTTGCTATTATACTTTTATAATCTCATATGATATTAATCTTATATTATGCTTTTCAGGTACCAACAACAAAAGAAGAATGGATGGACATCGCAACAGATTTTGAAACTTTGCATGATTTTTACAACTGTCTTGGCGCGTTAGATGGAAAGCATATAAAAATTCAACATCCGCCAGATTCTGGATCACTTTATTACAATTATAAAGGTTACTACAGTATTGTTCTCATGGCACTAGTAAATGCGAAGAAAGAATTTATCATGATTGATGTCGGCTGCAATGGACGAGTTTCCGATGGTGGTGTCCTTTATCATACTAAATTTTGGGATTCTTATCAGAAAGGACAATTGAATTTGCCAGAAGCGGCCCCACTGCCAAATACTACAGAAACATTTCCATTTGTATTTACAGCAGACGAGGCTTTTGCCCTTGGGCCTAATTTGATGAAACCATACGCGTTAAAAAGTGCCACGAGAGAGGAACTAACATTTAATTACCGCTTATCGAAAGCTAGATGTGTGGTTGAGTGTGCATTTGGCATATTAGCTGCTAAGTTCGGTGTTTTTCAAAAAGCCATATGGCTAACACCTGCAAAGGCTACAATGGTGACTACTGCATGTTGCTATTTACATAATTATTTACTTAAAACAGAACCACACGTATATATTTCGTCAAGTGAAAATAACCAAAACAATAACGTATTAGTAGGTATGCAACGTACGACATACAGAAATACACTAAACAGTGCCAAGCTGCTAAGAGACAAATTCTGTAACTATTATAACGTCAATAAATAAATGTAATTTTTAGGTTATGTAGATAAAATAAAAAAACTTACCACATCAATGGGCTTTTCAGTTTTATTCAAAAAATTCAGCATATGAAATACCCAAGACTTTGGAGTGTAAACATTCTCCGCTGCAGCACCAGATCGCTTAGAATCTGTTATTTTTTTAAGTTCTTTCCTGTAGTTAGATTTCAATGATAACTCATCTTTGCAATTACGTCTTTAGTTGTCGCACCTGGTTTAATTCTCTTAAAAATTATAAGCAGCTGCTCATAGGCATTCGCCCGTTTCACTTTATTTATACTGTTCACATTTGAGCTGTCCCATACCTCAGGTAGTGTTTCTAACAAGAGTATGAATTCTTTCAAGTGTTTTTGATCGTTCGATTCTAGTACGGCGGGCGCCGCTTCAACATGTGCGTCCTCTTCCATCGCTGACAGAATGAATACTGACGTGATAAATATCGATTATAGACTAGACGCTCGATATTTATCGACGATACTGCATACGGATCGTGGATTTTCGGATTTCTAGAAATCCAGCGATCCGTATCACGATACGTGATACACTTATACTACACACTCGATAAATATCGTGATCCTGGATTACGATCCAAATATCGCGATTCATATCGAGCGTGTAGCATTCGCCATAGAACATGTTTATTACACTCTAAATCAAACTAAGCATAGTTGTTTTAAAAACGAAAATAACAAAAATATACGTGACACTCTTCTCCCACGTTCAGTTTTTATCATTGAACATGTTTAATTCTGTATCTATGTTTAAAAGTCATAATCAATTCTGGTAATTAAGTTTTCTTTTGTAATTATGACAGATTTTTTTGGAAATAAAAACATATCTTTCATAATTACAAAAAAGATAACAACATTCATTCATTGAACGTTATATTGACTGAAATCAATGGAAAATTTATAAAGCCCTGACGTTCGAGAAGTACCTTTGGTGAAAACAGGCTTAGGTAAGTGCAGTACAATGTCAGTGAAATCAACGGTCGCCTTGTCTGCTACGGCTGGGAATATGGAGATCCATGAGCCTGGTTTTTTCCTCAAGTATAAAACTTGATATTCAGTCAGATTATGTTTTTTTATTACTTTAGCCACATAGTAAATAACATATTTTTTATTTGCGAATTTTACCAGCAAGAAGTCATCGACATTTATATTGGCCGGATCGAGACTAACATAAAAAATTTCAGCACTGTCGTCATGTTCAGAACCGACGTTGATGGATTCATCGTCGCTTAACTTAATTGATGTTTGACTGGAATCCGAGTCACGATCAGGTAATGAGGAACGGCGTCGCTTTTTTGCAGTTTTTGAAGTTCCAGCCACACCCAACAGTTTTCTTGCTGTATTCATTTCTTTCGCCTTTTGTCTCGTAGCTTTAAGCTCCTGTTTTTTTACTTTTTCATCATATAGTTCTTGCAGTCTATTTTTTTCAGGCGTGTCACTATATACCCTCGATTTACCCTTTTCTCTTCCTTTCTTTACACTTGCTATCTCTTGTTGGGTTTGCCTATTTTTAGGGTTCCGTACCCAAATGGCAAAAAACGGAACCCTTATGGATTCGTCATGTCTGTCTGTCTGTCTGTCCGTCCGCATGTCACAGCCATTTTACTCGGAAACTATACGACGTATCTGAATAAAATTTACACATAAGGTGTATTCTGTATGCCGCTACTTAGTTATGTATTTAAATTTGAAAAAAAAATATTTTAAGGGGGGCGCTCCATACATGTAACTAAATTTAAAAAAAAATGCTTTTACCAAATATCAACATGTGACACATCAATCGATAGGTCTTTAAACATTTGAGGTTTCTGTGATTAAGTGAATATTTTTTGAAATAATCGCTTCGAAAGTCAGAAAAATTGTGTAGCCCCCCCCTGTAACTTTTGAACCGTAAGTCAAAAAAATATGAAAAAAGTTTAGGAGATGCGCCTTATCATATACTTTCTACGAAAATTATTTTGAATAATATCGGTTTAGCCATTTTTGAGTTATTTCCAAAAAACTTCTTCCATAGGCATCAGATACGACCTTTTGGTATTAGTTTGGTTCTTATTCCATTGAAGGTTGAAAAATTGTTAGAATATATAACCTAGCTCACCACACACACGTGCACACACACAATAGTTTTAAGTCTAAAGATTTGTACAACCCTGAGTATGAGTAACTATAAAACTTTCGTGAGATTATATTAGAATGATGTTATTTTATTAGAAACTGTAAAACAAAAATAAATGTAGATATGGAAGAGCGGTACCTCCTAGCACAGGTTCATTCATTTTCATTCATTCATTTCAGCCGAAAGACGTCCACTGCTGGACAAAAGCCTCCCCCAAGGATCTCCACAACGATCGGTCACTCGCCGCCCTTAACCAGCTTTTTCCCGCGACTCTAACCAAATCGTCGGTCCACCTAGTCTGGGGCCTTCCCACACTGCGTCTTCCGGTACGCGGTCGCCACTCAAGAACCTTTCTGCCCCATCGGCCATCGGTTCTGCGAGCAATGTGGCCCGCCCACTGCCACTTAAGCCTGGGAACTCTCTGAGCAATGTCGACAACCTTGGTTCTCCTGCAGATCTCTTCGTTTCTGATGCGATCACGCAGGGAAACACCGAGCATAGCTCGCTCCATTGCTCTTTGAGTGACCTTAAGCCTTCCTATAAGGCCCATTGTGAGCGACCACGTTTCGGTTCCGTATGTTATCACTGGCAACACACACTGGTTGAAAACCTTCGTCTTAAGACACTGCGGTATTTTGGACGAGAAGATGCTACGTAGCTTCCCAAACGCTGCCCATCCAAGTTGGATTCGACGAGAGACCTCTTTCTTAAAGTTGGACCTACCTAACTGGACTGTTTGTCCCAGGTATACATAGTCGTCAACAACTTCAAGCGTAGAGTCTCCAACTTTCAAGGGAGTGGGTACAACAAGGGAGTTCGACATAATTTTCGTCTTCTCCATGTTCATCCTTAGACCCACTTGTTGAGAGACTCTACTGAGGTCGTTCAGCATTTTGCCGAGGTCTTCCAGGGTCTCAGCCATAACTACGATATCGTCGGCGAAGCGGAGGTTGGTGATGTATTCGCCGTTAATATTGATGCCCAGTCCGTCCCATTCCAGGACCTTGAAAGCATCTTCCAAAGCAGCGGTAAACAATTTGGGGGATATGACATCCCCTTGCCTCACACCTCGCTGCAATTGGATAGGCCTTGAATTCCGATCCTGGAGACGAACTGTAATTGTAGCGTTCGCATACAAACACCGCAATACCTCAATATACCGATAGTCTATTTGGCACCGTTGAAGAGAATGCAGCATAGCCCAAGTCTCGATAGAATCGAAAGCCTTCTCATAGTCCACAAACGCTAAGCATAGTGGCTGGTTATACTCTTCAGTCTTTTGTATAACCTACCGCAGCGTATGGATGTGGTCTATAGTACTGAAGGCCTTGCGGAAACCGGCTTGTTCGGGAGGCTGGAAGTCGTCAAACCTGCTAGCGAGACGGTTAGTAATGACTCTCGAAAACAACTTGTAAACATGGCTCAGAAGCGAGATGGGCCTATAATTCTTTAAAAGAGTCTTGTCGCCCTTCTTGAAGAACAGTACCACCACGCTTCTGTGCCATGCCTGCAGCGTTTTTCCCTCGAGTATGACGGAGTTAAACAACTTCTGAAGAGCTTTCATGACCGGTGTACCACCTGCTTTCAGAAGCTCTGACGTAACTCCGTCGTCACCCGCCGCCTTATTATTTTTAAGCTGCTTGAGAGCCATACCAATCTCGTAGAGGCTGACTTCCGGGATTTCTTCTGTGTAGTGTCGGGTCAACCTGGCTCTTGGGTCTTTGGCCAGGTTAACAACAGGTGTCTGCGTTGTCGTGTGCAACTGTCCGTAGGACGTCTCGATCTCATCCAAGAGCTCAGGCCCAGACGAAACGATTCTACCGTCCCCTGTCTTCAGCCGCGTCAGCTGACTCTGTCTTGCAGACAAATTTCGTGTGAATACTTTTAGAGCCTTTGTTACGCTCAATAGCCTCTTCAATACAATGAGTATTGAATTGGCGGAGGTCGTGAGTCAAGGACTTTGAAATTTGTCTGTTGACTTGCCGACATTGCGAAGCATCCTCAGGAGAATGCAGAACCATATTGCGTCTTTCCTTCATGAGTTCAAGAGTGTGATCAGAGAGCTTTTTGATTCCTTTTGAGCGGTGGGTTTTGAAGAATTTGGAGCCCACCGTTCGGACAGCTTCCACGACCCTGTCATTATAGTCATCCACATCTACGCAGTCACCTAGGCATTCAAAGCGATTTTGTAATTCGAGCTGAAAGCTTACGGGGTTTTGGATTTGGATCGGTGTTGGACGGAGCGTAGACTTAATAAGTCTAGAGCGTTCAAGACTGATATTAAGGTTCAATGTGCCTCTTACCATCCGGTGATCACTTCCAGTCTTAACCGTATTGATCACAGAGATATCATTGAACACTAGCCGCTTCGTCGACATTATGAAGTCTATCTCATTTTTAGTAACACCATCGGGGCTGACCCAAGTCCACTTGCGGTTTGGTCGCTTCTTGAAGAATGAGTTCATCATATAGAGTCCCTCTTTCTCCATGAAGTCCGCAAGCATCTGACCCCGTTGGTTCCGATTATTGCCAAACCCAAAAGGCCCTACTCTCAGCTCACCTTCACTCCCAGTCTCGCATTTAGGTCCCCCATGACAACGGTGTAGTGGGTTTTAGAGTTATGCATGGCCTTAGAAATATCCTCATACATAGCTTCCACCTCATCATCGGGGCGTGCCGAGGTTGGAGCGTATACCTGTATGACCTTCATCGAATACCGTTTAGTGATTCTGAGTATCAGGTACGCTACCCTGGTCGACACACTCTCGATCTTGACTACGTTGTTCACGAGGGACTTGTGGATGATGAACCCGACACCACCCTGGGACTGCTGGTCGCCCTCCCGGAAATAGAGCATGTTACCGGACTTCAAGATTATCGATTCCTCCCCCTCTCTTCGGACTTCAGATAACCTCACGATATGCCACCGTAACCTGCTCAATTCTTCCTCGAGTTCTATGAGCTTCTCGTCGGTCTGCAGTGTGCGCGTGTTGTATGTTGCCAGGGCCAGAGGTTTTCGGTGGTGGTAGCCGGATCTTCGCCGGAGATTCTTCGCACCCTTGACCCCGCACCTAGCCTGCACAGGTTATTATGTAAATAGCTTACAAGGAGACGCCGGTCAATATAGGATAGATGTACTTGTTGTTAAAGAATAAGAATTTTTAATTTTAATTTTTTTGAATTTTGAAGGTACGGAACCCACCTATGCGTGGTCCGACACGCACTTGGCCGGTTTTTTATTAGGATAGGGCCTGACAACTTCGGGCGACATGACTGTTACTGAACTTGATGGCAATTGACAACATTTCATATTTTTTACTCCTTTATTTAATGTTTGTTAGAAAGAAGATCAAATTTTAATGTACTCGTATTTTTGAATTTTTCCTAAAAAATCCATTTTTTATGCAAAAAATCCATTTGAAAAACAGTTCATTCTAAAAGAGCGTATGTCTCATCGGTGGGAAAGTGACGTCATCTAGAATCCAGGGCAATCACAATTGAAAAAAAAGTTTGACACTGACGGCTGGGTAAAATTTTAAATTGTATTGTATTACTTCAGTTACTTTCATTATATGATTATAATTCCGGTATTTTATTAATTTAATGTAATATTATGCTCCAATAAGTGATAAAACATGGCTAAAATTACTAGCAATATGCCTATGCATACAGTAAAATATTGTTTTATTACCGAATGCAACAATAATTCAATAATATGCCCTAATAAGGAATTTATATTCGTGCCCGTTACGAACAGAGCAGAATGGTGTCGTGCAGCAGGATTGAAAGGCACTTCTAAGTCTCATAACTTGTTTATATGCGAAGATCATTTAAATGTAAGTAGGTTCCTAATAATTCTCTTATTTTCCTGCATAATACGAGTTTTGAACACAAAGTATAGCCGAATTATAACTGTTTACTATTATTTCAGTTGAAAGAGGACATGGAAAATTACATGTATTGGAAAACGATGAAAGCAACAACAAAGGTAAACGCAAGACTCAAACCCCAAGTTCCAATATTCAGACGACCACTACAAGAAAGATCAAACTTTTCACAGGAACTTGATGCTCATCAGCCAGCAACAATTGACCTACTGCTGAAGCTTGAATCTCAAGGTGTAATGTGCTCTCCTGATGTGGCAAACAAAATGACACAAATAAAAGTCAAAATGTCTGATTGCACAACACAGCGTTAGATTCCATTAAATAAGTTCATTCATCAGAAACCTTCACCGATCAGTATGTCACGAGGATTGGATCCTTCACACTATGGAAGTACCACAGAAATCACAGAGTTTGATTCAACGTCTGAAACATCTTCACCTGGCTTTGAAAGCAAAGTATTATTGGGCAGAGAGTTTATGATGTCTATTATAAAAAAAAGACCAATTAATTATTTGGGCCTTCCTTCTAATTCTATGTGGATTATTGACTACCTTAAAAATAAAGTAGTCACTGAATTAAAAATTATTACAACTCTACAAAATTAGGAATAATGATACATTCACTAATATGGCAGATTTATTTCAGGTCTCTCTGACAACAATGTGGCGAAGTTATTTTGAAACTCTGACAATGCTCAGTACCTTTTTTCGCCAATTCGTTTATTGGCCTTTGCCTTTAATAATAAAAAAACATTGACCATGTGCATTTAAGACAAGCAGACAATATGCCCAGATTCAAGGCATTATTGATTGTTTTGAAATCGAAATTGAGAAACCATCTGACTCTGTTCACCAGTCACTATCTTGGTCACAATATAAGGGCTGCAACAGTATGAAATATTTAATGAGCGCAACCCGAAATGGTTTTATAAATTTTGTGTCAAAAGGTTATGAGGACGGATGTCTGATGTCAGAATTGTAGAAGAATCCGGATTTTTACAAGTGGTTCCTCCAAACTGTACAATTTTAGCAGATAGAGGGTTTAAGCACTTGGACACAACTTTGAGCAAACAAGGTGTGAAATTACTACGGCCTCCGAGTGTATACTCGCATATGAAGCCTACTAAAGAGGAGGTTATCGCAACTAAGGTGATTGCAAGTCTTCGAGTTCATATTGAGCGAGTCATGAGGCGAGTAAGGGTTTTCAAACTATTGAAGCCACATTCGACAGTCAATAACAAATTGGTTAACACATTAGATGATGCTGTGCTGGTTGCCTGTGAATTAATAAACTTACAATCTCTTATAATAAAGAGTGTATCAATTTTCTCGTCATTTTTTTCATTTTATAAGCTACTAAATATATCACAAGAATATACACACACTGGATTTTCCAAATGGGTCAGTTAGGGCAACTATGAACCCATAATGCGAACCTTCCCTGATTTCTTAATTATCAAATATTGACATTGCCCCGTATAATTTTGCCGTACGGTGAATGTAATGAAAACGTATTTTTTTTGGTATTTATAATGTCCTAATCTGGGTTGGTCTGTAAAAGAGTTTTGATCCCTGCTAGAAACCAAAAGGTAGTTAAAGAAGTTTGTTTTAAACTTTGATTTGCCTCATGGGCATCTGGCAGCTGCCCTCACTGATCTAAAAATTTGGGAAATACAATCTGTAGAATGCATACAATACATTGTAAATTGTAGGTATACATATACACATTATACTGTTTACTTCGTGTCTAGTCACTATGTGATGTGACTATGTGATAGGACGACCGGTCTGGCCTAGTGGTTAGTGACGCTGCCTATGAAACCGATGGTCCTGGGTTAAAATCCCAGTCAGTGCATTTATTTGTGTGATGAGCACAGATATTTGTTCCTGCGTCATGGCTGTTTTCTATGTATTTAAGTATTTATATGTATCTATCTTTTATATATTGTTGTCTAGTACAGTCAATATCAAAAGTATGTTTACAGTCAAAATGCCAAAAATGCCAATGTATACACAACCTTAATATTATGGTAATAAAGCCGTGTATACATGTCCTTCGCACCCCAACTGTAAACATACTTTTGACCTCGACTCGACCTACATCACAAGCGTTATTGAGCTTACTGTAGGACTAGGTCAATTAGTGTAAAATTGTCCCAAGATATTTATTTATGTATCAAAGTTCCAGTAATTTTAATAACGCACAGACTTAATAATAAAATGAGTAGGAAAGTCAGTAAGTATTCAATATTTATATATAAATATTATGTTACACTTTCTAGTATTTTAGGGAAAACATTTGCTATCCAAAAATCTTCAGCTGCCTTGATTACAGTTTCAATGTAAGTTTTGTCATATTTAACCTTGTAGATTGAAACCTTCTTATTTTCCTCAAAATTTGGGCTTGCTATGCAGAATAATCCTTCCTTTTTATTTGTTGCATGCATCTGAAGGTTTATTTGGGATTTGAATTTGTCACAAATAAGTCCCTTTTTAGTTACATAGTTTGTAAGAGCCTTTTCTTTAGCTGGACATTTGACCTCGATGACATAATCGTCGCAAATGCCATCTGGCGATGCTCCCATGATGGGTGACACCATAAAAAACCCACATTTTACTATACTTATTTTAAGGTCCTTCTATTTGATTTATTACGTGACTCTCTAGCCTTTTGCCTCATTTAATCGCTGCGGTTTCTGGAACTTTATAGCCCCCTAAAATGGATTGGACAAGTGCACCATCACTAGTTTTGCACTTGACAATTCAAATATTTTTGAAGCAGTAATTCTTGATTGTCTAATAGAATGCCATATTTTACTGTTTACTTGATCTTTTGTTGCTTCTTCAATTTCACTGGTTACTTGACTTGTTAGCATACTTGATACCTGGGCTATGAAGTTTTGGTAGGATAGGTCAGTATTTTCCAGTGGCGTAACTATACCATCTGGGGCCCGTGGCAAATTCTTTTGATGGGGTCCTATCAGTAAGGCCCGTCACGTTGTACTTAGTTTAAATTTAATAAACCACTTAAAGTAGTAATCCAACAGTTAATAACAATTTTATTTTCAAGAGCATGGGTTTATACATTTACATTCATTCACATTCACCAGCCTATACATATACGTCCCACTGCTGGGCATAGGCCGCCTCTCAATTCGGATTGGAGACTTCATATTCATCTTCCATTTGCTAGCTTTTCGGTGAAGGAACAACATCGTGAGGAAACCTGCATACATTTACAATGAAATAAAAATAACAATTTAATTTCAATAGGATATTTATTAAGAAAAATCTTTTCTTCGAGCTTTCTGTTCCGCAAAAGTGTCTATAACATCATCAAAGTTTAAAGATCGGGCCATAGAATTTTCAATAGACAGAAGTTACGTAACCTGTCTTGTCCCATAGAGTTTCTTAAATAGGTTTTTATTAATTTTAGTTTTGAGAATGATCGTTCAGCACTAGCTGTAGTCACAGGAATTGTAATAAATAACATTAATGCAGTGCATACTTCAGGAAAGCTGCAGGACATAAAATGATTCTGTATTATTAATAAATCTGCGAGGTCTCTAATGCACGAAGACTTTTCTATTTCGTCTCTGAAAGTGGACCGAAAACTGAGAATTTCCCTGGCAAATGATTCAGATATGTCTTTTTTATATATATCAACAAATTCTAGAGCTTTTTTAATAGATCAGTGTCATTTAAAACTTGTAAAGTTGAAGGCTGCAAAACATTGAAATTTGAAACTATTTTATTCATCGGAAGGAAACGCGATTTCAGTTAATTAATAATGATGTCCAATACTCGATTAAATATGTTCACTCTGAACAAACCTTCCGGATCTTGGAGACGCTCATCTTCGCAAAGTTCGTCAAAATGGCGTTTTACCTTCCTCTGACGAGTTTTAGAAAATTCAGGGGTAATGGACCATTTTTCAGCTACACTATTTGCTTCCATTTTTAAAGGAGAATGGGCAGATTGGGACCACCCTCCAATAGCGTTAAGATGTATGTCGTTCGATAGGTCTTGTCAATAGGAATAACTTTTGCTATGACAGCTTTGTTGTCACAGTTGTCCGTTCAGAGATATATGACATTTAAGATCCGATCAGGGGTTATAATTAAGGGCCGTCAGAGGGACACAACTGCTACGTATGGTCACCATCTGTTACGCCGATGACACGATAGTGGCCGTGAAGGGAAAGCGGCCCGAAGAAACTCTTCGGAGAGCAGTTGTAGCGACGGCAATGACTGTCGGTCGCATAGAGCTCCTCGGGTTGAAGGTGTCCCTCCCAAAAACGGAGGCGATCGTCTTCGGCAAATGGCGGTTGAGCCCTGACACAACCATTGCCGTCGGAGGGGAAGCTCGTGGGTTAAGCCCCACATTAAATATCTGGGCTTTATCCTGGACAGAGGTTGGCAATTTCGTGAGCACTTCGCGAGGCTCGCCCCTCAGCTAGTGGGAGCTGCATCGGCTCTGGGGCGTTTGCTACCCAACGTAGGTGGACCCAACAGCTCCTGCAGGAAATGGACCGGGTGATTATGGGTGGCAGTTGTGTCCCTCTGACGGCCCTTAATTATAACCCCTGATCGGATCTTAAATGTCATATATCTCTGAACGGACAACTGTGACAACAAAGCTGTCAAAGCAAAAGTTATTCCTATTGACAAGACCTATCGAACGACATACATCTTAACGCTATTGGAGGGTGGTCCCAGCTCCCATACATTTTTGCCCATTCTCCTTTACAAATTCATGTCGATACCTTTCCAATTCTTCTAGAAAAATTTTCAAACGTTTTAAGGCATTTGAAAGATCGGTGGCTTTAGACTGAAGTGCTGGCAGCATCGGTAGTTTGTAGAATTTTGCAATGGAAAACCAATAACATAATAAAATTGTAGTTTTCGATCTTCTTCTTGAGTGAAACAGCTTCATTTCTTTCATCTGATTTGCAACTTAACAGAATTGTTTTCGTTAGTGCTTTTTGGACTTCAACAAACCGAACTTTTAAAGCAAAAACAGCATCATAACGTCATGCCCATCTAGTAGGTTTTAATGTTATTGAAGTTGAAGACTCACTTTCTTTATTAGATATAAAACTTGATAAAATATTCCATCTCTTGATACTATGCCCAAAAAAATTATAAATTTGTTGAACTGTATCGTAAAAGTGTGTTGTAAAAGTTTGTAGATCAATAACCTCTCTCACTGCATCATTGAGTACTAGATTTAATTTATGAGCAGCACAGTGAACATATACCGCATTTGGCTCGACATCTTTTATGAGTTTTTGAATTCCACCATAAGTCCCTTTCATTGTGTTAGCACCATCATACCCTTGTCCTCGACACTTATTTAGAGGAATATTTTTGTCATTTATGGATTTAATAATTTGCTTGGACATTGCTAAGGCAGTTTGATCCTTAACTTCATGAAATCCTAAAAATGTCTCTTTAATGACAAGTGCCTTTGGGATCCCATTGCCATCTTTTTCTATCATACAATAACGGTAAAGTTCACACATTTGATCAATTTTTGAAATATCTTGAGTTGTATCGAATATGATAGAGTAGAATGGTGCGGCATTTATTTCATTTATGAGTGCATTTTCTACTTTTAGAATCAGGACAGAAATTAGCTCATTTTGTATTTTTGGACTTAAGTATTTTATCTGGCCCTTTGGTTTACTTAACAATTCTTGTAAATTCGGGTCGTATTTTCCTAATAACTCAACAATACTCAAAAAGTTTCCTTGGGAGCTTGGATCACTGCTATCTACGTTTTCTCTGTGGCCACGAAAGGCTAAATTACATGTTGAGAGTGTCAGAGTAACATCAAGGAGTCTAGAAAGTACTTGGCGCCAAAAAGATTTTTCTTTTTTAATCATGGACTCTTGCTCTTCATCGAGTGTTCCATGTAGCCGCCACTGTCGATACATAAGACAAGAATCCAGATGAATTTTGGATGTCTCGTGTCTTTCTATGACATCTACAATATGTTTCCAGTCGTCATAGCCCTCAATCCAAACATTTTGTATTTTTTTAGATGCCCGATTTGCGAATAACCAACACGGTTCACAATACGCCTTCTGAAGTATTAAAGACTATTCTTTATTTGAAACTTGAACGTACATGGCTATCCTATGATAGCCATGTACGTTCAAGTTTCACGCCAGACTTGGAAACAATATAGTAATGTTTTTCTAGAAAAGATCTATTGTCACTATCTTTTAAGAAAGGGCCCTTAGGTTTACAATGTCCGTTTTCAATCACGAACCTTTTCACTTGATCAGTTAGCTCTTTAAAATTACCCTTATCAGTAACATATGGCGAAGATACAATATTGTTCACGCTAAAATATATTTCTCTTTGATTTTTGCTAGTACCTTGTTGTTGTTCTGGATCTGGATAGACACTCGTATTGGGTTCTGCATCTGGTAATTCTGGTATACTTTTAATACGGTCCAAATCTTTACTTTTGGAGCACTGTTCACTCAAGTTTTCATTTTTAAAGTCATCATTCTTCAAGTACTGACTAATTTTAGGAAGCTTTTTATTTTTTTCTTCAGTCTCTCTCTTTCTCTTTCGTTTTTCGCTCCCACTTAAATATTTTCTGGAACTAGACATTTTAATATCTAACTTTCACAATCAACTTTACTTTACCACTATTTGCAGGTTCAATTAAACAACAATTACGAAAAAACAAAGATACAAATGATCAATTGTCAAAACAATCACACAAAGAATGCGCAGTCAGTAGAGCCCTCATAAAAAATAGCAAATCCGAGATTCCCCTAACATAGTGTTGCTAGCTCGCCCCAGCGGCAGCGCCACGAAAAAAGTCCTTTTTGATTAACAAAATGAGGGAATTCCCCGGCCCGCACTGCCAACGTACCGCGACAAAAAAAGTAGAAACCAATGGATGCGTTCTAAAATTGATCAAGATCTTTTTGATCAGTTTTAGATTTTAAGCAAAACTAAAAAAATAAATAAAAAATATACTTTTTAAGTAAAATAAAATACTCAGGTACAATGTTAAAAAAATATTGCTGAGCTGGCGGCCTCTTGGGCCGGGGCCCTCTTGGGTCGGGGGCCCGTGGCATTGTGCCAGCCCTGCCACCCTATAGTTACGCCACTGGTATTTTCATTTACAAATTTTAACATCATGTTAAAAACGCTATAATCATCAAGTGTTGCCTTTTCGTTATTGTATGAAACTATTAGCGAACTAGCTGTGCCCGCGGCTCCGCCCGCGTGGAATTCGGTCTGTGTCAGTAAGCGGCTAATTCACCCCTAATTTCTCTCCCGCTACCCTGGAGGCGGAACTTGAAGTAAAGTTGACAGATGGATTTATCCTATTAATTTTTATTGACATTCAAACGACATAGAATTATATCGGACGATACAGGACCACTTTTGTATTTATACGTCCATGTCCACGGCAAATATCATCCAAATCGATCCTCCCGTTACATCAGTCTAAGCATGAAAGGTAAGAACAGGCGCGGTTGAAATGGGGCAGGGGGCAGGGGGGGGGGGGGGGGTCACAAATGCAGAAATGTTTTTTTTCTATTTGAGGAATTAGTAATCCTTAAGGGGTGATTTCCGGGATAACAATGCAAAAAAAACCGGCCAAAAGCATGACGGGCGATGCTCAGTGTAGTTTCGTAAAACGGTCGTTTATTAAGGGATATTTAGCGGCGCTTACGTCAGTCTACTATCCGGCACATCCTTTCACTATGCGATTTTGACTGATAATTCAAAAACGGCTGAACCGATTTTATTCAACATAGGATTTTGATTACGTTACCGTAGGTAATGAATTTTCATACGTTTTTACCACACTGTCACAGATAATACACTGATGTTACGTTACTGGTTGCAATAATTATGGTAATTCCATACTTCAAGGTAAGCACATTACAATGCACTAATGAACGTCAGAGAAAAATAAAATACACAAAATGTCGTGGAACACTCTGTTGGAACGAAGTTATGTTATTTAATTTTATTTCATTTTTGACTTTTTCGTAAATTTTGTGGTTTTAATTTTTTTTGTATTTTTATGAAATTTTTGAAATTCTTGAAATTTTTGAAATTTTTGATATTTTTGAATTTTTTAAAATTTTTGAAATTTTTGAAACTTAAAATTTTTGAAATTTATGAAATTTTTGAAATTTAGAAATTTTGCCATTTTTGACTTTTAGGTTCTCGACTTTTTCACTTTTATCACTTTGTCACTTCTCACTTTCACTACAATTCACTTCACTTCACTTTATTCTATTTTATATATTTTTTATTTCATTCCATTTTACATGTTTCTCAATCGTATGGGTGTTGCGTTTTCGTGACGTGACGCTTTTTCGTGACGGTCACGTGACTTTTTTTCACCTAGCCCCCCATCCGCGAACCGTCCAATAAGGAACTTCGTTCCAAAACTACCACCGGTTCTAACCCTACACCTCTGGCCCAAGAAGTATTATGACCGAAAAGATACTCGACGGGACTTATTTTTTTCAAAACAGTAATACATTATTAGATCTTAAAGATACAAAATAATGCGTAGTTCTTCAAGAAGACATCAAAACAGCTTGAGAGACAGATAATGTACCTATTGTTTAATTATAAAGAAAAATAAATCCTAATCTGACTGCTTCACAAAACGTTTGATATGTTTTCCTACCTAAACGGTGTCCTATAAATGTTTGGTTTGGGCCATGCATCTTTGTCCGTCATATATAATACTCGAACCTGCAATAACCCTTCACATTCATGACATTTTCAAATATTTCTTAAGAGGGGGTAAAGGTAAATTTAAAGCATCGACGGGTAACATGTTATAAATATGAACACCTTGACCAAAAAATTACAAATTATTTAAATACCAAATTTCATCTAAATACAGACAGCGGTTATTGGTTGTTTCTTCCCCATGTAAACTTTCACCCCTTTTGTATCCGTTTAAAGGATAATTTCCGAGATAAAACTATTTTATTTCCTTTTTTAATTAATTATCTCCATACCAAATTTTATCTAAATCGATTCTGCGGTTAATAATTCCCTATACAAATTTCCAACTCTCTTTTCACCCCTTTAGCGTTGATTTTCGGAGTGAAAACTATCATTTTGTCCTTTCTTGAGACCCATACTATACCAAATTTCATCTTTATCAGTTCAGCGGTTAAATAATCGTCATACCAACTTTCAACCCCCTTTTCGGCGTGAAAGGGTTTATTTTCGGGATGAAAACTATTCTGTCGTTTCTCGGGACTCAAATTATCTGCATACTAATTTCTATTAAAAAATCTCCATACAAACTTTCAACCCCCTTTTCACCCCCTCCAGGGTTGATTTTCGGGATGAAAACTATTCTTTGTCCTTTTACGGCACTCAAACTATCTCTACACAAAATTTCATCAAAATCCGTTCAGCCGTTTTCACGTGATAGATGTACAGATAGATAGTTTTTATTGAAAGTACCTTTCAGGCTTCACTTCCAATATTTTTTTCAAATTTTTTGGACCTACGGTTCTAAAGCAAGGTGGGGGGGGGTGGTTCAAGATGAAACTATCCTTTGTCCTCTCGAGACCCATACTATCTCTATACCAATTTTAATATACTCATACTAACTTCCAACCCCCTTTTCACCCCCACAAGGGTTTGAAAACTATCCTATGACGTTTCTCGAGACTCAAATTATCTCCATACTCATTTCTATCTAAATCGTTTCAGCGGTTAAAAATTCTCCATACAAACTTTCAACCCCATTTTCACCCCCACCAGGGTTGATTTTCGGGATTAAAACTATATATTATCCTTTCCCGGGACTCAAACTATCTCTATACAAAATTTCATCGAAATCCGTTCAGCCGTTTTCACGTGATGCGCGGTCAAATAAACAGACAAACAGATAAACAGATAAACAGATAAACAGACAAACAGATAAACAGACAAAAATTCTAAAAATTGTTGGAACGTGTTCTGTTATCGATTCTAAGTATCGCCAGCCAACTTTTTTTCGATTATCTTCCATGTACAGACTTTCGACCCTCTTCAGCTTTATTATATGTATAGATGTATAGATTACTCATTTTTCTTTTTTTACATTCTGAGATAAAGTCTTGTAAATCAGGAACAGGATGCATCCTAGGTAATTTACGCTTTTTTCCAATTTCTGATGCAGTAACAAATTCACCTTTTGTCACAGCTTCTGTTAATCTGGGTTTATTCCAGTAACAATTAATAGAAGTTGGCGATGGCTCTTCTGTCTTTTTTACTAGCCACATCAGAAAGCAGAATTGGTGTTTGCAACCCCCTTCAGATGCCTTGCAGTCATGACAGGAAACATCAAGTAGACTGTACTTGATGTTTCCTGTTTTCATCTATACATACTGTCACTTTGTTTAGATTCGTGCGGATCTTCTGTTCTGGACTGACTCTGCATTGAACTATACATTTTCCTGAATCTCGTTTCACTTCGACGTAACCGACAGCGTTGTCGACATAAGACGAACGTGAAGACAAATACCCTTTAGCCCCTCTTATTTGAGCTAAGTTATGCATATCACTTGCCGCTATGTACTCCATCATCATCATGGTTTCCACACGCGGCAGCTTCGTGCTGTCCGCTCGAAAAAACCCTTCGGACGGCTCCATTGTTTCAAAGGAAAATCGGTGTCCGGGTAAGGAATGCCAAGTGTGTAGTTTTTGAAGAAGTATCGAAGTCCAGTGGGTGAATGCCAAGTCTTTTGTGATTTATGATCTCAAACAACGTGCGAATGTTTCCAATAATGTATAAAATTAAAACAGTTATGACAGTTGACAAACAAATTATATCAACGATTCAACGTCAAACTCAAACGTCAAAATGGATACATCTAACTTTTTAATGATTTTATGACTAAGGTCTTGTTTTGGTAAAGTGACGTCATACTTCCGGTTTACACAAATCAACCATTTTTTCCAAAATTTGAAGAGTAAAAAATCTAAAAAAATTTTTTTTTGGTACACTTAACACATGTTGAACAAAACTGCTTTATTGAGCCTTGTTGAAAATATGAAATGTTGTTAATATTCGCAATGCTTCAGCAGATGTAGATTCAGTGTTTTTTACTCTTAAGTTTTTTTTTAATCTGAGTTTTTTTTACTGACAACTGGCGTTAAGTGGATCATCAGAGTTGGTTGGTTGTGGTGGATCTAAATTTTCTTCGTTGTTATTCAAATTTACAAAAGTTGTTTCTTGTGTTTCTTGATTGGAAGCTGCAGCTATTTCTTCAGAAGTCGCATTATAGATCTCTATTGGCGCGTAATTCTTCATCGCCGAATGCAAATCTGTTAAATGGCCATATTCCTAGTTTTGAGAATCCACTTGAGATATTTCTTGGGGTTAATGCCTCAAGAAAAGCAGGATTAGCAAGCTCAGCAATATTGTACATTTTTAAGGTCTTACCTACATTTCGAGTATGCCAGTCGTTAAATGCGATTTTCAATTTTCCCTTGAATGGCCCAAAAATAGAAACATCTAACGGCTGTAATTTATGCGATGTATGAGGTGGCAAAGACAAGTAGACAATGCCGTTGTTGCGACAATAATTGACAGCTTCAATTGAAATATGTGATTCATGGTTGTCACAAATATGTGAACCCCATCCTGGTAATAACCAGGATGGGGTTCTCAACTGTACATAATGTATGACGCTGAATGTGTTTCAGAACTTGAATATGTAAATCGCTCGTCATCCAGCCACTTTTGTTGGAAAGGCCAAGGCTTCCTTCTGGCGCTCCATTGAGGAAGTGCTCTTTGAGGTGTACTCTCGGGAAGACAAACACAGGCGGGAGAGCAGTTCCAATTGCTGTCACTATGCCGCAGAAGGTTACTAATTCTCCTCTTTCAGCGGACACTGCTTGACCAACTTGCCTTTGGGTTTTATCTGCCAGAATCTTTGGGGTAGGCAACACCGTTGATATACCAGTTTCGTCTAAAGTGATGCTTCGATCTGGTGTAAATTTGTGTTTTGTTAATACGCGTTCATAATTGTCAAAAAACTCGGTAACAGCAGTTTTGTTGAATGCGAAACTTCTAGCTGCACTTGTATTTTCTGGTTTTCTCAAACTAATACTTTCGTTTCTCTTTCTAAATTCAGTTTATTAATGTTTGGTTTATTTGCTTTGCAACACCTACTTTTCTGTTAATTTACAAAGGTTTCCGCTTCCCAAAGGTTGTCTGGAAGAGATCGCTCTTTAGCGATAAGACCGCCAATTGTTTTGCGTCTGCTCTTTTGTTTGTGACTTGTGTATACTTTGTGTCTATTATTTGAGGTGTGCAATAAAGAGTATTTATGTAATGTTCTGTTATGTTAAATCCCAGCACCCAGTCTTTACCAGCAAAACCATTCGTTTTCCAGGACTCAGGATATTTACACTGTAAGTGTTCAGCATATTCATAAGCCAAAACCATCGTCTGCTGTAATGTTAGACCGTAATGCATCTTGCAGCATTTAATTAAATATTCACACATTTTTTGTTCCTGTTCGATGTTGAACACTTGCGATACTGTATATTTGGACGCATACTCCCCACGCGATAGCGCTGGATTTTCTACACCGTTCTTAATTTTTTCAATTCGGTGTTGTAGGGTTGATACTGCAATGTTATATTTATTAGATGCTGCTCTCAGTGATAAGGTTTTTGATGCAACTTCGGATAAGCGCAGATGTGGCCAACGGCACAAGCGCCAGCGATAAACAACACGATCATTTATATTCTTGTCAATCTTTTATGAAAATGACGCCGCACGATAGGTTTCATTTCATTAAACTAAACTCTTATTGCAACAACTGCTTAAGTGTAAAACATAAAATGATGAATTGGACTTCCAAACGCAATTGTTCGCATTGTTCGCAAGAGAAATCTCAATGCAATGTAAGCAGTAGTGTCCACGCCCGCTTTTAATAATAATTCTCCCGCTGCAACAAGTAATGTTGTTACTCCCGCACCCGCTACCGCTCATGGTTCGACCAGCGCCTGCCTTGACGCTCACGCCGATAATCCCGCTCAAGCTAATATAGACTCTGTGACTACTGTGGTTACGATCGAAATTAGCTTACCGCCAGTCTGCACTATTGCATGTACATGTAGAGATAGTGATAACTGCTATCACACAACCGCTTTACTCGCCACCGCTCAAATAAAGGTTATTGACTCCTTTAATTGAACTCATTATGTTCGCGCATTAATTGACCCTGGATCCATGTCGGATTATATAACTACGGCTTGCTGTAAGCGCCTTTCGCTTCCTATTTATAATAAATAGCGATTTTCGGAAGTTTCGGGATTAGGCGAGATGGTTCTTAAAATTAAAGGAAAGACCGCGCTCACCTTTGCATCTCGATTTGACGATGACTGTCAGTATTCGATCAAGCCGTTAGTTGTCGATCGCCTGACTCCGATGTTACTTGACTCGCCTCTAAGTAAGGAGGTGATTGATTACGCCCGCGAATTTATGCTCGCTGATAATAACTTTTCTAAACCTGGACCTATAGAAGTACTCTTAGGTGTCAATATTTATTGTAAACTATTGTTATCAACAAAAATTGAGCACTTGGATCCTAATATTCCTACCGCTGTAGAATCGACTTTAGGATACTTGATAATGGGTGACGCGGCTATCAATAATGCGCCTACTGTAGTAACCCGGCCGCTGTGTTCCTTTACTATATAGAGACCCGCATCATAAGGCCGTTGAAAACTTTTGGGCCGTAAAAGGAATACCCTCGCGTACGTTTTTGAGTCCAGAAGATAAAAAATATCTACATGTCAACCACTGTTTGTAACGCTGACGGCAGCTATTGCGTGGATCTTCCGATCTTTAAAGACGATCCTAGTACTTTAGGCGATTCCTATAATACCGCAAAAAGGCGTGTTTTGCTTTTAGAGAATAAATTCGCTAAAAACCCCGCGCTTAAGTCTGGATACGACGAGGTCATTCGCGACTACCTTAACAAAGGTTTCCTTTCCCCCGCCTCACCTAATGAGTCTAATACTCCAGGATTTTTTTACCGCAACACCCTGTAATCCGACACGATAAAACTAGTAGCAAAATAAGACCGGTCCTGGATGGTAGTTCAAAAACGGATACCGGCCTATCTCTCAACGATACTTTATATTCCGAATGCAACCTACAGGCTAATATTTTTCACATTTTGCTAAATGTACGCGTTTATAAGATAGCGTTTTTTGCTGACGTTAAACAAATGTACTTATGCATTCATGTTACTCCTGCGCATCATAAATACCAACGTATTTTATTCCGGTTTTCTGATACCGACCTGCTTGAAGTGTTTACGTTTACACGAGTAACGTCCGGCCTTCGCCCTTCAGCCTTTTTGGCAATTCGGACATTGCGCCAGCTAGCTGCCGACGAGAGGCACAGGTGGCCCAACACGGCTTCCGTGCTTGAAAGAGACGTGTATATGGATGACCTCGCTTCTTCTGCTTCCTCGCCTGGGGAAGCAGTCAAGACAGCAGATGAGTTAATCGCTCTCTTTAAAGCCGGTGGATTTGGAATTACTGTATTAGTTAAATATTAAATTTGACGATACATGTTCATGACAGCGCGGTACAAGGCAAAGAGAAAGTAGAGAGCAACCACAGATAAACAATAGTGATGACCTACGTTTATGGCGTTGCACCATAAAACTTACTTTATGGCTATTATGTAGGTATGATGCATATTATATAAAATGCAAAACGCAAATTTTAATGCGCCCTCTTACGCTTCATAATAGGTCAACACTAACAGCATGCACAGGTAATTACAAACGGAGCATAAATCTATGTAAAATACTTACAATTAAATAGTTTTAGTTCTAATGTTTATTAGAGCCTAGCGCCTTAGTAAAAACATCCGCAATCATGTTTTCTGTAGGTACAGTCATCGGCAATAGTATCTTCCTACACGAAGGCCGCAAAAATATGTGACACGCTCTTATTGCCCTACAAATACGAGCGTGTCACATATTTTTGCGGCCTTCGTGTAGGAAGATATTATTACCGGTGACTGTACATATATGACACTGAATTTTTTAGTACTATATCTTTGACATAATGATATCGTAAGTCTATATGTTTAGTTATTTTGTGACGAAACTCTTTGACCTGTAAAGGCTTTTGGGCGCTTTGGTTATCATTATATAAATATATACAGAGCAGAAGCTCAAACTTACAATCTCCGAAAAAATTTTTTTGATGAAACAAATGTCCTTTCAAACATCGCTCATAGCCAAATGTTCTGCCTCTGTGCTAGAAAATGCTACACATTGCTGCTTCCTGTTAACGAGTTTAAGAATGAAACCAGTATAGGACTTTCTATCAGTACAATCGTTTGCCCAATCTGCGTCTGCGAAGGCATTCAAGTTCGAATTATTATGTGTTGTAAATATCAAACCATAATTAACTGTCCCCGACAAATCCTTCAATATGTTTTTTGCTGCCTGCCAATGAGTTAAATCAAAACAATTATTGAACTGACATAATTGACTGCAGGATTATGCAATATCGGGCCTTGTACATAAACGCAAGTAAAAGTCAGATGCAAGTAAAAGTTTTTGCGCCAAGTCAGCATCAAAGTTCATATGTCCATACAAAATACAAGGTAAGAAGTCACCAGTTCAAAAGTTCAAATAATATTTTTTACGTAACACACATTGTTCAATAATAAAAAGTTCTGTGTGACATGTATTATGTCGAAGGTCACTAAAAAGTACTGGCTGGCGCAGCGCGCCGCCAGTGCAGCGCGTAGCCGCACTGGCAGGATCGCCATGTACGGACGGCGATAGTGAAACAACAGCTTCGATGAATATATGATTTATTCTGACTCAAGTTAGGCAAGATACACGTTTATATAGGCAGTGCTTACGTACTAATTACATATTACCCCACAATGTTTTGATTTTCTTTAAAACGTACGAGTATATGTATGTTTATCTCATCGCTGGGACTTCTCTACCAGACTTGCTATGCTAATATACCAATTTGTTTCTCCCCAAATACCTAGGATTTCTAACTATATTAACGGGGTGGTATGCAATAAAAGAAAGGGAATGTTGTAGGTGTTTACTACGACATTTAATGTTCCTTAACAATATGTAAATTAATAAAAAAATACGCTGGTTTTCCCTCTAACCGAAACAAAAATAACAGTAAAAAAAAACAACAAAAAAAGCATCTTCAACTAAGTGCCGCTATTTCGGCCTCTGCTTTGATCGCGGGAGCCTGGCGTTGCTTGAGCCGCCGTTCCTGCGCCGGCCCGTCTTCACTCTCCTTCTACTGACACATCTTTGGGTGTCTACTCCGCCCGCCGCCGGATGTGTCTGTCTCTCCTCCTGGCTCTTGCTGAGCATCTCCTCTATGAATGCCGAGTCCTCGGCTTTGTGCTCCTCTCAGTGCATGAAGAACTCCATCGCCTGGTTAAGGTCGTCTCCGGTTATGGTGGGTTCCAGGACGGTGTGTTCCTCAGCCCGTGCGACCGTGCTGGGCTCCGGTTGGGTGGGTTCCACTCATGCGTTCGTGCTCAGGTCCGGATGCGTGGGCTGCTGCCCCTGGGGCTCCTCCGCACGGTGCCAGACTGTCCCGGATCCGTCTATGCGGATGTCTCTCCAGTTCCCTTCGTTGTTGGTCCCGGTATTACATATAATTGTGGTGTGTTCGTCCCTGGTAGTCGCGACCTGGTTAGTCTCCGTTTGCTCCGTGCTGAATACGATTTTATTAAATGTGACAATTCCTTTTTTTTTTAAGATGCTACTATATTTAGAAAACATATTTGCTTACGATTGAGGGCTTCGATCAGTATAGTAAAATTTGCATGTTTTCTGTTACCACTTTTAGCGGGTTCAATTCCCGGTTCAGACAGGCGATTATTTAAAATTCTTTGAATGCAGTTCGTATTATTTTAAAAATAAAAATGAAGTCTTCTTTCAGTAAAACTTCCTATCTAAAGTATTTAAAGTACTTCCCCTCCAAGTGGCAATGTCGTGAGACGCCCTGTATATGTAATGTGATATTGATATTGTATAATTTGCTACTTATTGTCGTAATGGCCGGCAAGTAACTAGAGTAGAGCTAATTCATAATTTTCATCATTTAAAGGTAATTTTTTTATAATATTTAATGCTTCATCACATATGTAATATCGTATGCAATAAAATCTGCCACACTACGACAATTTGGGATCATTTCTAATGGAACTATTGTAAAGTGTTATAAAATCGTTATATTGCCTAACCTCGCCGTTGAACTTCTTGATACTCTAACTACTCTATACGTGGTAGTCTATAGGTAGCTTGGAGTTGGTATAGGCTGTCATCTCAAATAAGTAAACTAGACTGGCCTTCTTATCAGCTGCGTCCATTAATGAAATTTCTAGGTTAAGGTCCATATATTCCGCAAAAACTTTTTCTTAACGGTCTCTTTTTAGGGTTCCGTAGCCAAAATGTATAGTTTCTTCATGTTTTAGCACATAGCGAAATTAAATGCTATGTTTTTCGTTGAGGGTAATGTGCAATTTATTGCAATTGGCGAATATGTGTGGAGTGAACTACCTTGAATAATTACTCCTAATACGTGCATAAACCTACCAGATTTTCAAGTAAGTACTTATGTAATATGCTGTATCATTTAACCCTTTATAGGGCTTTAAAGTCTTGACTTTTTTTAGTCAATCTTTATGATTTTTGGTTATGTTGTAGCTTACGATTAGCTAATAAAACTAATTTCTCAAAATCACTGGAAAACTTCGAAAATGCGAAAAACCGGCGGTCAACTATATGACCAGTGACCATCAAGAACAAAATGCTTGCGGTCATACATACATTTGACCAGTGAGCATTTAGCACATTATGAAAGCATTCTGTTCGTTTTAAGTATTTTGGGCAATCTATACTAATATTATAAATGGGAAAGTGTGTGTGTTTGTTTGTTTGTCCGTCTTTCACGGCAAAACGGGGCGACGAATTGACGTGATTTTTTAAGTGGAGATAGTTGAAGGGATGGAGAGTGGCATAGGCTAATTTTTGTCTCTTTCTAACCCCCCACTTCCCTAAAATGGGGGGGGTGGAAGTTTGTATGGAGCATTACGGGGGGCAAAGGGGAACCGTGTTAACCCGAATTTAACGCGAGGGAAGCAGCGGGCAAAAGCTAGTTATTTAATAAAACAAGGTAAAATTATAATGATTCACACACATGATCACCTAATTTATTAATTGGAGTTAGATCACAAATTAGTTTTCCAAGACTCAGTCTTACAGGAAAATCTTAGTTATAATTTTATGAATAAAAAAAATTTGGGCACTAAATCTTTAGTCTTTCATGGCAATCTTACAATTCCTAGGTTTTGTCTTACTTACAACTAATTACAGCAGGATACTGGTTAATCCTACATAAATATGTACTAAAAACTACACATCTAGTCAATCTCAGATAACATTTTTTCTTACATCCAAATAGACTTTGAAAAACTATCACAATTATTATTTTCGTCGTACTTACAATTAATTACAGCAGGATACTAGTTTATCTTACATAAAAATGTACTGAAAACTACATAGCCAATCTCAGATACACTTTGACTAAAGCTAGTTAAAACTTAACAGATAGTTTTTATCCGTTTGACATTCTACCTTATCGCGAACAAAATAAAGTCTATATTTAAAACACTGCACCAAATAGTGTCATACTTGTAATGTTGACTTTATGATCAGGACAACAAGGTAGAAAATCAAATGTATAAAAATCATGTGTCAATCATAAACTAAAGATGATCGCAGTGTAACATTTTTTTCTTACATCCAAATAGACTGAAAAATCTGATACAAAAAAATAGAAAAACTATCACAATATGAAATTGAGACCAGTTTACAGTGTATACATTTTCTTACAAACATTCACATGAAAGGGATGAAAGTACAGTATGCATAAGGCACAGGTACAGTACACATAGTACAACAACATTTACTGCGACGATAGATATTTGCAGGACAAGAGAATCCACACCTACGAAGTGTACTATTTTTTAAATGGCCGGGAAAATCTACTGGAGCTAGAGAGATTCGTTTTCTGCAACAGAAATCTTTTATCAGTGCATCAGCTAATTCACTGCGATACTGAAGTTGTGTGTATGGTTTGCAATTGGTTAAGCTTTACTTCAATGTTTCTTTGTAAATAATATAAGAGTTGACTATAGCAGCATCTAATAAGTAGTCAAATACCTTCATCCACCACCGTCTGCTTTTCCACGCTACAGCACACGAAGAGGAAGACATCAACTGATCAAATCGATCTACGCCTCCCATGTAATTATTGTAGTCTGATATAATTGTAGGGCAGACTATTGCCTCTTTCACTCCTTTCTTGTTTGTCCGTTAGACAGTTTTTATTTCTGCAGGGCTATGCATATTAGAAGTCATAACCACTGATTTTGTTCCTCGATCCATCCATTTGGTTAGCGACATAGTAGAACCATCCATAACACTATCAAATTCTCCAATTTTCAAGGCCTTATATTCTTTTTTACATTACTTAGGAAAATGTTTTCTGGTTGGCCGATGTGTTCCACAGGTAAAAAGCTTTCTTTACCATAATTAATTTACTAAAACCAGTGTTGTAAAAAAACGGTCGACAAATAAACATAACCAAGCCCTATGAACATGTTACTCAATTCGAGCACTACTCATTTTCCAAGTTCATATTCTGTACGATTTTCCTTCTTTCCTTCGTAGACCTCCATACTAATCATATAACCAGCACCGTTCCGAGCCTGAAATGAAAGAAATTTATTTTAATGAATGGATCACTATCATCCATAACCCTGACCGTGCCGAACTGACTGGGGCCTTCAGTTCGCACAGTGGTCGCCCCGACGTGATTAACACTCAAAGTTCGAGGATGCACACTGGGCAAGGACAACAATGTCAACCTCCTGCAGCGGTCTCGCCTGTTCCCGGAGGTTACATGGCTCCGTCGACGATAGCAGCCCCAGCACCAATGGATGCCAAGCCCGATATCATGCAATATCACTATCGGCAAGGTTGCCGGAGTTTTGGGTGGACCAGCCGCGGGTTTGGTTCATACGCATCGAGGCCATTCTCGCGCCGCGAAATTAGGAGACGACGCGCTTTCTGATCTCGTGGTGGCGAAGCTGCCTAAAGAGGTGACTAGCAGCTTACGGATTTTTTATCCCGACCGTGCCGGCTGCAAATAAATTCGCCGCGCTAAAGGCCAAGCTCCTGTCCTTGTTCGAGGACACCAAGATACGACAGATCGAGAAATTAATAGGAGAGATGGAAACGAGGCCCGTGAAAACATCGTAGCTAAGACTATTTACGAGGGCTGGACTGTTTGCTATGGTTGTCCGATAAGGCTAACTAGCGATCAAGGACGTCAATTTGAAAGTAGGTTATTCGCAGAACCAATGAAATTGTTAGAGGTTGATAATATAAGAACCTGTAATACTGATGAAACACGTAATAAAGAAAAATAGCAACTACAGGGCGATAAACCGACCATTCATATAGGAACATTTAACGTAAGAACATTGCAAAAAGAAGCTAAAGTAGAAGAACTAGAATTGGCACTCTCAAAAATTAATTGGCATATTATTGGCCTGAGTGAAGTACGTAGAGACAGCGAGCAGCTGATTCAACTCAAAAGTGGAAATATACTATACCACTATGGAGAAACTAAGGGTCTATATGGGGTCGGTTTTATCGTAAACAGTAGCATAAAGAAATGCATTGAAAGTTTTGATGCTATTTCAGAAAGAATCGCTATATTAAAATTCACAATAGACAAAAAAACAGTCATCGTCATCCAAGTCTACGCCCCAACTAGCTCGGCACCTGAACATGAAGTAGACTTATTTTACTCGGATTTAAACAAAGCGCTACACGGAAGAAACAGGCACAATGACATAATACTGATGGGTGACTTTAACAGCCAAATAGGACAAGGGAAAGCCTTCGAAAGTCCAATGATTGGTAACTACTGCTATGGCAAACGGAATAGAAGAGGAGAAAAAATGATAGAATTTTGCCAAAATGAACATTTAGTAGTTCTCAATACACAATTCAAAAATAGAGAAGGCTTACGATGGACGTGGCTCTCCCCCGACCACAAATTTAAATCACAAATTGACTACATTCTAACGAATAAAAAGTCATCATTTAAAAATTGCAAAGTCGTAAACAAAATTAGTTTTATCTCAGATCACAGACTGTTAATGTCCGAACTGTACGTGAAATCCATAAGGAAAGCTTATACCGCAAACACAAAGTTAGTAATGAATTATTATTACAATGAAGATGTAGCCAATAAACTTGACAAAAGTCTTTCACATATTACATTAGAACAACAACCACAACAGGTATATAACAAAATAGAAGACGAGATCAAAAAGGCTATGAGTAATATTCAAATACATACCTCAAGAAAGTCCGAAAAAATTAGTGATTCTACGTTAACCCTAATAAAGAAACGAGATAACCTCACGCGTAAGGAAACAAAAACACAGAAGGACGAAGACAACTTACAGAACATCAATAAAGAAATAAAACTAAAGATCAGTAATGACATCGAAGACTATTACAACCGGAAAATCGAACAAATACTTATATCGACCGGTTCAACTAAAGCTATAAGCAATTTACGACTCATAGGAAAATCTCTCATTCCATCATTCAATGATAATGAAGGCAAAAAATCTAAAAATCGAGCCCAGATCTTGAAAATAGCTTTGAGTTTCTACGAAGATCTATATAAAGATGATAATAAAAGCACAATTTACACAAACTTACCTATAAATCAAGAAATAGAAAATGCCCCCTGCTTTACTTACACGGAAGTAGAACATGTAATAAGATCACTAAAAAACCAAAAGGCACCAGGAAGTGACAGAATAACAAACGAAATAATCAAAATATACGAGAAAAGCTTAATAAAACCCTTGCTGCACCTATTTAATACAGTTCTATATACCAAGCTAATACCAGAACAATGGTTTCACTCAACAATTATATTATTACACAAGAAGGGACCCCGAACTGATGTCAATAACTACCGACCAATAAGCCTATCACCTGTTGTTTACAAAATGTTTATGGCACTACTAAAGAACAGGTTAAGCAATCCACTAAATGAACAACAGGCGAGAGATCAAGCAGGTTTTAGAAAGGGATTTTCTACAGTTGATCACCTACATACACTAAATATGATAATAGAAAAATTCACCGAGTACAACAAATCGCTCTTTCTGTGCTTTATTGACTTTACAAAGGCCTTCGACAGCATAAAACACGACTACATGCTAAATGCTCTCCTACATCAAGGCGTAAATGCTGACTTCATCCAGCTGATTAAAACAATATATGAAAAAAGTACTGCCAGCGTAAGGATGGAGGAAGAAGGCAAAAGGTTCAGAATACAGCGAGGTGTCAAGCAGGGGGACCGCTTATCACCGTTGTTGTTCCTGTGCGTATTAGAACAAATCTTCAGGTCAGTAGACATATCCAGTTACGGAATAAACGTTGACGGCGAAAAGTTAACTGTCCTTCGTTTTGCAGACGACTTAGTGTTTTTAGCAGAAACGAGCACCGAATTGCAATACATGCTACAAGCTTTTCAGGACCACCTTATGGAAACCGGGCTTGCAATAAACAGCGAAAAAACTAAAATAATGGCAAACAGACCCCATACACCAATAAAAATACAGAACAAAGAACTTGAAACAGTTGAAGAATATACATACCTAGGACAAATTCTTTCGTTTAATAACAAAATGGTTAAAGAAGTGGACAGAAGGGTGGCTCTTGGCTGGAAAAGATACTGGAGTCTAAAACATATATTTAAAGGAGACTTCAACATAACTCTAAAACGCAAGGTTTTCAACATGGTCATAATACCCACCATCACATACGGCTCACAGACATGGACACTAACTGAAAAACTAAAAAACAAACTTAGAACCTGCGAACGCTCTATGGAACGAAGCATGCTGAATATGAAACTAAGAGACCGAAACAAATGTTCAGACATACGCAAAGAAACTGGAGTCATGGACGTACTACAAGTCATTCGCAAAAACTAGTGGCAATGGGCTGGTCACGTTATGCGTCTGAATGACAACAGATGGACGTTAAGGACAACCGAGTGGACACCACGAGACGGGGCTCGCCGAGCGTGTCGGCCGCGCGCGCGCTGGGATGACGAGCTTCGCGTGCGCTACCCCCTCTGGAGTCGTGAGGCCCGTGACCGTGATGCATGGAAGGATCTACAGTCTGCATCTACACTACACCCAATAGATGAAATTAATTAAATAATGGTAAAAAAAAAAAATGTATAAAACCCTGACATTAATAATTTTGAAACTATTGTAATATGTATTTTTTTTTTTTAGTAAAGAATAGAAATAGAATAACTTTATTTGCTCTCACGTTGGTTATTTTTTCAATGTTGACATTTTATTTTAATAATCAAATGCATTTCTCTTGTATTGTATAAATATGAGTTAAAAATTTAGGCTTTAGTATTTTAGTAATTAATTCAACTGTGCATTTTTTTTATGACATTATTATTTTTATTTCGTTGAAACAAAAATATAGTTGTTTAATTTAAAAAATCAATTGTGACATTTTAAAATCAGTATTTATTTAATTTTTAACGGTATGTTCATAAACGCATGTATTAAGCTTTAAGGAAATTGATGTCTATCTAACTAGTTAAATATATAAAAACACAAAATGAATTACAGTAACATATAGGTATATACATAAGTTAAAAAATAATAAAGAAGTAATTAATTCAAATTCTCCTAGAAGGGCTGGTAACCCATGGAGTCTTATTACCATCCCTCCTCCATCGAAGGAGAGGCCATTTCAAAACAATTTTATCTAGTTATTAATTGTATAAATAGTCAGTATGTTAAATTGAATTGATGTATGTATTTATAAATTTAATAAATGGCTTTCTGATTCTGATTCTGATTCTGAATATAAGAAGTAGGGGGTGGCCTACAGACCTCAGTCGAACGGCATTTTAGAACGCATTCACAGGTCTCTTAAGACTCATGGCAAACCTCGGAGATGGACGCTCATGGATAGATCTACTTCCTAACGTAATGTTCGGCTAACGCGCCGCAGGTAGGAGCCATCGTGGGATAAGCACAGGCAGCGAAAATAACGTTCGGTCGCACGCTCCGACTGCCGGGGGCGTTTTATGAAACTTCGCGAGATAAAGATCCCGTGCAGTGTAGTAGAGAAAATTAAAAATCAAATTTCTAGTCTTAAGCCCGCAGTTAAAAGAGATAAGCGGGATAGGTTAATATTTGTGCACAAAAGTTAATTCACCTGTTCGCAAGCCATTAAAACCGCCTTACGATCTAGTGAAGACTGTGATTTATGACGGAAGGTAACCAGTTTCACTCAGCGTTCAGCAGAAACGATGCGATTAAAATTTTGTTATATTTTACTATATTTAAAAAAATTGTATCGTGTGCACCGTGGATTTGGGCCAGAGTAAAGACGTCCGAAAGAGATCCCAAAACAGTAACATAGCGATCGTCCAGGTTCAGTCGATCTCCGGGCAGGTCGAAACTAAACTCAACTACGTCGGCATAGGGCTCATATTAGTTGGCTTGGTCCTATTTATTGTGTTGGTATACACATACATATGTACGTACTGCGCGCGAAATGCAAGCGTCGTACAAGAAGTTGGTTACGTAAGGTCGTCGCTGCCGCCTCCCACGGCTATTCGAGTCAACAATAATAATAATATATTCTTTATTGCACCAAATAAAAAATTACAACAATAAAAAGTTTACACTTAACTTAGGTAGCAACAAGCGGTCTTATCGCTAAAAAGCGATCTCTACCAGACAACCTTTGGGTAGTAGGAGATCTAGAAATAAGAGTTAGGAACATGGTAGTGCACAAATAACAAAAGGGAGAAAAATAACACAAACATCTTAATTTCAAGCTTAAATACACATATAGATACTAAATAAAAATACATACATATACCCACATACATATAATACACATATAAATAAATAACTATATATATATATAAAAGGCAACCTAAGGGAGCCTAAACCTAAGGGATAGGTAATGTTGTTTCAACAGATTCCTAAAAATGGTAAGAGACTTAGCACATCTTACATCTACTGGCAAAGCATTCCACAATCGAACGGCCCGAAAGGTAAAAGAGCTTCTGTAAAATTTGGTAGAGGATGATGGAGTAGCAAGAATGTGCTTTTGCGACGCTCTGATAGAAGAGAGTCGGTTAAAACGCTCTTTGAGATATTGAGGTGTTGCAGGATTGAAGAGCAATCTATAGAGGAGGATAAGAACGTGAGAATCACGGCGCAGACGAATAGGAAGCCATTTGAGCTGGGAACGAAAGTGAGAGACATGGTCATACTTGCGCAAACCAAATATGAACCTTATGCACAGGTTTTGAAGTCGCTCGAGTTTATTTAGCTGGTCCTCAGAGACGTCAAGATAGCTTATGTCAGCGTAATCTAATAAGGGAAGAAGGAGTGATTGAGCTAAACAATGTGCAGCCGCAGCAAATGCAGCCCGCACAAACTGCGTATCAGTGAAGTGTAAACAATCTCGTATGTAACTAGAATATGTAGCTATGTTTTGTTTAGGGTAAAGGTCCCATAAGAGAGAACAATGTTATTTTTTGTGTTTCTAGATTTAATTTTTTTTAAAGGGGAGGACTACTGTAGGAACACACGTGGATCGCGAATCTCATTTACGGTGTACATTCCAGACGCGGGACGCACACACGTATTTGTGCATCCATATTGTGAACATGAAATAAACTAACAATTACTTTGCCCTAAGAAGTAAAATTTCATCTCTTTAAATAAGACAATGAACACACTACTTTTTAGGGCAGTCTATATCGCCACACCTATTCTATATCGCCACTTCTTTCAAGCAACACTCAAACAATCCGTGCAGTGAAAGTGTAATATTTTGTGTGCAAAAAGTTTGTAGAGGTAAACTTGTTTATTAGGTAGATCAATTGCCAGGGTAAGTTCCATTTTTTTAGGGCGCCGTTCGGAACGTCAAAAAACGGAACCCCTATTAAATCATTCATGAATTATATAGGGAGGCAGCAGTAGAGGAGATAAATTATAGTAATGCGGCGAATAAGAGATATTTAATTTAAAAAAAAACGTGTCGTAGAACACTCGGTTGTTATTTAATTTAATTTTGTTTTTGCAATTTTTGTGATTTTAGTAATTTTTGACATTTTGACCTATTAGACTTTTTAGCCTTTTTTTGACCTTTTGACTTATTTTTTTTTTACATTTTTCACTTCACGTTATTCTATTCTCAATGATTAATAAAATATACAGGCACACACTGAAAATAATTTATTCAGATAAACAAGTAGGTATAACAATTAAAGTTACTTATAAATTAAAACTACTAAAACTAAACCTAACTAGAAAAAATAAAGATACCTAAAACAAACCTTGGCTTCTTGGCAGGGTGCCCATCACGCAGGCAGCATTCACGCGTTGTATCGCGATGGCAAGCCTTTGTGCGAGAAAGCTGCCCGCGCGAGGGTCCCCCGTTGCTTCCCGCTGCCGCTTGCTGAGCTCCTTGTGGAGCCCACGCGCACCTCTGCCCCACGGACCTAGTGTCTCGACACTAATAGCTACAAATTCGTAGTTGGTGCCGAGACAGCTATTTGTTGACTTTATAGCGCTCTCGGGTGTCGGCCGCCGCCCCGGCATTCCTGCTGGTCGCCGATATATAGGACGCTGCCAGCGTATCGGTGCAGGTAGCGTCCCATACCTGCGCACGGCCCATCCGCCAGGGAATCAACGACATCCCGTCGGGGCGCTTGCAATCGTCCCGCACGATCTGGGGCTCCAGAGCTGCGGGTATGTTGGCGCTGACGAGCGCCCTTCTCAAGATGTCGTTAAGTGCCGCATGACGGAATAGGCGGCCGGCGCCCGAAGAGCAGGCAAGTCCGTGGTGACCTAGGCGATCTACGGTGGTCCCACAAGAGGCGCATCTGTGGTCAACACAAACATCAGCCCCCACTCGGGGACCGATGGCAATTCGAAGAGTCCCCGGATCAATAAATGTGCCTGTGTTTGGTGATGGGTAGGCATGTAGCCACTGTCCAGACTCTGGTCGGGTTACCGCAAGGAGCCTTGCGCGGTCCTTACCCGAGGACGTGTGGATAAGAGTTTTTAGGACGACGTCCGAAGCTATGTTGTTCGTCGACGTCCCAAGCTCTCTGCCCCTTAGGTCTAGTTGGTATATTTAGGTTCATCCTAGTTAACCAGACATTCTTGGCCTCCTCCAGGCACGCGATCTCGCAGTTTGTTGCCGGTAGGGCTTTAAGGATTTTACCTGCGAGCTATTCTATTCTACTTTATTTAATTTCACATGTTTCTCAGTCGTATGGCTTTGTGTCGCGTTTTCGTGATGGTTACGTGACTTTTTCGCCGAGCCCCCCATCCGCCAACCGTCCGATAAGGAACTTCGTTCCAATATAAAAGTTACATCTAAAACTTAATCTAAGGTGTTGTCCTAAGACCCGATGTTATGTGTCCAGAGTGAGCGCGCACTCTCGTTTTATCAATGCGATCGAACCGATTGCCAAATATCGATGATGCGCGGCGCGGGCGGCTGCAACGTAACGTGGTGACGTAGACGCAGGCGTGATGCAGTGCTTAGCACTGAGTGCTGATGACGCGACGTTGTGATGAATACCGATGACTTAGCCATGCTGTGGGGCAGTGTGCCAGTTGTGTACATGTGTCTCTCTTTTCGTCTTTCATAGACGATTTTTCGCACCCCGGCGCCCAATATGGTTAAGACGGCCCTGAGTAATGATGAATGCTTTAGCTATAATTATACGTATAGTCGGTGGTGTACACTTATTTATACGGAAAATGATAATGAAGGAATTTCCATTTGCAGAGCTAATCCTTTATGCTCTAAGATTAATTTAAGAAGGGGAGCCAATCAAATTTCTGATGCAAATTTTAGACGACGTGGGGGGTGCCCCCCATAATTAATTAAAAATAAAATAGAGCTATACCGGGTGTCCAGAAAATAATGGATAACCTTCTAACCACCAATAGGCCACCTTAGGCTGGTCCAGAAAATCCACTTTAGGGTTTAGTAAAAGTCCCCTGGTTTTCGAGATTTTCACACTTTTCATAATTTTAAGTTTTCGGTTCCTTATTTGACTGTTATCATCGTGGTAACGAGAAATGTAAAGATTTTTCCGTTCTGTTTTTTGAAAAATTGTCTCAAATAGTGCTACTAACTAACTGATATTAAAGTGTCTTCATAATCATACAGATTTTTTTGAAATTAGGCCTTAATTCAAAAAAAATGTTTTTAGACTAACATTTTGTTCAAGTTTAAACGCCTATGGTGAAAAAAAAATGTATGAAGGTAAATGTGGCCAACTTTCTAAATAATAGCTTACTTAATGGTGATTCAGAAATGGTATAATACATGACATCACGAAGAACATTTTTCCGTTAATACTCGTAATCATAACACGCGGCATACTAATTACAGTTTAACGCAATCACTAAATGACGCTTTTAGAGATAACATTTGTCGCCGCCCATCTGCTTTCCTAGGCCCTAATTAATGCTTGCAGTGGTACACAAAGAACATAATGCCATTCCTCTATCGATAAGCTTTTACTTATCAGTTGACAACAAACATTTAATTTTTAAACATGTGTACTTAAAGGGGGCCATCCAGTTGCTACAGAGCAATGGATCGCTATCTAATTTACTAAAACTACCTAAGTCAACCATAAGGTTTAAATGTAACAGGAACTTGTAGGTTCTTTGGGAAGAAAGGGCAAGGATCTAAATAAATCAAAAGAGTCTCAAAAAATCATTTATTATAGCAAATGCTCAAATTGCCTACCATCTACACGAATACAGGCTCTGCATCTTTTGATAAAATTCTGTTTTAGCATTCGTGCGTATCTTTTTTCGCTAATCGATCTCGCAGCAGCTTGAATGTTCCGACGCAGATCTTCCATGGAATTAATTGGTTTCGCGTACACCATTTCTTTGATGCAGCCCCAGTAAAAAAAATCCAGCGGATTCAAGTCCGGAGAACGTGGAGGCCATGCTATTGGACCTGCACGGCCGATCCATCTGTTGGGGAATATTTGATTCTGGTACTGGCGGACTTGAACGGCAAAGTGAGCAGGACAGCCGTCATTTTGCAGCCACATGGTTGCTCGAATATTTAACGGAACATCCTCCAATAAAATTGGAAGGTCGTTTTGAAGAAACTCCAAATATCTGGCTCCATTTAAAGTTTGTGGCAATTCAAAAGGCCCGATTATTTCCCCGTTTAAAATCCCCGACCACAAATTAATCTTAAATTGATATTGTGAGTGATCCTCTCGCATTAAATGTGGATTTTCTCCTTTTAATTGCCAGCTGTGCAAATTGTGGAGGTTGAGATAGCCGTCTCTATGGCATGTTGACTCGTCACTCCACAGGATTTTGTCAAAAAACGTTGGATCTTCTTCCATTTTATCAAGCATTAATCGGCAAAAATTGACCCTTGGAACATAATCTCTAGGTTCTAAAGTTTGCACTTTTGTAATGTGGTACGGATATTGCCGGTGCCTTTTTAAAATGTTGTGTACAGTCGACTTTCCTATGCCTGTGCGTTGTGCAATCTTCCGTGTCGAAGTCGAGCGATCGTCCTCAAGTTCATTAAGAACTATTTCTTGAAGGGCGGGATCTTGAGGTCTGCCTTCGCCATGACCACCAACACCTTGACCAGGCATCCTTCCTTCGCAAAATGCGGTGTGAACTCTCACAAACACTCGATAATCGGGATGACGTGCGTTTGGGTATCTCATGGCATACAATGCAGCAGCTGCATTAGCATTTCCTCTACACTCCCCGTAGATAAAATGCATGTTGGCATACTCGCGGGGTTCATACTGGTCTCTGGGCATCTTGCCAATGAATCACACAGTCCAAGATAACGCCAAGACGTAATAACACCAGTCACATTAGGTCCAAATCACTAGGAAAATCAGAAGTTCCGGGAAAAAGCCAAGTCGCAACAAACAAATACAATACAGAAGGTCAGGGTAACGGGTAGGTCTAGTAGGTATCTCCAGTGAAGTAGATAACATACTGAATACAACCCTGAAAGGAAAATACCTAATAAAGAAAGTTAAAAGGTGGGTATCTTATCAGTGGTTTTATTCCAGGTAAGTGGGTTGTGTTTTGGATAGTAAATAAAGTCATTAGTAAACGCATGTAGCAACTGGCTGAAATACACATGTTACTTTAAAATTATGATTGTTGTGAAATTAAGTAAAAGCTTATCATTAGAACAATGGCGTTGAGCCATTTGTTTATCACTCCAAGCTAATGCTAATGTGCTAATGTAGCCTAATGGCTACTTCCACTTTTATTGCTACTTTTGGCGGATCCGTATTTGTATCAAAGACTACACCGCCATTATTCGAAAGATAATAATTTGAAAACAATTGCGACAAATGTTATCTCTAAAAGCGTCATTTAGTGATTGCGTTAAACTGTAAGAAGGCCTATGATTCGGTGCCTCATTCATGGCTGACGAGGATCTTGGAGCTCTATAAAATTGATGCAGCTTTAAGATCCTTCCTTGGCGCGTGTATGTGAGGCAGTGGACCACAGTCCTTCGTCAACCAGGAGGCGGGGATGACCCCCCTGGCCCGCAGGACTTTATAAGGATCGAGCGAGGAATATTTCAGGGCGACAGTCTGAGTCCCCTGTGGTTCTGCCTAGCTCTAAATCCGCTCAGCAATCTGCTGAAGGATTCGGGGCTAGGTTGCCGGCTTCGGAGAGAGGGTGAAGTCATATCTCACCTTCTGTACATGGACGATCTCAAATTATTTGCACCAAATAACCGAGACTTGTTGGAACTACTGAAGACCACTGAAGTGTTCAGTAGTTCCATCAAGATGAAGTTTGGTGTTGATAAATGTGCGGTTATGTATGTACAGCGGGGGAAAGTAGTTAATTCAACAAATCTACAGCTTTCTGAGACAATGACGTTCAGATCTATCTCTGAATCAGAAACCTACAAATACCTTGGTATGTCACAGTCTTTGGGCATTGAGGATGTGGGTATTAAACAGGCGTTGAAGGAGCGCTTCTTCGGTCGGCTGACAAAAGTACTTAATAGTCTTCTGTCAGGTGGCAACAAGGTGCGCGCCTTCAATGCCTGGGTAATGCCCCTACTCACATACTCCTTTGGCATACTAAGGTGGACACAGACCGAGCTGGATGCCCTGGATCGGAGAGTCCGTCTATTGCTCACCACACACCGTATGCTTCACCCACGCTCGTCTGTTATAAGATTGTACATCCCACGGAAGTGTGGAGGTCGGGGCTTTTTAAACGCCAAAAATCTTCACAACCGTGAGGTGTACAATCTCAGGAATTATTTCCTTAACAACGAGTGTGAGATGCATCGTGATGTGGTGGCAGTAGATAAGGGTCTCACGCCGCTCTCCTTGGCAAACGAGAACTGGCGCAAACCTGTGGTGCTAAGCACCGAGGATCGCAGGGCGGTATGGAAGAGCAAGGAGCTACACGGGCGGTTCTACAGGGCCCTCACGGGACCCGACGTAGACCTGCTCGCGTCGGTGAACTGGTTACGATTCGGGGACCTCTTTGGAGAAACCGAAGGTTTTGCCTGTGCAATTGCGGACGAAGTTATCATGACGAATAACTACCGGAGATATATCCTGAAGGACGGTACGGTCGACATTTATCGGGCATGCCACCGTCCCAGAGAGTCACTCAGGCATATCATCTCCGGTTGTTCTCATCTTGCTAACGGCGAGTACTTGCACAGACATAACCTCGTAGCCAGGATTATACACCAGCAGCTTGCTGTCCTATACGGTCTTGTGGACCACGAAGTGCCGTACTACAAGTACACACCTGCACCAGTTCTCGAAAATGGTCGTGCCACGCTCTATTGGGATCGATCTATTATCACAGACAGGAATATTGTAGCCAATAAGCCTGATATCGTGGTAATAGATCGACCGCAACGCCGGGCCATGCTCGTCGACATCACCGTCCCATGTGACGAGAACCTCGTGTAGGCCGAGAAGGACAAGTCCAGCAAGTACCTAGACTTGGCTCACGAGGTAACCGCCATGTGGGAGGTTGATTCGGCGATCATTGTGCCGATAGTTGTTTCTGCGAACGGTCCGGTAGTTTAGGTTTTTTATAATGCTTTTATTGTTTTCATATGTTTTAGATGTATTTTTATATTTTACTTTTATAAAAATATTGTAAAAACCCTAAACTAAGTAAAAAGATAAATAAAGGAAATAATAATAATAAGTGTACCCCTCACTTTTCATTAAATTGTCGAAAGGGCCTCTGCGCGTTGGCTTCGGCTCCGCATACGCCTCCCAAAGGTCCGGAACACCATTGTTCCGTGATGGGGAAAGACATACAAATAATAATAATAATAAAACAACAACCGCTGACAATGACAGACGTCTTGTAATCAAATTTTGCTAAAAATATATTTTTAAACATGTTATTTTGCCTAAACTTGGTCAAATTTGGTTTCAAGTGATCCCTAAAATAATCCCAAGATGTGGAATACCAACATACCAGAAATTAAATGCAATTACGGATCACGAACGTACAAAACATAGCACGTTGACAGCTTGTGCTCAAACTCATAGGCGAAACACGTATATGTTTGCATAGAATGATAACGAGAAGTCGGACAAAAGCGGAATCCACCAACGCACGCCCACCATCCTCGCCCGCCTCGTCAGTCTCCTCGCCATCGTCGTCGGGCGATAAGTTCGCTACTGCACCCGACACCAGCGAGTCGAGCGACGAGTGCGGGCCGCCGCAGCCGCCGCCACGACCACCTGCGCGACGGGGACGGCCACCGCTGCCGGCACGCTTGGGGCTTGCGGGACATCCTGCCCCGCCCAGGGCCCCCGCTGCCGGTGGTATATTGCGTCGCATGCAATGGACTTCATCCATTAATGAGAACGTCATGCGCGCCTATTATGGGGCTACAGAGGGGGGAACTAATCTGTGCGGGTATCGTGACCGGATACTTCCTCTGTTTCAGCTCCTTGAACCAACCATCAACGTGACTGCGCAACGACTATCGGATCAGGTCCGAGTCATCCAGCGGGATAAACGGTTGGATGACTCGACACTTGATCGGCTCCGCCTGGAGGCTCTCTCTGCTCGCGCGGCCTCCATCTCGACGCGGGATCCGCCCGCCACGTCGCCGGATCCGATGCCCGCACCCGACCTGGCATCGGGGGCGCCGCGGGTTTATCCCAGTGTCGATGAGGAGGAGATCGTGAATCAGAGTGTGAGTAGTACAGCCAATGAGCAACTGAGGAGGACTTTGGAAGAGATAATTACGCAGTATCGCTCCACAAACATCCCTAGGCCACGATTACCACGCTTGCCTATGAATAGACGCAATCTAGCGCTAATGGGAGCCCTAAATGATTTGCTAGATCCATTCCTGCGGACTAGTAAAGACTTAGATGATACGAGTACGCACTCGATCATGTACTGCGGGGCCATCGCGGCGTGCCGTGTTGCTCGAGTCAAGTTTCCGGACGCTGAACGTGCACCTAGGACCGCCGGGGATGTCCCCGCTTGGCAGGTGCGGATCGAGCGTCGTATCAACTCATTTAGGACTCTCATTGCAAAGCTGATCTGCTTCAGGGGGGGCAATAACCGCCCCCGAGTAATGCGCTTTGTGCACCAGGCGTTCGCGGGGACGGATATCGAGCCCCGCGACTACATGGCCAATGTCATAGAGCGCATCGACTTCCTGAAGCAGAAAGTTTATGCATGGGCAAGCCGTATTCGCCGTTACAGAGAGCGTGTGGACCGATTCAAGCAGAATCGTCTTTTCCAAAGTGACCAAAGGAAGGTATACCGAAGGTGGGAGGAAACCGACCCCCGTGTGTCCGACATGCGACTGCCGGATGCTACTGCCATGACTGATTTCTGGCGTAGCATCTGGTCGGCGCCCGTTGAACACACGGAGGGCGAGTAGATGAGTGTTGTTGAACGTGGGTGCGAGTCCATCGAACCAATGGGGGCTATCACCATCAGCCCCGACGACGTAAGTTGTGCAATCCGTACGGCCCAGAACTGGAAAAGTCCTGGCCCGGATGGGTTGCACAACTTCTGGCTAAAATGGTTTCGATGCTCGCACTCGCGGCTGGCAACACAATTTCAACAAGCCCTTGAACTTGGCTCCCTCCCGCCTTCCTTAACAACTGGTGTAACCTTCCTGCTCTATAAGTCCGGTAGTACCACGGAAGCGAAGAACTACCGACCCATCACGTGCTTGCCTACGCTCTACAAGCTTCTTACATCCATTTTGAGAGCAAAAATAAACGCGCACATGGTCGCAAACAACATTTTGGTCTCCGCTCAAAATGGATGTAGGGTTGGGTCCCGTGGTACTAAAGAGCTCCTCCTCATAGACATGACCATTTGCCAACGAGTCCGGCGGAACAGGGGGGCCCTCTCGGCCGCTTGGATTGACTACAAGAAGGCCTATGACTCGGTGCCTCATTCATGGCTGAGGAGGATCTTGGAGCTGTATAAAATTGATGCAGCTTTAAGATCTTTCCTTGGCGCGTGAATGAGGCAGTGGACCACAGTCCTTCGTCAACCAGGAGGCGGGGATGACTCCCCTGGCCCGCAGGACTTTATAAGGATCGAGCGAGGAATATTTCAGGGCGACAGTCTGAGTCCCCTGTGGTTCTGCCTAGCTCTAAATCCGCTCAGCAATCTGCTGAAGGATTCGGGGCTAGGTTGCCGGCTTCGGAGAGAGGGTGAAGTCATATCTCACCTTCTGTACATGGACGATCTCAAATTATTTGCACCAAATAACCAAGACTTGTTGGAACTACTGAAGACCACTGAAGTGTTCAGTAGTTCCATCAAGATGGAGTTTGGTATTGATAAATGTGCGGTTATGCATGTACAGCGGGGGAAAGTAGTAAATTCAACAAATCTACAGCTTTCTGAGACAATGACGTTCAGATCTATCTCTGAATCAGAAACCTACAAATACCTTGGTATGTCACAGTCTTTGGGCATTGAGGATGTGGGTATTAAACAGGCGTTGAAGGAGCGCTTCTTCGGTCGGCTGACAAAAGTACTTAATAGTCTTCTGTCAGGTGGCAACAAGGTGCGCGCCTTCAATGCCTGGGTAATGCCCCTACTCACATACTCCTTTGGCATACTAAGGTGGACACAGACCGAGCTGGATGCCCTGGATCGGAGAGTCCGTCTATTGCTCACCACACACCGTATGCTTCACCCACGCTCGTCTGTTATGAGATTGTACATCCCACGGAAGTGTGGAGGTCGGGGCTTTTTAAACGCCAAAAATCTCCACAACCGTGAGGTGTACAATCTCAGGAATTATTTCCTTAACAACGAGTGTGGGATGCATCGTGATGTGGTGGCAGTAGATAAGGGTCTCACGCCGCTCTCCTTGGCAAACGAGAACTGGCGCAAACCTGTGGTGCTAAGCACCGAGGATCGCAAGGCGGTATGGAAGAGCAAGGAGCTACACGGGCGGTTCTACAGGGCCCTCACGGGACCCGACGTAGACCTGCTCGCGTCGGTGAACTGGTTACGATTCGGGGACCTCTTCGGAGAAACCGAAGGTTTTGCCTGTGCAATTGCGGACGAAGTTATCATGACGAATAACTACCGGAAATATATCCTGAAGGACGGTACGGTCGACATTTGTCGGGCATGCCGCCGTCCCGGAGAGTCACTCAGGCATATCATCTCCGGTTGTTCTCATCTTGCTAACGGCGAGTACTTGCACAGACATAACCTCGTAGCCAGGATTATACACCAGCAGCTTGCTCTCCTATATGGTCTTGTGGACCACGAAGTGCCGTACTACAAGTACACACCTGCACCAGTTCGCGAAAATGGTCGTGCCACGCTCTATTGGGATAGATCTATTATCACGGACAGGACTATTGTAGCTAATAAGCCTGATATCGTGGTAATAGATCGACCGCAACGCCGAGCCATACTCGTCGACATCACCGTCCCATGTGACGAGAACCTCGTGAAGGCCGAGAAGGACAAGTCCAGCAAGTACCTAGACTTGGCTCACGAGGTAACCGCCATGTGGGAGGTTGATTCGGCGATCATTGTACCGATAGTTGTTTCTGCGAACGGTCTCATAGCGAAGAGTCTCGACCAACATCTAGAGAGACTTTCGCTACGGGGTTGTAGTTGGATCAAGGGTCAGATTCAGAAGGCGGTTATCCTGGACACGGCGCGCATAGTCCGAAGGTTCCTCTCTCTGCGGCCCTAACCACCGGCATCCTGGGCCTTGCTCCGTTGCCGGCGGCACCCTAGGTTAGGTTTTTTATAATGTTTTTATTGTTTTTGTATGTTTTAGATGTATTTTTATATTTTACTTTTGTAAAAATATTATAAAAACCTAATCTAAGAAATTAATGAAATAAAGTGAATAATAATAATAATCTGACATATTGACAGTGCGAAGGGACCAGTTCGTACACAGTGCTCATTTGCCAGCAAATCTTATGCGCAAAGTGAAGTGAGCCTTCGAACATCATGAAACTAACACATACCATGGAGCGACTCTCAGGTGTATTTAGGATGGCTTCAAGGTGAACTGAACCGCTGGAAGCCCTTCGTAGGCAATAGTCAAGCAGATTACCGAAATCATATCCGCCAACCTATGGCATTACGTAAATACAAAAAAAAACATTGACATAATGGTGGAACCCGGCCCGGGAATAAATGGTCAAAAACCATAATGGAAATTGAAAGACTCGTATGGAAAATAATCTACTTTATTAAAAGAGACATTTTTGGAAAAATTCCATTCCAAAATTATAGTTGTCATGTTTCGTGTGTACGTTAGTGTTTAATATTATATGTTCATAGCATACATGACATGCATGACATGAACTATAGCATAATATACTGACTTTTACAATTATTCCTTACCAAAATTGAGTATTTCAAAAAGAAAATGGCATTGTAAGTAGGTTTTGGTGAAAAGTAATTGTTTTAACTCCTATTGTCTTTTTTCTCTCTTCGGTTTTCATTTGAATTTGCTGTAGTTCTTCCCTATTTTTTTGTTTTTTTAAAAGTTATTGTTATTTTAAAGTAAATTATAGGTTTTGTAATTTTACATGGTTTTTTAATACAATTTTCCTTATACACTTGAGAAACTATTTGGCATTTGAGATAAAATATAAGAACACTGAAAAGTTGGGGTTACAGATAGTGAAATATGTAATATGGTTAAAAACTTAGACCTGTTGCAAGTAGTACTTACTTTCATAAATGACTATCAGCCCTTAGACAATTATCAAAGTTGCGCTGAGACCGCACGCACGGCACCAGTGTAATAACCGCCTTGGGGTGCCTTTCTGCCAAAGCTAAGTTTACATAGGTGAAAAAGGACCTCTATCGCACGATTCGGACCGGAGCTTTCTTGCTCAAGTTTCTTATGCTTCAGCCCGGCCTGATGGGTGGGTTATACATATTGATTACCTACCTACTTGCTTATGCAAAGTGGCGACGAAGAAAAGCCCGAAGGTGTGTGTAATGTGGTAATTGTCCACTTTTAGTGTTTAGCAGTAACACTCTGGTTTACTGCGACATAAACGCATATTGCTTGTATCAGCGGCAAATCATATGTATATAAAGATAGGTATCTATTAAATAAATGAGCATTCTATACCAGACAACAGCTGTTTAAACTTACACCTTCACCCTGCCCAACCAGCACCAGGCTAAGCTGACCCCTACACTTCATAGTACATACTTATAATATTTCATGGCGACTCTGCATTGAAGAACCAGCGAAGAATCTTCAATCAGCCAACAATCAAGAGAGGAAAAAACGCAGTCAGTAATCAAGAAAGAAGATATCAAGCAAGAAGATAGTGAAGAAAGCTCCAGCAGAAACCGGCAATGGTAACCATAACAATCACGATCCAAGGCGTCAGCATCCAATTACAGGGACCTATGACGGTACTAAACGAAGTAAAAATAAAAATCAAGGGACATCAAGAGATTTCGGAGACAACACGGACAGCTCCAGCAACTCCAGAAAATACACTCCCGCCCATGGTCGAGCAACAAGCACACCAATGTCCCGCCACGTCACTCTGGCAGCCAACAAGTCACACGACGTCGACACAGCAACCGCAACCGCAGCTACGACCACAGCACAACCAAGGACAAGCAGCCTCAGGACAGCGCCAACGATCGACTGGGACGGCGCCAAGGCCACGAAGGATGCTGCACGAGAGCGTACAGGAACGGCTTCGCGAGAGGCGCAAAAAAAAAAACGGCGCGGTTTTAAAAAAAAAAAATTTTTTTTTTAATTATTCAGAGATTTTTAATTATTTTTGATAAAATTAATTCGTTTCACAAAGTTTGCTGCTAAAATTCATTTTAAATACTTTAAATCATAAAATACATGCATATTTACATTTTAATAATACGTACATATTTAAACTTTTTTCTACTAAATCATGTAATTAATTAATATTGCAAATTGTAAGTCTAAAGTGTCAAAGTAGTCCAAAATAACATGTTTCGTAATTGCTGCACGCGCCATAGTAACGCACGCGTCAGCGTAAAATTTTTCTAGGTCATGAGACTTAGCCGCCTTTTAATTAATTTAATAATTCAATGAATGAAATTTGATACTCACACTTAGAGCGTTTAACTATAATGAATATCAAAACAGTAGTTGCTCATGCTTTATCTATTATTAGACTGATCACCTGATATATAGAGAAGAGTTTAAGTGATTACTTTGTTACCTTTACACTTTTGGGAATTAATTTTTAACTTGTTATTATAACAGAACATACAGTACGGTACCAAGTTAGGAATATGTTAGGAGATTATAGGCACATTCATATAATGTGACCTTATTGCTAGAGCACTAGTCCTTCACTTGATCATGGTGTGAACTACCGTGTCCTCCGTGAAAGTAGTAGGAGACTTTTATGTCTTAATGTATTTGTGTCTCTAGGTACAGGTAGAGCCCGAGAGCCAGGCCTGATATGCCAATTTTGGGTGACCATGCCCATGTTGTTAGGATTGATATAGGGTGAACATGCCCTTGGGTAGCCAATCCCGTGTTTAGTTAAGGGTGCGCACAGAGGCGCAACCCAGTGTTAATCATCAATAATCTGACCGTCAATGAGATCGGACGTGTTTATTAAAATAATTAATTATTCGCGCGCATAATTCGTGATTGTCTGCACTTCCAATCGTACATTATCTAGGTCATTAGTCATCTATCGCGACCTACGACTATAGTAGGTATAATGCATAACTGGAGTAGACAAGTGTAACTGAAAATGTCGGAGAATAGTCCATTTAACAGGAGTGGACTAACACACCGCAGCCCGCCATCAACGCCCACACCGCAGCCCGGACCCGCTCCAGCAAACATGCAACGGGAAGAAGAGCCCCCGCAGGTAATCCCCACAAGTGACATCCATACCTGGCTGAAAAAGATTGAAGTGAACCTGCAAGAAGTATGCGCTATTTCTTCAGAAGGTAAACTTAACATTGACCAGAAGATCAGAATTAACAACATGTGCCGCAACGTGACCCACTTAGCCTCACGAATGGCCATTGATTATCAATCCCTAAAAAACCACGCAACCCAAGCATACCAGTCCCGTCAAGCTCATCAGGAAAAAATGAACCTCGTACAACGCATCCAAGAACTAAAGGACTCGATTGAGGAATCCAGCCGACAAGTTTCGCGATCTTTTTCGTTTGCCGACGCCCTTAAGAAAAATGGAACGAAGTATATTCAACCGTCTAACATCAGCTCAGTCGCAATTTACCCGGTCGACAAGTTAAAATCGAGTGAGGAGACAAAATCCCTCGTACAAAAGATTATCCGGCCCAACGAAATGAACCTGCACGTGAGAGGGTTGCGCAAGGTCAAAAACGGCGGTGTAGTGATAAGCACTGACTCAAAAGAAGACGTCATAAAACTCAAGCAATCAGCGCAGCTTACGACCTCAGGACTCACCGTTGACGAGCCACAAAAACGCAAGCCCAGAATTGTAGTCATCGGAGTTCCCGTGGACATGCAGGAACCTGAGGTCCTGAAGTGCATATACCAACAAAACTTAGCCAATAAATTACAAGATTGGTCGCTTGAAAAATTTATGGCCTCCACTAAGTTAAGCCACAAATCCGGAAAAAAGGGCGCCGAGACCTGTAATTATATAATTGAAGTTTCTGGAGTGATACGCAAGGCCTTAATTACGAACGACAGACTTTTTGTGAACTGGTCATCGTGCCCTGTAAGGGATTTCACCTTGGTTACGCGCTGTTTCAAATGTCAGCTCTACAATCATGCAGCGAAGACCTGCAAAATGGAGACTAACATCTGCGGCCACTGCAGCGAAGCGGGCCACTCATTCAAGGAATGCACAAAAAAGGACGAAGCACCAAAATGTGCAACATGCTCGCACTACAACAAACCATGCAACCACCAAACAGGCGACACCGAGTGCCCAGCTAGACGTATGGCTGAAAATAGGTATTTAAACTCCATAGACTATGAGGGCGCCTAAGAGCGCTAACTTTCACATTTTCTTTATAGCACTTCTTGTTTCTTTAGTTTAACGGTCTATGAATAATAGCATACTCTCTGACCTAGATAGCATCTCCGTGTCAGATTCTAAAGCATGCGATGTCGAAACTTGCAAACAACATATTCGACTCTGTCTAAGTCCATTATCCATTATAACACAAAACATACGCAATATTTCCAAAAATTTTGAGAATTTTAATGTATTTCAACATAGACTAGATATTACTTGTGACATCATTGTCTTGACTGAATGTTGGCTTGGTACCAATACCAATCTACCAAATATGCCCGGCTACTTATCGTATAGCACTAAGATTAATTATAACCAAAATCACGGGGTAGTAGTTTATGTTAAAAATAACTTAAATATCACAGTTGAGGAACCCCAGATTCTAGATTGCAATCGGCTTTTAATTAAAGTCGGTTCAGATACTGCCATACTAGCCTTGTATAGACCCCCTTCCTTTAGAGATATCAGCAATTTTATTAAGTCTCTTGATGAGAATTTAAGTAAATTAACATCCTTTAAAAATATAGTATTGATAGGAGATATTAATATTAACATTCTATCTGAAAGCAGCGAATCAACTTTGACAGCCCAAAGCTACCTTAACCTATGTTCTTTTCATGGCTTACTCCCAGCTCACACGCTTCCTACGCACCAAAGCGGATCATGCTTAGATCATATTATGGTAAAATCTAATTATTCTGCATTAGCACTTGTTCCTAACTCTACAGTGACCGACCACAAAGCTGCCCTACTAACCCTCTATCTTAAATCACGTAATACATGCACGCGCACGCAATTTGTCAACAAATTAAATATAAACAAACTTGGAGATGATTTATGCAATATTGACTTCGGCCCCATTTATAATTATGCTGACGCAGAAAATAGTATGATGTACTGGATTAAAAATGTCCAACAGGCAATATTATCTAACACAAATAAGACACGTCTAAATAACAAGAATTTTAATAAAAAACCATGGATTACCCCAGGACTTCTTCGATCTATGAGACATAGGGATAAGTTACACTTGAAAGCTAAAGCAAATCCAGACAATAATATAGTGCAATCTATACATATAATAAAGCTGAAGAGGGTCGAAAGTCTGTACATGGAAGATAATCGAAAAAAAGTTGGCTGGCGATACTTAGAATCGATAACAGAACACGTTCCAACAATTTTTAGAATTTTTGTCTGTTTATCTGTTTGTCTGTTTATCTGTTTATCTGTTTATCTGTTTGTCTGTTTATTTGACCGCGCATCACGTGAAAACGGCTGAACGGATTTCGATGAAATTTTGTATAGAGATAGTTTGAGTCCCGGGAAAGGATAATATATAGTTTTAATCCCGAAAATCAACCCTGGTGGGGGTGAAAATGGGGTTGAAAGTTTGTATGGAGAATTTTTAACCGCTGAAACGATTTAGATAGAAATGAGTATGGAGATAATTTGAGTCTCGAGAAACGTCATAGGATAGTTTTCAAACCCTTGTGGGGGTGAAAAGGGGGTTGGAAGTTAGTATGAGTATATTAAAATTGGTATAGAGATAGTATGGGTCTCGAGAAAGGACAAAGGATAGTTTCATCTTGAACCACCCCCCCCCCCCCCCCCACCTTGCTTTAGAACCGTAGGTCCAAAAAATTTGAAAAAAATATTGGAAGTGAAGCCTGAAAGGTACTTTCAATAAAAACTATCTATCTGTACATCTATCACGTGAAAACGGCTGAACGGATTTTGATGAAATTTTGTGTAGAGATAGTTTGAGTGCCGTAAAAGGACAAAGAATAGTTTTCATCCCGAAAATCAACCCTGGAGGGGGTGAAAAGGGGGTTGAAAGTTTGTATGGAGATTTTTTAATAGAAATTAGTATGCAGATAATTTGAGTCCCGAGAAACGACAGAATAGTTTTCATCCCGAAAATAAACCCTTTCACGCCGAAAAGGGGGTTGAAAGTTGGTATGACGATTATTTAACCGCTGAACTGATAAAGATGAAATTTGGTATAGTATGGGTCTCAAGAAAGGACAAAATGATAGTTTTCACTCCGAAAATCAACGCTAAAGGGGTGAAAAGAGAGTTGGAAATTTGTATAGGGAATTATTAACCGCAGAATCGATTTAGATAAAATTTGGTATGGAGATAATTAATTAAAAAAGGAAATAAAATAGTTTTATCTCGGAAATTATCCTTTAAACGGATACAAAAGGGGTGAAAGTTTACATGGGGAAGAAACAACCAATAACCGCTGTCTGTATTTAGATGAAATTTGGTATTTAAATAATTTGTAATTTTTTGGTCAAGGTGTTCATATTTATAACATGTTACCCGTCGATGCTTTAAATTTACCTTTACCCCCTCTTAAGAAATATTTGAAAATGTCATGAATGTGAAGGGTTATTGCAGGTTCGAGTATTATATATGACGGACAAAGATGCATGGCCCAAACCAAACATTTATAGGACACCGTTTAGGTAGGAAAACATATCAAACGTTTTGTGAAGCAGTCAGATTAGGATTTATTTTTCTTTATAATTAAACAATAGGTACATTATCTGTCTCTCAAGCTGTTTTGATGTCTTCTTGAAGAACTACGCATTATTTTGTATCTTTAAGATCTAATAATGTATTACTGTTTTGAAAAAAATAAGTCCCGTCGAGTATCTTTTCGGTCATAATACTTCTTGGGCCAGAGGTGTAGGGTTAGAACCGGTGGTAGTTTTGGAACGAAGTTCCTTATTGGACGGTTCGCGGATGGGGGGCTAGGTGAAAAAAAGTCACGTGACCGTCACGAAAAAGCGTCACGTCACGAAAACGCAACACCCATACGATTGAGAAACATGTAAAATGGAATGAAATAAAAAATATATAAAATAGAATAAAGTGAAGTGAAGTGAATTGTAGTGAAAGTGAGAAGTGACAAAGTGATAAAAGTGAAAAAGTCGAGAACCTAAAAGTCAAAAATGGCAAAATTTCTAAATTTCAAAAATTTCATAAATTTCAAAAATTTTAAGTTTCAAAAATTTCAAAAATTTTAAAAAATTCAAAAATATCAAAAATTTCAAAAATTTCAAGAATTTCAAAAATTTCATAAAAATACAAAAAAAATTAAAACCACAAAATTTACGAAAAAGTCAAAAATGAAATAAAATTAAATAACATAACTTCGTTCCAACAGAGTGTTCCACGACATTTTGTGTATTTTATTTTTCTCTGACGTTCATTAGTGCATTGTAATGTGCTTACCTTGAAGTATGGAATTACCATAATTATTGCAACCAGTAACGTAACATCAGTGTATTATCTGTGACAGTGTGGTAAAAACGTATGAAAATTCATTACCTACGGTAACGTAATCAAAATCCTATGTTGAATAAAATCGGTTCAGCCGTTTTTGAATTATCAGTCAAAATCGCATAGTGAAAGGATGTGCCGGATAGTAGACTGACGTAAGCGCCGCTAAATATCCCTTAATAAACGACCGTTTTACGAAACTACACTGAGCATCGCCCGTCATGCTTTTGGCCGGTTTTTTTTGCATTGTTATCCCGGAAATCACCCCTTAAGGATTACTAATTCCTCAAATAGAAAAAAAACATTTCTGCATTTGTGACCCCCCCCCCCCCTGCCCCCTGCCCCATTTCAACCGCGCCTGTTCTTACCTTTCATGCTTAGACTGATGTAACGGGAGGATCGATTTGGATGATATTTGCCGTGGACATGGACGTATAAATACAAAAGTGGTCCTGTATCGTCCGATATAATTCTATGTCGTTTGAATGTCAATAAAAATTAATAGGATAAATCCATCTGTCAACTTTACTTCAAGTTCCGCCTCCAGGGTAGCGGGAGAGAAATTAGGGGTGAATTAGCCGCTTACTGACTCAGACCGAATTCCACGCGGGCGGAGCCGCGGGCACAGCTAGTTATCATATAAAAGATATCGTAACTTTTGTACCAACTTACTGGAAAAAGTAAAAACAAACTACGACAAAAAACAGCTGGAAATAGCTGGAAAAAACAGTAAATTAGTTTGGAAATATCTTAAAAACGTAACATACACAGCAAAACAACATGATTCATCTGCAAGTTTGTTGCAAGCAGGTTCATCCGAATTGCTGGCCGCAAATAGCACAAATGAGTTTTTCGTCAACATAGGCAAACACCTGGCTGAAAAAGTCCAGGGTGATTCGTCGTCACCCTCTTCAACAATAAAATCCGATACAAACAAATCTTCCAAATCATTTTTGTTATTAAACACGGATGAAGCTGAAGTTGAAAGAATTATCATGAGCGTAAAAGATGACTCCGCGGTTGGTTGGGATGGCATCTCGAACAAAATAATAAAGACCTTCAGACACATCCTGGTTCCACCGCTAACACACATATTCAAAATGTGCATCTCTGAAGGAATTTTTCCGAAATGTCTGAAAAAATCCGTTGTAATCCCTGTCTATAAATCTGGTAGCAAAGTTCAAGTAACAAATTATAGGCCGATTTCTCTGTTACCAGCGACATCAAAAATTCTGGAAAAAATTATTAACAATAGACTTGTTCAATATCTGGAGAAGCATTCGCTTTTGGCAAAAACGCAGTTTGGCTTTAGGTCCAAATTATCAACCGGAGATGCTGTACATGAACTGACTGACTATTTAGCTCAGGAATTAGACAAGGGTAACAAGACAATAGGAATCTTCCTGGACCTTGCCAAAGCTTTAGACACTGTTTCTACTTCCATTTTACTGCACAAGCTTGAATCACTAGGCATTAGAGGCACACAGCACAAATTAATCGCGAGCTACCTAGACGGACGTACGCAATGCGTAAAAATAGATAACATTATCAGTTCTGATTTAGAAAACACATCTTTTGGCTTGCCACAAGGAAGCGTTTTAGCCTCAACCCTATTTTTAATTTATATTAATGACCTATGCAATCTAAAAATAGATAGTGGCAAAATCATTTCCTACGCAGATGACCAGATCTCGGATTTTTCACGGCAAAACAAACACTAGCGTAATTTAGCCAGTGCTTGAAATATTATTTTATCGACACCTATCGAGTCTTACTAGAGTATATGACAGGTATTGCCTCAGTACATTTTTTCTTTTTTTATTCGATGGTACACCTATCAGTGTGAATGTCAAAATTTAAAAACTAACAAACGTGCGAAAATTTCGAAAAACAGGAGACTTACTAGAGCTCAAAATCAATATTTTTGACCAGTCTAAGGTGACCTACTGGGGGTTAGAAGGTTGTGCATTAATTACCGGACATCCTGTATAAGTAATAAAATAACTTTTCATTTTAGCTTTGCCATAGTCGAGCAACAAAGAGGTAGGTCTGCATGTACAACTTAGAACGAAGTAACTATACCACCTCATTTAAAATGATAGAAACGACTGCAAATTTCATCTCACATGACATATGACATTCACACTTTAACTGTCATTTCATTACGTATAAAACGTAAATTGCATCTAGGTATTATTTATTTCGCAACGCATTGAATCCGACGTGTTGGATATACGTATAATAACTTAATATTGCAAGGTATCAATTAATACAAAAATGAGTAATGTACAAGATCGGATCAAAACGTGGATTGAAAATCACCCTGAGTTAGTCTATAATGAAGTGACCTCCACTATATACTGCTCTATGTGCGATATGCATCTAAAACTGAAGAAATGCAATATTGAGAATCATGTGAAAAGCAACCGCCACAATTACCGTTCGGGGCAACCAAATAGGAAACATCAATTTTATTTCGATTTAATTATTTTTCTTATTTCATGCAACATACCATGGGCAACAGTCAACAACAATAATTTTCGTCATTTTTTTAACAAGTATTTATGTTGCGACTGCTCTATGACTTCTTTACCGGACGAATCGACCCTGCGAAAAATTTATTTAAATCTCGTGTACAAAAAAACTATACAGGGTATAAGAGAGGTAAACAAAACCAATTATTTGTGGATATCTATAGACGAAACACCAGATTTCATGGGAAAATGTGTGACAAACGTGGTGATTCGGTCTTTGCAAAAAAATTGTTCTAAGCAATTTTATCTTTTGGGGTCGAAGGTTTTAGAGAAGGTAAATGGGGAAACAATAGCAAACCTAATAATAAACCAATTAAAATTTTTGTTTCAAAATTCTTTCAATGATAACGTAAACAATTTGCTTTTACTTTGCACAGACAGTGCCGCATATATGCTTAAAGCCGGTCGTATTTTAAAAGCAACGTTTCCTCGTATGAAACACATTACGTGTTTAGCTCATGGTCTGCACCGGGTTGCCGAAGAAGTGCGAGATAATTTCAAAGGTGTGGATGGGTTGATATCGAATGTCAAAAAGATATTCCTAAAATCTCCAGAGCGTGTACGCCTTTTTAAGGCAAAATATCCGTCCATTCCCCTACCTCCCGAGCCAATTATCACCAGATGGGGAACTTGGATATCTGCTGCGGTATATTACGCTCAATACTATGAGCAAATACGTGATGTCGTCTCCATACTTGCTAATGACTCGGCAGCTATAAGAGCTGCAAAAAAATGTTTTCAAACACGCAAACTACGACCGGAGTTAAATTTCATTCGCGACAACTACGAAGTAATAGCCTCTTCAATAGAACAATTGCAATGTTCGACTTTATCCATTGCGGAATCCTTCCTCATTCTGGATACTGTTCGTTGCTACGTAAACTGGAGTAAACTTTTAACAGTGATACGTAAATTTGAAGCCATGCTCGAACGAAATCCTGATTACGAAATTTTAAGAGACATATCTGAAAATATTACCCGAACTGATAATGAATTCTATAAATTTGCTCCCTTGACGTCAACTGAAGTTGAACGTACATTTAGTGTACATAAATGGATTTATAGTGATAAACGCAACTGTTTACTCCCAGAGAATGTTGAAAAGATAATGATCATCTACTCCTATCACTATTACCCAAATAAAATGTCTTGTGCTGCTGTGTGTACTGACGTAGATTTTGAAGAAGAAATTGCGTCTGTTTCTAATATATAGTAACTTTATACAAATGTTTTTATTAGTATTATTACATATTAATTTTATTTGGTGACTTTTATTTCTTCTAGTTCTGAATTATCGATATCGATAAAATAATATTTCAAGCACTGGCTAAATTACGCTAGTGTTTTGTTTTGCCGTGAAAAATCCGAGCTCTGCAGATGACACTGTCCTCCTTTTTTCGAGTACGCACAACGCGGATTTAATGTTGTAACTAACTGGCTAAAACTTCATCTATTAACACTTAACTCTGACAAAACGAATTTTATAAGTTTTGCCATGCGGAAAACAGATCCGGACGCACATAACCTCAAACTCTACGTACATAACTGTAAAGAAAAATCAAATAATCTTTGTTCATGTCAATCCATAGCTATTACTGACAAAATTAAGTATTTAGGAGTCATGATAGACGAAACCCTCTCCTTTAAAAACCACATTGAAGCATTGTGCAATAGAGTTCGAAAGTTAATGTTTGTATTCAAAAAACTTCGTTCAATCGCTGACCCAAATTTAATCAAGCAAGTATACCTTGCACTATGTCAATCGATACTAACATACTGCATTTCTTCTTGGGGTGGCACAGCAAAAACTACACTTCTAACCCTAGAAAGAGCTCAGAGAGCGGTACTAAAGGCCCCTTCCCGCCCATTCTTATACCCTACTGACCTCCTTTATAAATCATGTGAAGTATTAACTGTTCGTCAATTATATATATTAAGCACAACGCTAAAGCAGCACGCCAGAACTTCCTTTAACCCTGAATATAGAAATAAGAGACGCAAAGATATTGTAGGTATTAAAACAGTACAAAAGAAACACGTATTTTTATCTAGATTCTTTGTCTTTGCGGGCCCATTTTTGTACAACAGGTTAAATGCAACACTAGATATATACCCACTTAGCTATGCCTGTTGTAAGAATACTCTACGACGCGCCCTTCAGAAAATGACGTACGATGATACAGAGAAATTACTATTAGTCATAAAATAACTACCTATATACTGTCCTATATATTTAATACTTAAGAACCTACTTATTTTGTTAAGGTGATAAGAGTTTTATTGTGTAATATATAGTTTATAATTAAGTGAATAATTAAAAATTAACTAATTTTGTCCTTCGCTGCCTGAAACACAGGGAATCCTAGTTCAGGCATTTGTTAACCACTTGTCGTTAAAAAAATTCTTAGTCCGTAAGAACAAACATTGTACTATACTTTTCTCAATAAATTATTTGTATTTGTATTTGTAATGTCCTTGATCATAGTCGACCGTAGAGGTGTCCGTGAAAGGCTTAACTTCAGGTTACGGCATTAGTTATTTTTATTATGAAAAGGTACCGATACAGTGATATACATTGATAGTTAATGATTTATACAGGTGAAAAGTTAAGTGATTTTATTGATATTTAATGGTTGGTGATGATAGATAATGGTTTAAACAGAAGAAAATTTTATTGGCAACGTTTGTAGTTTCATAGATGAAAAGGATATTGATTTTTTTTTATAAAGTGATAATTGTTTTTTTTTAATGAAGACATTGATTTTTTTACGCTCAGTCATTATAGTAATTTGATGATTAAATTTATTGTTTATACTCAGCAAGATGCATAAACTAATTAAATAATAATTGCAGGACTACGATACTTAGACAGTAAATTATTTTAGACAAATATTTTACATAAATAAATGTTATACACAAATGTTTCATATAGACGGTCAATTACAGAACTCTAATTATTACGTTTAAAGGTTGAAAATACAGTTTACAGATACCGTATTTTTTTGATATAAATCAGATAATTGACTTTTAACTTACAGAAAAAATTGTAAACAAGTAACATGCGTTTAAATTTTTTCTTCTGCCACCCCGGCGGTGAAGGGACTTTCGGGGGAGGTGTAATGTGGTAACTGTCCACTTTTAGTGTTTAGCAGTAACACTCTGGTTTACTGCGACATAAACGCATATTGCTTGTATCAGCGGCAAATCATATGTATATAAAGATAGGTATCTATTAAATAAATGAGCATTCTATACCAGACAACAGCTGTTTAAACTTACACCTTCACCCTGCCCAACCAGCACCAGGCTAAGCTGACCCCTACACTTCATAATACATACTTATAATATTTCATGTGCGTTGTTTGCCGCCCTGTTGACTGCGACAACCACTTCCTCTTCATTCTCCTGAATGTCTGCATCATCTTCATCATCATCTGGAGTCGAGTTTAGCATAAAGGATTTAACGTTGGCAATAAAGTATGTGATCTTAGTTGGTTCTGAATGTTTTAAATTCAATGATAAACCATTTGGAAGCGAAATAGCAATAAATATGACCATAACAAGTAAGATATTTTTACCTAGAAACGCATCGTTGTACTCGATGGCAATATTGTGCAATACTGCCAGAGCGATGACACCAGACAGCAGACACCGAGAGCGCGGCTTCACCCCGAAGCAACGGGGCCTGGTTGTAGCGCTCCTCGGAGGAGGATTTGGGCCTCAAAATGGATGTGAAGAGGCAGGGTTCCAACTTGTATCCGAAGTCCCCAGAAGTAGGAGCTTCTTCCCTCCAAACTACCCCGCGCTCTTTCAGCCGGCACTCATTAAAAATGCGAGCATCGTGGGTGCTGCCGCGCCATCGTGCCACCGCGTCGCATATCTTAAGGTCCACGTCGCATGTAACCTGATAATAGTGACAATGATTCAAAATACATAATATTATAAATAAATAAATAAAATTTAATTAGTATTGTACCTATGTTATGTAGGTACCAAAAAAAGGTTAATGTAGTCATAGTCATAGTCATTTATTTATAATATTTAAAATATTACATGTCAAATTACAATATTATTACTTATTTATTAACACATTATTTATTGGTACTTAATTATTAAATTAGATTTTAAATTAAACGTTTTCCTAATTAGGTAGGTCATAAACATACCCCGGGGTTTTCGGTGCGGGAATAACTTGAGAAAGAGTAGAGATAAACAGATAGGTTATTTTGATAAAATATCATATTGTGCCTAATGAATAAATACCTTCCTGCGAATTGTAAAGAAACTACAATTTTATTTTAACTTAAGCAGTAGGTACTTTAGCATTTCTACCAAGCCCTACGAGATAATAATAAAAATAATGTTTATTAATTACCTGCCGTCAATTAGTAGTTAACACGATTTTCAAAATAAACAATTAATATTTTTTCTACATTTGGAACAGTTAAGCTTCGGCGTCTAGCTGTAAATATCCATTTCAACAAACTAAACGATCTTTCTACGTCGGCAGTCGTAATAGGTGCAAATTTAAATTTTTTGAAGAAGTCAATTGTTGCACGATGTGTTTGCGATTGCAATTCTATTTCTTTGCCTTGTAACAATTCATTCATAGTTTTTAGTGTGCTATAGCCAGAATTCTTATTTAAGACCAACTTTAGTTTATTAAAAATACTTTTTCCTTTTACGCTCAAGTTTAATTTGGAGATGTCTTGATAGGTTCTATGAATGATTTATAGACTATCGTTAATGGGCAGACTTGCACCCTGTACTTTTTTAATGGCATTTGGGATAGTCATTAAATAACTTGCTATGAAATTTAAGTCGCTTCTAATATCGGCGTTCTCAAATGCTCTTTTTGCTTTACTAACACTCTGGCCTTCTGAGGGACAGAATGTATTCAAAACACTTTTAACTTCATCATAATGTTTGCTATAATATGCCGCTGCTTCTATCCAGGTCCCCCATCGAATAATTGTTGGTCGGGGTGGCAAAGGTACTCCGGGAAGCATTTCTTGAAACTTTTTGATTCTTTTCGGAGACTTCAGAAATGTCTTTTTAACATTACCGATTAACGCATCCACATTTGGATAAAGTTTTCTGACTTGTTCAGCCACTCTATTCAAACCATGAGCTAAACATGTGACGTGCAAAAGATTGGGAAAAGGACTTTTTAAATTCCTTCCTGCTTTAAGCATGTAACCTACGCCGTCAGTTAGAAGTAAAATCACTTTATTGTGATTATTATGGTCGACGCCCCATAATTCATCAAGAGCACTTGTGACAGTGTTGGTTATTGTTATATTGTTAGTGGTGTCTAAACACTTGCTAGATATCAAGTGTTGAGTGCCAATATTATCATTACGTAACGCCCCTACTATGACATTAGCTATTTGACGATCGTTACCATCCTTGGTTTCGTCAACACTCACGTAAATATACTCATTTTTAAGCTCATTCCGTATTGTGTTAATTTTTTCATCGTAAACTTTACTTAAATATTCCCGCCGTAGTTGACATTCTGAAGGAACTTTTACAGTTTTTTCGAATTTACCGGATACACATTTTTCTATAAAATCTTTAAATATAGGATTGTTAAGCTGCGTCCACGGTATGTTACAACCCACAACAAATTTCACGAGCTCACAATTGAAATCATGTATCTTACCCGTATGTTTATTGGACGCAACATGTCGTGTTACACCAAACTTCGTTTGGGCGAAGCTAACATTGCACTTGGTGCAAAAGAACATTGAATCTCGAACCTCTATTTCTGCATTATTTTCTATCCACGAATGCACGAACTCGTAACGAGCTTTTTTTCATGGAGGCATGTTTGTATTTACTGTTATATAGATTTTGAAAATGCTATTGCATATACGTAAATTACATAAGACAAAGGCACGGTATGTATAACAGACATTGAATGTCAAATATCAATCTTGACGTTCGATATCTGTGAAGTGTTTATTATTTATACATGAGTAGGAACTTAACTGAAGAGGTTGATAATAAATTACTGACCATTCTATTTGATATTATACTAGATTTTACCCGCGGCTTCGTAAGCGTAGTTAAATGAAATATTTTCAAATAAACCAATAAATGAACGTATGTTTTTTTTAAGTATCTTTTTATTCAATTAATTATTCAGTAGGTAAGTATACATTCTGTTTTTTTTAAGTCAATACCTATTCTTTGGCTAATGTCATTCATTCCCGCACCGAAAACCCCGGGGTATGGTCATAAAACTCTGTGACACTGTAAAAAGTATGGTCAGTACGTTAGTAGCCACCTTTTTAATTTACTCAAAAATACGTGGGTACAGTCGAGGACAAAGAGATGTATACACTTTTGGACCTTATTACAACGCAATAAGGTCCAAAAGTGTATACATCTCTTTGTCCTCGACTGTACTACCCGCATTTTTTATTTCCGAAGGGAGTTTGTTGTAAATTTTGGGTCCTGCACTTGACATTATTTTGGATATACTGATTTAAACTTACACGACTTTCACTCATTATTTTGTCATTATTTTGCCAGATGATATGAGGAGTGTCTTTTCAAAAGGGCTTATTTCCATTTTGAACTTTTTTTTAACTGTGAATGTAGTTTTGCTTAAAATAGAGAATTAAATATATTCTTTGAGTTTGAAGTTCTAATAAGTCTCTTCTTGTCCTCTAAAAAAAGATTCAAATTTCAAAGTCCGGGTCAAAAGGGCCTATTTCTTTCTTATAGTATGAGAAAGAAATAGACAGATATAACAACTCGGCCTCTTTCAGTAAATAAAAAAAAGGATGTAGAAAATTTCTTAAAAAAACAGATTGGAGACGATTGGATAAGGTTACCGTAGCTGGCTTGGTGTAGAACCATATTAGTACCTAATAATTATATAGTATCAGTATATGAAAATCGAGACGAAGTCTGCGATTGTTGCGTTGCGAAGATGATGCAGACGAAGTTCACGTTTAGTAACTAAATTTATTCTGCCTTAACTTATTTTTAGTAGTTAAGTTTAATTTCACAATAAAAAGTTATCGTTTTCAAAAGAGTTTATCTCTATAATGTCCAAATCAAAAAGGTTTATTTCTCACAAGGCCGCAACAAAACGGCTTAATTCCAAAAGTTCGCATCAAAAGGGCTTAATTCTGAAAATGTATGGTAAATTAACATAATAATTTAGTTAGATAAAACAAAATATGTGGTGCCATAACCATAACATTTATATCAACTTACTTAAATACAATATCGAAAATAAAGTAATAATATCGAAATGGAAACCGTGGATTTCTGATTTCCTCATTTTCCCAAAAAAAGTTCAAAGTGGAAATAAGCCCTTTTGAAAAGACACTCCTCATATAATGGTGAGTTTTGATGTCGAGTCACTCTTTACCAATGTTCCAGTAAGAGAATGTTTTGAGGTAGTTCGGAGAAGGCTCGCGGACAATGAGATACTGGGATCAGTCATGGTGTTATTAAGGAACTGTTTGGAAGGAAGCTACTTTTTGTATAGAGGAACGCATTACCTCCAGATCGACGGAGTTGCTATGGGTAGCCCTGTCGCCCCGGTGTTAGCAAATATCTGGATGGAGCATTTTGAGGCCAGCTTAGATCTGCAACCATGGGCAGTGAAATTGTGGAAGCGATATGTCGATGATGTGTTTTGCATTATAAAGGATGGCAAACAGGAAGTTGAACAGTTGCTCCAGTATCTTAATTCCATTCATCCCAAGGTAAAGTTTACCTATGAATTGGAATCGGAACGTAGTTTGCCCTTTCTGGACGTGAAAGTGATAGGTCGAATGGACGGATCCCTGGCGCACACTGTCTACAGGAAGCCCACACACACAGACAGGTATCTTAACGCTCTGTCTCACCATCACCCTCGCCATCTACTGTCAGTAGTGAATTCCCTAAGGAACAGAGCACATGATCTTTGTGACCCTGAATTTTTAGAGAGTGAGTGAAGCGTGTAGGGCTGGGTGGTCAATAAAACACCCAGTCGCTTTCAAAATAAACTAAAAACTTTATTTAAAAAAATAACCGAGCGAGGGTCGTGGTAGTGGTCCGAGAAATGAAAACAAAATAAGCCTGTCTGGTTCCACTGTCGCAGGTATGTACTCCCCTGGCAGTTGGCAGGTGGTGGTGCGGTCCGGGGTTCGGAGCGAGGGCGACTCGGGGAGCGACGTGACAGTTGGTGCCGGGGGCAGAGGCCTCTGATGTCCACCCTACCCTGCGGCCAGGCTGGGACGGGAGGGCTCCTCACCGCCGAGGAATTAAAGCCGGATCTTGCACCCTGGAATTGACATGTCCACCTTTAAGACCACGTATTAATTAGCTGCTCGGTATGAACCCCAATGATGTCGCTAAGCTAGCAGCAAGGGAGTAGCGGAAAGTAGATGGTGGGTGTTCATAACCAGAACGGAGTTACAAAATAAGAGGCGGAGAAAAGAATGCAAAAGCAGAGGCGGCAAGATTATAAAAGTACGGTGGAGTGAATTTACATTTATTAAATTATCACATTAATTAAAACAAAGCTCCGTAATGCAGACATTTTATGAAATGAGTTCGAATAACTCGCTGGCCAAATGTATGGGCAGCCATTTTATAACGGGACTTTTGCCGCCACGGCGCAGCGTCCACGTGCAATAACTAGTTAAGTACCGTGTAATGCATATTGCTAGGCATGTGAGAAGGCACACTGAACACAATGAAAAAACATTTAGCACAATTAAAATAAGTAGCACTTCCTATCACTAAGTAACGTTTCAACACTTACCCTTGTCTGGGGTGCAAGACTGTATGTAAATTACGGCTACGACTGGTATCACATAATACCTATTTATTAGACTGCCGATTATAACATTATAAAATAAAACTGCCCGCTTGCGGCGCGTTCGAAGACACGGCGCGGAGCCCGTGAACGCCGGCGCGGGTCCGTCGCTCAAGACGGTCAGAAGCAGAGTGGGGCGCAGAGCGGTGCGCCAACGCACTCACCAATATGTACTCGCGTCAAAACTGCTGACGCTGTTGTTATGCGCAATGTACAATCGCGCGCAGAACTATAATTAAGTTTACGTACGATTTTTATTTATTTTATCTTTATGTTAAGTTTATACTTTTTTACTAGTTTCTAATGTTAGTTTAGGTTATTTTTTATACTTAGAATAATAAAGTAACGTGCATCGTTACATTAGATGTCACATATTTAGGAGGTCCTTAGGAGGAATGGGTACAGGGTGGACAGTAGGCAACCCAGACGGAAACCGAGAAGGAAGCATCCGGATGTTGCAAGACGACCGGCATTTTTGCCTTATGTCAAAGGAGTGACGGACAAAGTAGGTACAGTACTAAGGAAGTACTCTATACAAACCGTATACATGCCGTTATCCAAGGTGTCGGGGCATTTAAGGTCAGCTAAGGATGTTATCCCTTATCAAACACCGGGCGTTTACAAGATTGATTGTAGCTGTGGTAGTTCCTATATTGGGGAAACCAAACGCACAATAGCGGAAAGGGTCAGGGAACATATCACAGCAGTCAAAAATCGGCAAGTAAACAAGTCTGCTGTAGCCGAACATTTGTTGGAATCTGGACCAAACCACTGGATTGAGCTCCATAATCCAAAAGTCCTCTCCACAGAACGTCTTCGTTATAGCAGGAAATTACGGGAGGCTATTGAAATTAGGAAGCATAAAAATTTCAACCAGAACGAGGGACAGGGGATCTCGTCTTCGTGGAATCCAGTGATCAGCAAATGTAAGCGTGAAAATACTTGCATTTCCAAACCACCCGATGTCGTGAGTGTTGTGTGTAGGCAAAGTGACAACCCTAGCGTGAATGTGCATAATCGAGACCAACTGCGGGTAGTTCGAAAAACCCGCGCAGCTAGGAGATGCTAATACAATTCCTCGCCAGTCTGCCTGCGACCACGAGCGTTACGGCACGCTCGAAACGTCAGGTAAATAATAAAAGTAAGTGTACGCGATTAACCCGTCCCGTTTTTGACAAAATTATTTTGGATGACTGTACCTGGTATCATATATATTAGGCAGGTATTTATAATGAATTAACCCTAATCTAACACCTTCTAAAAATAAACTTCTTTATAGCAATTAAATTCCTATCATATAAAACTACTATTCAAATAAATTAAGTAAAACTAAAACCTAACTTATAAATAAAACTAACTACAAATTAAATTTAAGTGACAGGAAAGTTAAAATCTAATCCCCGGGCTGGCAGGCCCCTCGTGGAAATGTACCTAATATGCTCGCGGTATTTATAATAATAGTTATTTACCTGGACATTCAAGGAATAGTAGCCTTTTCTATTGATATAGTATTGGCCGCCTCGCCGCGACACTGTTTAATTCTTATGTGCATACAATTTATGCACCCAATTATAGTCGGGAACGCCACGCGTGAAAACGCCGACAGGTTTTTTCCTTTTCTGCGACGTTGCAGGGCAATTTGATATAGTAAGCAGAGTGCTTGGCGAGTGCCCGCGCCACTGCTGCGCACACTCTGATCACGGTTGACTGCGAGAGCCCGTGCAGCTCTGCAGCATCTTCTTGGACCTGAAAATTATGTTTATTTTTTTTAGTAAGTTTTAGGTCTTTATTGGTAGGTGAGCAATGAAATCGATAACTTTTAACATAATCACGTGAGAAAGTCTACAAAACATCTTGATCGAAAAAAACGACAATTACACAGTAACATGAAAATAATATACTTCTTAGCGCCCCCAACACCTAATTGCAGTGAGGACCTACAGCTCTGGTGTGAGGCCAGCACCTCGACGGTCCTTAGTCAGGTCCTCCCGCACCAACTCCACAACATATTGGATCGTCCCCTTTCCAAAGCGGTATCTCCGACGAAATTCGATATCCGGTAAGTCTTCATAGGATCGGCCCTTTTATTGTATATTTTACGATGCCGTGGTCATGGGAGTTCATTTATTTCGTCAATCGCGCGTACAGACTGAATTGCTTGCATTTTTCCGAAATAACAACCTATCCCGCTCAAAGCCCTGAAGTTTCTTTTATAAACATGAACTTTAAAATAAAGCGGAGATTTGTCTGTTTTCCCGCCATTTCATGTAAAATGTTGCAATTGCAAAGGCAACTAGAAAATCTTGTCGACGTGCGTACGGTTTAGGTCCTGTCAAAATCAGCTGTTTAACGTCGTGTCGGCCATTTTGTGACTTAACATGGGGATAAACGAGGGTCTACGGTCTCTTAACCTGTTCGATCCCACGACCCGAAAAGTAATTCAGTGCGATTATTGTAACTTCAAACTCTTCGTAACAAGTAAACTTCATTTGATCCGCTCTGTTTTTATTTATTTTACATAGATTATGTAATAAAGAATTTAAAAAAAAATAGAAAATAACATAGCTAATAGTAAAAACCATAATTTTGAGGCAAAATATCCAAACGCGTCTTAAAAGTAAGAGGAATATTTGTAATCAGATGTTTGCGGTCCCGGTCACTTATATTATGTAATAAGAAAATATATAAATTAGATTTTCTAATGATATATAATACTTATACTCTTTGAATATAAAAAAATTGAGAAAATCGCATTCAAAGTTCACTTATCGATGAACAGAATTTGACCGTTGCGCAAAGAGGTCACTGACAAGGTCACGTGTACGACGCAAAATCTACAGGTTGATTCACTTTTACTTTTTTAATTTTTGTCATGTTTTATAAATAAGGGAGTGTTAGTAAGCGTTATTAGTTTGTTAGGGTTATTAGGGGTGTATATTGTACATTACGATATTTACGAGTTTTAAGGTATTTTTTATGTGCTCTTAGTTACTTGAAAAAAAAATAGTCTGTAAAGTCGGTTTACGGATGATAATTTTGCGTGATAACGTCATAAGAAAACATTGATAAAAAATTTAAGTAAGACGTAACGTTGCCATGGAGATTTGTCCACAACGTTACCATGGAGATTTGTCCACGTCGTGACACTTTTTCGTACATGCTACCGGTGTTCATCGATTTATGAGACGTTATCACATCAAACAAACATTTCATTTCATTAGGGATAATGTGTTTCATAACTTTATCTACACCAATATCATAAATCATACCCACCTAGGACAAAGAACATATGGTCTAAGAGCTGGCCACGTCAGATGTGACACAATAATGAGAGCAATTAAACCTGTCTAGTTAGACTGCTTTACCATCCTTATCGCTAGATCCGGGATCTGGCAGCGTTTAATGGGTGGATGCCAGAGTGACAGACCAACAAAGTTTTTGAGTTGGAAAAAGTAATACCACATTAGGTAAAATATGCCAAAGTTGTGTCATTTCTAGAGGACAGGGCCTATATTTTAACATTAGATTAAAAACCATTGTCTATTATTGCGGAAACAAAAACAATAGGCGACTAACTAAAAATTGCATTTTACATCATTTGGCACTACTTTCCCCCAACAGAACCTTCTGGATATGATATAACCTAATTAATTACATAATTTCCCATCGTATTTTATTAAACCCAGAACTCTAGGACTTGTTTTCTTCAAGTTATTTACATTCTTTGACCTCCACCACTTTATAGCTGCCAGATGTCCGGATCTAGAAATAAGCATAGTATAGCAAACTAACTACATGGGTTTCGTTGCTCTCATTATTGTCATATCTGACGTGGCCAGCTCTCCGTCTAATAATTGATTCGACAATGTTAGTGTACAATCATAGTATGTTACTACAGAGACCGTGAAGTAACTTTCTTTGCTCGGCCTTCGCTCGGCAACAACTTTTCACGCCGCAGGTATGTAGAGTGGTTTTCTCAAACATGCAAATAATAAATGAAAAACACCATAAGAAATCAAAATTTTATTTCCAAAAGAAATTAACATCTAGACACGCGAAGCCAAGTTCAAGTATAACAGTACTGGCGAGCAGCACCGTGTGTAATATTACACGAACCTTTTGGAGCCACTTTTTACCCCCTCATAACTCAAAAACTATTTCACATAAACATGTCAAATTTGGCTCATATATTGAAACTTGCGCGATGCATATGTTCTCCAAATTTTATAAACAATTATTATTTCAATATTTAGCGAACATCAATAGTGTAAGATATTCATTACTTATAAATGGGCAATTCATTCGAACATTTCAAAGGTACAAGAAAATATAGAAAAAAACCACAAAAAAGGCCGTATACTCGTACGTAGGAAAATACAGTAGATTAACAAAAACCATTTGGTATTAATTTTATTATGAACAACAACCTGCTAATTATTTCTGTACAAAAAGCAATGATATCCCATCAAAAACATAAATGTGAAATGAGAGCCAAGCTCAATATACATATTATATGTGCCTTGGTTGTTGACTTCAACGATAAGGACTAAATGGGTGCCAAGTTCAATGCGCAGTCCTGAAATTTATTTATAACAACATAAAAAAATTATAACAACTCAACATATAATTTCTTCTTAAAACTTACGATAATATATTGAAGGCTAAAGTTTGACTTGGCTAGTTCTCATATGTACGAATTATATTATAGCCTTCGCAAGTTCTAAAGCTGTAAGTTCTTATTTTATTCTTTCTAAAATTTGGCGTAACCATCGAAAATAGGGCTTATCCGTGACTGTTTTATTAGATACGTAATAATATGAGAACTAGACCAGTCAAACCTTGGGATTCAATATATTATTCTAAGTTTTAAGAAGAAATTATATTTTGAGTTGTTATAATTTTTTTATGTTGTTATAAATAAATTTCAGGACTGACCATTGAACTTGGCACCCATTTAGATCTCACTTCTTTTGTCGTTGAAGTTAACAACCAAGGCACATATAATATTTTTACGATATATAGGTTTCCCAGTTTTTGATGGGATTAAACTATTCAACATTCACTCGTCTAGTCTACATCGCAGTCTCTGGTGAGTCTGAACGCGTATCATGGTTGTCATTTTATCGCCAATCACGTCATGCATAACTCACATCACTCACATCACACATAGAACGTGACAGCTAAGGTGAGTGACGCCCTTGTATCATAGTCAATCCAGCATTGCCCTAAACACAGGGCTGCGTTGCATTTCCGGCACATCGTCCTCACTACAGTGCGCTTGCCAGCAGCTGCGCATCGTCTACAACGCAGCCTCTGATGTTTAACGGTCTTGCCTTCACATCGGGCCGTGTATGTTGGAAAGTGATCTGGTTGGGCGTCGAGGCGCGCACAAACATTTAACCTTTTGGCCGCCGGACCTAGTCCGTAAAGACGCTCACTCACACGCCAACGCAAATTTTAAGTAAACACGTTAAGCAACTAATAGGGATTGCAAGTAGTGATATCGATATTTATAATCGACGGTAAAAATCTTCTGAATTTGGCTTTGTTTTTTACCAACTTTAATTTCTTCCGAAAATGCCGAAAATATACATATTTTTTACACATGACAATGTTAAAAAAGAAGGTCTTTATTAAAAAAACAACCACTTAACCATATCGATTTATGACGTAATATCACCGCACTAGGCTGTACGAAAAGTCGTCTATACACGACAGCGGCACGCAGGACTTGTCTGGAGTGCAGACCGACAAGGACTGTTTTTGCGAGGATTGAGTAATAATAGTTTCTAGGTCAACGGCGTAAGCGCTTGTCGATACGTAAACTTATTAAACGTACCGTTAGAGCTGCGCATCGTGTGTCGATAGTATAAATGTACGGCAACAGTGCCCTATTTCTCGAAGCTTATTAGACTAATAACACACAAGCACAACACAAAACACACATAAGCTAATAATTTTTACAAGTATACTAGTGTGCGTTTCTCAAAGCTACACTAGTAAAGTATTAGCTATTAGTCAGCAACTAATAAATATTAGATAATTTTACACCAATAAATTCAGTTTTGTTTCACAAAGGAGGCTAATAACAATTACACTTGTAAATTACACGTGTAAAGCTAAATATTAGCCTCAGAAGTAACTTTTATATCGAAAAATCTATAAAATGCAGTTAAATTTCACATGTTCTAGAATAACAAAGCATTTATTATTTGTCATAGAATATTTCTACGTAGACCACCACAATGGCAGATTTACTTGTTTGACTTTATGCTATTTACATCAGCTGAAGAAGCTCCCTAAACTTCAGCTATAGTTATGCCTGTCTCTCTCTCGTTTTACGTATTCTAGTTACTCGTTACCACCAACTGCCAATTAACAAGTGTTCAAATGCTTAAATAAAACCTTATATGCGATTTGATATTTATTTTGAATATTCTCATATCGAGTAAACATTCTCATCCCTAGCTGTCGTTTATAAACGACAACGGGGACGAGGAACAGGAAAAACATTGAAATTCGGAGCAAATTTTTTGATAGCCTTGTCATGAAGAATGAATTTATAAATCTGCTTTAAATGCAAATGTTTGAAAAAATAAAGACCTAAAGCATTAATATGAGTGTAAAAGAAATTACATTTGTAATTTTTTTCACATATACCGGGCACAAATTCAGTGTCTTGTATACACGACAGCGGCGCAAGTGTACCGTTCTATCGTTGTCGTGTATACATGCCAACGGCGGCCAAAAGGTTAAAATACGGGTCGGGGTACTTGGACCGGCTGCCCAATCGTAACCAGTGCGTCTGCTAGCGCGTATCTGAATTCGCGATGTGTTTGCATACGCAACAAAGGATTTTTGCAATATATAATATAACTATTTAGAATACTGGTATTTATCATGCGGGAAAACACTTTGATGTACCACTTGCGGCCTCTTTTACGTTCCATAGGAAAACCGCTTAGTTTCATATCTTTTAAATCAACCCCCCCCCCCCCCCCCCCCCATGTTCATATTGTATGTGTTTACGGATACTGGTTTTAGAAGATCTTGTCAGGTGCGCTGACCAGGCGCGGATACAGGGGGGGGGGGGCAACAGGGGCAATTGCCCCCCCTGAACCGTCATTGTGATACGTGGATATCACCGTCACCAACTTGACATCCTTCCAGGCGGTGAGGGCAATATCCCCACAGTGACGAACAATTTGTTGTCCTCTTTCCATACGTCTTAAATGAGCCTGCTTAATCGCCGGCCCCGGCCCCGGTGACTCAGCCCGTCTAGAGGTAGCAACCATCGGAGTGGTAGGTGGTGCCACATCTGTAATTATGTATGAATACCACACCATCACCACAATTGGTAGTGCCTGATAACCCCCCCCCCCCCCCCCCCCCCACACACACAGTGGCGTAGCTACTTGTATTTAAATGAGTATCAATCACAGAACAGAAGACAGTATAATATGCAATGCAGGGTTTGAATAGTTATTAGTATTAGTGGTTAATTTCCCAAGCCCAACGAAAGTTATGGTATTTATAAAATGCACCCACGTGCAAATATGAGGAAACACTCGTGTGCATGCTGATGAATGTAACATACCGAACTTTTTCCTGGTCTTCTCTTAATTGCAGTAATTCACACCTAACAAAATACAAACAATTACATCATATTACCTCAGGATTACGAACGAGCGGAGCGTAAACGAAGTGGGTTCTTACAAACAACTTCGGCTACTGGGACGTCTCGGCATTTCGATGGCTTTTGATTTTGAGAGTTTGTTCCGCGATAACTTTAGTAATGTTTTTCTGATCTTTATGATATTTGTTGGGGTTGTAGCAGATATACATATAATTCGAGAGTTCGTATATGAGCAGGATCGATCAAGGCGTTGTGGAACTAGAAGGCGAAAAAAAATCTTCAGAAAGGTCTTCTTATATTGGTCATCTCGTTTGTATGTAAATCGCGAGTTCTCAGTTCGAGGCGGACTACTAGTTACAATAAATACAACAATTAAAACAGATTACCCTTAGTCGCCTCGACGACGGTGACACCTCCAGCAGCACCTGGTCTGCCGAGGTCATATTGATTGACCCACCAGGTGTCCGGGCCACTGGCAGCGCCCCAATTATTTTTCTCTAAGATGACATCTATTAATACAAAAGGTTTTATACGACAGGAAACAGAGATTGCGACTCTATATACATAACTGTATATATAGATAACAGTGCCTTTGGGATCATTGTTGCATAAAAACTACTACACAGTTCAAATTCAGCTCTCCCAGCATTATGAATTCAACCCCCAACGTGACCCTCAATGACCCACCACTTCACCGCTGTCCAACAAAATTTTACATGATGATAAGATAAGATTTTTTTTATTATTATTATTTATCTGCATCAAAAGTACCTATTATGAATATCTATCATGATTCATGATCGTCAGAATACAAATTGAGTAAGTACTCGTACCTACTAATCAAAATTTACAATCTAAAGACAATAAAGTACATATCCATAGAAAAAGTAGTTGAAATATAAACAAAGTAATATTTCCATGTTATCTCCAAAAAATAATAATATGTAACTAAAAACTATAAACACAATGTCAAAACAAAATAAGAAAAAAAACCACGTACTCGTATAACGTATAGTTCAAAAATATTACTTAGCGGCACAAATATGAGTCTTTGGGAAACTACGGGCTCGAGCAAAAAAGAAACACCCTATGCTGGACAAACCATCATCCGCCATTTTGAAACTCACACAAAGACATTGAATTTGTATTAGTGTGGGTGATAAAACGGCCACTTTATAATTACAGTTGAAAAAGTAAATATTTTGGACATATTATACAAAAATAATGACAAATACATGTTCTACATGAAATTACTGATGAGAAAAATAACTTTTACGATAAATTTTCTAACAGAAAACTCAAAATATCACTCGTTCAAAACTTTGTAACGGACAACGAACTTTAGACCCAATTTTGATTTACGGTTTTTAAACAGAAAACACAATATAATATCCAATTATTGTATTTAAAACTAATCTTTAAAGAATAAATATATAAAAAACAACAATTACTTACTGTTTCATTCGCAAAATCCAACAGAATCCCACAAAATTCCATCAAGACACTTTCCCGTTGGTATAAACATGGAGTCCGAACTTTGACTGGTCGTAACGTGTTCTGTTTATGTTGAGTGAATGAATGATAAGGTATCATTCTGCAGGGAACTTTAGTAGAAATCGAATGAAAGTTAGTCCAATTGAATTTATGTCGTATATTTTCACAAATAACGTTTCAAATGGCATAAGGTATTGGGGCACAAATTTGAGCCGTGGGAATTATAGGTGTAATGGCTGTCTAGCCACATTACATGTTTAACCGTAGCTTAAGGGATTGCTACAACATAATGCGTATTGCTTGCGATGCACTAACTAAACATGTATAAAATAGGATGCTCTCTATAATAAACATTCATTCTTATACGCTAAACCTGGCCTTTACTTAACTACAACGTCACCCTGCTCCGCCTGCACCTACCAAAACCCTTTTTATATTACATAGGTGTACGAAATCGTGGGCACACATTTAAGCCGTGGGAGTTGACGGAGCCTAAGGTTTTCAAGGTCGTGGGAGATCTGGAAATTTTATTTACGGCACATATTTAGGCCCTTGGGACCGGACAGGTTAACTTTCGGCCTTTATACTTATGAGTTCGATGATAGACAGATCAACGCTAATACGCGTTTTACATCAAGAATTTTGGTACCTAGTTACCTCTGATGGACCGATCAGTGAACTTCTAACTTTTTATGAATACGGCTGTAAGGTTTCAATTCAATAGGTTTAATGAAGTGGAAGTTATGGCAAAGCTGTTACAATGGTGGTTACTATACTCACTACAGCTTTCCCATATTTTTTGAGACAAAAAATAGTGAAATATATAAGGACAATTTTTTGGCTTAAGTTAGATTACTTTACTTATAATATGGTATATACAAATACAAATAAATACTCTTTATTGAACACCTCAAAAAGAAAACCAGTACAGAAAATGCATAAAGTCAGAATAGAGGTAAACAACAGGCGGTATTATTGCTAAAAAGCGATTTCTCCCAGACAACCTTTAGGTATATTATATGGGTTCTTAAATTATCTTAGTGGTACATTGTTGCATTAGTGTCTAGTTTTATGTCGAGTGGTTAATATAATATTTATTTGTTAGGTACGTATCATTGAACATTCTCTGTATTATGGAGATATCGGTTCCTTATATGGATTATGGATGGAGGTACGCGATCAGCTGGTTTTGTTTTAGGTTTCTAGTTACGTTATGATGTTATGTTTTATTTATTCACTTTCTTGCTTCCTTCCTTTTTAGAGTTGTGATGTTTGTTATAAACTTATAAAGAGTTGGGATGTTTGGTGGCATTGGGGTGAACACAAAGAGCAGTGGAGTCGTTGTTGTGACATTTTTTTGGATGAATAAATGAATGAGTAAGTAAATGGTTCATAAAAATGAAATAAAAACATTGTATTGCTAAAATTTTTAATAATAGCTCTAGAGCACATTAAAAATTGCAATGCACAACTTGCAATTGGAATCAACGATTCAAAATCTTGCAAATTATCTTCATCTGACGTTAAACGGTTGTCAAGGTATGAAAAGCATATAACTACTACAGCAATTAGTTTCATTTTAGCTGGAGTTATACGGTTTCTCAATTTGTGGAAAATGTATGTGTCGAGAATGATCTCTCTACATCCACAGATGTTAACGTAGCATGCTTCAGAATTTGAGCCTGAGTTCCAAAATCAATAATCTCTCACTTCGTCGAAGTCTGGACTTCTATTTAATACAAATTCAAACTTATTTCGTACAGTTTCGGTTCCATGTGAGTTCAGTGTACTTCTTACAATGTCAGGAATATTAAATGAAATTTTAATAAACTTATTTTTTTAATTTACATTGCCACATAAAGCTTGAACTTCTCTGATAGCGACAGCATCTTTACTATTTAACCGCATTGCAACGTTATTTATATCTTCCTAGTAGGTGGCATATAGGAAAAACTAGCTTGTAACCAAGTGCCCCATCTAGTGATTACTGGTTCTGGTGGCAATGGTATGTCAGGGGCTAATTGCCTAAAGAGTCGGCTGCGGTGGGGCGATTTCAAAAATAAATTTTGTATATTTGATACCATAGTATTTACCAATCAGTTTTCCGATCGAATTTGCTCCGCAACTCTATGAAGGCCATGAGCTAAATAAGTTAAATGTTTAGTTATACATGTCTTCTGTAAAATTTTACCGACGGCAATCATATATGCGGCACAGTCCGTGCAGAATATTAAGAATTTGATTATATTATCTGTGTAGTTCTCTTCCCATAAAAACCTTAAACTTTCGTCAACTATAGAAGCATGCATTAACTAGGGTTACGATTTTACAGTGTAATATGGCAATTAGCCACTTTCGATATTTAACCGCAGCACGATAGTTTACTGCGACATAAACGCATATTGCTTGGATCAGCAACAACCGAACATGTATATAATAGGTATTGACACCTTAAATAAAGCTTTCTACATTGGTCGTTACTATCGTCTTGTTTATTTCCACAAACCCTATCTAGTCATTACTCCGCGTAACTAGGATAATTCATATCAGGATTAATCTAGTTATTGCATGGCGACCCTGCCCTAAGAACCAGCAAGGATCTTCCGGTACGAGGAAAAAAGAAGAACTATCGCTCACCTACAACATCGTCTTCGAAGATGACCAGTATCAAAATTAACGTTCAAGCCAGCAGCAAGGTCACGTTCACCAACCTAAAGGTTACAGTCCTACCCAGCGGCCACCGACGAGTTCAAGAAACGATAAGTGTACAGTTGAACATACGCACGCCGGCACCACCGGCATCACCAATACCGGCGGCGATACACACGCCGGCACCACCAGCACCAACGGCGATACACACGCCGGCACCACCAGCACCAACGGCGATACACACGCCGGCACCACCGATGCCACTTTTAGTGTTTTGCAGTAACACTCTGGTTTACTGCGACATAAACGCATATTGCTTGTATCAGCGGATATGGACGAATCAAGCATTTGACAAGTATCTAACTTGACGAATCAAGGATTTGGCGAGTCACTAATTTGACGAATCAAGCATTTGACAAGTATCTTACTTGACGAATCAAGGATTTGACGAGTGTCTTACTTGACGAATCAAGCATTTGACAAGTATCTAACTTGACGAATCAAGGATTTGACGAGTATCTTACTTGACGAATCAAGCATTTGACGAGTGGCTGCGAAATCTCATTGTGGAAAGTTAAGTTAAGGGTACGCACGGAAGCGTAGCCCATGGATGTTTATAGGGTGACCATGCCCTGGGTAGCCATTCCCATTTTGATTATGTTAGGAGTTAGGACTCCGTTTTAATACGGCATTAATTTTTTTTTTCTCTTTTGTTATTTTTAGTGCCCTATTGCCCCAATTAATAATGTCGCAATTTGCAACGCGTGCCACAGGTAGTGAGCACGTCGACAGAAAATTTTACTAGGCCGCGTGACCGCGCTGCAAGTTAAAATATTTTATTAAACAATGAATGAAATACGATACGTCGCATATACATTACATACTTAAATATTCATTATAAATTTCAGAAACAGATAAATAGGGTTCATTTGAATAGAAAAGGTTCCACCATGTACAGATTTTTAATTATAATTAATGTTTAAACAAATTTTTTCACTTCAAGGACTTCGACACTAAGGAATAAGAACATAGGAAATAAGAACCGAGAGGATTAAGATTTTCTTTGTATACTGATATTTTTTTTACGGATATTTTATTAATCCTATTTCTTTTGATTCCAGAAAAAATTGTAAACAAGTAACATGCGTTTAAATTTTTTCTTCTGCCACCCCGGCGGTGAGAGGAACTTTCGGGGGAGGTGTAATATGGCAATTAGCCACTTTCGATGTTTAACAGCAGCACGATAGTTTACTGCGACATAAACGCATATTGCTTGGATCAGCAACAACCGAACATGTATAAAATAGGTATTGACACCTTAAATAAAGCTTTTCTCCTTTGGTCGTTACTATCGTCTTGTTTATTTCCACAAACCCTATCTAGTCATTACTCCGCGTAACTAGGATAATTCATATCAGGATTAATCTAGTTATTGCATGAAACCAGTCAAATTACCCATGAGCACCAACCGCACAGCAGCTGTACCAATCGCAATAGTACTGCCAACGCCGCGCATCGCAGCGCCAACCACAAGGCAGCCAGCAGCGCCCCTATGCGCGACCCGGGAGACAACCCTGGCTACGGCACACAGTGCCACCAGACGGATGGTGCCGCCATTCCTTCTGCAACCTTTGGTGCACACCAGCCGAGGGCGAGGACGAAGACAGCTACTGCAAACCACGCAGCTTAGACAACAGGAAGATGATCATTCAGGGAGCCAAGGACGATGTTGGCGACTGCAAGCCTTGCAGCGGCAGCAATAAAAACATCCAGGGAGCCAAGGATGAGGACGCGAATGGCGACTGCAAGCCACGCAGCCGGGACAATAGGAGGACCATCATCCAGGGAGCCAAGGATGATGACGAGGATGGCGACTGCAAGCCACGCAGCGGAAGCAATAGAGTCCATGACGTCAACCGAGTTTCTTGGTTTTACTATGGATAAACATTTGGATGGGAGAGCTCACGCTAAGAACGTAAGTTCAGTGATGGTCGCGTTCATGGAGTGTCCAAATGTTTTTAATACTTTTGTGAAGTTTTGTTTGTGTGTTAATTTTATTTATTTTCTTTGTTCTTCTTTTCTATGTAGACTTTTAAGTATTGTGTTATCTGTTGTTTGTGACATCATTAAATGGGCTCTACGTAAGACCAGTGCTAGCATCCATGCTAGCAATATGCTTGAGGTCTCGGGTTCAAACCCCGACTCGTACCACTGAGTTTTTCGGAACTTATGTGCGGAATATCATTTAGTATTTGACCTAATCCCAATAAGGCCTAGTTTCCCCTCTGGGTTATAAGGTCAGATGGCAGTCGCTTCCGTAATAACTAGTGCCTACGCCAATTCATATGGGATTAAGTTGTCAAGCGGACCCCAAGCCGGGACAAACGCTAGGAGGAAGAAGAAGATTACACCTCGTAATGTTGGTCCATCCATGGTAGCATCCATGCTAGTGTAATGGCTGTCTAGCCATATGACATGTTTAACAGCAACTTAATGGTTTGCTGCGACATAATGCGTATTGCTTGCGATGCACTAGCTTACACATGTATAAATAGGTATAATGATATTAAATAAACGCACTCTATTCGGAGCATTAACCTGAACGGCCTTTCTATATCGTCACCCTGCCCGTCAGTCGACCTATTCCATCAGCTTATATTACATGGCGACCCTGCCTTAAGGACCAAGCATCTTCGGAAAACGCAGTCAGCAACAACTCAGCGACTCCATCCAGGAACATCTTCGGGGAAAACAAAAACGCAGTCGGAAGCAATCCAGCAACTCCATCATCTTCAAGCGCAGTCGAACTCAACACCAGCGAACATGGCAACGACGAAGCTAACACTCACGATTGAGGGCGTCAACATTCAACTAGTGGGGCCCATAACGGCCCTAAGGAGCCTACAGATAACCATAGACGGCAACAGCCGAGCCGTCCAGGAAGTAGTAAATACTACGTTCACGGTGGCCACACCAATAGAGCAGCCAGCAACAGACACCACACAGCCACCACTACCAACTAGGATACCCGCCGCACAAAGTAGTCAAATATCACCCAAAATAAAGGTAGCAAGGGTGACACCCTGGGTCCATACGACGACGGACCCCCAACGCAGCCACCCGACACAGCCGCCAGCGCGCCAAAGCAGCACAGCGCAGCAAGGAGCAGCACAGCGCCAACGAACGACTAGAACGGTGCGCCGAGCGCCGCCAAGGACGCTGCACGAAGATACACAACAAGGCCTTCGCGACAGGTTCCACCACGGCCACCTCCGAGCGTTCCACGCAACGCCGCCAGCCGAAACCGCCGAAGCTCCACATGCTTCATGGCGACCCCAAAGTCCACCGCTACCACCGGAGACCACAGAATTATAAAGGTAGTTACACGTAGATAATAAACAAATCTTAGTAATTAGTAACAGTAGTCGCTATATTTTACATATTTCCAAATTGATGAAACCAAACTTATATTGTAAATTGTTAATTCTTAGTGTCGAATGTAGTCCATAAAAACAAGTTTCGTAATACGGTCGCACGCGCCGTATGATTACGCGCGTGTCAGCAAAAATTATGTAGGTCGCGAGACATCGTCGCGCAATTAGTATATTTTAATTTACAGTGAATGAAATTTGATACCACCGTTTGCTTTGATATTTTAATTGTTCACATTAATGATTTTTGCTTTAGCTACGTATTGGACTGATCATCTGATACTTAGTGAAAGTGAATGATTATTACTTGTTTACTTTTGTCTTATTGAGTTTAAAATAGATTTGTACTAAGATACAGTAAAATTTTTTTTTTTTTGAAGCGCAGTAAGGTACCAAGTTAGGAATAAGTAGTTAAAGGAGTTATAGGCACATTCAGATAATGTGACCTTAGCTAGAGCGCTAATCCTTCATATCTACCGTGTCCTTAGTGAGAATAGTAGGAGACCACTATAGGTCTTAATGTATTTGTGTCTCTAGGTACAGGCAGAGCCAAGTAGCCAGGCCTGATATGCCGATTTATTGTGTATTGTATTTAGGGTGACCATGCCCTTGGGTAGCCAATCCCACGTATAGTTCGGGTACGCACGGGAGCGTAGCCCATGATGTATTGTTTTAGGGTGACCATGCCCTGGGTAGCCATTCCCATTTATTGTAGGAGCAGGAGTCTCCAATTAAAGGCATTAGTTTTATTTAGTCGAACTAGATAGGTTTGTAAAAGGTACACTACTATGAATAGATGAATAATGAATATGATTATTTTCCAGTCGACAAGTAACAAATGAATACAAGGTACAGGCACGATGCCTAAAGCATTTTAGCGCTATAAAATATAACTAATAAGTAAATTTTTTTTTAGAACATATGGATGATGCACAATATACTGATAATGAATAAAACTTATAATGTGTTAAAAAACTTATAGTTTATGTAAATCAAGAATTTTGGTACCTAGTTACCTCTGATGGACCGATCAGTGAACTTCTAACTTTTTATGAATACGGCTGTAAGGTTTCAATTCATTAGGTTTAATGAAGTGGAAGTTATGGCAAAGCTGTTACAATGGTGGTTACTATACTCCCTGCAGCTTTCCCATATTTTTTGAGACAAAAAATAGTGAAATATATAAGGACAATTTTTTGTCTTAAGTTAGATTAATTTACTTATATAATATGGTATATACAAATACAAATACTCTTTATTGAACACCTCAAAAAGAAAACCAGTATAGAAAATGCATAAAGTCAGAATAGAGGTAAACAACAGGCGGTCTTATTGCTAAAAAGCGATTTCTCCCAGACAACCTTTAGGTATATATATGGGTTCTTAAATTATCTTAGTGGTACATTGTTGCATTAGTGTCTAGTTTTATGTCGAGTGGTTAATATAATATTTATTTGTTAGGTACGTATCATTGAACATTCTCTGTATTATGGAGATATCGGGATGGAGGTACACGATCAGCTGGTTTTGTTTTAGGTTTCTCGTTACGTTATGATGTTATGTTTTATTTATTAACTTCCTTGCTTCCTTCCGTTTTAGAGTTGTTATGTTTGTTATAAACTTATAAAGAGTTGGGATGTTTGGTGGCATTGGGGTGAACACAAAGAGCAGTGGAGTCGTTGTTGTGACATTTTTTTGGATGAATAAATGAATGAGTAAGTAAATGGTTCATAAAAATGAAATAAAAACATTGTATTGCTAAAATTTTTAATAATAGCTCTAGAGCACATTAAAAATTGCAATGCACAACTTGCAATTGGAATCAACGATTCAAAATCTTGCAAATTATCTTCATCTGACGTTAAACGGTTGTCAAGGTATGAAAAGCATATAACTACTAAAGCAATTAGTTTCATTTTAGCTGGAGTTATACGGTTTCTCATTTTGTGAAAAATGTATGTGTCGAGAATGATCTCTCTACATCCACAGATGTTAACGTAGTATGCTTCAGAATTTGAGCCTGAGTTCCAAAATCAATAATTTCTCACTTCGTCGAAGTCTGGACTTCTATTTCATACAAATTCAAACTTATTTCGTACAGTTTCGGTTCCATGTGAGTTCAGTGTACTTCTTACAATGTCAAGAATCTTAAATAAAATTTTAATAAACTTATTTTTTCAATTTACATTGCCACATAAAGCTTGAACTTCTCTGATAGCGACATCATCTTTACTATTTAACCGCATTGCAACGTTATTTATATCTTCCTAGTAGGTGGCATATAGGAAAAACTAGCTTGTAACCAAGTGCCCCATCTAGTGATTACTGGTTCTGGTGGCAATGGTATGTCAGGGGCTAATTGCCTAAAGAGTCGGCTGCGGTGGGGCGATTTCAAAAATAAATTTTGTATATTTGATACCATAGTATTTACCAATCAGTTTTCCGATCGAATTTGCTCCGCAACTCTATGAAGGCCATGAGCTAAACAAGTTAAATGTTTAGTTATACATGTCTTCTGTAAAATTTTACCGACGGCAATCATATATGCGGCACAGTCCGTGCAGAATATTAAGAATTTGATTATATTATCTGTGTAGTTCTCTTCTCTTCCCATAAAAACCTTAAACTTTCGTCAACTATAGAAGCATGCATTAACTAGGGTTACGATTTTACAGTGTAATATGGCAATTAGCCACTTTCGATGTTTAACCGCAGCACGATAGTTTACTGCGACATAAACGCATATTGCTTGGATCAGCAACAACCGAACATGTATATAATAGGTATTGACACCTTAAATAAAGCTTTCTACTTTGGTCGTTACTATCGCCTTGTTTATTTCCACAAACCCTATCTAGTCATTACTCCGCGTAACTAGGATAATTCATATCAGGATTAATCTAGTTATTGCATGGCGACCCTGCCCTAGGAACCAGCAAGGATCTTCCGGTACGAGGAAAAAAGAAGAACTATCGCTCACCTACAACATCGTCTTCGAAGATGACCAGTATCAAAATTTACGTTCAAGCCAGCAGCAAGGTCACGCTCACCAACCTAAAGGTGACAGTCCTACCCAGCGGCCACCGACGAGTTCAAGAAACGATAAGTGTACAGTTGAACATACGCACGCCGGCACCACCGGCATCACCAATACCGGCGGCGATACACACGCCGGCACCACCAGCACCAACGGCCATACACACGCCGGCACCACCAGCACCAACGGCGATACACACGCCGGCACCACCAGTACACCGATGCCACTTTTAGTGTTTAGCAGTAAAACTCTGGTTTACTGCGACATAAACGCATATTGCTTGTATCAGCGGCAAATCATATGTATATAAAGATAGGTATCTATTAAATAAATGAACATATTCTAACCGGACACACAGTTGTTTCTCTTATACCGTCACCCTGCCCGACCTGTACCAGCTCTACCAGACCTCTCTCTCCAACTACGAGTCTCATCATAGTTCATGGCGACCCATGAAGACACATAAAAGATGGCAAATACCCAGAAAATCAACGTAACAATTGAGGGTGTAGAAGTCGCCCTTACGAGATCCGTTCAAGCAGTCGAGTCCCTCAGCGTAACGGTCACGGAATCCGGCCATCGACGGATAATCATAGTTACGCACACGACAATAACGGTGACGATGCCAGCACCATTGGAGCTAGAACCAGAGCTACCTCCAGAACCAGCGCTACTGGCACCAGCAACGGGCCAGGCCACAACCACATGAAGGACGAGGAAGAGGGAGACATCTTCAAACTACAGAATTGTAAAGTATTCGTTTTCCCAATATTCCGATATATACATAGATGCATTTTCTTTTTAATTACTTAAAAATAATATAAGGTTGTCGCATAATCAGTATTACATTCACAAATTAAAAGTAAAAAGTTAACAGTAACAGTCGAATATAGTCCTGTATTATAAATTTCGTAAATCGGCCGCACGCGCCGTCTAGTTGCGCGCGCGTCAGCAAAAATCATCTAGGTCGCGAGGCTTCGCCGCGAATTTACATTATTTAATAAGCGATGAATGAAATTTGATACCATCGCATACCAATTAAATAATTAACAACTCAATTCAATAAAATTATTTACTTGTTTCTTAGTAATGATTGATAAATTAGCTACGTGTCGGACTGATCACCTGACATACAGCGAAAGTTTCAATTTATTACTTGTTTTTATTTGTAATTTTGAAAAAAAATATGATAATTAGTTTTTCTTTTGATATCTTACAGTACGGTACAAGTTAAGAATTTTAGGAGTATAGGCACATTTGTATAATGTGACCTTAGAGCTAGAACACTAGTCCTTCGTACTTGATCATGGTGCGAGCTACCGTATCCTCCGTGAAAGTTGTAGGAGACTTATTATGTCTTAATGTATTTGTGTCTCTAGGTACAGGCAGAGCCGAAGAGCCTGGCCTGATATGCCAAATAATGTCAATATTAATTATAAGGTTGACCATGCCCTTGGGTAGCCAATCCCATGTATAGTTTGAGGTTAAGGGTACGCACGGATGCGTAGCCCATTGTTTTTTTTATAGGGTGACCATGCCCTGGGTAACCATTCCCATTTATTTTATTAGGAGTAGGAACTCCGTCTTAATACGGCATTAGTTATTTTTACGCAATTATTGAGAAGTACTGATACTTTGTAAAGTAAAAATAAATGTTTTTACACTGTCGAGTAATATAAAGAATAATAGTAAAGGTTACAAAAATAAAGATTTTTTTTCTATTTTGATAGTATTGACTACTTTACTGCTGAAAGAATTTAATTGTTTGATATTTTATTGCTGATATTTTGAAAATGGTAAATAATTATGATTTTAATTTATTTAGCTTAGCAAGCTACCTTTGAAAATATAAAGTATATTTAAAGGACTTCGACACTAGGATACTGAAAGAAAACTTTTTTTGATTGAATTTGTCAAATGTTGATAAATTATGTATATTGATTTTATTTTTCTATAAATTTCAGAAAAAATTGTAAACAAGTAACCTGCGTTTAAATTTTTTCTTCTGCCACCCTGGCGGTGAAGGGACTTTCGGGGGAGGTGTAATATGGCAATTAGCCACTTTTAGTGTTTAGCAGTAACACTCTGGTTTACTGCAACATAAACGCATATTGCGTGTATCAGCGATAACCTATGTGTATAAATAGGTAGGCATTCATTAATAAAGATGAACTCTATACTCGACTACCATGTAAGGTTTTTCAATACTACGCCGTCTCCCTGACTCTGCCCGTCCATCAAGCAACCCTCAATCTGTTACCACCATCAATCTCTTTTCATTATTACAGCGAAACCCACGCCGGAAGCGGCACCACCGGCAGCAGCGACACCAGCGACTGCATCAGTGTCACACACAACACGACCGACGCCAACCAGAGCATGGACACGCCGGGTACCGGCGTCGAGAGGAACACCCCTGGCACGAGCGGCGGCACAGCAACGGGCACAAGCTTCGCCACCCATAGCCAACAGCGCCAGTAGCACCGTGGTTCCAGACGGGCCACCACGCTACCCGCCTCTCCGGCAGCCATGGACAGTAACGGCGTCTCCACACCCCATAAGACGAGGACTAGGACGAGGCTACAGGAACCGGGAGACGACACAGCTGTAAAGGTTGTACCGTAATCGTACCATAAAAAGTAATGTCATTATCTGCCACGGTTGTTGCTATTATTAGGTTATTAGTAAAAATAGTAATTTAAGAAACTCATAATTCAAGTAAATTTATGTAAGTGTCGAATGTAGTCCAACAATTAAGTATTTCGCAATATCCCACACGCGCCGACTTTACGCGCGCGTCAGCAAAAATTTATCGAGGTCGCGAGACTTCCTCGCGAACCTATATTGTTTTAATAAGTAATGAATGAAATTTGATACCCACACTTAGAAAAATTTCGTACCTTTATTAAATTGTTTCATATTAATGATTAATACTTTAGCTACATGTCGGACTGATCATCCGACATACAGCGAAAGGTTAATTTACTACTTTTTTTTTTGATAATTTGATATATTTTTTTTTAAGTTGAATCATACAGTACGGAACAAAGTTAAGAAGTTTAGGCAGTTTAGGCACATTTATACAATGTGACCTTATTGCTAGAGCACTAGTCCTTCGTACTCGATCATAGTGTGAACTACCGTGTCCTCCGTGAGAGATGTAGGAGACTTTATGTCTTAATGTATTTGTGTCTCTAGGTACAGGTAAACCAAGAGTGAGGCCTGATATGCCGGTATTATTATTAAGGTGACCATGCCCTCGGGATCGATTCCCAATTGAGTTCCCAATGAAGACATTCAGTTATGGCTCATTGTGGATTTCGCAGCCACTCGTCAAATGCTTGATTCGTCAAGTAAGACACTCGTCAAATCCTTGATTCGTCAAGTAAGACACTCGTCAAATCCTTGATTCGTCAAGTAAGATACTTGTCAAATGCTTGATTCGTCAAGTAAGATACTTGTCAAATGCTTGATTCGTCAAATTAGTGACTCGCCAAATCCTTGATTCGTCAAGTTAGATACTTGTCAAATGCTTGATTCGTCAAATTAGTGACTCGCCAAATCCTGGATTCGTCAAAATAGTGACTCGCCAAACCATATCTTTGATCATATCCTGAGCCTTGCTTTTCTTTTGATTTTGATGTCCAACTTGTATTTGCCTTACGATACGATCACATCTATAAGCTTCTTTTTTGAGTATATATACGAACTGGAGTAAAAATTTATTGTTTTAAATTTTACTATTTAGGCGTTTATGCCAACCTTCAACGGCGTTAGTTGTACGATGCCATTCAGTAATGCAGCACCACATATCGGCTTTTATCGCAGAAAACCATTGATCGTTAAAGTACTGCTTAAATTCTTCAACTTTAATATCAACTGAATTAATTATTTGTGCAAGTGTAGTTCTGAGAAAGTTGTGCCCATAAAAAATAGAATGTTTAAATCTACATTACATTATACTACAATTTTGAGAGATTTGAACTGAACTTTTTCCCTACGTTTGCTGCAAAGTGATTTAACAAGTAATTAATACGCAATACGCACATTATTGCCATACGTAAACTGTTTTCAGCGACAGTACCTCAGGGTTAAATAAACTGTCGGGCTTTATAAGATTAAATGCGAAATTGCTTTATCAAATTTCTATAACAACTTAATGTCTTCGATGACCTCCAACCCTAAGTGATATAAATCTAATGTGGATGCAACCTCTTTTACTGTAATATATAATTTTCAAATGCAGTCTATTTAGAAGAACATTAGTTGAATGTCAATATCAGTCAATGTCAGTTTAATTATCTTATTTTCTGTTGTGTGAAATTACTATTGATAAAATAATTGTAAATATATCAATTTGTTGTAATGGCTTTGCCATCTACAAAGTGCAATGGGACTACACAAAGTAACTTCGATTTTATTGAAACGGAAAGAGGACGTAAAAAATTGTTATATGATGGTTATCAGTTTTGTTTAAATGTAAAAAACTCAAATGGATCGACGATTTGGAGGTGTGTAAATAGAAGCATTTGCAGTGGTTCGTTGACGTTAAATAATAAAATGGATACTATACTTAGAGAGGGACAACATTTATGCAATCCCGATGATCGTAAAAACAAAGTTGACAATTGCATAAATTTGTGTAAGAAACGTGTTCGAACTGAATTCCAGCCAATCGGTAAAATTTATGCTGAATGCATGAATAGCTCAAATAGTGAGCTCGATACATCCGATTCTGAATCAAACCAAGAAATCCCTGATCTGCGTTCAAAAATTGATGCTTTATATAAATGTCGGAAGAAGGCGTTGCAAGTTCCAAGTGAACATTTTAAAAATGTCACGGACGTTGTATTCCCAACGATACTAACGACTAAATTCATGTTGTTCAAAGCTGATGATGAAAACCCATTTTTCATATTTGCTTCACCCACGTACCAGGACTACATTGAAGAGACAGACCTGTTCTTTGTAGACGGAACCTTTAAAAAAGTGCCAGATCCATTCGCTCAACTTTTTTCAATACATGTTGATTTACAAAGTACCAGGGAAACAACAACGATCATACCTGTGTTTTACTGTCTCTTGCCAGATAAAAAACAGGTAACGTATGAAAAATTGTTTTCAATTTTAAAAACAGAGTTCGGTTTAAAAATAAAAAATCTCAAATGCGATTATGAAATAGCAGTTATTAATGCAAGTAAGATTATCTTTCCAAATATCCGTGTAAAAGGCTGTTTTTTTCATTTTTCGCAAGCAATTTGGAATAAAGCAAGTGAATTAAAATTGGTTGAAAAAAAGGCGAAAAAAAAGGACAAGAAGAAGCTGAAGATGGAAAAAACAAAGAAAGAGCAGTCAAAACTTTTGGAAAACATTGTTAGATTGACTTGCAATTTGGCACTTTTACCTGCTACCTACATATCAGAAGGCTGGCTAGATATCGTTAACATGATGCCCGAAAATGATATTAAAGTTGAAGAATTTAAGCAGTACTTTAACGATCAATGGTTTTCTGCGATAAAAGCCGATATGTGGTGCTGCGTTACTGAACGGCATCGTACAACTAACGCCGTTGAAGGTAGGCATAAACGCCTAAATAGTAAAATTGAAAACAATAAATTTTTAATCCAGTTCGTATATATACTCAAAAAAGAAGCTTCTAGATGTGATCGTATCGTAAGGCAAATACAAGTTGGACATCAAAATCAAAAGAAACGGAAGACTCAGGATATGATCAAAGACGCAAAAGTTGAATTATTAATTGACAACCTTATAAAAGGAAAAATACAAGCTCTACAATGCCTAAAAAAACTAGCTTGGATTAAGCTGACGCATATTTCTATGCTATAAATATTTTGTTAGATGTGAAGTGGTTAGGACGTTGTTTTACTTATGTTTTAAGTTTAAAAAAATGTTAGACTGATTTATAGGAAGAGATTTATGTTTAAGTTTTCTTAAAGCGTTGAAGTAAAATATGCTTACGTTTTATTTTTTCAAATATAAGACATAACTAATTCTATGACTATTTTTTATTATAATTTTGTTCTTGGTTTCCTAATCTATAATTTTATGAATATCTAAATTGACGAATCCAGGATTTGGCGAGTCACTATTTTGACGAATCCAGGATTTGGCGAGTCACTAATTTGACGAATCAAGCATTTGACAAGTATCTAACTTGACGAATCAAGGATTTGGCGAGTCACTAATTTGACGAATCAAGCATTTGACAAGTATCTTACTTGACGAATCAAGGATTTGACGAGTGTCTTACTTGACGAATCAAGCATTTGACAAGTATCTAACTTGACGAATCAAGGATTTGACGAGTATCTTACTTGACGAATCAAGCATTTGACGAGTGGCTGCGAAATCTCATTGTGGAAAGTTAAGTTAAGGGTACGCACGGAAGCGTAGCCCATGGATGTTTATAGGGTGACCATGCCCTGGGTAGCCATTCCCATTTTGATTATGTTAGGAGTTAGGACTCCGTTTTAATACGGCATTAATTTTTTTTTTCTCTTTTGTTATTTTTAGTGCCCTATTGCCCCAATTAATAATGTCGCAATTTGCAACGCGTGCCACAGGTAGTGAGCACGTCGACAGAAAATTTTACTAGGCCGCGTGACCGCGCTGCAAGTTAAAATATTTTATTAAACAATGAATGAAATACGATACGTCGCATATACATTACATACTTAAATATTCATTATAAATTTCAGAAACAGATAAATAGGGTTCATTTGAATAGAAAAGGTTCCACCATGTACAGATTTTTAATTATAATTAATGTTTAAACAAATTTTTTCACTTCAAGGACTTCGACACTAAGGAATAAGAACATAGGAAATAAGAACCGAGAGGATTAAGATTTTCTTTGTATACTGATATTTTTTTTACGGATATTTTATTAATCCTATTTCTTTTGATTCCAGAAAAAATTGTAAACAAGTAACATGCGTTTAAATTTTTTCTTCTGCCACCCCGGCGGTGAGAGGAACTTTCGGGGGAGGTGTAATATGGCAATTAGCCACTTTCGATGTTTAACAGCAGCACGATAGTTTACTGCGACATAAACGCATATTGCTTGGATCAGCAACAACCGAACATGTATAAAATAGGTATTGACACCTTAAATAAAGCTTTTCTCCTTTGGTCGTTACTATCGTCTTGTTTATTTCCACAAACCCTATCTAGTCATTACTCCGCGTAACTAGGATAATTCATATCAGGATTAATCTAGTTATTGCATGAAACCAGTCAAATTACCCATGAGCACCAACCGCACAGCAGCTGTACCAATCGCAATAGTACTGCCAACGCCGCGCATCGCAGCGCCAACCACAAGGCAGCCAGCAGCGCCCCTATGCGCGACCCGGGAGACAACCCTGGCTACGGCACACAGTGCCACCAGACGGATGGTGCCGCCATCCCTTCTGCAACCTTTGGTGCACACCAGCCGAGGGCGAGGACGAAGACAGCTACTGCAAACCACGCAGCTTAGACAACAGGAAGATGATCATTCAGGGAGCCAAGGACGATGTTGGCGACTGCAAGCCTTGCAGCGGCAGCAATAAAAACATCCAGGGAGCCAAGGATGAGGACGCGAATGGCGACTGCAAGCCACGCAGCCGGGACAATAGGAGGACCATCATCCAGGGAGCCAAGGATGATGACGAGGATGGCGACTGCAAGCCACGCAGCGGAAGCAATAGAGTCCATGACGTCAACCGAGTTTCTTGGTTTTACTATGGATAAACATTTGGATGGGAGAGCTCACGCTAAGAACGTAAGTTCAGTGATGGTCGCGTTCATGGAGTGTCCAAATGTTTTTAATACTTTTGTGAAGTTTTGTTTGTGTGTTAATTTTATTTATTTTCTTTGTTCTTCTTTTCTATGTAGACTTTTAAGTATTGTGTTATCTGTTGTTTGTGACATCATTAAATGGGCTCTACGTAAGACCAGTGCTAGCATCCATGCTAGCAATATGCTTGAGGTCTCGGGTTCAAACCCCGACTCGTACCACTGAGTTTTTCGGAACTTATGTGCGGAATATCATTTAGTATTTGACCTAATCCCAATAAGGCCTAGTTTCCCCTCTGGGTTATAAGGTCAGATGGCAGTCGCTTCCGTAATAACTAGTGCCTACGCCAATTCATATGGGATTAGGTTGTCAAGCGGACCCCAAGCCGGGACAAACGCTAGGAGGAAGAAGAAGATTACACCTCGTAACGTTGGTCCATCCATGGTAGCATCCATGCTAGTGTAATGGCTGTCTAGCCATATGACATGTTTAACAGCAACTTAATGGTTTGCTGCGACATAATGCGTATTGCTTGCGATGCACTAGCTTACACATGTATAAATAGGTATAATGATATTAAATAAACGCACTCTATTCGGAGCATTAACCTGAACGGCCTTTCTATATCGTCACCCTGCCCGTCAGTCGACCTATTCCATCAGCATATATTACATGGCGACCCTGCCTTAAGGACCAAGCATCTTCGGAAAACGCAGTCAGCAACAACTCAGCGACTCCATCCAGGAACATCTTCGGGGAAAACAAAAACGCAGTCGGAAGCAATCCAGCAACTCCATCATCTTCAAGCGCAGTCGAACTCAACACCAGCGAACATGGCAACGACGAAGCTAACACTCACGATTGAGGGCGTCAACATTCAACTAGTGGGGCCCATAACGGCCCTAAGGAGCCTACAGATAACCATAGACGGCAACAGCCGAGCCGTCCAGGAAGTAGTAAATACTACGTTCACGGTGGCCACACCAATAGAGCAGCCAGCAACAGACACCACACAGCCACCACTACCAACTAGGATACCCGCCGCACAAAGTAGTCAAATATCACCCAAAATAAAGGTAGCAAGGGTGACACCCTGGGTCCATACGACGACGGACCCCCAACGCAGCCACCCGACACAGCCGCCAGCGCGCCAAAGCAGCACAGCGCAGCAAGGAGCAGCACAGCGCCAACGAACGACTAGAACGGTGCGCCGAGCGCCGCCAAGGACGCTGCACGAAGATACACAACAAGGCCTTCGCGACAGGTTCCACCACGGCCACCTCCGAGCGTTCCACGCAACGCCGCCAGCCGAAACCGCCGAAGCTCCACATGCTTCATGGCGACCCCAAAGTCCACCGCTACCACCGGAGACCACAGAATTATAAAGGTAGTTACACGTAGATAATAAACAAATCTTAGTAATTAGTAACAGTAGTCGCTATATTTTACATATTTCCAAATTGATGAAACCAAACTTATATTGTAAATTGTTAATTCTTAGTGTCGAATGTAGTCCATAAAAACAAGTTTCGTAATACGGTCGCACGCGCCGTATGATTACGCGCGTGTCAGCAAAAATTATGTAGGTCGCGAGACATCGTCGCGCAATTAGTATATTTTAATTTACAGTGAATGAAATTTGATACCACCGTTTGCTTTGATATTTTAATTGTTCACATTAATGATTTTTGCTTTAGCTACGTATTGGACTGATCATCTGATACTTAGTGAAAGTGAATGATTATTACTTGTTTACTTTTGTCTTATTGAGTTTAAAATAGATTTGTACTAAGATACAGTAAATTTTTTTTTTTTTTGAAGCGCAGTAAGGTACCAAGTTAGGAATAAGTAGTTAAAGGAGTTATAGGCACATTCAGATAATGTGACCTTAGCTAGAGCGCTAGTCCTTCATTCGATCATTATGCGAACTACCGTGTCCTTAGTGAGAATAGTAGGAGACCACTATAGGTCTTAGTGTATTTGTGTCTCTAGGTACAGGCAGAGCCAAGTAGCCAGGCCTGATATGCCGATTTATTGTGTATTGTATTTAGGGTGACCATGCCCTTGGGTAGCCAATCCCACGTATAGTTCGGGTACGCACGGGAGCGTAGCCCATGATGTATTGTTTTAGGGTGACCATGCCCTGGGTAGCCATTCCCATTTATTGTAGGAGCAGGAGTCTCCAATTAAAGGCATTAGTTTTATTTAGTCGAACTAGATAGGTTTGTAAAAGGTACCCTACTATGAATAAATGAATAATGAATATGATTATTTTGCAGTCGACAAGTAACAAATGAATACAAGGTACAGGCACGATGCCTAAAGCATTTTAGCGCTATAAAATATAACTAATAAGTAAATTTTTTTTTTAGAACATATCGATGATGCACAATATACTGATAATGAATAAAACTTATAATGTGTTAAAAAACTTATAGTTTATGACTAATGAATTAAATTTTCTTTTATTAAAAGGACCGACACGACACTAAGACTAAGATTAAGATTAACATTTCTCAAATGTAAAACGAATAAAACAGTTATGAACATATTTTTTTTAATAAAAACTACTTAAGATGCTAGTGTTTTATATACACATGATTTATTAATGTTTAATTGAATTGATTACAGAAAAATTGTAAGCAAGTAATATGCATTAAATTTTTCTCTGCCACCCCGGCGGTGAAGGGACTTTCGGGGGAGGTGTAATGGCTGTCTAGCCATATTACATGTTTAACAGCAACTTAATGGTTTGCTGCGACATAATGCGTATTGCTTGCGATGCACTAGCTTACACATGTATAAATAGGTATAATGATATTAAATAAACGCACTCTATTCGGAGCATTAACCTGAACGGCCTTTCTATATCGTCACCCTGCCCGTCAGTCGACCTATTCCATCAGCTTATATTACACTAGCAATATGCTGAGCAGGGTCCATTTCTTGGTGTTACACTAGTAAGTCTAGATTTTGTTTGTTTGGAAATTTGTGTAAGTAGATTCTGACAGTCAAAGGGAATTTTTGATCCAAAAATAATGTGTTATGTCTGTTTGTAACTGTTATGTCATTTGGGTAGTTCTCTTTATTTATGTTTTTTCATGTTGTTTCTTGTTTGTGTTGTTTTTACTTCGAATGCATCTTTCTTCGTTTCTCTGTTTGCTTACGACAGTAAATGTTTTATTATTTATATTTTTATTTCAAATAATCGAAGCGGCCATGATACTCTAACTATATGAAGGCAATGTTCAGATTTTTTGACCAAATTGGCCGCTTCGATATATCTGATGGCGACTGTACTCGGCATAACACCGTGGTGACCGCAGCCGATTGCGCTGCCGAATACCTACACATACATCGGCGAGAAAATCGAATCCGCCTGGGCATGTTACTCGGTAGTGCGATCGGCCGCGGGCACTGACGCCTTGCCGACCGAAACCACCTTAGTATGTTGCTCGGCGGCGTGGTCGGCCGCGGGCAACGACACCAAGCCGGCCGATCCATTGTGCATAAATAAGTACACATTCACCGGCGGGCTCAGTCGGCTCGGCGTAACACCGCGGTGCCCGCGGTCGATCGTGCTGCCGAATACACATGTGCCGGTGAGCTCGATCGGCTCAGAGCTAGGTAAGGCAAACAATAGTGCATCTAGTCACCCAGCTCTATTTGCGATCTCGATGTGCATCTAATCACGCAGACTTACGACCCGTGATGCGGGTAACCCAAGCGGCGGCCGGCGCGCCCGGGGGTGATACATGCCGATCTTCTGAAATGCTCACGTTCTCTAGTTGCACGCCGAGCACGCCTGCGATATGTGATTGAGGTAGCGTCTTCACCTGCGCGGCTTTGGAGCGAGGCAGCCGCTCGACCCGAGGCTGCTTGTAGTATATACGACTTGCCTCACGATTCGTGAACCGACACTTGGCAGTCCCCGCGTGCGCCGGCCCACATGCAACGCCGAGACAATCGAATCCGCCTGGGTAATTTGCGTGGCAGCGCGATAGGCCGCGGGCACCGACGCCGGGTGTGCATAAATAAGTACACATTCACCGGCGAGCTCGGTCGGCCTGACGTAACACCGCGGTGCCCGCGGCCGATCATACTGCCGAGTACACATGCACCGGCGGGCGCAGTCCGGCGGGCTCGATCGGATCAGCGTAAAAACACTGTGTTACTCTGCGCCGCGGTGCATGTCTCATAGTGGCACATGAGGGTAGAGAGCAAGACAAGCTTTGAGCGAGCCCGAGGTGCATCTATCACCTGTAATGTGGTAATTGACCACTTTCCGTGTTTAGCAGTAACACTTTGGTTTACTGCGACAAAATGCATATTGCTTGAATCAGCGATAACTACACATGTATAAAATAGGTAACATACCTAATAAAGATGTTCACTACTTAACCTACATTGGTGTTTTAACTATCCACCTCTGTAATGTGGTAACTGACCACTTTCCCTGTTTAGCAGTAACACTTTGGTTTACTGCGACAAAATGCATATTGCTTGAATCAGCGATAATTACACATGTATAAAAGGATAGGTTTTTATTAAATAAATGTTCTCTACTTAACCTACATTGGTGTTTAATTTATCTACCTCCCTCTTATATTACATGGCGACCCTGCCTTTAGAACCGATAAAGAATCTTCGAAGAAATCAATAAAGAAGACATCAAGCAAGAAAAAACGCTTAAAGAAAACGCAGTCAGAAAAGAAGAAACCTTAGTATAGAAGAAAGAAGAAACACACACAGAAACATGAACATGGCAGCCATCGTGATCAACATCAACGGTGTCAGCATCCGGTTGGTGGGTCCCCTTGAAGGACTCACCATTACCATCGAGGGGGGCCAGGGTAAGGTCAACAACCAACACCCGCCACCCCGCCAACGCATGTCCAGCGAGCATCGCCGCCGCCGAGCCAGCCGATGAACGAACGACGTCAAGACGATATCGACGCAGCCAACCCAGCGCGGGAGATAGGGGTTGTTCAACCCCAGGCGAGAGAGGCGCCCAGCCCACCGGCATCCACCGGCACCGGCGAGTACGTGCGACCGACGAGGGGCCGCAGAGCAACGAGGTTCCTGGCGCCACCAAGGCCGCCGCACGAGGCCACAATGCGGCAGCTAAGAGAGTGGACCAACCATCTCCGAGGGGTCCACGAGACGCCACCGGAGCCCACGACGGACCTTTAAGGGTACAATTGTAAATTTATTTTTTTAGTAGCCATTTTTAAATTATATTTTTTGTTCATTGATATTATGTACACTACTAAATTACCCAGTTATCGCTGAAAACATAGAGATTTTTTTTTAAACATAAATTGCTGAAAGTAAATTACTACACAATTACAGTCATAAAACAAATGTAAAATCTTAGTGTCGAATAGTGTCCTCATTCCAGTATGTCGCAATTTCCGACACGCGCCGACGAGTTGTGCGCGCGTCAGCTTAAATTTATCGAGGTCGCGAACCTTCGCCGCGAATCTACATTATTTTAATAAACAATGAATGAAATTTAATACAATTTACTTTAACATTTCAATTACTCATAGTAATTATTTATTCTTTAGTTATTTATCGGACTGATCATCTGATATTAAGTGAAAGTAAAAGTTATTACTTTGTTTCAATGATAATTTAAAATTAATTATAATTTTTTTTTAAGATAAAGCGCAGTAAGGTACCAAATTAGGAATAGTTAAGGAGTTATAGGCACATTCGAATAATGTGACCTTATTGCTAGAACACTAGTCCTTCACTTGATCACAGTGTGAGCTACCGTATCCTCCGTGAAAGTTGTAGGAGACCTATTATGTCTTAATGTATTTGTGTCTCTAGGTACAGACAGAGCCATAGAGCCTGGACTGATATGCCGCTATTATTGTGTTAGGGTGACCATGCCCTTGGGTAGCCAATCCCACGCACAGTTTCGGGTACGCACGAGAGCGTAGCCCATTATGTATTGTTATAGGGTGACCATGCCCTGGGTAGCCAATCCCACTATTTTAGGAGCTGTAGACTCCGCTTAAAGGCATTAGTTTTATTTAATCATAATAGGGTTTTGAATGGTACCATACTATGGATAGTAATGATTTTTCCCCAGTCAAAGAATAAGTAACGTGTAAAAGGTACACATAAGAAGTTTAGTGAAAAACTTTGAATAGGTTATAGACCCACGATAGGTGACTAATAAATACACTTTTCTTTTTAGATAAAAAATATAACGCGCATTTTTATAGATAGAGCAATGATTAGATTTGACAATCATTAACGAATTATTATTATTTTTTTCTTTCTAAAGGACCGACACTAAGACTAAGATTACTATTGAGAGAGAAATATTTTTTTTTTGTATATACACTTGATATTTAATGGAAAATTAACACTTGTCATTTAATAAAGTTGTCTTTATAATCAATTACTCTCATTTCAGAAAAAATTGTAAGCAAGTAACATGCATTAAATTTTTTCTTCTGCCACCCCGGTGGTGAAAGGGACTTTCGGGGGAGATGTAATGTGGTAACTGACCACTTTCCGTGTTTAGCAGTAACACTTTGGTTTACTGCGACAAAATGCATATTGCTTGAATCAGCGATAATTACACATGTATAAAAGGATAGGTTTTTATTAAATAAATGTTCTCTACTTAACCTACATTGGTGTTTACTTTATCTACCTCCCTCTTATATTACACCTCCCTCATTATATTACATGGCGACCCTGCCCAACTGAACCCTAAGGAATCTTTGTGACGAATTCAAGAAAAAGGCCCTACCTCAGTGAACCCTCACGAACAAAGACACCAAGGACCAGCCACCAAGACAAAAAAAAAACAAGAAACGAAACAAGAAAATGGCATCGAGCACCATAAAAATGACCATCAACGGCGTCGATGTAAGCCTGAGAGGCCCACTAACAGGCCTCAACATCACCATGGATGCGACCAGGGTCACAATTACCATCACCAATCCAGCCAGCGACCCAACAAGCCAACCAGACAACTAGCCTAACCGACCACAAGGGGTTGTCCAGCCCCAACAGTATGCGAGAACGGATGAAGACGACAGGAATCCGCCGCCAAGCCAGTCAACACAGCAGCCGCAACACACTCCGCGAAGGACCCCACTACCGCGGCTACCAGCCGCAGAGGCTGGATGATTAGGTGCACCTCGGGCTCGCTCAAAGCTTGTCTTGCTCTCTACCGGCATATGCCACTATAATAATAATAAATAATAAATTATTTATTTCAGGCCTGTTCGCCCATAGATTGTTAGTTAATATCGAACCTTCTGATCCCGGAGTTTAGAAAGTTATAGTTCACACACACACAGACTTGCCTACAATTGCCTGCATATATATATGATAATTTACAATATGTGGAAGCATTTTAGTACTTAGGTTTAACTATTAACCTATTTGCTGATGGAGGACGCGCGGCGCGTTGAGGTATTGTCGCTCGTGGCGCCGATGCATCTGTTGGCGTGCATGCGGCTGAACGGGTCGCGCCACTTTCAAGAGGCACTCTGGGCGAACCCCGACTGGCGCAAGGTGGATCAGCCCCAAGCTGGACGGGGAGCGCATTTCCGGCTGCTTTATCGGCGGCCGCCTGTTTTGTCCACAAGCGCCGACTGATTTTCTGCGACAGTGCAACGCGCTCAAGATCCGGAGAAGCTATTACGTGGCCGTGGAGCGCTTGACCGACGGCAAGGAGGCGCGCATCATCGACGTGCTAGCGGTGATTACGTTTCGCAAACGAACGCGCATACCGCCTTACGGCTGGTGGTACCACCACGCCGATTTCTCGACCGTGATCGAAACCGACACCGCCAACCGGCTCATGTCCATGTGGGGCCCGCGCGTGTGTAATAAATACGTGCATGTGGAGAATTTAGAGTTGCATTGTTCCGATCTGATCAAATGCTGCGAGACGCACTTGCCTACCGACGCGTGCTTGTTGTACACCCCGACGTACAATGTCAAGCTCAAGACTAAGCATACTATCGAGGTGGAGGTATCGAGGAGGACGGGGGCGGCAATCCAGCCGTGGCCATCGTATCCATTCCGGTCGCGTTTATGCGCCAGCAAGGCATCGAGTTTTTCCAAGACGTCAACGAATTGATGCGACAGTAGCGGTTAGTGGGCGATCACGTCTTTCCCCACGTCGAATTTTCGTTGGAGGTATCGCACGAGGGTCAGAACTTGTGCCGATTCTTGCGATTAAGGCGCGACAAGTTTGTGCCTGGTAGTCTCGATAAGATTGCGCGCCTAATTTCTTTAGTAAAAAATGAGGCCCACCGCACTAGTCAATTTGCAATGGTTCGAGCTGCGCCACGGACCGCTCATAAAATTAGTGTGTGTGTGCAGGTGGACGGGGACGAGACGCAAAAGTTATTCATTCGCTTTCGAGGTGACGAGAGGCACTCGTGCATCCGGTCGTGGGAACGGTATCACGGGGTGGCGTTCAACACGGCTGGGGAGCCGCTGCACATTGTGGCCGGTGCGCTGAGACGGCTGCTGAAAGACGTCGAGTGCATCTACGTAAACGGAGCGCGAAAAAAAGAGTTGCTCCAGAGCGTTTTCGGAGTGTTGTGTCCCGAGTGTCGCACCATTACGCTGTACGATTCGGTGCCCAAACGGGTCGACGTGGACGAGATAATGTCACAGTTGGCCGAGGCGCGAACGTCCATAGAACGCGATATAGACGATCACTGGATAAAGGTGGAGGAATATGATACGGATGATCTGGATAGCGACATTGATGTGATGGAACACAAGGATTGGATATAACCTGCTGCGTGTCCAGCGCAGACACATTGTCGGTTGATCCCTCTTCAAGGGGGGTGGTTTTTATAGATTTCAAAAAGGCGTTCGACACACTGGATCACGAACAGCTACTGCAGGCGATGGATGAATGTGGGGTTCGTGGTCCAGTGTTGGAGTGGTTCCGTACTTACTTGAAAGGACGGACTCTCCGAGTCACTATCGAAGGAGATAGCGGGGAGGAGGGACACGTGCAATCGTACCTACCGGCTCGGTCTATGGTCCACTGGGGTACATAATGCATGTAAACAGTGTGACAAATGTAGTGCGGAACTGCTCCACCTACATGTATGCTGATGACACATGCCTACTTTATGCTGACAAAGACCCTAACATCATACAAACCTGTATACAGGGTGATTTTTAAAATATACCTAAATGGTCTCACGATAACGGAATAATTTTGAATACAGAAAAAACAAAATTTTTGCTCATAAGTTCCCCTTATATAAAAAAATTTCAGAATCCGATTCAAATTATTGGTCATACATATGAATGTGTAGCGGCATGGCGGGGCCGTGCATTAGAGTCAGCAGTTTTGGTATACAGTTTAAATGACCACTTAGTACGAACAGTCGTTTAGCGCAGCTCGACTAGTGCGCACATTCTTAATAAATATTAGATATCGCGACGCCGCCTGGCCTTGCGCCTCAATCTTTGTACCTATTGTGAATTCTATTTATGTAACCTTTCTGAACGAAATTTGGAGTCGGAATAAATCGGTGTGATTAAGTGAACTTTTGTTTATCTCTTCTCTATAATTAGGGTACCCCAGACAGTACTCTAAAGTGGTGACCCCGACGTGATCGAAAAAGTGATCGTGAAAATCCCGACGTGGTCATGCCTCGACGATGACCTGAGCGACGTGGCAGTGTGGGACCTGGTGGTGTGCGGGTCGGCCACCACCAGGGTCATATGGCAGAGGCCGAGCCAAGCGGAGAAGCGATGGGCGCCATGCACAGTTTCGGCGACTGGGTCGCGCGGTGTACTGCGCAACCGGAGCGGGTGCGAATCGCGCGGAAGCGGTCGGAGTGCCCCCGGTGCGGTCACGGCGGGCCCGCAGCGGTTGGAGTCGGTGGGTTGGAGGCCGACGGAGGGCCTCACCCATCGCCCAGGGCATTGTTTCGTGTGGCTTAGGCGCACCTGAGCAGCGGGAGGCGCCGCAGCACCGGCGCCGGGTCAACAAGTAGCGGGAGGTAGAGCCCAGGAGCGGTTCCCTCAGTTTTATTTTTAGATAGTGTTTGTTTTTATTAGTTAGTTACGTCCAATTTTTAGTGCGCTGCGAAAAGTGTTAATTAAGAAGTGTTAGAGTTAAGTAACGTTTAAGTGTTTTGTTTTGTGTCCCTCGTAAACCACCTCGATTTACGTACGTTCGGAGAGCGGAAGTAAATCGTGGTCGGTATGGTCTAAGAGCTGGCCACGTCAGATGTGACACAATAATGAGAGCAATGAAACCTGTCTAGTTAGACTGCTTTACCATCCTTATTGCTAGATCCGGACATCTGGCAGCTTTTAATGGGTGGATATCAAAGTGACAGACCAACAAAGTTTTTAAGTTGGAAAAAAGTATAACCAAAATAGGTAAAAAATGCCAAAGTTGTGTAATTTATAGAGGACAGGGCCTATATTTTAACATTAGATTAAAAACCATTGTCTATTATTGCGAAAACAAAAACAGTAGGCGACTAACTAAAAATTGCATTTTACATCATTTGGCACTACTTTCTGTAAGGTAACAATATTTACTTTTATTCACAAGTTGCTTATATTCGATTATTATTAGTAATTGCTCGTATTCTACTTATTAAGGGACAGTCAATTGATTCTTTTGGTGTAATGGCTGTCTAGCCATATTACATGTTTAACAGCAACTTAATGGTTTGCTGCGACATAATGCGTATTGCTTGCGATGCACTAGCTTACACATGTATAAATAGGTATAATGATATTAAATAAACGCACTCTATTCGGAGCATTAACCTGAACGGCCTTTCTATATCGTCACCCTGCCCGTCAGTCGACCTATTCCATCAACTTATATTACATTGGCAAGTCACGTGATCTGTGGCGTGACTTGCCTAACGGACCGATTGAGGGGGTAGATTGGCGGGAATGGTCGGCTATATAACAAAGCGACCACCTGAGCAGGCATTCGATTGTGAACTGTCAAGCGAGACGCATCTAGTTAGTACCGATTGAGTTATGATTCGAAAGGATTGTGAAATATAGATTAATTTATATAAATAAGAAACAGACATATTGGTGCAAACATGGATGTGACCTGGCGGCGCTAATAGGTCAGCAAGTGGGATACAATAAAGGCTTAAACCTGCCTAACTGCGCTCACTACTTGGAAAAATATAAGTACATTTTTAACATCTATGAGGATTAAAGTAATTGTAGAAGTAAACATTGATTAAAGGAGACATTCTGTAGTGATTACATATATCATATAACTATAAACTGATCATACTCTTAGAATACCATTTGTTATTATTCCATTTTTCTTACGGCTAAACCAATTTTACGCTTCGGTCAGTCCATAGCAAAGTGAGGTTTGTCCAAGCCCGATAGGTGATGCTTTGTTTTGTATGCATTGTTATCATGAAGGTTTATAAAGGGGAGTTAAATCTTACACTTTTTCCCTATCTAACAGTTTAACCTTATTACCGAGCGAAAAGGGCCCGTCCCTTTATCATTACTCCCTTAATCCAAACGATATGCAGTGCTCACTGTGACTTCTCTTTCGGCTTCACTTTTTAGGTCGAAGCGCGCTGTCATATTTAGGTATTGGTTCGTGATTGTTTTAAATAACGTGTTTAGCGAAGAATTAACGATCTATATTTATAAATACAAAGTTTTTGTGAATTGCTTCTTGGTTTGATTTATTTATTTCAAAAGCATTTTTTCTTGTGTTAATATCAAACTGCTTATATAATATTTCTATATAATATGCTTACATTTTTTACATTCATTCTTTCAATTACTTTTGATAACGCTAACCATCTGAGGCTTACTTGATGAACATGAAGCTTAAATTGATTCTTTCTTATCCACCCAATATAATTTTTGTTTTGTTTTACGAGAGTCTAAGCATAAGGCGTAAGTTTCAGATCACTACGTTTGACATGACCAGCGAGGCTGGCCCGAGGAATGGGTCCAGTACTCGTTTGGAAAGGATTGGATAATGATGAAGGCTATGTGAACAGTCGAGGGGAAGGGCTGTCACATAGACATTCGGATGGAATGCCTGAGGTTAAGGGCATAGGAAAGGATGATGGAAGTTTCAGATAACCACGTTTGACATGACTAGCGAGGCTGGCCCGAGGAATGGGCGCAGTACTCGTTTGGAAAGGATTGGATAAGGATGAAGGCTATGTGAACAGTCGAGGGGAAGGGCTGTCACATAGATATTCAGATGGAATGCCCGAGGCTAAGGGCAAAGGAAAGGATGATATATTGGCAGGAGTTGCGTCAGGCTCACGGACTGAGCGGGCAGCACGTGGACAAAACACGGCATGCAGGAGGAGCCACTCGACACATCGATCAACAGACTATGACTGTGAGGAAGAGTATAAATCATCATAAATCATGCATTTATTTGTATACACAGGTTTTGCAGTTCTTACATAGATGGGGTACCACCATGTTTAGCCAATTGTTGGGCATACAAATGTTAATGTCGGGATGGCGCAGGCCACGAATGTAATTTGAATACAAGCACTGATTATAGCTACAAGGCTGCAATAATTTGTAGGACGATTAAATTTCTAGGTCAGAGAGGTGTTCTCCTGCTGAATAATATGCTTTCCTAACTAGCGGTTTAAACAGGTTCTTTTTAAGGTTTGGAGTGTCATCAGGTTCTCTTGATACTTTTGGTAATTTATTATACATTTTTGGGACCATGCCGAAAATACTTTTAGCCAGAAAGGGAGTTTGTTTAGCATTTGTGAAAATTCTGTTGCGTCGTTGAATACTATTGCTAACCGAAAATTGGCCATCGTTGTTTTTAACGTATACCGCTGTTTCGTAAATATACAGGAAGGGCAATGTCAAAACGTTATATCTAATGAAAAGCGGTTTGCAACTTTCAGGTGGTAGTATGTTTTTTTACATATAATGTCAATCTGATCCTTCCAAAGATCGAAGAAGATTAGTTGTCCTGTCAACTCTTTGCCTGAAACTTATAATTTTGGTTTTGCTTAAATTGATGCGTAGATTGTTCTTATTCAACCAATCAATTACTGTCTCCAGTGCTTTATTTACGCTGATCTCTAAGGCTAAGGAGTCCTGTCCTGTAAAAATAATCGTGCTATCGTCAGCGAAAAGAATCATGGGATTTTCTACAGTTTGTGGCAAATCATTAATATAAATTATTAAAAGCAATGGACCAAGCACACTGCCTTGAGGCACTCCGTATTTAATTTCTTTAAATTGGGATTTTTGTATATATTTTGTTAATTCTTACGAGTTGCTTTCGTCCAATTAGGTAAGATTTAATTAGATCGTGAACATTGCCGCGTACGCCGTAGGCATACAGTTTATTTAATAATATGTTATTATCCACAAAATCGAAAGCTTTGGACAAGTCCATGTATAAGGCACAGACCGGTCTACTTTCATTCATTTGAATCATAATTTTATGTAAAAGAGCAAAAATTGTCATATTGATAGATTTGTTTTTCCTAAAACCTTTTTGTTCTTCAGAAAGTAAATTTTGGTGCCTCAAAATATTGATATAAACTATTATAAATTACCTTCTCTATTATTTATGAAAAATACGGAAATGAGCGCTATTGGCCTGTAATTATCCATATTGTCTCTTTCACCTTGCTTAAAGATGGGCTTTACAACGGAGACTTTTAGCGTTTCCGGAAATTTACCTTTTTCGATGCACAGATTTTTTATGTAGCTGAGAGGTCGTGCTATTAAGAGTGCTACTTTTTTCACGATTTTACAAGGTATACCGTCGTAGCCAGTACTTTTAGTGTTTTTCAAGGAAGTGATAATTTTGATAATGTTATCAGCACTTGTGGGTGTCATATAAATTAGTATGGAGGAGGAAGAAAAGGAGAATAATTAGGATGAGGAGTTCTTCGTCTTCTGGGTCATCTGAAGTGTCACTCGTACTGCCGGCGAAGATGAAACAGGGAGCGAGAAGTATAAAGACAATTAAGAATAGACAAAGAAGTTTGCTACTAACTTGTCATCGATTGTTTGTTTTGATTAATTACTACTCTTTGAAAAAATACATGACTATGCAATATTAACTACTATTTATATTTTTAATAATTACATACTATTTATGGTATTAACAGCGAAGGGACTCGCTATGTTTAGGATGGCCGAGCTGTAAGGTAACAATATTTACTTTTATTAACAAGTTGCTTATATTCGATTATTATTAGTAATTGCTCGTATTCTACTTATTAAGGGACAGTCAATTGATTCTTTTGGCAAGTCACGTGATCTGTGGCGTGACTTGCCTAACGGACCGATTGAGGGGGTAGATTGGCGGGAATGGTCGGCTATATAACAAAGCGACCACCTGAGCAGGCATTCGATTGTGAACTGTCAAGCGAGACGCATCTAGTTAGTACCGATTGAGTTATGATTCGAAAGGATTGTGAAATATAGATTAATTTATATGAATAAGAAACAGACATATTGGTGCAAACATGGATGTGACCTGGCGGCGCTAATATTTCCCTCAACAGAACCTTCTGGATATGATATAACCTAATTAATTACATAATTTCCCATAATATTTCATTAAACCCAAAACTCTAGGATTTGTTTTCTTCATTTGCATTCTTTGACCTCCTCTTTGATGTCCGGATCTAGAAATAAGCATAGTATAGCAAACTAACTACATGGGTATCGTTGCTCTCATTATTGTGTCATATCTGACGTGGCCAGCTCTCCGTCTAGTAGGTATTGGTTCCTTGCCTTTTGTCAGAAGAGGTCTGCGTACGAGGTTATTTTGTTTTTTTTTTTTTTGGAGCGGTAGTGTTGCCCGCCAGTGTAGAATTGTCCTTGCGTGCCGTACCAGATGTAATGGCTGTCTAGCCATATTACATGTTTAACCGTAGCTTAAGGGATTGCTACAACATAATGCGTATTGCTTGCGATGCACTAACTAAACATGTATAAAATAGGATGCTCTCTATAATAAATATTCATTCTTATACCTAAACCTGGCCTTTACTTAACTACAACGTCACCCTGCTCCGCCTGCACCTACCAAAACCCTTCTTATATTACACAGACACTGACAAACGGCAAGTTGGAGAGTTTTTGTTTGGTGGTCCCAAAGACCCTTGTGGTCTAGTTATAGGAATAGCATTTTGTAAGTTACGAATATGTAGTGTTTGTCCTACATAAGGCCGCTTACGACATTCGAGCGACTCCTGAGTTCATGGAAGGCACTCACGTTTTGCTGAGTGCGCGCACGTGTGCGGGCGCCGGAGTGCGCAGGATGTAGGTAATGTGGTTCGCACCGCCGCACCGGGGAGTTGCTGACATGTTCGTTTGGCTGGCGTAAGTAGGACAAGCATTATTGTTTACTTTAGGAATAATTTGTTGTGTGCCTAGAATAAGTTTGGTTTTCATTTTTTTCTTGTTTTTGTTTTTTTTGTTTGTGTAAAAAAAAAAGAAAGCATTTTTATTAAATAACCAGCCTGAAAACAGTAATAATTCTGGTAGTAACATAATAGTAAGTAATGACGATTTAACCACAAATGAGCCTACAAAGCCATTAGTGAGTAAAACGCCAGCACCTTTGCTTCGTACCACGCGGAGCGGACGGATTGTAAATAGGCCAGTTAGATTTTTACTTCATGAATAAAATTGTAGCACGTAGGTTGCACAATTGAAAATAAACAGTACTAAGACTCGTTCCACTTAGGTATTTTTCAGGGTAAGATGTTTGTAAGGAGACGTTGCCTACGGATGGCACATTTTCAATATTTTGAGATTTATCTAGGAAACATCAATTTCGGGTCCAACTATTTTGTTTTTAATTTAGCATCTCCTGGATGGAGCCTGGACCCCGGGGATAGACCTTCTATTACCCGAAAGTAGTGTGTTAGCCATTGCACAGGGTGGATGGCGGCATTCAAATGTAATATGCCGGTTTTATCAGTTTCAAGTCGGGCTCTGAGAAACGAGACCCGCAACTTAGGTAAGAGTTTTTATTCTGTAGTCATAAATGTATTGTGACATTGTTTGATTCTTTTTATACGTACCAAAGCGGTACGTGACAATGTATGAAATTAATATAATGATTTGTGATTTTTGTTGTGTATTTAAGTAAGATGTTTTAGATAAACTATAATTATATTCAATATAAAGTCAGTACAACACGTTGTTCTACGTCAAAGTGTAAAATTGCCTATCAGTAAAAGTTATTTTACTTACTGTGAAAATGGGTTTAGGTCAAGGAAAAGAGGAAAACAACGCACACAATGCCATAGCAATAGCAAAAGTAGAAAACTTGTCCAATCAAGTGGAGTCAAAACTAAATTATGTGGGAATTGGACTGTGCCGGTCCAGTTGGCGTAGTATGTGTGGTGCGTGTGATAGTGTAATATAGCAGGTAATCATCACGCACCTATCTTGTTAAGATTAATTATCATGTCATAGATTAGGAGCGTAGTGTAAGATAACTGTTGTATATAAGCACTAGTTGTTAAGGAATAAACAGTAAGTTTACTTTACAAAGGGACTTTTACTCATCACCCAATCAACCCCCACAGTGGTGACCCCGACGTGATATGCTGTATGGCGCACCAGTTAAGCTACCAGGGGATTTTGTTACAAATTCAGGAGAATCAGAGTCATATGATGAGCTCGTAAAAAGGATTCGTGAACACATTGCGATATTTACCGCGGCGCCACCGCGTAAAAAAACGAACCAGACAATTTCAAAAATTCACAAATTCAAAAAACTTTCAAAAATTCATCCATGAAATTAATATTAGTTAAATCAGAAATCGAAAATATCAATAGTTACGAAAGACAACAAGAAATAATCCGTAACTACCACAAGTCAAAACAAAAGTCACCGTAGAGATTAATATTCATAATAAGCAACAGTTGACTTGCATACAGATACGGAACCCACCTCTGAAAATACTAATCGACACGGGCGCAAATAAAAGCTTTATTAGCCCCAAAGCCGTCAAGCGATTTTACTCCTAATATTCGTTATAATACGACCCCTTTATTGTACAAACATACATGCTTCAACAGTCAACAAGTACTCGATAACAATACCTTCTTTCCCGGAATTTAACAGCGACGAACCATTAAAGTTATTTGTGTACAAGTTTCATAATCATTCCGATGGCCTTGTTGGTACCGAATAGCTTGCTCAATGGCAAGCAGATATAAGTTACAGAACCCATCAACTAATAACACCCTTATCTAGAAACCCAATACATGTGTATAACTCGGGAAATATAAATTTACTCGAAACAATAATACCGGCAAAGTCTTCAAAATTAATCGAAGTGCCAGTGGACATAACAAATGGCGATATATTCGTGGAACAACAGGTACATTGCAATTGCATTGTAAGTAATTGCATCAGTACCGCTAACAATAACAAAAGCACTGTCGCAATTTGCAATAACTTCTCACGCGATATGATATTCTCGCTAACTCAGCCGATTAGCGTTGAATTATTTAATTCGGAGACCAGATGTTGCCTAAGCGGTGACTCACAACAATTCTCATGTGTCGATCACGTATTGTCTCGATTGCGCACAGATCATTTAAATATAGAAGAGACAATCTATTTTAAACAACTTTGTACCAAAAATGCCGACATATTTTGTGTTGAACGTACACCACTCTATTTTAAGCACTAATGCACTTAAGGATATGATCGATTGATTACGCGAAATTTATACAAAAAATCAAATTTTATATTTAGATAAGTATAAGGGGATATTTTAATTTATAGGTTCCTATTTTTCTAGGAATGATTTAGTAGTAGTCCTAAAGGTACCAATTATTTATCACGGCTCCTTCGATTTGTATAAGCTTTGTCCTTTACCAAATCAAAACGGGCGCATCCTTGTCCCTCCATATCCTTTCATAGCAACCAACTCTCTAGAATATGTGTACATGGAGGCAGAATGCCCCAAATCTGGCGACTGGTACATCTGCGAACAAAAACTCAGCCACCAAATACGCACTGAGCAAGATTGCATTCAGAAACTCATTCACTCGCAGGAGATAGATGAAACGTGCAAAACCACGCCTATCTCTCTGTCAAAGGAGGCTCTACTTGAGCTGGACGATCAACATTACGCCATAACTTTTCCGCTTCCCACCAAAGTCAAGACAAGCTGCCAACAGGAACAACACATTATGTTAAAAGGAAGTTACATCGCGACCATTCCACAACATTGTTCTATCAAAACCCCACAATTCACTATAATAAATATTAACAACAAGATTCTCGGCCAACCACTGAAAATAATGTCAATACCGCTGGAGAGAAAAAACGAACATTCCACCGGTATAGTGAAAATGAATTCCGTCAACCTGAAAAACCTCGAGACTATCGAACAGCAGCTATCTATGGAAAAACCTATTGAAGTTCAAGAAGCCTTATCCTCAAGTTTCTATCACACTACAATACCTCTATACTTTATCATACTATTCGGAGCAAGCGCAACAGCCTTTATACTATATAGAAGATATCAGGCTACCAAAAAACTCAACATAAGTAAACCGGAAAACATAGAACTACAGAAAGCCGCAACATTTGCACTAAACCTAGCAAATAGTTGCTCTACTTAGAGGGGAGGTGTTATATACGCACCTCGCACACTGAACCACAGCATGGCTACGTCACCGGTATACGTCACAACGTCGCGTCATCAGCACTGCATCACGCCTGCGTATGCGTCTACGTCACCACGTTACGTTGCAGCCGCCTGCGCCGCGCATCATCGATATTGGGCAATCGGTCCCGTCGTATTGATAAAACCAGAGTGCGCATCCACTCTGTGCCTTTTGACACCTAACATCGGGTCATAGGACAACAGCTTAGGTTAAGATCTAGATGTAATTTTTATATTTTAATTAAATCTCTCTTTCATTCGTCATCTTGTTATAATTTATCTCCTCCACTGCTGCCTCCCTATATAATTCGTGTTTGTTAGGTGTGATATTCTTCGTCCTAATTTAACGCCACCGTACGAAGGGCCATACCCAGTAATTTCAAGATCAGATAAAGTTTACTTGATTCGAAGGGGCGGAAAAGGTTCGTACGTGTCTATTGACCGGTTGAAACCAGCGTTTCTTTTAGATAAGGCAGATGCCGATGATGCGGAAACGCGGGAGTCACGCACGTGTGTCACAAACGCAAAACGTTCAGTGCGGTTTAGAGAGTGAATAGAGGTACTATATGAATGCTGGATTAACTTAAAGGAACATCAGTCGATCGGCACATCCCAAACCTTCGACAAACACAACAACGATAATGGCTTACAACAGCAGGAGATGGATGAGATCAAACAATTGCTTCTCGAGGAGATACGAGGGAATCGACACATCGTGTTTGTGCAGCTGGTCGTCACATGCATCATATTGTTCGCGATCATGGGACTCAAGTTGTTGGACAAGAGAGTAAAGGCCGTCGTTGACAGCCGGAATCAAGCCGGAGGATGATTTTTAAGAGGGGAGCCATGTGCCGGTCCAGTTGGCTTAGTATGTGTGGTGCGTGTGATAGTGTAATCGCACCTATCTTGTTAAGATTAATTATCATGTCATAGATTAGGAGCGTAGTGTAAGATAACTGTTGTATATAAGCACTAGTTGTTAAGGAATAAACAGTCTAAGTTTACCTTAAAAAGGGACTTTTACTCATCACCCAATCAACCCCCACAGGACTAATTGCATTGGGAATAATTTTGTTGTTGGCAATATGTTATTTTGTAAGAGTGAAATGCAAACAATGTGCTAGATCATGGGTGCAGAAAACAATCGGAAATTTACCGCCCACAGCTATCAAAGTTCATACTGTTACCAGTCCCCCTCAACAAGTGTATCAATAAGTGTTGTTATGTAGTGCTAAAAGTGTTGTAATAACTGTTATGTTCTCAGAACTCTGGACCACCACGTTCATTATAAATGAAACAACAATGTTATTATTCAAACGTGTAATGTAATAGGTATAAGTATTATTTCACAGCTCTTGTTTACATTCAGAGCGCTAGAATTCAATGTAAGCATTTTTTGCATATGAGCAAAAGGTATGTGTCACACTCATAGCGAGTAAAATTGATTTGTTAACTTTGTCATTTTTTTTCTTGTTACTTTGATAATTATTTTCCTTTTTTCAAAAAAGGAGGGGAATGATGTAGCGGCATGGCTGGGTCGCGCATTAAAGTCAGCAGTTTTGGTATACAGTTTAAATGACCACTTAGTACGAACAGTCGTTTAGCGCAGCTCGACTAGTGCGCACATTCTTAATACATATTAGATATCGCGACGCCGCCTGGCCTTGCGCCTCAATCTTTGTACCTATTGTGAATTATATTTATGTAACCTTTCTGAACGATATTTGGAGTCGGAATAAATCGGTGTGATTAAGTGAACTTTTGTTTATCTCTTCTCTATAATTAGGGTACCCCAGACAGTACTCTAAAATTGTTTACATACTAACAAACAAAATTGTAAATGCAGTATAATAGAAGTAGTACAAAATTTCAAATATCTGGGTTTAACTATAGATAGTCATATTAACTGGAAAATACATATAGATATAGTGTGCAATAGGCTAAGGTAAATTTTATGTAAAATAATTAGCTTAAAACATGTTGTAAATCAAAAAAAAATTGCGTATATTATATCATTCACTGGCTGACGCTGTAATTGGATATGGATTGATAGCCTATGGACGTACTTTTAAAACCCATTTAAATCATGTGCTTAATTTACAACTGAGACTGTTAAAAAATATTACAGACGAAAATACCATAAAAGCATGTAAGAATGATTACGCATTATTGTTCAAAACATTAAGCGTCTTACCAGTGCATGACAAGGTTAAGTATTTATTAGCAACTGATCAGTTTAAATGTTCCGAGTTTAAAACGCCGCAAGTCTACGCACGACCGCAAAGAGGGTTAGAGCGACGGAGGTACGCGGAGCCCACCGCCAACAACTACTACGGTGAACGAACGCGCAGCTATCTTACACCGCGAATCTTTAACAAGATTCCCTTTGAAGACGAGTGTAGCAGCAAAAACGTATTTAAAACTAAACTCAAAAAGTTGCTACTTAATACCTTAACTCAAAACGTACCTACCTCAACGTAAAAATAATTAAATCAATAAATAAAATATAAAACAATCCCAATCTTGGGCAACTAGTTTTTACATTAGGATATAAGAAAAACAATACAAACCTACATACATACATATTAGTTATATAATACTTAGAATAAGTCATAATCATAAATACTTACATAAATAAGTTTTTAAAATAAGATCGGGTACACAAAAACTGTAAGTGAGTGCAACAATTCGCCGATAAACGTTATATTTGGCGAAACTTAATATAAATGTATATTGTACCAATTTTGTTGATAAATAAAAATAAAAAAAAGAGATGGCGTGCCGCTTTGAAGACGCGTGGAAGCTGCTCGTTAAGTTTTACGAATCCAACAATCGCATTGCCTCTCAGCTGGAGCGTCTGTACCCTGAACACGTGCATAAGCAATATGCTAAATCTAAAATGTTTTGCTTTCACATACTAATTACTTCAAGATATAATACGCGTATTCTCAGCGCTCTGCCGGCCAAATATCACTCAATGGTGTTTATCGCGGTGGTATACATGTACGATTTCGACTATTATCGGATGGTGGATAAGACGAACAAGATTACGTATGCAGAGCGGCTGAAAGACGAGCATTTCTGCGAAAAAATGTCCCTGTCTCGCAGCATGGAACGGATCGACACTGTTAGGCTAATCTTTAAAACCTTTCTGAGTGGAAAGTTTACGGAAGGCGCTCTCAACATAGAATGTGCCGATAACATGGATCAATTTATAGAAATGTTTAATATATTCTTGCAAGAAAAATGTAAAATTTCCAATAAAGATTAACCCAAATATTTTGTGTTTTGTTGTCATGTCATGAGTATATATGCTACCACGATATCATGTAGTGCGTGTAGAGCCGGCACTAGCCCAAACCCCCCTTTAACGGAAGGCACTAGCACTGGGCCGAACGCCTAATTAACCCTTAATTTGGGAATGTATGACCATCTTTTCTCAGAATCTTTTAGACTATTGAGTACCCACAAACTCAGACGAAGTCAGACGTTTTGTAGCATTCGTAAATTATTACAGAAAATTCATAAACCAATTCGCAGAGATTTCGCAACCATTACACAACTTAACACGGTAATATAGAATTCTATTGGACTAAACAATGCGAAGACGCATTCCGAAATCTGAAAAAAAGCCACTACCCCACGACGGACAAAGTATTATTGGCTGTAGTATGGGTAGTAAAACATTTTAGACCATACCTATACGGACAAACATTTAAAATCGTCACCGTCCACTAATTTATTTATTCGGCATGAATAATGCCTATAGGAATATGATTTCACTGTAGAATACCTGAAAGGATATTATATGAAAGATAACGTAGCTGCAGACGAGTTATCTAGGATTCAGAGTACCAGCGAAGAAGTAAAAAGCATGACAAAGCAAGTGATATCAGTAATAACTAGAGCACAAAAGAAACGCACGGAAGAGCAACAAAATAACCAGAACAAGAATTCCAACTGCGACTGGCCCACGAAACCACCCATAGTGGAACTCCTCAAAAACCTCAGGACGTACCTGAACTAAGTTTTGACGAACGCGACTTCCAAAAAATATTAAAGCTAGCAGATCGCGTCACGAGCCCAAATAAGGGAATCGTTTACTCGCCATCCACGGCGACACTGTGTGTCGAGCCAAGTACTCGATCGCGTAGGAAACGAGCTTTCCTCAGCTTTTTTCAGGATCCTGATCCAGATCCTGGATCCTGGCAGGGTCGCCATGTGGTAAGTGTCAGGGAGCGTAGCCAAATGAAAGTCTCAACGTCCGGAACAGAAGTGTAATTGTCTAGAAAAACAGGCGGTCTTATATAGGTAAACTTAATCCTTTGTTCTAGGCGTGCGTCTAAAGTACAAGTTTAGAGAAAATATATTATTATTTTAATGTTGACAATATCAAGTTACATCGTATCATATTACATTAATTAGGAAAATGACAATTAATTATTATATCGATTCGTGTTGTGTGGTCTCAGCTGATGTGAGTCATCCTATACATACTACAAATGGTCATACCGCAGCCGCGAGGGTAACACCACACCGGAAGAGAAGAACGACCAACACAACAGCAACGACGAACGAAGAGGATGGTGAGAGAGAAATATTTTTTGCTGAAGTTTAAGTTAAGGAATGTGTATGTGACGATTTAGAAAATAATGATGTTGATAGAGGTAAATATAATATGTTGATTGGTTTTTGAGCGATATTTGGGAAGACGAATATTGTTTAGTGATTGGATGGCACTTTAATTTTTAAGTAGTGTTAGGAAGGTTGAAACAAATAAGTTTTTCACATAACGATTAACCTGATCAATTAAATAAGAGTTGCTAATTTTTTTTTAATGTTGCAGTGTTCATGCTGATTCAGTTATTTGATTTGATATTCAATGGACTTATTTTTGGGAAGGAAGATTATGAAAAAAAATTAGAAACTAAACCTATCGATTTCTTCGGTGGCCCGAGAGGTACCTTTGAAGTAATTAGGTAATTAACAAGGGTAGACCAGGATACAAAAGAGAGGAACGGAATCCTTGGCGTCTGATCATGATTCGGTCAAGCATCAATCGTAAAAGCCCTTGGACACACGAAATAAAATTGTGTAAGGATATGTTAAAGTGCCATGAAAAGTACGAGTTCATTAATGCTTATTCAATATTTTACTACTTATTTCGGAAGATGGAGATCCTTTTTTGGATTCCACTGTTATGGTACATAGGTAAAACAAACAAACGTACACGGCTGAAAATGGTTTTATTGTTTTTCAAAGTATTCCCCTTGATGATCTATGCACTTTTGCATTCGCGTGAACCAATGTTTAAAGCACTTCTGCCACTCCGCCTGAGGTACCTCCATAACGTGTTGTTTGAATGCGTTGACAGCATCTTCAGCGGTCGAAAATCGTTGACCGCGTAATTTATTCTTTATATTTGGAAATAAATAAAAATCGTTGGGTGCCAAGTCAGGGCTGTACGGCGGATGACCCGTTAATTCCACATTTTGACCCTCCAAAAATAGAGTTGTTTCGCGTGACGTATGACAGCTGGCATTGAAATGAAATGAAATGAAATGAAATGAAATGAAATATATTATTAATAACAAAGTTACACGTCAATACAATAAATATATCACAATATGATAATTAATATATGTAAATCAACATTTATGTATGTATAATTATTAAAATCGATTTCACCTTTAAAGCGTTAAAGGGACATTAAAAAATTCGTCGTAGTTATAGAATATTTTTTGCAGCAGCCACTCCTTCAGTCTATCCTTGAACGCGGCAGCTGAAACTGCACCTCTTACATGGTCAGGCAGGCGGTTATAAATGGAAGGTCCTAAATAATAAACAGACCGTTCTGACTTAGTAAGTCTGTGTGATTCGGTGACTAACCTATTATGATTTTTATTGCTGCGAAGTTTGTAATTTTTATTAATGCCTCTGCGCTTAAATATGTCTAGGTTCTCCCGCATAAATACTGCTACTTGGCCTACAAGTAAACATGGTAAGGGCAGAATCTTGAGATCGCGGAAAAGGTCATGTGCTGGGGCGTCCACTGCTTTCCCGGCCAACGCGCGGACGGCGCGTTTTTGCATGCTAAAAACGCGTCTCCAGTCAGATGCGCGGCCCCATAGCTCCACACCGTAGGTCAGGAGCGAGTGCACTGTCGCGAAATAGCAATCTCGCACTGCGCCCTTTCCAGCTGTGCTTGAAAGCCGCCGCAACGCGAAACACGCGCGCCCCAGCTTTCCGCATAGCTCGTCAATATGAGCCTCCCATGTAAGTGCGCTATCGATATGGAATCCGAGAAGGCGTGTGCTGGTTACGTGCTGTATAGGGGCACCACCGGCACACACCTTCAGGATTGAGCTTGCATGTCCGTTTAACTTAAATGTCATAAAGTTTGTTTTTTCTTTATTGAGTGCAAGGCCGTTTGATCGGAACCACTGGTACAGTTGTTCCATAACATGGTTTAGCGCTACCTCCAACTCCCGCTCAGCATTCGCACAGACAACTGCCGTGACGTCATCGGCGTACATGAAGATATCCGCATTTTTTATTGCCTGCGGCAAGTCATTCAGCAACACGCTGAACAGGGTGTTGGAGAGACACGAACCTTGAGGGACACCCATTAGATTCCTCAGTTCGGACGAAACAACGTTGCCCCCATCGCCAACGACAACCTGGGCCCTGTCGGACATAAACGATAATATTAGCTTGGAGGCTGGTCCTCGGATACCATGGTGGGCCAATTTCTCAGCCACGAGTGCGTGATCCGCCGTGTCAAAAGCACGCGATAAGTCACAGCAGATGACCGCTACGTGTCGCCTCGCCTCGCGGGCATGCAACACACAGCGCACCACTTCCCGCACCAGGTCTGTGGTAGACCGGCCGTGGCGGTAGGCGTATTGCTTATCTGATAGAGTATGTTTTGGTACCCAGAAACTGAGTAACCTCTTGTTTAACCCTACCTCGAAGCATTTGCTAGGGCTTGGGACTAGGGATATCGGACGGTATGATTTAATCAGTGCCTTTTTGCCTTTGCCTTTGTAAAGTGGGCATATTTTGACTTTTTTAAGCCTGTCCGGATATACTCCCGCCCTCATGCAGTTATTAAACAGGTCAGACAGAACATAACTAATTGCGGGGCTAGCTCGTTTTAACAGTTTAGCGGAGAGACCATAAACGTCTGTGCTATTTTTGGCCGCGATATGAGTTTGAAATATTTTTTCGACTTCGTCCGGTGTAAAGGGCTTGAGTCTTATTGAGCAGTCGCTAGCTGCGCACTTATTTGACAAGGATGCAATACAGCGCTGGCGATCGGCAGGGGGCGCCCCGCACGCAGTAGCCGCTGTTACGAACTCGTGGTTAAGCGCGTCCACCGCGAGTTGCTTGGTCGCAAAGAGGCGTCCGGCGCTGTCCTGCAGCAGCTCGGTGTAGTCAACACGCTCGCGAGGCACCCGAGCCAGCTCTATATTAATAGCATTCCACATTGCCCTGCTTTTATTAGTGCTATTGCTAATTAGTGAATTAAAATATGCGGTACGTTTGTTTTTTAATTTATTATTGTAAGATTCTAGCAGTTTATTTGAGGCGTCGTGTAAGTGGGTATTATCTGGGTATTTCTCCGAAAGATTGATATAATCGTAGGTTAGCAATTTTAAGTCTTTAAGTTGGTTATCTATCCAATGGTTGCTTTTCGAGTGTGTGGTTACATTTTTCAACGGAAAGTGGATATCTAGTTGGTATGTCAGAATGTTAGTTACTTTATTCGCGTATTGGTTACATTCACCGCTGTGATTAGTCGCGATTGTTTGCCAATCTATAGACTCAAGCGCGGTAATAAAGGACGTAATGTTCCTTTCACTAAAAACTCGTTTTCTTATCACTCGAGGCGCCGAGTGGTGCGGGGCGCGCGGCACGCTGAGTCTCTGCGCTAAATGATCGCTTAAATGAGTGACAATGCATGTCGCGGACACACGGTCGTCATGGATATTTGAGTAAGCGTGGTCAAGCAAAGTTGCGCTATTACCTTCCCTCCTAGTGACATCGTTAACGTACTGACCAAACTGTTGTGCTGACAAAATATCGACGAGTTGTTTTTTACTGGCGGTATTATTACATAGATCGATATTTATATCGCCCATTACAATTGCCGTCAGTTTGTCATCGTTAATCTTAGTCAGTAATTTGTCAAATAAACCGAGGTACTCAATGTGGCTTGTCAGGTTAGAATGGTAAATTCCAACTATCAAAAGATTTTCTTCTGTTAACTGGACCGCGCAAACGTCGAATACCTGCTCGCGAGAAAGCTCGCAATAGTCAGGTCGATTTATTGCCTTTATACATGACCTAGCATAAATGCAGCTTCCGCCGCGTTCAATGTTAGGTCTACAAAAGTATGATAAAAGATCGTAGTTTGTCAATGTTACAGACTGAATTTCGTGGCTGCGCAAAAAATGTTCGGTTAAAATTAAAATATCGCACGTTAGGTCATTACATAATAGCATTTCTAATTGCTTTGTTTTACTGTTTAAGCCTCTTATATTTTGATGACAAACTATGAGCGACGTCGTTCGCCGTGTCGGTGTGTCACACGGCTTATTGGTTTTCTGCGCTGGCGGCGGCCGGTCGCTCGATGTTAGCGAAATGGCGGTTTCGGTGATTACGGCGAGGGGGAGGAGCGCGCCCGGCGCGCCCGGCGCCGGCTGGAAACCACTCGCTGATCTTTGTCCCGGATGGCCAGCTATTCGGGGACATCATCTCTTCGAACTTGCTGCACGGGACGGTTATCGCAAACGAGGCATAATGCTCGTGTTTCAGGCGTAGTTTGTTAACCGTGCAGTTTTTGCATCCTGTTCTTTTCTGTATGTATGCTTTGACGGCCTCCGAGGTCGTGTCGCTTGTAAAAAAACAGGCGTGAATTTTCTTACCGCGCTCTACTGTATGTAAGTCAATGTCCACTGGGCCAGTTCCAGTGATTGTGATTGTAGTTTTGGTTGGTTCTGACTGCATACGGCCTCCTTTATATGACACAGTCCGATAGTCGTCATCGTTAATATCGTTTACCTCGTTCGTGGCTCGTAAGTCCAAGCTGCTATCGTTATTATCATCGTAACGTTCCGCAATTGCAGTTGTAGTTGCGACCGCTAGCAGTGTTCCATCCTCGGTACCGGGAGGCATGTTCGTCACCGGTCGGCTTACCTCGGGTGTTGTCGCAACGTCAGGTGTCCGTGATCTGCATGCGGTTGCAGCGCTTGACTTTTTCGGGGCGTTAGGTGCTGCTGTTGCGGTAGCTTTTTGCCGTGCTTCACGCATTGGGCGCTGGAGCGATGGTGGCGCTGGCGGGGCTGGTGGCGTGTAGTTGATGTTGGACTTACGTGTCGCCGGGGTACCCTCCTTGCTGGATTTTAGCTGTTTTATAGTTTCTGATTGCTTGATAATTATTTCGGTTTGCTCGCTTATCTTCGTCTCGAGTGCACTTAAACGGTTTGTCACTGCGTTCAATGTTTGCTGTAGATCACTAATGGCGGCTTGAAGCGCCTTTGTCGCCATTCTAGATATTTTATTCGATTTTTTTACTGGGAGGTGATCTGACGTGTGTCATGGGTAGGACGGTCCAGTTGAAACTGTCATGTGTCATGATGAAGAATGATTCTTCGTCGCTGGTTAGTTTTACGAATTTGTTCAAATACTTCCGGTAAGCAAATGGTCGTGTACCACTCTGAATTAACCGTTCTACGGTTTTCTAGTGGCACTGTAGCTACATTAGTGCAGTCATTGAAGCATTATTGCTCCGAATTTTTTTACTGTGAACCGAATTGCATACAATTTTGGAATTAGGTTCATCTTACCCTTAACTTCAAAAGTGAAAATGATTTGAACTCCGCAACCACCCTGGGGGTGGTTGCCACCCCTTCTCGGGGGTGAATTTCTTTTTTTTCAAAATAACCTCGGATATCGATAGAAGGCCTAATTTTAAGCAAAAAATCATCTATAAAGTTTTTCAAAAAATCCAATACTTTTCAAGTTATTGACAATTGAAAATTCGCAATTTTTTCACGTTTTTCATCGGTTTCTTGCAAATATCTCCAAAAATATACGTTTTATCGAAAATTTTATAAAAAACAAAATTGTAGCAGGTAAAACAATGAACAATTTGGTTTTTTATAAAGTATTCTAAGTGCAATATTAAGCTAGATATTAAAGATCAAAGCCGTTTTTTATTTTGTCTGAAATTTAATCGATGTGGTCAATGCCATCTAGCGGCGAGCAGATGCATTTTATGCATTCTAATACAATAGGGTTTTGTAGTGCTTGAAATAAGCTTTAAAATGAGCACTATTAAAAGTCTTTTGCACGTAAAATAAGTGAGCTGTATTGCAAATAAGGGGAGCATCTAATGTTTTTTCTTTTAAATCAATGGGTTTCATAAGTGCCATTTCCACCAAAATTAAAATTAATCGTATTCCGCCTAGAATTAACTTTATTATGAAGAGTTTGATAGATAATATCAGTTTGGCTGCTTCAGGACATATATTTTTCAAAAAAGTCACGATTTAAAAAAAAACAAAATTTCAAATTTTTTAAAAACCCACTTTTTTTTCATAATATCTCAAAAATGACGACAGATACGTATAAAAGTGTATGGATTAAAAATTTAGGTATTTTTCTGACAAACAATTTGGTTTTTTTGTTTTTTCTGTCAAACAAAAATTGACGGAGATATGATTGTTTAAAGAGCGCGTGGCAGCGCAATCACAGCCTCTCTTAAGCCCTTTAACCCTTCACCGTTTTAGAAAAAGGTTTTTTACTATATATTGCAATGAAGGATGTTGTAGCTCTCTTAATTACCTTTACAATGGTTTTCTATAAATTGTGATAGCATGAAAATTGAAGGAGTTATGGTCCTAAACAAACCTGGAGTGCGATTTTTGAATCTCACCAAGTGACTAAATCTCACCGATGTGAGTGATTTACTATCGGAAATCACTCACATCGGTGAGAATTAGTCACTTGGTGAGATTCAAAAATCGCACTCCTGGTAAAAACTTATCATATTTTTTTCTACTTAGTAACTGAAAATTTCGGAGTGTGAATATTTGGAGCAATGTGAAAGTACGCAGTATAATAGAGACCCACAACTATTGTAATGTGTATATATTGAAATGATTCTTGGTTTTGTAAAATGAAAATCCCAGGTTGTGCGACAAGATTTATTAAACATCCCACACTTATATTCAGCATTTGCAGTAAATACCCCTCCACTACACTTCTTTTATATCTTAACTCCCTAATTAATAACAAACAGGGTTTGTGCTTACAATTGGTCAGTATATTCTCGGCTGCGGAATCCCGCGCTAGCTAACGGTTCGGTACCTGGTTACACTACGGCAGGCCTACAGCTGTCGCAGGCCCACGGCGTACCCGTTGAACTCTCGTGCTGGACAACCGGCACGTCGAGCGCCAGCGTCGCCGACAGCCTGCTCGCAGGAACAGCGAGCCACCGTCGTGCAGCTTCCATCAGTTTGACGCGACGTGGTCTATAAAGACCATAACTAAACACCTCCTAAGAGGGAATACGAAACCCGCGTATGCCGCTCGTTGTTCCGATGTCAACCTCCGGAGGTGTTAGGCCTTTAGGGACGCTACCGCATGCGGCCCAGCGTCCGCATCACCGCCTGCGCTACCGGCAGGTTACAGTTTTGGGCTAAGCGAAGAAGGATAACACTTTATTCAGTGACATGGATCGATTCGGAATCGTAGAAGACTTTCATATTTCATCAATCTAGAACGAACCATAGACTATAATATTTTTAAATTATTTTTAAATATGTAATCATATATATTTACTGTTTTAATTTAGGGGTAGTTTTAAGGGTAGAAAAGCTTAAGAATATGATAATCATTTTCGAGAGTGTGGAATAATATTTAAATCCTTTTCATTTTATAAAAAAAAAAAAAAATTTTTTTTATCAAGGGGTAGTTTTCAAGGGTTAAAAGGGGGTTAAAAATTTGATAATTATTATAGAGAATATAAAATATTACTTACTCTATACTTACATCTTTTTATGTCATACCAAAGTATTTTTTTGTGATTTTTTCAATTTAGGGGTTGTTTGCAAGGGTTGTAAGATTTTCAAGGGGTTGAAAATGATTTTAATATGAGGTAATTATGTTAGAAAATACTTTACAATTTCACCACTTACTATTAGACATGTTTTCTTGCGATAAAATGGCTCAATGTCAATTTTTCCATTAAGGGGTTGTTTACACCCCTTAAAAATAATAGGCGGAGTTCAGATCATTTTCACTTTTGAAGTTAAGGGTAAGATGAGCCTAATTCCAAAATTTCATGCAAATCGGTTCACAGTAAAAAAATTCGGAGGTAAGACCGTATTTTTCGCTTCAATGACTGCACTACATGGCCATTAATACCGAAGAAGCAGGCCACCATTTGTTTCAATGTACTTTTTGCACGAGTAACTTTCGTAGGGTTCGGCTCATTTTGAAACACCCATACCGTTGATTGTTGCTTCGTTTCGGGATCGTATGCATAGATCCAGGATTCGTCACCTGCATAGATGTTATAAACGGCTTTTGAGTCACCACGGTTATATTTTTTTAACATTTTATTGCACCATTCGACGCGAGCATCTTTTTGCTCTTTTGTTAAGTTGTGGGGTATCCAACGCGAACAAATTTTTTTTACAGCCAAATAATTATGTAATATGCTATTAATGCTGGTCATAGAAATACCCAGAGTCGCCTCTATCTCGCGGTACGTAACATGTCGGTCGTCCATTATAAGTTTTCGCACAGCCTCGATATTTTTTTGTACAACGACCGATTTCGGGCGACCTGCCTTAACTTCGTCCGTAAGCATACTACGTCCACGATTGAACTCACTAAACCAGTGATACACAGTAGTTTTAGATGGGGCTTCATCACCAAAAGTTGAAGTTAGTTGATCTATGCACTGTTGTTGCGTTAAACCACGCCGAAAATCATAATAAATCATAGCACGAATATTTTCACGAGTGAGTTCCATTCTTGCTGCGAGATGACATTTAAAACCCGTCAAAAACAAAACACGAGCGCTAATAAGAAAGAAAAAATATACCGGCCAGTACTTAAAAAAGTTCAAATTTTACCATGGAGGTCAAATATGCTATTTAAGAAGATTGTAATCCCGGTTTCCGGATATATAAATAGCAGCCCTCGTAAGTGTTATTGGTTTCTAAATGCATTTCGCAAGTTGTTGTTGTTAATTGCAATTTATTAGATCTGTAATTTATTAGATTAGTCTCGTCGTGTATTGCGGAGGCAGAGTTGCGTAGTGAATTGTTAAATTTCTTTTTGTTGGGCTTTTATATCTCAATTTTTTTTTCGTTTTTTCGTTTTAATATGGAAGTGGCGGATGTTTATGATAAAGTGGTTACACTTAGTGGCGAGTTTGCCACTCGGCATAATATTCGTTATTTTGGCACTATTATAAACTTTGAAGGACAGGATGTGCCATACACGTCCTGGTTGGATGCTGCCGAGGGCCATCCCTTGTATTGCCCGGTCCGGCCGGCGGAAACCCTGGAAGAGGTTGTATCTTCGGAACTGTGCGTTGTGTCGGTTAGTGGTAATTTTGATTAGGTTATTTGTACGGAGAGTGTACACCTATTTGAGAGTGTACTATACTAGCCGATATTTTCGGCACCTGGCGTGGTCGCGTTTTGAACTAGACTGGTTGTAGTCATATATGGACATGAGTGAGCTGGGTTATATTTAACTTTTTTTTGTGTGCGTGTGTGTTACGTACTACGCCTGTGGAAAAGGTCAGTTGTTACTTGTCATTTATTGTGTATTTTTAATAGTAATAGAGTTTTGTCCTGTTTTTGTGCACAATATTTTCTTTTCCTGATACTAAATTTTGACATTTTCACCTTGATCTTGAATTACGTTATATGGCCCCGTGTACACTGGTTCCATTTTATCTCCATCTTCCTTTTTTATGAATATTAAATCTCCTATTTTATAGTGACGTTAATATTTTTGTCATTTTTTTTTTCTGATATTTTTCGTTATAACTAAATAATTTTTTGTATCCTCTTGGGATTGTTGCAATCTGTACTTAAGTTCTAAGAGATAAGAATTAAAATTATAAATTGGATTTACTTGACCTTGAATGTACTAACATTGTGGTAAACGACATAATTTACCGAATACTAATTCGTATGGTGTATATTTAGTTGACGAATGTATCGTCGTATTATAAGAAAAACACCAGTATTGCAACCAATCTGATCACTCGTGAGCCTGATTGTCTGTCTGTATTCTAAGGAACGCTCCTAATGCTTTATGCGAATTTTCTAAGGAACCAATTCTTTCGTGATGGTAAGCGGTTGATTGTAATTATTTAATACTTTAAATGTTACTAATCCCTCGCATGGTTGATGAAATAAATTCGTTTCCTCGATCTGTTGCAATTTCGCGTGGTATTCCGTAACGTAATATGAAGTTACTTACAAAAGCTCGCGCGACCGTATCTGTTTCCTTATTTGTAATTGGGTATGCCTATGTGGCGTCTCCTCTGCCAGCTGTCAATTCTAGTGTCGCGCCACAATTCCAATAGATGGCGACCTAGTGGCGACGAACTGTCAACTCCCATAGTAATAGTACAACTTGTATCAAGCGCCCATATGCATCCTACATCGCCCTAACGAAGTTTCTGATGTCAGTTGCGTATATACCAGTTACAACCAACTCTCATGGGACTTCGGTCCGTGAGAGATCTCTCATTTGCCGCTCTTATTATTCTTTCTTCTACATTGGTGACCTCCAACACTGGTCAGCAAACGCAGCCTTTGAAGACTTGAAGATCCCGACGCAGCCTCCGCAGCAAGCCAGCCTCTCTGAGTGTACCACCCTCTGCATGCTTTGTAAAATATTTTGTACATACCTTGTACATATCTTGTAAATATCCTGTACATATCCCTATGCCTGGTATCTCCACTGCTCTCCTAGCGACTCGACTACTTCACTCTCTCCTCTCCTCTCCTAGTCGTCGCACTCTCTCTCTCTGCTCGCCCCCTGACTCTGAGCATCTCCGCTCGCCTCGCGGCTCTGAGCACTGGCTTATCTGCACTTCCATACGTCGTCGCTGAACTCTCCGCTCATAGGGGGGCTGATGTGGCGTCTCCTCTGCCAGCTGTGAGTTCTAGTGTCGCGCCACAATTCCAATATATGGCGACCTAGTGGCGACGAACTGTCAACTCCTATAGTAATAGTACAACTTGTATCAAGCGCCCATATACATCCTACATCGCGCTAACGAAGTTTCTGGTGTCAGTTGCGTATATACCAGTTACAACCAACTCTCATGGGACTTCAGTCCGTGAGAGATCTCATTTGCCACTCCTACCATTCTATCTTCCACACCTCTACGTACTTTGTGAGTTCAATATGTAACTGTTTCCGTTTGTGTCTTTGGTTAAAGGCCCAACCAAATCCAAATATATATTTTTTAAAGCGGATGCTGCTGTGGAAGTAATGCAGAGTGGTTGTTTTATATATTTATGAAATTTTTGTTTCTGGCATTTATCACAACGTTTTACAAATTGCAGGATAGCATTATCCATTCCTGGCCAATAATAGTAACGCTTTATGTTATTTGTCATTCTACGACTGTCCTTCTACTGGATATAACTTAAAAGATGAACTAGAAGAACTAAAACTTAAATATACTATGTTAGAGACGAAATTGATACATGCTAAAAATGAAATAAAAAATCTGATTTTAGAAAATGGATCGCTAAAAAAACAAATAATGACATGATAAAAAAAACGGAGAAACTTACTCGTATATGCAGATCAACACCAATAAAAACCAAAAAGGGACAGAAAAGTATAAACTCGTCAAGTTTTAACGTGACGAATATAGAAAAAAGAGAAATTGACGCCAGAAATAAAATAATACATAATAATGAAAATGCAGAAACAGAAGATTCAAAACCATCTACTGAACCAATAAAAACTCTGGAAACACAGACAAAAAAAGAAATTGAAACTACGCGAAACGATGAGCCGGTGGAAAAATATCCTGTAGAAAAAAACGCAACTCCGCAACGAAGAGTGATAAATTGATAATATTCAGTGACCAGAGTGGCAAGGGAATTCGTAAAATACTTCAAGATTCGTTGGGTCATGACTATGTAGTATAGTAGTGGCTACCACTTGTAGTAGTTGGCGGCAGGTTATTATGAGTAACAAATGCGCGAGCTAGTTATGTATAGTTTATTTACATGAGTAGGTATATACAATAATATACAGCACAAATAAATCAAATAATTATAAGCCAGTAAATCAACAGAACGACTTAGCGGAAGATTAGGTTGTGTTGTGTGTTTTGGTTGCTATGCAACGGCGCGCTGCAACACGCAGGTGCGGGAGCTTAGGCAGTGGAGGGCGAACAGGCTGCCACATGTTCCCCCTGGCCAGACCGTGACTACGGTCGAAATCTGCTGGGGAACCTCACGAGTCTTCCACTTCTCGTGCGCTTCTATTCAGCATCGTTTTGGTTATTATCTGGCAATTTAGGTGATACTTCACGCATTAAGTAAGCAGGCTTGAGTCTGTCGATAGTCACGTTGTTTAATTTACCTTTAATGTCGTTAGAATAAAATTTTGGCTGTCGCTTAACGACTCTGTACGGGCCTTCGTAAGGTGGTTCTAGTGAGCTGCGGACACGATCGACACGAAGAAATGCGTGGGAACAGGTTTCTAATCCGCGTTGTATGTAAAATGGTGAAGATGAAGTATGCCATGATGCCTGCCTTGGCGTCAGCTTAGCCATGTGAGAGCGTAGGCGTGTGGTGTACTCTGTAACATCTGCCACTTTGTAGTCAGGTAGAGGTGACAGGGACTGGCCGGGTAAACGAAGTGTCTCGCCATAAACGAGTTCTGCCGGGGTAGTTTGTAAATCTTCCTTTACGGCGCTTCGGATACCAAGCAGGATAAGAGGTAGAGCTTCAGTCCAAGATGATGTTGATGAATGGCACATGATGGCTGATTTAAGCTGGCGATGGAGTCTCTCGATCATGCCGTTAGAGGCTGGATGATAAGCAGTGGTGTGGAAGTGGTGTGCTCCAACAATCGTGATCAGAGCCTTGAAGAGTTGGCTCTGGAACTGACGACCACGGTCAGTAGTCATCCGCAGAGGATATCCAAATCTGGCGAACCAGCCAGACACGAGAGCAGTAGCGCAGGATTCAACGGTGATGTCTCTGAGTGGAAATACCTCAGGCCATCGCGTAAATCTGTCGATGACGGTGTAATATGGCAATTAGCCACTTTTAGTGTTTAGCAGTAACACTCTGGTTTACTGCGACATAATGCATATTGCTTGTCTCAGCGATAACTAAACATGTATAAAATAGGATGTTTAATAAAATAAATGACACTCTCATACCTACCACTGATCTTTACTTACCTACCTCATCACCCTGACCCTCCGTCTAGTAGACCCTTATACTTTTCATTATTACATGGCGACCCTGCCGTAGAACCTCAACTACGGAATCTTCGAAGCAGACATCAAGAAAAACAAGCGCAACAAATAGAAAAAAGATGCAGTCAGATACCTAAGAAGGACGAAGAAACACCGTATTTTGAAAAACATGGCAGCCGTCGTGATCAACGTGAACGGTGTCAGCATCCGGTTGGTGGGTCCCCTCGAAGGACTCACCATTACCATCGAGGGGGGCCAGGGTAAGGTCCATATACAACCAACACCCGCCACCCCGCCAACGCATGTCCAGCGAGCATCGCCGCCGCCGAGCCAGCCGATGAACGAACGACGTCAAGACGGTATCGACGCAGCCAGCCTAGCGCGGGCGATAGGGGTTGTTCAACCCCAGGCGAGAGAGGCGCCCAGCCCACCGGCATCCACCGGCACCGGCGAGTACGTGCAGCCGACGAGGGGCCGCAGAGCAACGAGGTTCCTGGCGCCACCAAGGCCGCCGCACGAGTGTAATGGCTGTCTAGCCATATTACATGTTTAACAGCAACTTAATGGTTTGCTGCGACATAATGCGTATTGCTTGCGATGCTCTAGCTTACACATGTATAAATAGGTATAATGATATTAAATAAACGCACTCTATTCGGAGCATTAACCTGAACGGCCTTTCTATATCGTCACCCTGCCCGTCAGTCGACCTATTCCATCAGCTTATATTACATGGCGACCCTGCCAGGAACATCTTCGGGGAAAACAAAAACGCAGTCGGAAGCAATCCAGCAACTCCATCATCATCAAGCGCAGTCGAACTCAACACCAGCGAACATGGCAACGACGAAGCTAACACTCACGATTGAGGGCGTCAACATTCAACTAGTGGGGCCCATAACGGCCCTAAGGAGCCTACAGATGACCATAGACGGCAACAGCCGAGCCGTCCAGGAAGTAGTAAATACTACGTTCACGGTGGCCACACCAATAGAGCAGCCAGCAACAGACACCACACAGCCACCACTACCAACTAGGATACCCGCCGCACAAAGTAGTCAAATATCACCCAAAATAAAGGTAGCAAGGGTGACACCCTGGGTCCATACGACGACGGACCCCCAACGCAGCCACCCGACACAGCCGCCAGCGCGCCAAAGCAGCACAGCGCAGCAAGGAGCAGCACAGCGCCAACGAACGACTAGAACGGTGCGCCGAGCGCCGCCAAGGACGCTGCACGAAGATACACAACAAGGCCTTCGCGACAGGTTCCACCACGGCCACCTCCGAGCGTTCCACGCAACGCCGCCAGCCGAAACCGCCGAAGCTCCACATACTTCATGGCGACCCCAAAGTCCACCGCTAATACCGGAGACCACAGAATTATAAAGGTAGTTACACGTAGATAATAAACAAATCTTAGTAATTAGTAACAGTAGTCGCTATATTTTACATATTTCCAAATTGATGAAATCAAACTTATATTGTAAATTGTTAATTCTTAGTGTCGAATGTAGTCCATAAAAACAAGTTTCGTAATACGGTCGCACGCGCCGTATGATTACGCGCGTGTCAGCAAAAATTATGTAGGTCGCAAGACATCGTCGCGCAATTAGTATATTTTAATTTACAGTAAATGAAATTTGATACCACCGTTTGCTTTGATATTTTAATTGTTCACATTAATGATTTTTGCTTTAGCTACGTATTGGACTGATCATCTGATACTTAGTGAAAGTAAATGATTATTACTTGTTTACTTTTGTCTTATTGAGTTTAAAATAGATTTGTACTAAGATACAGTAAAAAATTTTTTTTTTGAAGCGCAGTAAGGTACCAAGTTAGGAATAAGTAGTTAAAGGAGTTATAGGCACATTCAGATAATGTGACCTTAGCTAGAGCGCTAGTCCTTCATTCGATCATTATGCGAACTACCGTGTCCTTAGTGAGAATAGTAGGAGACCACTATAGGTCTTAATGTATTTGTGTCTCTAGGTACAGGCAGAGCCAAGTAGCCAGGCCTGATATGCCGATTTATTGTATATTGTATTTAGGGTGACCATGCCCTTGGGTAGCCAATCCCACGTATAGTTCGGGTACGCACGGGAGCGTAGCCCATGATGTATTGTTTTAGGGTGACCATGCCCTGGGTAGCCATTCCCATTTATTGTAGGAGCAGGAGTCTCCAATTAAAGGCATTAGTTTTATTTAGTCGAACTAGATAGGTTTGTAAAAGGTACCCTACTATGAATAAATGAATAATGAATATGATTATTTTCCAGTCGACAAGTAACAAATGAATACAAGGTACAGGCACGATGCCTAAAGCATTTTAGCGCTATAAAATATAACTAATAAGTAAATTTTTTTTTTAGAACATATCGATGATGCACAATATACTGATAATGAATAAAACTTATAATGTGTTAAAAAACTTACAGTTTATGACTAATGAATTAAATTTTCTTTTATTAAAAGGACCGACACGACACTAAGACTAAGATTAAGATTAACATTTCTCAAATGTAAAACGAATAAAACAGTTATGAACATATTTTTTTTAATAAAAACTACTTAAGATGCTAGTGTTTTATATACACATGATTTATTAATGTTTAATTGAATTGATTACAGAAAAATTGTAAGCAAGTAATATGCATTAAATTTTTCTCTGCCACCCCGGCGGTGAAGGGACTTTCGGGGGAGGTGTAATGGCTGTCTAGCCATATTACATGTTTAACAGCAACTTAATGGTTTGCTGCGACATAATGCGTATTGCTTGCGATGCACTAGCTTACACATGTATAAATAGGTATAATGATATTAAATAAACGCACTCTATTCGGAGCATTAACCTGAACGGCCTTTCTATATCGTCACCCTGCCCGTCAGTCGACCTATTCCATCAGCTTATATTACACTAGCAATATGCTGAGCAGGGTCCATTTCTTGGTGTTACACTAGTAAGTCTAGATTTTGTTTGTTTGGAAATTTGTGTAAGTAGATTCTGACAGTCAAAGGGAATTTTTGATCCAAAAATAATGTGTTATGTCTGTTTGTAACTGTTATGTCATTTGGGTAGTTCTCTTTATTTATGTTTTTTCATGTTGTTTCTTGTTTGTGTTGTTTTTACTTCGAATGCATCTTTCTTCGTTTCTCTGTTTGCTTACGACAGTAAATGTTTTATTATTTATATTTTTATTTCAAATAATCGAAGCGGCCATGATACTCTAACTATATGAAGGCAATGTTCAGATTTTTTGACCAAATTGGCCGCTTCGATATATCTGATGGCGACTGTACTCGGCATAACACCGTGGTGACCGCAGCCGATTGCGCTGCCGAATACCTACACATACATCGGCGAGAAAATCGAATCCGCCTGGGCATGTTACTCGGTAGTGCGATCGGCCGCGGGCACTGACGCCTTGCCGACCGAAACCACCTTAGTATGTTGCTCGGCGGCGTGGTCGGCCGCGGGCAACGACACCAAGCCGGCCGATCCATTGTGCATAAATAAGTACACATTCACCGGCGGGCTCAGTCGGCTCGGCGTAACACCGCGGTGCCCGCGGTCGATCGTGCTGCCGAATACACATGTGCCGGTGAGCTCGATCGGCTCAGAGCTAGGTAAGGCAAACAATAGTGCATCTAGTCACCCAGCTCTATTTGCGATCTCGATGTGCATCTAATCACGCAGACTTACGACCCGTGATGCGGGTAACCCAAGCGGCGGCCGGCGCGCCCGGGGGTGATACAAGCCGATCTTCTGAAATGCTCACGTTCTCTAGTTGCACGCCGAGCACGCCTGCGATATGTGATTGAGGTAGCGTCTTCACCTGCGCGGCTTTGGAGCGAGGCAGCCGCTCGACCCGAGGCTGCTTGTAGTATATACGACTTGCCTCACGATTCGTGAACCGACACTTGGCAGTCCCCGCGTGCGCCGGCCCACATGCAACGCCGAGACAATCGAATCCGCCTGGGTAATTTGCGTGGCAGCGCGATAGGCCGCGGGCACCGACGCCGGGTGTGCATAAATAAGTACACATTCACCGGCGAGCTCGGTCGGCCTGACGTAACACCGCGGTGCCCGCGGCCGATCATACTGCCGAGTACACATGCACCGGCGGGCGCAGTCCGGCGGGCTCGATCGGATCAGCGTAAAAACACTGTGTTACTCTGCGCCGCGGTGCATGTCTCATAGTGGCACATGAGGGTAGAGAGCAAGACAAGCTTTGAGCGAGCCCGAGGTGCATCTATCACCTGTAATGTGGTAATTGACCACTTTCCGTGTTTAGCAGTAACACTTTGGTTTACTGCGACAAAATGCATATTGCTTGAATCAGCGATAACTACACATGTATAAAATAGGTAACATACCTAATAAAGATGTTCACTACTTAACCTACATTGGTGTTTTAACTATCCACCTCTGTAATGTGGTAACTGACCACTTTCCCTGTTTAGCAGTAACACTTTGGTTTACTGCGACAAAATGCATATTGCTTGAATCAGCGATAATTACACATGTATAAAAGGATAGGTTTTTATTAAATAAATGTTCTCTACTTAACCTACATTGGTGTTTAATTTATCTACCTCCCTCTTATATTACATGGCGACCCTGCCTTTAGAACCGATAAAGAATCTTCGAAGAAATCAATAAAGAAGACATCAAGCAAGAAAAAACGCTTAAAGAAAACGCAGTCAGAAAAGAAGAAACCTTAGTATAGAAGAAAGAAGAAACACACACAGAAACATGAACATGGCAGCCATCGTGATCAACATCAACGGTGTCAGCATCCGGTTGGTGGGTCCCCTTGAAGGACTCACCATTACCATCGAGGGGGCCCAGGGTAAGGTCCATATACAACCAACACCCGCCACCCCGCCAACGCATGTCCAGCGAGCATCGCCGCCGCCGAGCCAGCCGATGAACGAACGACGTCAAGACGATATCGACGCAGCCAACCCAGCGCGGGAGATAGGGGTTGTTCAACCCCAGGCGAGAGAGGCGCCCAGCCCACCGGCATCCACCGGCACCGGCGAGTACGTGCGACCGACGAGGGGCCGCAGAGCAACGAGGTTCCTGGCGCCACCAAGGCCGCCGCATGAGGCCACAATGCGGCAGCTAAGAGAGTGGACCAACCATCTCCGAGGGGTCCACGAGACGCCACCGGAGCCCACGACGGACCTTTAAGGGTACAATTGTAAATTTATTTTTTTAGTAGCCATTTTTAAATTATATTTTTTGTTCATTGATATTATGTACACTACTAAATTACCCAGTTATCGCTGAAAACATAGAGATTTTTTTTTAAACATAAATTGCTGAAAGTAAATTACTACACAATTACAGTCATAAAACAAATGTAAAATCTTAGTGTCGAATAGTGTCCTCATTCCAGTATGTCGCAATTTCCGACACGCGCCGACGAGTTGTGCGCGCGTCAGCTTAAATTTATCGAGGTCGCGAACCTTCGCCGCGAATCTACATTATTTTAATAAACAATGAATGAAATTTAATACAATTTACTTTAACATTTCAATTACTCATAGTAATTATTTATTCTTTAGTTATTTATCGGACTGATCATCTGATATTTAGTGAAAGTAAAAGTTATTACTTTGTTTCAATGATAATTTAAAATTAATTATATTTTTTTTTTTAAGATAAAGCGCAGTAAGGTACCAAATTAGGAATAGTTAAGGAGTTATAGGCACATTCGAATAATGTGACCTTATTGCTAGAACACTAGTCCTTCACTTGATCACAGTGTGAGCTACCGTATCCTCCGTGAAAGTTGTAGGAGACCTATTATGTCTTAATGTATTTGTGTCTCTAGGTACAGACAGAGCCATAGAGCCTGGACTGATATGCCGCTATTATTGTGTTAGGGTGACCATGCCCTTGGGTAGCCAATCCCACGCACAGTTTCGGGTACGCACGAGAGCGTAGCCCATTATGTATTGTTATAGGGTGACCATGCCCTGGGTAGCCAATCCCACTATTTTAGGAGCTGTAGACTCCGCTTGAAGGCATTAGTTTTATTTAATCATAATAGGGTTTTGAATGGTACCATACTATGGATAGTAATGATTTTTCCCCAGTCAAAGAACAAGTAACGTGTAAAAGGTACACATAAGAAGTTTAGTGAAAAACTTTGAATAGGTTATAGACCCATGATAGGTGACTAATAAATACACTTTTCTTTTTAGATAAAAAATATAACGCGCATTTTTATAGATAGAGCAATGATTAGATTTGACAATCATTAACGAATTATTTTTTTTTTTTTCTTTCTAAAGGACCGACACTAAGACTAAGATTACTATTGAGAGAGAAATATTTTTTTTTGTATATACACTTGATATTTAATGGAAAATTAACACTTGTCATTTAATAAAGTTGTCTTTATAATCAATTACTCTCATTTCAGAAAAAATTGTAAGCAAGTTACATGCGTTAAATTTTTTCTTCTGCCACCCCGGTGGTGAAAGGGACTTTCGGGGGAGGTGTAATGTGGTAACTGACCACTTTCCGTGTTTAGCAGTAACACTTTGGTTTACTGCGACAAAATGCATATTGCTTGAATCAGCGATAATTACACATGTATAAAAGGACAGGTTTTTATTAAATAAATGTTCTCTACTTAACCTACATTGGTGTTTACTTTATCTACCTCCCTCTTATATTACACCTCCCTCATTATATTACATGGCGACCCTGCCCAACTGAACCCTAAGGAATCTTTGTGACGAATTCAAGAAAAAGGCCCTACCTCAGTGAACCCTCACGAACAAAGACAAGGACCAGCCACCAAGACAAAAAAAAAAACAAGAAACGAAACAAGAAAATGGCATCGAGCACCATAAAAATGACCATCAACGGCGTCGATGTAAGCCTGAGAGGCCCACTAACAGGCCTCAACATCACCATGGATGCGACCAGCGTCACAATTACCATCACCAATCCAGCCAGCGACCCAACAAGCCAACCAGACAACCAGCCTAACCGACCACAAGGGGTTGTCCAGCCCCAACAGTATGCGAGAACGGATGAAGACGACAGGAATCCGCCGCCAAGCCAGTCAACACAGCAGCCGCAACACACTCCGCGAAGGACCCCACTACCGAGGCTACCAGCCGCAGAGGCTGGATGATTAGGTGCACCTCAGGCTCGCTCAAAGCTTGTCTTGCTCTCTACCGGCATATGCCACTATAATAATAATAAATAATAAATTCTTTATTTCAGGCCTGTTCGCCCATAGATTGTTAGTTAATATCGAACCTTCTGATCCCGGAGTTTAGAAAGTTATAGTTCACACACACACAGACTTGCCTACAATTGCCTGCATATATATATGATAATTTACAATATGTGGAAGCATTTCAGTACTTAGGTTTAACTTTTAACCTATTTGCTGATGGAGGACGCGCGGCGCGTTGAGGTATTGTCGCTCGTGGCGCCGATGCATCTGTTGGCGTGCATGCGGCTGAACGGGTCGCGCCACTTTCAAGAGGCGCTCTGGGCGAACCCCGACTGGCGCAAGGTGGATCAGCCCCAAGCTGGACGGGGAGCGCATTTCCGGCTGCTTTATCGGCGGCCGCCTGTTTTGTCCACAAGCGCCGACTGATTTTCTGCGACAGTGCAACGCGCTCTAGATCCAGAGAATATAACCTGCTGCGTGTCCAGCGCAGACACATTGTCGGTTGATCCCTCTTCAAGGGGGGTGGTTTTTATAGATTTCAAAAAAGCGTTCGACACACTGGATCACGAACAGCTACTGCAGGCGATGGATGAATGTGGGGTTCGTGGTCCAGTGTTGGAGTGGTTCCGTACTTACTTGAAAGGACGGACTCTCCGAGTCACTATCGAAGGAGATAGCGGGGAGGAGGGACACGTGCAATCGTACCTACCGGCTCGGTCTATGGTCCACTGGGGTACATAATGCATGTAAACAGTGTGACAAATGTAGTGCGGAACTGCTCCACCTACATGTATGCTGATGACACATGCCTACTTTATGCTGACAAAGACCCTAACATCATACAAACCTGTATACAGGGTGATTTTTAAAATATACCTAAATGGTCTCACGATAACGGAATAATTTTGAATACAGAAAAAACAAAATTTTTGCTCATAAGTTCCCCTTATATAAAAAAAATTCCGAATCCGATTCAAATTATTGGTCATACATATGAATGTGTAGCGGCATGGCGGGGCCGTGCATTAGAGTCAGCAGTTTTGGTATACAGTTTAAATGACCACTTAGTACGAACAGTCGTTTAGCGCAGCTCGACTAGTGCGCACATTCTTAATAAATATTAGATATCGCGACGCCGCCTGGCCTTGCGCCTCAATCTTTGTACCAATAGGTACAAAGATTGAGGCGCACAATAGATTCACAATAGTGAATTCTATTTATGTAACCTTTCTGAACGAAATTTGGAGTCGGAATAAATCGGTGTGATTAAGTGAACTTTTGTTTATCTCTTCTCTATAATTAGGGTACCCCAGACAGTACTCTAAAGTGGTGACCCCGACGTGATCGAAAATGTGATCGTGAAAATCCCGACGTGGTCATGCCTCGACGATGACCTGAGCGACGTGGCAGTGTGGGACCTGGTGGTGTGCGGGTCGGCCACCACCAGGGTCATATGGCAGAGGCCGAGCCAAGCGGAGAAGCGATGGGCGCCATGCACAGTTTCGGCGACTGGGTCGCGCGGTGTACTGCGCAACCGGAGCGGGTGCGAATCGCGCGGAAGCGGTCGGAGTGCCCCCGGTGCGGTCACGGCGGGCCCGCAGCGGTTGGAGTCGGTGGGTTGGAGGCCGACGGAGGGCATTGTTTCGTGTGGCTTAGGCGCACCTGAGCAGCGGGAGGCGCCGCAGCACCGGCGCCGGGTCAACAAGTAGCGGGAGGTAGAGCCCAGGAGCGGTTCCCTCAGTTTTATTTTTAGATAGTGTTTGTTTTTATTAGTTAGTTACGTCCAATTTTTAGTGCGCTGCGAAAAGTGTTAATTAAGAAGTGTTAGAGTTAAGTAACGTTCAAGTGTTTTGTTTTGTGTCCCTCGTAAACCACCTCGATTTACGTACGTTCGGAGAGCGGAAGTAAATCGTGGTCGGTATGGTCTAAGAGCTGCCACGTCAGATGTGACACAATAATGAGAGCAATTAAACCTGTCTAGTTAGACTGCTTTACCATCCTTATTGCTAGATCCGGACATCTGGCAGCTTTTAATGGGTGGATATCAAAGTGACAGACCAACAAAGTTTTTAAGTTGGAAAAAAGTATAACCAAAATAGGTAAAAAATGCCAAAGTTGTGTAATTTATAGAGGACAGGGCCTATATTTTAACATTAGATTAAAAACCATTGTCTATTATTGCGAAAACAAAAACAGTAGGCGACTAACTAAAAATTGCATTTTACATCATTTGGCACTACTTTCTGTAAGGTAACAATATTTACTTTTATTCACAAGTTGCTTATATTCGATTATTATTAGTAATTGCTCGTATTCTACTTATTAAGGGACAGTCAATTGATTCTTTTGGTGTAATGGCTGTCTAGCCATATTACCTTAACCTGAACGGCCTTTCTATATCGTCACCCTGCCCGTCAGTCGACCTATTCCATCAACTTATATTACATTGGCAAGTCACGTGATCTGTGGCGTGACTTGCCTAACGGACCGATTGAGGGGGTAGATTGGCGGGAATGGTCGGCTATATAACAAAGCGACCACCTGAGCAGGCATTCGATTGTGAACTGTCAAGCGAGACGCATCTAGTTAGTACCGATTGAGTTATGATTCGAAAGGATTTTGAAATATAGATTAATTTATATGAATAAGAAACAGACATATTGGTGCAAACATGGATGTGACCTGGCGGCGCTAATAGGTCAGCAAGTGGGATACAATAAAGGCTTAAACCTGCCTAACTGCGCTCACTACTTGGAAAAATATAAGTACATTTTTAACATTTATGATAGGGATAAAACTATGAGGATTAAAGTGATTGTAGAAGTAAACATTGATTAAAGGAGACATTCTGTAGTGATTACATATATCATATAACTATAAACTGATCATACTCTTAGAATACCATTTGTTATTATTCCATTTTTCTTACGGCTAAACCAATTTTACGCTTCGGTCAGTCCATAGCAAAGTGAGGTTTGTCCAAGCCCGATAGGTGATGCTTTGTTTTGTATGCATTGTTATCATGAAGGTTTATAAAGGGGAGTTAAATCTTACACTTTTTCCCTATCTAACAGTTTAACCTTATTACCGAGCGAAAAGGGCCCGTCCCTTTATCATTACTCCCTTAATCCAAACGATATGCAGTGCTCACTGTGACTTCTCTTTCGGCTTCACTTTTTAGGTCGAAGCGCGCTGTCATATTTAGGTATTGGTTCGTGATTGTTTTAAATAACGTGTTTAGCGAAGAATTAACGATCTATATTTATAAATACAAAGTTTTTGTGAATTGCTTCTTGGTTTGATTTATTTATTTCAAAAGCATTTTTTCTTGTGTTAATATCAAACTGCTTATATAATATTTCTATATAATATGCTTACATTTTTTACATTCATTCTTTCAATTACTTTTGATAACCCTAACCATCTGAGGCTTACTTGATGAACATGAAGCTTAAATTGATTCTTTCTTATCCACCCAATATAATTTTTGTTTTGTTTTACGAGAGTCTAAGCATACGGCGTAAGTTTCAGATCACTACGTTTGACATGACCAGCGAGGCTGGCCCGAGGAATGGGTCCAGTACTCGTTTGGAAAGGATTGGATAATGATGAAGGCTATGTGAACAGTCGAGGGGAAGGGCTGTCACATAGACATTCGGATGGAATGCCTGAGGTTAAGGGCATAGGAAAGGATGATGGAAGTTTCAGATAACCACGTTTGACATGACTAGCGAGGCTGGCCCGAGGAATGGGCGCAGTACTCGTTTGGAAAGGATTGGAAAAGGATGAAGGCTATGTGAACAGTCGAGGGGAAGGGCTGTCACATAGATATTCAGATGGAATGCCCGAGGCTAAGGGCAAAGGAAAGGATGATATATTGGCAGGAGTTGCGTCAGGCTCACGGACTGAGCGGGCAGCACGTGGACAAAACACGGCATGCAGGAGGAGCCACTCGACACATCGATCAACAGACTATGACTGTGAGGAAGAGTATAAATCATCATAAATCATGCATTTATTTGTAGACACAGGTTTTGCAGTTCTTACATAGATGGGGTACCACCATGTTTAGCCAATTGTTGGGCATACAAATGTTAATGTCGAGTTGGCGCAGGCCACGAATGTAATTTGAATACAAGCACTGATTATAGCTACAAGGCTGCAATAATTTGTAGGACGATTAAATTTCTAGGTCAGAGAGGTGTTATCCTGCTGAATAATATGCTTTCCTAACTAGCGGTTTAAACAGGTTCTTTTTAAGGTTTGGAGTGTCATCAAGTTCTCTTGATACTTTTGGTAATTTATTATACATTTTTGGGGCCATGCCGAAAATACTTTTAGCCAGAAAGGGAGTTTGTTTAGCATTTGTGAAAATTCTGTTGCGTCGTTGAATACTATTGCTAACCGAAAATTGGCCATCGTTGTTTTATAATGGTGTGGCGCAAGGGTAGCTAAGTAATACTACGATGCAGGTTTGATACTGAACATTTATTGTTAAAAGTACATGGTTTTTATAGTAGTATTACCAACCAGTAGTAGTATTGGTTATTAGTAACCTTTAGGATGAGCTTGACATTTAGATAAAATAGTAATGGAATAATTCATTTAACTGGGTACTGTAAACAATTTACATATTTGGGTTGTAACCCGATATCCTAGGTTTATAACAATAATATTTTCTATTTTCTAAATGTCACATGACGTGTGAATTTACACGTCATGTGCCTACACTACACCTTCCCCCTTTTTTTTCGAAGACAAAAATAGTAACATATATTTTTGGCTTATTCAGTTATACAAAACTAAAGAAATACTTATCTATTGGTTATATATTAAAAAAAAATGGTTATACAGACTAATATGTACTTAACTTATTTTAACTTTTCTATTAAGTGTAATTACATAACTAGGTACGATTACATGTTAGGACATTTATATCTTTTGTGTTATTATATTACAATGAACACCTTGGTGTGGTCAGTTAGTGTTTTGCTTACTCTGCTATAAAATAACTTAAAGGTTACATAGTTGACGTATCATTAAACAATCATACGATTACGATAATATCGAGAATAAAAATCTATTGAATAAGGTAATACTGTGTATTATCTATAATGTAATTGTGTCTAAACAAAATAAAACTTAATCTTAATAAATTGTACATAATGTTTTACTTCCTATTTATAATTTCTAAAGTGCACAGTTGTTTGTTTAATATGTGGTATGACGCTGCAAGCAATGTGATGCTATCTTATTAATAATGCTTATTCAATATTTTAATACTTGTTTAGGAAGATGGAGATCCTTTTTTGGATTCCGTTGTTTTGGTAAGTATTGTTGGTTTCTAATTGCATTTCGCAAGTTTATATTGTTGACTGCTATTTATTAGTCTAGTCTTGTCGTGTGTGTTCTGGTGGCGGATTGGCCTAGTTAATTGTTTAATTATTTTTTTGTTGGTTTTAAAAAATTAGTATTATTATTATTATTTTTTTTTTTCTTTTAATATGGAAGTGACTGATGTGTATACGCAAGTGGATGGGTTAAGTGGCGAGTTTGCCACTCGGCACGGCATTCGATATTTTGGTACTTTGACCTATTTGGAAGGGCAGGACGTGTTATGTACGTCCTGGTTTGGTGTTGCTATGGGCCATCCTTTGTTTTGCCCGGTCCGGCCGGCGGAAAATTTGGAAACGGTTGTGTCGGAACTGTGCCTGGTGACGAATAGTAGTAATTTTTATCGGGTTATTAGTGTACAGCTCTCCCCTAGTCGTGAATTTTGGATTCTGACGTGGTCGCGGCTGGAACTGGACTGGTTATGGTTGTATGTGGATCCGAGCGAGCTGGAGGGGGGGGATATTTAAATTTTTTTTTTTTTTTTTGTGTGCGTGTGTGTGTGTTGCGTGGGTACTACGTCTGCGGAAAAGGTTAGTTGTTATTTGTTTTTTAGTGTGTATTTTTAATAGTAATAGAGTTTTGTCCTGTTTTTGTGCACAATATTTTCTTTTCCTGAAACTAATATTTTTACATTTTGACCTTGGTCTTGTATTACAGTGTATGGTCCCGTATATACTGGGTCCATCTTATCTCTATCTTCCTTCTTTATTAATATTAAATCTCCTACGTTATAGTTGCATGAATTAATTTTTTTGTCATATTTTTCTTTTCTTATTTGTTTTGTCTTAACTAAATTATTTCTAGCATCCTCCTGGGATTTTTGTAATCTATACTTAAGTTCTAGGGAATATGAGTTAAAATTATAAATTGGATCTATTTGACTTATTATATTACTTGGTAAACGACATGTTTTGCCGAATACTAATTCATATGGCGTATATTTTGTTGAGGAATGTATTGTCGTATTATACGAAAAACACCAATACTGCAGCCATTCCGACCATTCATGAGCTTGGTTGTCTGTCTGTATCCTAAGGAATGCCCCTAGAGATTTATGTGAATTTTCTAAAGAGCCAAGGCTTTCGTGATGGTAAGCGGTTGACTGTAGTTGGTCTATAGTTAATATTTTACAAACTCCCCGCATAGTTGATGAGATAAATTCACTTCCGCGATCTGTTGCAATTTCGCGCGGAATTCCATAACGTAATATGAAGTTGTTTACAAAAGCTCGCGAAACCGTGTCCGTTTCTTTATTCGGGATTGGGTATGCCTCTACATACTTTGTGAGTTCGCATTGTATTGTTAATATGTAATTGTATCCATTTGATTCTTAAGTTAATGGCCCTACTAAGTCTAAATAAATTTTGTCAAATGCGGATGCGGCTGTGGTAGTAATGCATAGTGGTTGCTTTATATATTTATGAAATTTTTGTTTTTGACACTTATCGCAACGTTTTACAAACTGTAGAATATCGTGATCCATTCCTGGCCAAAAATAATATCGTTTTATGTTGTCATTCTACGTATGCCTGCATGTCCGCTTGTTGGTAATATATGGAAATCGTTTATTATGACTCGCCTGTCATCCTTGTCATTTACTTTTTTAACACCTTTGACTATACATAATCGGGGTCCGGACCCAATATTGTTTGTATGCATATATTTAGCTAGCTCTTTAATAATAATTGCGGTGTCATGATTATATAATATGCATACTTCTTTTATCTGTTGTGACTCACAAAATGTACTTAATTCCCTCGCGAGGAAAGCTCGTTCCGTACGCGATTGAGAATTAGGTCTGAGACACAATGTTAGTAAGGATGGCGAATAAATGATTTCATTATTTTTGCTGGTGATGTTATCGGTTTGTTTTAGTGTTTTGTAATAATCCTGTGTTTTAAAGCTCAATTCTTTCTTGCTCAGCTTCCTTGATCTAGCTGTTCTAGTCGTTTCCGCTGTGCACGAGTCATTACGGATATCATGGGTTGTGCCATGTTTTTGAGTTCTTCACTTGTAATTTCAATTCGAGATAATGCGTCTGCAGCTGCATTATCTTTTCCTTTCAAATACTCTACCGTGAAATCGTACTCCTCGAGACACAAACGAAACTTGGTTAGGCGACTAGATGGGTCTTTCATGTTAAATAGGTATACTAGTGGGCGATGGTCTGTTACTATTCTAAACCTACGGCCATATAAATATGGTCGGTAGTGTCGTACTCCCCACACTATTGCAAGAAGCTCTTTGTCTGTTGTTGGGTAGTTTTTTTCTGCTTTGTTTAATGGTCGGCTTGCATATGCTACCGGTAAGCCATTTTTATTTGATAACACACATCCCAGGGCTGTGCCCGATGCGTCTGTGTGTAGAACGAATTCGTTTTCATTTGAAAAATCTGGGTATTGTAATAACGGTGGGTTTGTTATTGACTTTTTTAGTGTTTCAAAAGCCGTATTACATTGTGTGGTCCAGCTGTATGTCATATCTTTTTTTAGTAAATTATTTAATGGTTGGGTAATTTCCGAAAAATGTGGTATAAATTTTCTATAATAGTTGACGAAGGCCCCAAAACGTCTAACCTCGTCTGCATTTTTTGGTTGGGGATAATTTTCTATTACTGTAATTTTTTTCGGATCCGGTTTAATTCCTTCCGGTGTTACTACATGACCTAAATATAGTATTTCTTTTTGTAAAAAGTGACATTTTAGTGGGTTTAATTTAAAATTTACTTTTCTTAATCGTTTAAACACGTCTATTAAATTTCTATTATGTTGTTCTAAATTTCTTCCCATGATAATGATGTCATCTAAGTAAACTATACACTTTAAATTGTTAAGTCCTGACATTGCTATTGTCATTGCCCTGCTAAATGCATTAGGGCTTATTTTTAAACCCATTGGCATTTTTTTCATTTGATAGATTTTATCTGCAATGAAACTAGTATATTTTCTGCTGTCTGGATGTAGTTTTATTTGATAATAACCCTGATTTAAATCTAGCGTGCTGAAATACATAGCTCCTGTTAGAGAGTCCAGTATTTCTGTGATATTTGGTAATGGAAATTTATCATTTTCAATTTGTTCATTTAGCTTTCTATAATCTATAACTAATCTCCATTTTTTCTCTCCATTTTGATCCGCTTTCTTTGGTACTAGCAGCACTGGGCTTGCCCATTCCGAGTGTGACTCTTCGATAATGTCGTTCTCTAACATTTGTTTTATCTGTTTATTTACTTCTGCTTTTTAGCATGTGGTAACCGATACGGTTTCGTGTATACCGGATGTGCATTTGGTTTTAGTCGTATTGTCTGTTCATATAAATTCATAGTGCTTAATGAGTCACCGGGTAGCTGGAATATATCGGCGTATTTCGCGCAAATGCTTGAAATGGTTGTTTTTTCTTCTTCATTTAGATTTTCGTAATTTAGTAATGAAAACAATGATTTTACCCTATCTGCGTTATTTTTACATTTATCGAAAGAAAAGCATTCATATTCCCTTATTGGCGTTATTTGTGGTGTGAAATTTTTTATCACTATGTCATTGTTTCGCGTATTTAATACTTTCACCAATATTTGGCCATTTTTATTTGTAGTTACTGTGTTGGCTACAAATATTCCTTCTCCAATCTCACTTGCCAAGATGACGCAATCACCCTTGCAATTTGTTTTTATTTTTACTATTGATTCACTCCTTGCCGGTAATTTTACTTGGTTTGAGTTAATAGTTTCATTATGATTTATGTTTAAATTTATTGGTATGTTATGTAAGTGATTTATGGTAATAATTTGTTTTTCGTAATCTATAAGACATTTATATTTGACTAAAAAGTCCTGACCAATGATTCCATCAACTTTTAAAGGTAAATTTGAGAATACGTGGAATTTATGCTGGAATTCATGGTCCGTGTTAGTTTTTAAGATTAATCGGATTTTACCACATGATGTTACTTTACCACCTATCCCTTTTATTCGTGTAATTTTTGGGTAAATGGTTGTACCTGTTGTCAATGCAATGTCTTTTTTAACTGCACTGAGCGATGCTCCTGTATCTATTAACCAAGTATATATGTTTCCGTTTACTGCTAATTGCACTGAATTTAAATGATTATATGTGAAAATGTATTGGTTCTTAGCGAAAAAACTGGAGGTCGTTATTTCCTTCATCCTTCTTGTCTTCATCTAATAGATTTACCCGTGGCCGACTATAGCGTTTGTTATATTGTTGCCGACCTCGGCTGTAAGTTGGGTACCTCGGTTTGTATGTACCTCCCGATTTATTTTGCTGAGGGGTCACACTATTCCTAACAGCACTGCTGTACCGGCGCTGTGGTTGGTATTGACGATCCCTTGGTCTGTTATAATTGTTATTAGGCCTGAATGGCCTCCTTGTACGGGAATCCTTTATTGCGCATATGCAGCATCTGTTCTGAACGGGGTGACGACGACGAAGCCATGGATATTTCCGCATCCTTGGCACCCTGAATCGCGTCCTTGAGTGAGTCATAGCCCCGGGCTGTTAGTATGGTACTCAATTTTTCGTTACGTAAGCCTTCTGCAAACTTTTGTACTGCTGTTTTTTCATTTAGTGGTTTTAAGACCTTATACGCCTCTGTGTTACTACCTGCTTGCGTGATAGTTAGTTTTACAAAAAGCTCTTCTAACTCTTGACCGAACTTCTCAATGGTTTTATGTCCCTGTCTAACTGTCATTAATTTGCTCTGAATTGCGGTGGCTGACTTTTTGGTTCTTAAGATGCGTTTTCATTTCATCCACTAAATCTGTTACAGTTTCGTACGTATCTGCTAACCTAAGTTTGGCAGTCTGTGTTAATCTAGTTTTTAGTACAAAATTTATCAGTAGCTTAATATCAGTGTCCTTGATCATTGTGGAATATAATTCAATAGCGTCAATCAACTGGTTCGTAACGTCTTCTGTGCCGTCCATACTTGGCAGCAAAGACACCGCGGTCTTGATCTCGAAACTGTCCCTAGAAGCCATATTTGTATTTTCCTGAGGTGGCTCCTCGTACGAATTTAATATTTTGTTATATATTTCCTCTATTTTTTCGTAATATGACTGTATTAGTTTGCTGTCTTCTAAAGATATTTCCGAGTTTTCTACTTTTTCGCTTGTTTCCCGCACAAATTCTTCAAAATGGACATATATTTTCCGTACCTGCTCTAATTTATCCTGTCCTATCTTCTCCTTCCTACGTTTAGGACCTAACTTCCTAATATCCTCTTGCAATTTTGCTAACTGTTCGTATAAGTGCACAATCCTAGTCATAGCTTATCTTAGACACAAATAATATACTACTCCTAGAGCTGAGTAGCATAACGCAAAGACAACTAAATGATAATTAAATTAATTTGTACCGTATTCCATACTCCTCTGCTAGGCTGATGTCGTCCCTGCTGACGGCTTGGCTGGTCTCGTTCAGGCGGAGCTCGTTCCACGCATCGCAACTGCCACTGCTTGTCGTTCTATCTTCCTAGTCAGGCATTTATGCAGTTTCTTCCAGAGCGCGTAAATGAACACGATGATCATCAACGTCATTACCGTCGCTGTTATGTACGTTACCACGCTGATTTCGCTCTGCGCCGAGTTCGCGTTGTTGCCGGCTCCACTCTGGGCTATGATGATCTCCTCCTTTTGGTAGGTTTTAGCGGGCTGGCTGCCCATAGTCTGCCGTGGGTCGGTACTTTCTGGGCGGCGTGGGGTGATCCGGGCGGCGGTGCTGGACTCGGGGTCGTTGCTCAGGCTGGGCGGCGTGGCTTAGGTTCGGTTGGTAGTGATACCAGAACTGCTGAGCAGTTCCATTGTCACGGTCGCCATATAATGGTGTGGCGCAAGGGTAGCTAAGTAATACTACGATGCAGGTTTGATACTGAACATTTATTGTTAAAAGTACATGGTTTTTATAGTAGTATTATTACGTAGTTTAACCTTTAGGATGAGCTTGACATTTAGATAAAATAGTAATGGAATAATTCATTTAACTGGGTACTGTAAACAATTTACATATTTGGGTTGTAACCCGATATCCTAGGTTTATAACAATAATATTTTCTATTTTCTAAATGTCACATGACGTGTGAATTTACACGTCATGTGCCTACACTACAGTTTTTAACGTATACCGCTGTTTCGTAAATATACAGGAAGGGCAATGCCAAAACGTTATATCTAATGAAAAGCGGTTTGCAACTTTCAGGTGGTAGTATGTTTTTTTACATATAATGTCAATCTGATCCTTCCAAAGATCGAAGAAGATTAGTTGTCCTGTCAACTCTTTGCCTGAAACTTATAATTTTGGTTTTGCTTAAATTGATGCGTAGATTGTTCTTATTCAGCCAATCAATTACTGTCTCTAGTGCTTTATTTACGCTGATCTCTAAGGCTAAGGAGTCCTGTCCTATAAAAATAATCGTGCTATCGTCAGCGAAAAGAATCATGGGATTTTCTACAGTTTGTGGCAAATCATTAATATAAATTATTAAAAGCAATGGACCAAGCACACTGCCTTGAGGCACTCCGTATTTAATTTCTTTAAATTGGGATTTTTGTATATATTTTGTTAATTCTTACGAGTTGCTTTCGTCCAATTAGGTAAGATTTAATTAGATCGTGAACATTGCCGCGTACGCCGTAGGCATACAGTTTATTTAATAATATGTTATTATCCACAAAATCGAAAGCTTTGGACAAGTCCATGTATAAGGCACAGACCGGTCTACTTTCATTCATTTGAATCATAATTTTATGTAAAAGAGCAAAAATTGTCATATTGATAGATTTGTTTTTCCTAAAACCTTTTTGTTCTTCAGAAAGTAAATTTTGGTGCCTCAAAATATTGATATAAACTATTATAAATTACCTTCTCTATTATTTATGAAAAATACGGAAATGAGCGCTATTGGCCTGTAATTATCCATATTATCTCTTTCACCTTGCTTAAAGATGGGCTTTACAACGGAGACTTTTAGCGTTTCCGGAAATTTACCTTTTTCGATGCACAGATTTTTTATGTAGCTGAGAGGTCGTGCTATTAAGAGTGCTACTTTTTTCACGATTTTACAAGGTATACCGTCGTAGCCAGTACTTTTAGTGTTTTTCAAGGAAGTGATAATTTTGATAATGTTATCAGCACTTGTGGGTGTCATATAAATTAGTATGGAGGAGGAAGAAAAGGAGGATAATTAGGATGAGGAGTTCTTCGTCTTCTGGGTCATCTGAAGTGTCACTCGTACTGCCGGCGAAGATGAAACAGGGAGCGAGAAGTATAAAGACAATTAAGAATAGACAAAGATGTTTGCTACTAACTTGTCATCGATTGTTTGTTTTGATTAATTACTATTCTTTGAAAAAATACATGACTATGCAATATTAACTACTATTTATATTTTTAATAATTACATACTATTTATGGTATTAACAGCGAAGGGACTCGCTATGTTTAGGATGGCCGGCCGAGCTGTAAGGTAACAATATTTACTTTTATTCACAAGTTGCTTATATTCGATTATTATTAGTAATTGCTCGTATTCTACTTATTAAGGGACAGTCAATTGATTCTTTTGGCAAGTCACGTGATCTGTGGCGTGACTTGCCTAACGGACCGATTGAGGGGTAGATTGGCGGGAATGGTCGGCTATATAACAAAGCGACCACCTGAGCAGGCATTCGATTGTGAACTGTCAAGCGAGACGCATCTAGTTAGTACCGATTGAGTTATGATTCGAAAGGATTGTGAAATATAGATTAATTTATATGAATAAGAAACAGACATATTGGTGCAAACATGGATGTGACCTGGCGGCGCTAATATTTCCCTCAACAGAACCTTCTGGATATGATATAACCTAATTAATTACATAATTTCCCATAATATTTCATTAAACCCAAAACTCTAGGATTTGTTTTCTTCAAGTTATTTGCATTCTTTGACCTCCTCTTTGATGTCCGGATCTAGAAATAAGCATAGTATAGCAAACTAACTACATGGGTATCGTTGCTCTCATTATTGTGTCCACAGATCTAGTATAGACAGATTGTTTGACAAATATCAAAAGTGCGACAAAAACTGAAATGCTAGAGTGTGGGTAAATTGTCTATGTGAGCGTAAAAAATAGTGGTGCCAAGTACAACAGGTCAATTATCTATCGATATTTGACTTTATTATCGATAAGTTGCAACGTTAAATTTATATTCATGTTTTACACTAAACGGCATATTAAAATTCTAGAAAACTAAAATATATTTATTCAGAATTATTTTATATTTCACACGATTAAATATGATCTGTTAAAAAGCGGGTTCATGTTATTTTACAGAAATTAAGATGTCGGCACGCCTTTAGATTTGTCATTTTTTTCTCTCGCACTTGTGGAGTGTTTATACACGTGATAGTTTGTTTTTTACATACTTCTTTATTATAGCGTTATTAATTGTGACGCTAATAAAATCGCATGCAAATGTAGTCTTGCATCAATGCAATCTTGGTGGAGTGGAAGTTGGGTGGAAGTCGAAGTGGTAGGCGCAGCACACACTTAAGAGTGGAATTTAGCTTTCATAGATAAAAGTAAGCGGAATGACATAATGTTAATACGAGATTTATTATTTATTATAATTCTTTCGAAGCTATAATTATAATTTTCATATCGAACAGTTATCGATATTATGTCCCTACGATATTTTGTCAAACCCTAGCGTAAAATGACAATTTTGATTTTTACACAAAATAATCTTTAATATTAACTATTATGATAAAATATTCACATGCAGTAAAAGAGACATTAATATTTAATGGTATCAAACGGTTATTTACATGATTTATTTGGCTAATTTGATAAAATATGGTTTCAAAAACAACGATCGGAATATCATATTTACCTGTGAAACGAGTGATTGCCTGGGTTTTTTATTTGTGTAGTTGTGCAATCCGGGACGCAACACGACACCATTCTTCTTTTGTTTCATTTCAGGTAAATGAACAGCGGATAATATTATATTTTTCAAGATTAAATATGAGCACTCCCGACGCAGGTGTTTAAGTGTAACGAGTGATGTCAAAAGTCGTCCTGCTACGAGACTGATCATGTATCTCTTTCGCACTCGCGGAATGTTCATATACGTGTTGGTTTCTCTTTTGCGCACTTCGTCTGTCTTTTAACAAAGCGCAATTTTAGGTCTGTGATTGTGTCATATCTGACGTGGCCAGCTCTCCGTCTAGTAGGTATTGGTTCCTTGCCTTTTGTCAGAAGTGGTCTGCGTACGAGGTTATTTTGTTTTTTTTTTTTTTGGAGCGGTAGTGTTGCCCGCCAGTGTAGAATTGTCCTTGCGTGCCGTACCAGATATAATGGCTGTCTAGCCATATTACATGTTTAACCGTAGCTTAAGGGATTGCTACAACATAATGCGTATTGCTTGCGATGCACTAACTAAACATGTATAAAATAGGATGCTCTCTATAATAAATATTCATTCTTATACCTAAACCTGGCCTTTACTTAACTACAACGTCACCCTGCTCCGCCTGCACCTACCAAAACCCTTCTTATATTACACAGACACTGACAAACGGCAAGTTGGAGAGTTTTTGTTTGGTGGTCCCAAAGACCCTTGTGGTCTAGTTATAGGAATAGCATTTTGTAAGTTACGAATATGTAGTGTTTGTCCTACATAAGGCCGCTTACGACATTCGAGCGACTCCTGAGTTCATGGAAGGCACTCACGTTTTGCTGAGTGCGCGCACGTGTGCGGGCGCCGGAGTGCGCAGGATGTAGGTAATGTGGTTCGCACCGCCGCACCGGGGAGTTGCTGACATGTTCGTTTGGCTGGCGTAAGTAGGACAAGCATTATTGTTTACTTTAGGAATAATTTGTTGTGTGCCTAGAATAAGTTTGGTTTTCATTTTTTTCTTGTTTTTGTTTTTTTTGTTTGTGTAAAAAAAAAGAAAGCATTTTTATTAAATAACCAGCCTGAAAACAGTAATAATTCTGGTAGTAACATAATAGTAAGTAATGACGATTTAACCACAAATGAGCCTACAAAGCCATTAGTGAGTAAAACGCCAGCACCTTTGCTTCGTACCACGCGGAGCGGACGGATTGTAAATAGGCCAGTTAGATTTTTACTTGATGAATAAAATTGTAGCACGTAGGTTGCACAATTGAAAATAAACAGTACTAAGACTCGTTACACTTAGGTATTTTTCAGGGTAAGATGTTTGTAAGGAGACGTTGCCTACGGATGGCACATTTTCAATATTTTGAGATTTTTCTAGGAAACATCAATTTCGGGTCCAACTATTTTGTTTTTAATTTAGCATCTCCTGGATGGAGCCTGGACCCCGGGGATAGACCTTCTATTACCCGAAAGTAGTGTGTTAGCCATTGCACAGGGTGGATGGCGGCATTCAAATAGTAATATGCCGGTTTTATCAGTTTCAAGTCGGGCTCTGAGAAACGAGACCCGCAACTTAGGTAAGAGTTTTTATTCTGTAGTCATAAATGTATTGTAACATTGTTTGATTCTTTTTATACGTACCAAAGCGGTACGTGACAATGTATGAAATTAATATAATGATTTGTGATTTTTGTTGTGTATTTAAGTAAGATGTTTTAGATAAACTATAATTATATTCAATATAAAGTCAGTACAACACGTTGTTCTACGTCAAAGTGTAAAATTGCCTATCAGTAAAAGTTATTTTACTTACTGTGAAAATGGGTTTAGGTCAAGGAAAAGAGGAAAACAACGCACACAATGCCATAGCAATAGCAAAAGTAGAAAACTTGTCCAATCAAGTGGAGTCAAAACTAAATTATGTGGGAATTGGACTGTGCCGGTCCAGTTGGCGTAGTATGTGTGGTGCGTGTGATAGTGTAATATAGCAGGTAATCATCACGCACCTATCTTGTTAAGATTAATTATCATGTCATAGATTAGGAGCGTAGTGTAAGATAACTGTTGTATATAAGCACTAGTTGTTAAGGAATAAACAGTAAGTTTACTTTACTCATCACCCAATCAACCCCCACAGTGGTGACCCCGACGTGATATGCTGTATGGCGCACCAGTTAAGCTACCAGGGGATTTTGTTACAAATTCAGGAGAATCAGAGTCATATGATGAGCTCGTAAAAAGGATTCGTGAAAACATTGCGATATTTACCGCGGCGCCACCGCGTAAAAAAACGAACCAGACAATTTCAAAAATTCACAAATTCAAAAAACTTTCAAAAATTCATCCAAGAAATTAATATTAGTTAAATCAGAAATCGAAAATATCAATAGTTACGAAAGACAACAAGAAATAATCCGTAACTACCACAAGTCAAAACAAAAGTCACCGTAGAGATTAATATTCATAATAAGCAACAGTTGACTTGCATACAGATACGGAACCCACCTCTGAAAATACTAATCGACACGGGCGCAAATAAAAGCTTTATTAGCCCCAAAGCCGTCAAGCGATTTTACTCCTAATATTCGTTATAATACGACCCCTTTATTGTACAAACATACATGCTTCAACAGTCAACAAGTACTCGATAACAATACCTTCTTTCCCGGAATTTAACAGCGACGAACCATTAAAGTTATTTGTGTACAAGTTTCATAATCATTCCGATGGCCTTGTTGGTACCGAATAGCTTGCTCAATGGCAAGCAGATATAAGTTACGGAACCCATCAACTAATAACACCCTTATCTAGAAACCCAATCCATGTGTATAACTCGGGAAATATAAATTTACTCGAAACAATAATACCGGCAAAGTCTTCAAAATTAATCGAAGTGCCAGTGGACATAACAAATGGCGATATATTCGTGGAACAACAGGTACATTGCAATTGCATTGTAAGTAATTGCATCAGTACCGCTAACAATAACAAAAGCACTGTCGCAATTTGCAATAACTTCTCACGCGATATGATATTCTCGCTAACTCAGCCGATTAGCGTTGAATTATTTAATTCGGAGACCAGATGTTACCTAAGCGGTGACTCACAACAATTCTCATGTGTCGATCACGTATTGTCTCGATTGCGCACAGATCATTTAAATATAGAAGAGACAATTTATTTTAAACAACTTTGTACCAAAAATGCCGACATATTTTGTGTTGAACGTACACCACTCTATTTTAAGCACTAATGCACTTACGGATATGATCGATTGATTACGCGAAATTTAAACAAAAAATCAAAATTTATATTTAAATAAGTATAAGGGGATATTGTAATTTATAGGTTCCTATTTTTCCAGAAATGATTTAGTAGTAGTCCTAAAGGTACCAATTATTTATCAGGGCTCCTTCGATTTTTATAAGCTTTGTCCTTTACCAAATCAAAACGGGCGCATCCTTGTCCCTCCATATCCTTTCATAGCAACCAACTCTCTAGAATATGTGTACATGGAGGCAGAATGCCCCAAATCTGGCGACTGGTACATCTGCGAACAAAAACTCAGCCACCAAATACGCACTGAGCAAGATTGCATTCAGAAACTCATTCACTCGCAGGAGATAGATGAAACGTGAAAAACCACGCCTATCTCTCTGTCAAAAGAGGCTCTACTTGAGCTGGACGATCAACATTACGCCATAACTTTTCCGCTTCCCACCAAAGTCAAGACAAGCTGCCAACAGGAACAACACATTATGTTAAAAGGAAGTTACATCGCGACCATTCCACAACATTGTTCTATCAAAACCCCACAATTCACTATAATAAATATTAACAACAATATTCTCGGCCAACCACTGAAAATAATGTCAATACCGCTGGAGAGAAAAAACGAAGATTCCACCGGTATAGTGAAAATGAATTCCGTCAACCTGAAAAACCTCGAGACTATCGAACAGCAGCTATCTATGGAAAAACCTATTGAAGTTCAAGAAGCCTTATCCTCAAGTTTCTATCACACTACAATACCTCTATACTTTATCATACTTTCGGAGCAAGCGCAACATCCTTTATACTATATAGAAGATATCAGGCTACCAAAAAACTCAACATAAGTAAACCGGAAAACATAGAACTACAGAAAGCCGCAACTTTTGCACTAATCCTAGCAAATAGTTGCTCTACTTAGAGGGGAGGTGTTATATACGCACCTCGCACACTGAACCACAGCATGGCTACGTCACCGGTATACGTCACAACGTCGCGTCATCAGCACTGCATCACGCCTGCGTATGCGTCTTCGTCACCACGTTACGTTGCAGCCGCCTGCGCCGCGCATCATCGATATTGGGCAATCGGTCCCGTCGTATTGATAAAACCAGAGTGCGCATCCACTCTGTGCCTTTTGACACCTAACATCGGGTCATAGGACAACAGCTTAGGTTAAGATCTAGATGTAATTTTTATATTTTAATTAAATCTCTCTTTCATTCGTCATCTTGTTATAATTTATCTTTTTTTTTTTTTTTTTTTTTTTATACTACGACGGTGGCAAACAAGCAAACAACATTATCTCCTCCACTGCTGCCTCCCTATATAATTCGTGTTTGTTAGGTGTGATATTCTTCGTCCTAATTTAACGCCACCGTACGAAGGGCCATACCCAGTAATTTCAAGATCAGATAAAGTTTACTTGATTCGAAGGGGCGGAAAAGGTTCGTACGTGTCTATTGACTGGTTGAAACCAGCGTTCCTTTTAGATAAGGCAGATGCCGATGATGCGGAAACGCGGGAGTCACGCACGTGTGTCACAAACGCAAAACGTTCAGTGCGGTTTAGAGAGTGAATAGAGGTACTATATAAATGCTGGATTAACTTAAAGCAACATCAGTCGACCGGCACATCCCAAACCTTCGACAAACAGTCATGGGCGTAAGCAGCTCGAAAGATCAAATTAATTATAACAACGATAATGGCTTACAACAGCAGGAGATGGATGAGATCAAACAATTGCTTCTCGGGGAGATACGAGGGAATCGACACATCGTGTTATGCAGCTGGTCGTCACATGCATCATATTGTTCGCGATCATGGGACTCACGTTGTTGGACAAGAGAGTGAAGGCCGTCGTTGACAGACGGAATCAAGCCGGAGGATGATTTTTAAGAGGGGAGCCATGTGCCGGTCCAGTTGGCGTAGTATGTGTGGTGCGTGTAATAGTGTAATATAGGTAATCATCACGCACCTATCTTGTTAAGATTAATTATCATGTCATAGATTAGGAGCGTAGTGTAAGATAACTGTTGTATATAAGCACTAGTTGTTTAGGAATAAACAGTCTAAGTTTACCTTACAAAAGGACTTTTACTCATCACCCAATCAACCCAAACAGGACTAATTGCATTGGGAATAATTTTGTTGAAAATAGATGTCATATACTTCAGAAAATGTGACCAAACCCTCCGGTGTCCGAGGCCAGATCTGGCCTCGGACACCGGAGGGTTTGGTCACATTTTCTGAAGTATATGACATCTATTTTCAGTTTATATATAGTAGTGTAACTACTTAAAAAATTGCAAATCAAAAAATATTGAATAAAATAATTTGATTTGCTTCAAAGATTAATAATTTTGTTGTTGGCAATACCCAAGCAACACAAAAGCAGAATAATGTTGAAAAACTGACAACTTATTCAAATTAAAGTGGCATATATTTTGTATAACTGTGTTCGAAAATACTAAATTCGGAATAACAAAAAATATGGGCCTTTATTCCAATTATGGCTGAATTAGTTCTGGTATTACATATTAAAGCTGAATAAAACTTGTTTGTTACAATACTATTCAGGCATTATTCAGCTTATAACATTATAACAAAAAATGTGGGCCTTTATTCCAATTATCGCTGAATTAATTCTGATATTACATATTAAAGCTGAATAAAACTTGTTTGTTACAATACTATTCAGGAATTATTCAGCTTATAACATTTATATTCGTTTATAGCTGCAAGAAGGTGCCAGGGGCTGCATATAGCTGAGTATTTTCGGTGTTGTGGGATATTAAGCAGACGTTATTCAGAAAAATGTAATAGTGGTTAAGCAGTGTTCTTGGCGACACTTAGCTGAATAATAGTGTTTACAGTTACTGGTTGCTGTAATAAGCTCTACATCGTATCCATTATCCAGTAGCTGTATACGTGAGTACATTAATGCTGTTATACAGGTTACGTCTGAATAATACCAAACATATTAAAGCTTAATAAAAGTTGTTTGTTACAATAGTAATCAGGCATTATTCAGCTTATAACATTTGTATTCGTTTATAGCTTCAAGAAGGTGCCAGGGGCTGCATATAGCTGAGTATTTTCGGTGTTGTGGGATATTAAGCAGACGTTATTCAGAAAAATGTAATAGTGGTTACTATATGCTTAAAAGCAGTGTTCTTGGCGACACTTAGCTGAATAATAGTGTTTACAGTTACTGGTTGCTGTAATAAGCTCTACATCGCATCCATTATCCAGTAGCTGTATACGTGAGTACATTAATGCTGTTATACAGGTTACGTCTGAATAATACCATACATATTAAAGCTTAATAAAAGTTGTTTGTTACAATAGTAATCAGGCATTATTCAGCTTAAAACACCTGCATTCGCTAATGGCTCCAAGAAGGTGCAAGTGGCCGCATATAGCTGAGTATTTTCTGTGTTGTGGGTTATTAAGCAGATGTTATTAAGAAGAAAGTAATAGTGGTTACTATATGCTTGAAAGCAGTGTTCTTGGCGATACTAAGCTGAATAATAGTGTTTATAGTTTCTGTTTTAATGCTTTTTTTTAAATAAAGGTTCACTCTGTTACTAGTTGCTGTAATAAGCTCTACATCGTATCCATTATCCAGTAGCTGTATATGTGAGTACATTGATGCTGTTATAAAAGTTACGTCTGAATAATACTAAACTAGAAGAATACTTATACCTAAGTTATAGCGTTCGAACTACACATATGTACTATCTTTCCTTGCTAAAAGCTGCTTAATTAGGGCAATAAGAAGTATTATTCAAATTAATGCTTAATATCGAACGTGAGGTGGTAAAGGTAAATAGTAACTGAATAACGCGACTGATGTGAATGTTTATTCAGAAATTTGACATAAAAAAGCCGCGGCAACAGCTTATATTCAGCACGGATGGACATCATTACGCTTGTTCGTATTCTAACCTCTACGATTAAATAAGAACTAAAAATACATTGAATCCCTATGTTTATTCATTAAAAAAACACTTTTTTATCGTAGCAAAACTTGTGGAAGTTTGAGGTTTAGCACTAGCACGTCTAAACTAAGCAAAATAATAACAACTTTAATAATGCACTATGTAAATGTCCCTGTTTACTTCTCCAAAAGTGGATTATTTACGTGGCGCTTTAAAATTTTAATTAAAATATATATACATATTCACAGTAAAGTGGTATGCGCAATGAAATTCGAGTCATATAAAGACAAAAACGGGGTACTTACGTTCTGCAATAATCTGGCACTATTAAGTTTGCACTACACGAACTCGGAAATGATAATGGCGCGGAGACCGTCAATAAAAAACTATAATTTAACACACATTTTTTGTAGTTTCAAGCTTTAATCTGAGTATATTTTCTGTAAAGATACACAAATGAATCAAAAGCTGAATTTTGTCTTAATAACTGATTCACGGTGAACAAGCTGAATAACTCCAATATAACTGCTGAATAGATGGGTTTGACAGCCTTTATTCAAGTGTTATTAAGCTATTTCACCACTTTTGTCTTAATAACTAGTTCATGGTGGACAAGCTGAATAACTTCAATATAACTGCTGAATAGATGGGTTTGACAGCCTTTATTCAAGTGTTATTAAGCTATTTCACCACTTTGCAGACATTTTACAGCTATTATATTGCTGTTATTCAATTGGAAGCTGTATAATTTGTGCCCAAACCTTCTGAATAATGTCTGAAACAGCGCTGTTTCAGACATTATTCAGGTAGCTTATTCAGCTTACGGTGCGGTATGTCCTATTATTCAAACAATATTCAGCCATTTTGTTATAATGGTGTGGCGCAAGGGTAGCTAAGTAATACCACGATGCAGGTTTGATACTGAACATTTATTGTTAAAAGTACATGGTTTTTATAGTAGTATTATTACGTAGTTTAACCTTGAGGATGAACTTGACATTTAGATAAAATAATAATGGAATAATTCATTTAACTGGGTACTGTAAACAATTTACATATTTGGGTTGTAACCTGATATCCTAGGTTTATAACAATAATATTTTCTATTTTCTAAATGTCACATGACGTGTGAATTTACACGTCATGTGCCTACACTACACCTTCCCCCTTTTTTTTTTGAAGACAAAAATAGTAACACATATTTTTGGCTTATTCAGTTATACAAAACTAAAGAAATACTTATCTATTGGTTATACATTAAAAAAAAATGGTTATACAGACTAATATGTACTTAACTTATTTTAACTTTTCTATTAAGTGTAATTACAGAACTAGGTACGCTTACATGTTAGGATATTTATATCTATGGTATTATTATATTAAAATGAACACCTTGGTGTGGTCACTTAGTGTTTTGCTTACTCTGCTATAAAATAACTTAAAGGTTACATAGTTGACGTATCATTAAACAATCATACGATTACGATAATATCGAGAATAAAAAAAAAATTGAATAAGGTTATACTGTACTGTCTATAATATAACTGTATCTAATCAAAAATAAAACTTAATCTTAAATAAATTGTACATAATGTTTTACTTCCTATTTATAATTTCTAAAGTGCACAGTTGTTTGTTTAATATGTGGTATGACGCTGCAAGCAATGTGATGCTATCTTATTAATAATGCTTATTCAATATTTTAATACTTGTTTAGGAAGATGGAGATCCTTTTTTGGATTCCGTTGTTTTGGTAAGTATTGTTGGTTTCTAATTGCATTTCGCAAGTTTATATTATTGACTGCTATTTATTAGATCTGTAATTTATTAGTCTAGTCTTGTCGTGTGTGTTCTGGTGGTGGATTGGCCTAGTTAATTGTTTAATTATTTTTTGTAGGTTTTAAAAAAATTTTTTATTTTTTTTTATTTCTTTTAATATGGAAGTGACTGATGTGTATACGCAAGTGGATGGGTTAAGTGGCGAGTTTGCCACTCGGCACGGCATTCGATATTTTGGTACTTTGACCTATTTGGAAGGGCTGGACGTGTTATGTACGTCCTGGTTTGGTGTTGCTATGGGCCATCCTTTGTTTTGCCCGGTGCGGCCGGCGGAAAATTTGGAAACGGTTGTGTCGGAACTGTGCCTGGTGACGAATAGTAGTAATTTTTATCGGGTTATTAGTGTACAGCTCTCCCCTAGCCGTGAATTTTGGATTCTGACGTGGTCGCGGCTGGAACTGGACTTGTTATGGTTGTATGTGGATCCGAGCGAGCTGGAGGGGGGGGATATTTAATTATTTTTTTTTTTTTTTGTATGCGTGTGTGTGTGTGTGTGTTGCGTGGGTACTACGTCTGCGGAAAAGGTGAGTTGTTATTTGTTTTTTAGTGTGTATTTTTAATAGTAATAGAGTTTTGTCCTGTTTTTGTGCACAATATTTTCTTTTCCTGAAACTAATATTTTTACATTTTGACCTTGGTCTTGTATTACAGTGTAGGGTCCCATATATACTGGGTCCATCTTATCTCTATCTTCCTTCTTTATTAATATTAAATCTCCTACGTTATAGTTGCATGAATTAATTTTTTTGTCATATTTTTCTTTTCTTATTTGTTTTGTCTTAACTAAATTATTTCTAGCATCCTCCTGGGATTTTTGTAATCTATACTTAAGTTCTAGGGAATATGAGTTATAATTATAAATTGGATCTATTTGACTTATTATATTACTTGGTAAACGACATGTTTTGCCGAATACTAATTCATATGGCGTATATTTTGTTGAGGAATGTATTGTCGTATTATACGAAAAGCACCAATACTGCAGCCATTCCGACCATTCATGAGCTTGGTTGTCTGTCTGTATCCTAAGGAATGCCCCTAGAGATTTATGTGAATTTTCTAAAGAGCCAAGGCTTTCGTGATGGTAAGCGGTTGACTGTAGTTGGTCTATAGTTAATATTTTACAAACTCCCCGCATAGTTGATGAGATAAATTCACTTCCGCGATCTGTTGCAATTTCGCGCGGAATTCCATAACGTAATATGAAGTTGTTTACAAAAGCTCGCGAAACCGTGTCCGTTTCTTTATTCGGGATTGGGTATGCCTCTACATACTTTGTGAGTTCGCATTGTATTGTTAATATGTAATTGTATCCATTTGATTCTTTAGTTAATGGCCCTACTAAGTCCAAATAAATTTTGTCAAATGCGGATGCGGCTGTGGTAGTAATGCATAGTGGTTGCTTTATATATTTATGAAATTTTTGTTTTTGACACTTATCGCAACGTTTTACAAACTGTAGAATATCGTGATCCATTCCTGGCCAAAAATAATATCGTTTTATGTTATTTGTCATTCTACGTATGCCTGCATGTCCGCTTGTTGGTAATATATGGAAATCGTTTATTATGACTCGCCTGTCATCCTTGTCATTTACTTTTTTAACACCTTTGACTATACATAATCGGGGTCCGGACCCAATATTGTTTGTATGCATATATTTAGCTAGCTCTTTAATAATAATTGCGGTGTCATGATTATATAATATGCATACTTCTTTTATCTGTTGTGACTCACAAAATGTACTTAATTCCCTCGCGAGGAAAGCTCGTTCCGTACGCGATTGAGAATTAGGTCTGAGACACAATGTTAGTAAGGATGGCGAATAAATGATTTCATTATTTTTGCTGGTGATGTTATCGGTTTGTTTTAGTGTTTTGTAATAATCCTGTGTTTTAAAGCTCAATTCTGGCATGTTATTGGGTTTTTTAAGAATTTCCACCATTTTTGGGTGATCAGTCCAATCACAGTGATCATCCTTAGTAGCCGTTTTGTTTCCTTGATCTAGCTGTTCTAGTCGTTTCCGCTGTGCACGAGTCATTACGGATATCATGGGTTGTGCCATGTTTTTGAGTTCTTCACTTGTAATTTCAATTCGAGATAATGCGTCTGCAGCTGCATTATCTTTTCCTTTCAAATACTCTACCGTGAAATCGTACTCCTCGAGACACAAACGAAACTTGGTTAGGCGACTAGATGGGTCTTTCATGTTAAATAGGTATACTAGTGGGCGATGGTCTGTTACTATTCTAAACCTACGGCCATATAAATATGGTCGGTAGTGTCGTACTCCCCACACTATTGCAAGAAGCTCTTTGTCTGTTGTTGGGTAGTTTTTTTCTGCTTTGTTTAATGGTCGGCTTGCATATGCTACCGGTAAGCCATTTTTATTTGATAACACACATCCCAGGGCTGTGCCCGATGCGTCTGTGTGTAGAACGTATTCGTTTTCATTTGAAAAATCTGGGTATTGTAATAACGGTGGGTTTGTTATTATTGACTTTTTTAGTGTTTCAAAAGCCGTATTACATTGTGTGGTCCAGCTGTATGTCATATCTTTTTTTAGTAAATTATTTAATGGTTGGGTAATTTCCGAAAAATGTGGTATAAATTTTCTATAATAGTTGACGAAGGCCACAAAACGTCTAACCTCGTCTGCATTTTTTGGTTGGGGATAATTTTCTATTACTGTAATTTTTTTCGGATCTGGTTCAATTCCTTCCGGTGTTACTACATGACCTAAATATAGTATTTCTTTTTGTAAAAAGTGACATTTTAGTGGGTTTAATTTAAAATTTACTTTTCTTAATCGTTTAAACACGTCTATTAAATTTCTATTATGTTGTTCTAAATTTCTTCCCATGATAATGATGTCATCTAAGTAAACTATACACTTTAAATTGTTAAGTCCTGACATTGCTATTGTCATTGCCCTGCTAAATGCATTAGGGCTTATTTTTAAACCCATTGGCATTTTTTTCATTTGATAGATTTTATCTGCAATGAAACTAGTATATTTTCTGCTGTCTGGATTTAGTTTTATTTGATAATAACCCTGATTTAAATCTAGCGTGCTGAAATACATAGCTCCTGTTAGAGAGTCCAGTATTTCTGTGATATTTGGTAATGGAAATTTATCATTTTCAATTTGTTCATTTAGCTTTCTATAGTCTATAACTAATCTCCATTTTTTCTCTCCATTTTGATCCGCTTTCTTTGGTACTAGCAGCACTGGGCTTGCCCATTCCGAGTGTGACTCTTCGATAATGTCGTTCTCTAACATTTGTTTTATCTGTTTATTTACTTCTGCTTTTTGAGCAGGTAACCGATAAGGTTTCGTGTATACCGGATGTGCATTTGGTTTTAGTCGTATTGTCTGTTCATATAAATTCATAGTGCTTAATGAGTCACCGGGTAGCTGGAATATATCGGCGTATTTCGCGCAAATGCTTGAAATGGTTGTTTTTTCTTCTTCATTTAGATTTTCGTAATTTAGTAATGAAAACAATGATTTTACCCTATCTGCGTTATTTTTACATTTATCGAAAGAAAAGCATTCATATTCCCTTATTGGCGTTATTTGTGGTGTGAAATTTTTTATCACTATGTCATTGTTTCGCGTATTTAATACTTTCACCAATATTTGGCCATTTTTATTTGTAGTTACTGTGTTGGCTACAAATATTCCTTCTCCAATCTCACTTGCCAAGATGACGCAATCACCCTTGCAATTTGTTTTTATTTTTACTATTGATTCACTCCTTGCCGGTAATTTTACTTGGTTTGAGTTAATAGTTTCATTATGATTTATGTTTAAATTTATTGGTATGTTATGTAAGTGATTTATGGTAATAGTTTGTTTTTCGTAATCTATAAGACATTTATATTTGACTAAAAAGTCCTGACCAATGATTCCATCAACTTTTAAAGGTAAATTTGAGAATACGTGGAATTTATGCTGGAATTCATGGTCCGTGTTAGTTTTCAAGATTAATCGGATTTTACCACATGATGTTACTTTACCACCTATCCCTTTTATTCGTGTAATTTTTGGGTAAATGGTTGTACCTGTTGTCAAAGCAATGTCTTTTTTAACTGCACTGAGCGATGCTCCTGTATCTATTAACCAAGTATATATGTTTCCGTTTACTGCTAATTGCACTGAATTTAAATGATTATATGTGAAAATGTATTGGTTCTTAGCGAAAAAACTGGAGGTCGTTGTTTCCTTCATCCTTCTTGTCTTCATCTAATAGATTTACCCGTGGCCGACTATAGCGTTTGTTATATTGTTGCCGACCTCGGCTGGAAGTTGGGTACCTCGGTTTGTATGTACCTCCCGATTTATTTTGCTGAGGGGTCACACTATTCCTAACAGCACTGCTGTACCGGCGCTGTGGTTGGTATTGACGATCCCTTGGTCTGTTATAATTGTTATTAGGCCTGAATGGCCTCCTGTACGGGAATCCTTTATTGCGCATATGCAGCATCTGTTCTGAACGGGGTGGCGACGACGAAGCCATGGATATTTCCGCATCCTTGGCACCCTGAATCGCGTCCTTGAGTGAGTCATAGCCCCGGGCTGTTAGTATGGTACTCAATTTTTCGTTACGTAACCCTTCTGCAAACTTTTGTACTGCTGTTTTTTCATTTAGCGGTTTTAAGACCTTATAGGCCTCTGTGTTACTACCTGCTTGCGTGATAGTTAGTTTTACAAAAAGCTCTTCTAACTCTTGACCGAACTTCTCAATGGTTTTATGTCCCTGTCTAACTGTCATTAATTTGCTCTGAATTGCGGTGGCTGACTTTTTGGTAAGAAGATGCGTTTTCATTTCATCCACTAAGTCTTTTACAGTTTCGTACGTATCTGCTAACCTAAGTTTGGCACTCTGTGTTAATCTAGTTTTTAGTACAAAATTTATCAGTAGCTTAATATCAGTGTCCTTGATCATTGTGGAATATAATTCAATAGCGTCAATCAACTGGTTCGTAACGTCTTCTGTGCCGTCCATACTTGGCAGCAAAGACACCGCGGTCTTGATCTCGAAACTGTCCCTAGAAGCCATATTTGTATTTTCCTGAGGTGGCTCCTCGTACGAATTTAATATTTTGTTATATATTTCCTCTATTTTTTCGTAATATGACTGTATTAGTTTGCTGTCTTCTAAAGATATTTCCGAGTTTTCTACTTTTTCGCTTGTTTTCCGCACAAATTCTTCAAAATGGACATATATTTTCCGTACCTGCTCTAATTTATCCTGTCCTATTTTCTCCTTCCTACGTTTAGGACCTAACTTCCTAATATCCTCTTGCAATTTTGCTAACTGTTCGTATAAGTGCACAATCCTAGTCATAGCTTATCTTAGACACAAATAATATACTACTCCTAGAGCTGAGTAGTATAACGCAAAGACTTAATTAATACACGATAAACTATGTAAGTGCTAACTAAATGATAATTAAATTAATTTGTACCGTATTCCATACTCCTCTGCTAGGCTGATGTCGTCACTGCTGACCGCTTGGCTGGTCTCGTTCAGGCGGAGCTCGTTCCACGCATCGCAACTGCCACTGCTTGTCGTTCTATCTTCCTAGTCAAGCATTTATGCAGTTTCTTCCAGAGCGCGTAAATGAACACGATGATCATCAACGTCATTACCGTCGCTGTTATGTACGTTACCACGCTGATTTCGCTCTGCGCCGAGTTCGCGTTGTTGCCGGCTCCACTCTGGGCTATGATGATCTCCTCCTTTTGGTAGGTTTTAGCGGGCTGGCTGCCCATGGCCTGCTGTGGGTCGGTACTTTCTGGGCGGCGTGGGGTGATCCGGGCGGCGGTGCTGGACTCGGGGTCGTTGCTCTGGCTGGGCGGCGTGGCTTAGGTTCGGTTGGTAGTGATACCAGAACTGCTGAGCAGTTCCATTGTCACGGTCGCCATATAATGGTGTGGCGCAAGGGTAGCTAAGTAATACTACGATGCAGGTTTGATACTGAACATTTATTGTTAAAAGTACATGGTTTTTATAGTAGTATTATTACGTAGTTTAACCTTGAGGATGAGCTTGACATTTAGATAAAATAATAATGGAATAATTCATTTAACTGGGTACTGTAAACAATTTACATATTTGGGTTGTAACCTGATATCCTAGGTTTATAACAATAATATTTTCTATTTTCTAAATGTCACATGACGTGTGAATTTACACGTCATGTGCCTACACTACATTGTGTTACTTGGGTATGTTATTTTGTAAGAGTGAAATGCAAACAAAGTGCTAGGTCATGGGTGCAGAAAACAATCGGAAATTTACCGCCCACAGCTATCAAAGTTCAAACTGTTACCAGTCCCCCTCAACAAGTGTATCAATAAGTGTTGTTATGTAGTGCTAAAAGTGTTGTAATAACTGTTATGTTCTCAGAACTCTGGACCACCACGTTCATTATAAATGAAACAACAATGTTATTATTCAAACGTGTAATGTAATAGGTATAAGTATTATTTCACAGCTCTTGTTTACATTCAGAGCGCTAGAATTCAATGTAAGCATTTTTTGCATATAAGCAAAAGGTATGTGTCACACTCATAGCGAGTAAAATTGATTTGTTAACTTTGTCATTTTTTTTCTTGTTTCTTGTATTATTGTACTTTGATAATTCTTTTCCTTTTTTTCAAAAAAGGAGGGGAATGATGTAGCGGCATGGCGGGGTCGCGCATTAGAGTCAGCAGTTTTGGTACTTATACAGTTTAAATGACCACTTAGTACGAATAGTCGTTTAGCGCAGCTCGACTAGTGCGCACATTCTTAATACATATTAGATATCGCGACGCCACCTGGCCTTGCGCCTCAATCTTTGTGCCTATTGTGAATTCTATTTATGTAATCTTTCTGAACGATATTTGGAGTCGGAATAAATCGATGTGATTAAGTGGACTTTTGTTTATCTCTTCTCTATAATTAGGGTACCCCAGACAGTACTCTAAAATTGTTTACATACTAACACAAAATTGTAAATGCAGTATAATAGAAGTAGTACAAAATTTCAAATATCTGTGTTTAACTATAGATAGTCACATTAACTGGAAAATACATATAGATATAGTGTGCAATAGACATGTGCGCCGCGCCGCCGCGCCGCCGCCGCCGACAATTTTCGACGCCGCCGCCGCCGATGATTTTGACCGGCGTAGAATCGGCGTGGAAATTTTTAAGTCTTTATCTTGTTTTATTGCCCGGAAATGGTAGTGAGTGGCCAGCATACTACTTCTTTTAAAAAAATGCTTTTCCTTCTTGCCGGTGTACCAACTGACGTTAATTTTGCTGTTATTTCGATGCTATCGTAAGATTTACGTCGACGACTTATCGATAATTTATGACAACGACGTCTGGTTTTTAAATAAAGGTTTTATATTTTTATATAATGTGCTTTTTCCGGCTTTTGAATAGTAATAAGCATTTTGATTTACTTACTTTGAACTTTCCCTAAAATAAGAGTGAAGTAACACATTTTTATTTATTGACTGACTCCAAAAAGCTTTAGGTTCTCATGTGTTGTTTTCATTTCGCGAAGACGACTGGGTTAGTTTTTTTTGTTTAAATGACCCATTCTTATTAGATCAAGTTTGATTTTGGAATCGAGAGATATATATATATATATTATATATATATATATATACGTTATTGTTAAGTATATTTGGTGTCGGAGGCCAAGATCCACTTTGGGTCGCTGCGCCACTGCAGTAAGTAAGTTAAGTATAGTTACGTAACGTTACGCCTGCAGTAAATTGTAATTTACGCGCTTTTATAATAGCTCGCACATTTTCGCTCTGCTAGTAACGCTTAATATTTGATAGTAAAGTGGAACTGTGGATATCACTATAAAATGATGTCAACTTAAACTATTTGTAAAAGATGGTTCAATTTTGTTTTAAAGTTACTCGTTCTTTCTATCCGATGCTACTGACGTGCGTTAGGCGCATGGATTTATTGTGGTTCATCGATGTTCATCAGCACCCATGTTTTTGCTATTAAAATAGAACTTCACAAGCCGCTCGGATGATTGGATGAAATAAGTAACACAAATAATTGAAAAAAACTGAATTCTGTTAGTTAATCAAGGAATCTAATCCATACTTATTTTTGCATTTTTTTAGAGTGATGCATTGAACATTTCTTCATCTTAGTTACTTGACCCATAGCTTAATTGGGAACATGCGTGAAAATTATTTAATTGAATTTATTCTATAAACACGTTCAATAACAACTCCAGATTAATAAAAAAAAGTGGAAATCTGCAATTATTTTCTAATATTTTTTGTAAAGATATTGCGGTTTAAAAACGTTAATTTTGAGCAATTTTTTAAATACTCCATATATATTTTCAAAACCTCAATTCGATTACTTCTTTCTAAAAAAAGTATAACAACTGTATAAAAACGCATTGTTTCGTGCCCAAAAGTTACAAAAACATTCCAAAAACTTATTTCTTCCAAACAGTATTCCGCAACTTTGAGGCCGGTGACGTCATAAACCTCACGTTTTTTGTATGGGGCGTTTGACGCGCGGCGCAGATGCTTAACGTAGTAATATTTTCGCATTTTTGACGTTTTAAGGCTACAATAGATAGTAGGTTTATTAGAGACTTTTGAATCTAACGGGAAATAGAATCAAATGACGTCTTCCGAAAAAATCATGTTGCGAATCGGTAATGCGATCGAGCCCTGGCAAGGCGTATTGATGTTGGTTCAAGCCCAACTGGGTTTGATTATTTATCAATTTTTGTATTTGATTTAATATCGAACAAAAATCCAATACATCCATCGAAGAACGATAAAATAAAATGTAGATTTTATTTCCTTAAGAAATTCGGGCTACCGCAAGCATCTTTGTTTTTTACCTATAGAACTTAGAATCAACATTTTCTCTCACAAATTACAAATTGTAAATCAGTCTGTTCTGCACTTTTTAACTTCGGGGCTTTTTGTATTATTATCGTAGTTGATTTTCAGGCAAGTGGTGTACACATTAAACATTAAGTATATACGGAGCTATAAATGTGGATCATAACTAGTCCAGCTTTTGGAAAATTCTTTAAAATCAAGTCTTTTGATTTGAAATGTGCAATGTTTGCGAGACAATCATACGTTTTCAAAGATTAGGTGTGTTTTATTTAAGCAGTTTATCCTTATAAATACGCAGTGGGCTTCAATGTAGAAGGTAATTAGTCAAATTCCCCAGGCATATTAAAAATATGTACCACGCCGATTTCACGCCGATGACGCCGCCGCCTCCGGTCAAAAAACGATCGGACGCCGCCGCCGATGATTTTTCCATCGGCGCACACCTCTAGTGTGCAATAGGCTAAGGTCAATTTTATGTAAAATTAGCTTAAAACATGTTATAAATAAAAAAATATTGCGTATGTTATATCATTCACTGGCTGACGCTGTAATTGGATATGGATTGATAGCCTATGGACGTACTTTTAAAACCCATTTAAATCATGTGCTTAATTTACAACTGAGACTGTTAAAAAATATTACAGACGAAAATACCATAAAAGCATGTAAGAATGATTACGCATCATTGTTCAAAACATTAAGCGTCTTACCAGTGCATGACAAGGTTAGGTATTTATTAGCAACTGATCAGTTTAAATGTTCCGAGTTTAAAACGCCGCGAGTCTACGCACGACCGCAGAGGGTTAGAGCGACGGAGGTACGCGGAGCCCACCGCCAACAACTACTACGGTGAACGAACGCGCAGCTATCTTACACCGCGAATCTTTAACAAGATTCCCTTTGAAGACGATTGTAGCAGCAAAAACGTATTTAAAACTAAACTCAAAAAGTTGCTACTTAATACCTCAACTCAAAACGTACCTACCTCAACGTAAAAATAATTAAATCAATGAATAAAATATAAAACAATCCCAATCTTGGGCAACTAGTTTTTACATTAGGATATAAGAAAAACAATACAAACCTACATACATACATATTAGTTATATAATACTTAGAATAAGTCATAATCATAAATACTTACATAAATAAGTTCTTAAGATAAGATCGGGTACACAAAAACTGTAAGTGAGTGCAACAATTCGCCGATCAACGTTATATTTGGCGAAAGTTAATATAAATGTATATTGTACCAATTTTGTTGATAAATAAATTTAAAAAAAAACCGGTCAAGAGCGTGTCGGGCCACGCTCAGTGTAGGGTTCCGTAGTTTTCCGTCCGTCACAGTAAGTGTCCCCACTTAAGATTTTTTGAAAGCACGTCATTTCATTGTGATTTTGTAGAAATTACACGTACAATAAACACCTGCTTATACGGTTAAATTACAAACTTAGTTCAGAAATTATTCTGTATTTTTTTTCAAAAACTATTCAACCTATCAAGTTCAAAATAATTTTCCTAGAAAGTTTTTATAAAGTTCTACTTTTGAGATTTTTTTCATATTTTTAAAACTTATGGTTCAAAAGTTAGAGGGGGGGGGGACGCTATTTTTCCGACTTTCGAAGCGATTATTTCCGAAAATATTTGCATTATCAAAAAATGATTTTAGTAAACCCCTATTAATTTTTAAATACCTATCCAACAATATATCACACGTTAGGGTTGAAATGACAAAAAAAATCACTCCCCACTTTATGTATAGGGGAGGTCTAATTTAAAAAAAATTACCACTTTTTATTTTACCACTTTGTCGGCGTGATTGATATACATATTAGTACCAAATTTCAGCTTTCTAGTTCTAACGGTCACTGAGATTATCCGCGGACGGACGGACGGACGGGCAGACATGGCGAAACTATAAGGGTTCCTAGTTGACTACGGTACTCTAAAAAGAGATGGCATGCCGCTTTGAAGACGCGTGGAAGCTGCTCGTCAAGTTTTACGAATCCAACAATCGCACTGCCTCTTAGCTGGAGCGTCTGTACCCTGAACGCGTGCATAAGCAATATGCTAAATCTAAAATGTTTTGCTTTCACATACTAATTACTTCAAGATATAATACGCATATTCTCAGCGCTCTGCCGGCCAAATATCACTCAATGGTGTTTATCGCGGTGGTATACATGTACGATTTCGACTATTATCGGATGGTGGATAAGACGAACAAGATTACGTATGCAGAGCGGCTGAAAGACGAGCATTTCTGCGAAAAAATGTCCCTGTCTCGACCCTGTCCCTGGATCGACACTTTTAGGCTAAACTTTAAAACCTTTCGGAGTGGAAAGTTTACGGAAGGCGCTCTCAACATAGAATGTGCCGATAACATGGATCAATTTATAGAAATGTTTAATTATTCTTGCAAGAAAAATTAAAAATTTCCAATAAAGATTAACCCAAACTATTTTGTGTTTTGTTGTCATGTCATGAGTATACATGCTACCACGATAGCATGTAGTGCGTGTAGAGCCGGCACTAGCCCAAACCCCCCTTTGACGGAAGGCACTAGCACTGGGCCGAACGCCTAATTAACCCTTAATTTGGGAATGTATGACCATCTTTTTGTATTTTTTTCTTGCTCAGCATCTTTTAGACTATTGAGGATCACGGAGGCTAAAACCCACGACCATGGATATTTTGTGCCAAATTAAGGGTTAATAAAAAAACATTTTTTTTTCAATAATTTATTTGTTCAAGTAACAAATCAGATTTTTTACATGTATATTCTCGCCAAACTGTTACGTTTGATGGGAAGAGGCGCTCTGCAACAGACTTAAGAGTGGTTAATAGTTTGAGTGGTAATTACAATATGTGGAAGCATTTAAGTACTTAGCACAATTTGGCGTAATTTGGCACAAAATATCCATGGTCGGGTTATCCGCCTATGGTCAAAGGTGTGATTGGTCAAAATACGCTTTTTGTAAGGCTCGTTTGGTCAAACAAGCGATTTGCCAAAGTCGCATTTCGTCAAAAAGTTTTTGTCAATGGCTCGTTTGGTCAAAGGTGGGCTTTGCCAAAGACGCGATTTGTCAAAGGTGTTTTTGGTCAAAGGTAGGCTTTTGCCAAAATATTGTCTAAGTCGCGTTAGATAATGCTTTCGCTAATGAATGGTACAGTCAGCATCATAAGTAGCTAAACACTTTGGTACCTTGTCGCTTTCACTCATTAAAACAAATTCGTATGTCAGTTAACATGACGTTTAATGTGACAAGGTACAAAACTGTTCAGCTACTTATGAGGTTGACCGTACCTACGAACGATATCTATTCAGGGTGGTCTTTATAAAAATTCTGGTTTTGTCGATCCTTTCAAAGGGCTAGGTATAAATTAAGCTCACTTATGGCCACCCTCGTGTAGCTCTTAACACGAATATGTTTTTTATTAAATTGCATTCCAATGAGACAACTAATTTCTTTTTATAAATTTTATTTATTGAAAATCTTTTAATGACTAAATTACCTACGTGGTTTATAATAATATGTCCGCAATTGCCTCGGCAATAGGTGCCATAGCTAGTTTCATTAGTTTGATTATATCTTCGGCGTGTCTCCTGTCGAAATTCACTAAATTATCTGGGGCCTCTGCTATTTCTTCCCAATTTTGCCCGGGGCGAAGATGATATGATGACTCTATTATATTCACACCAACTTTTGACGTTGACGACTGTTGTTGTTATTTATATTTTACTACTACTAGTGGAGTACGGGAACGCCTTTTTAACCTATAAAAATGACATAAATCACAAGTCCAATTTTATTTTGTGACCTGTTAGAATACGTTAAGTACTAATAATAAAAAATATTTTCTAACAACTGTTAGCATTGCGCTAGGTATACTACATGTATTTGTTTGCTACACATAGAAAAGATTATGTAAGTTTTATTTTTCTCCACTGGGCTATCGCTTTTTACTATTGCAACATAACTTCACATTTTATAACGGTTTTGTCAAGAGCATATGTCGTCTTAGCCATTTGTAATTCGTTTAGAATTCAAGGTCACTTATATTTTGACAAATTGTTTTCCATTTTGCTCACATAATCTATTGACCAAACTGTTATAAAATGACAGATGCTGTTGAAATAGTTGAATGCGATGGTATGGTAAAGGAAAATATATCTTGTATAATCTTTTCTTGTTGTTATTAACAAATATTTATATAATACCTAGCGCGACGTCAAAAACTGTTAGAAAATATTTTTTACTATAAGTAATCATATCATATTATCTAACTAAAAAAGAAAATCGCACTTGTGAGTTATCGAAGCTCAAAACTGTTCGCGTACTCATACTCGCGTACTCGCGTACTTCGTACCAGTATCAATTTCTCTAAAACAACCTTAAGTATTGTCTTTATAGTTACTAGAGGCAGGCCACTTATTATTATCTTGATTAAAAAGGTTTATCTACTTGACAATGATTAATACGACACATTATAAATGAATGAAACTGAAAGATCCTGCAGTTAGGTCAAAACAATTTTGAGAAGGAGGCCAAGAGAAGGATCCAATTAGGCTGGGCAGCATTTGGGAAACTACGTAGAGTCTTCTCGTCATCCATACCGCAATGCTTGAAAACGAAAGTTTTCAATCAGTGCGTCCTACCCGTAATGACCTACGGAGCTGAGACGTGGACACTCACGGTAGGGCTGGTCCACCAGTTCAAAGTCGCTCAGCGAGCTATGGAAAGAGCTATGCTCGGAGTTTCTCTGAAAGAGAGCATTCGTAACGAATACATCCGACAGAGAACCAAAGTTATCGACATAGCTCAAAGAATTAGCAAGCTGAAGTGGCAGTGGGCCGGCCATATCTCGCGAAGAACCGCTAACCGCTGGGGTAAACGTGTTCTTGAGTGGAGAACGCGTCTCGGCAAACGTAGTGTAGGACGCCCTCCGGCCAGGTGGGATGACGATCTGCGAAAGACTGCTGGCAGATGCTGGATGCGGCAAGCTGAAGACAGGGCGCTATGGCGCTCATTAGGGGAGGCCTATGTCCAGCAGTGGACTAGTATAGGCTGATGATGATTATAAACGATCAATCATTAAATGCAATAAGCCAAAGTTATTTGCAATAAAATGGCTTCATCCAGTAAGCCAATTGAACTTGAGTTCATACAAAGTAAAAGAGACAAGCCTACGCTTATACGTGGTGGCTACAAGTATCATTTGAATATGACTTATGATAACGGGAAATCAATATGGAGATGTGCTAAAAGAGGTCAGTGTAATGCTTCGGTTACGTTGTGTGATAAACGTGAAAACATATTAAGTGACAAGAAACACAGTTGTCTTCCCGATTTCGTACGAAACAAAATTGATAAAGTGCTGGATACATGTAAAATTAAAGTGCAGGAAAATTTTGAACCTAAACAGCAAATTTTCGAAGAGCAGTTAGAAAATTTAAAAGTTCGATGTAAAAGCGTTCTTATTCCGACGTATAAGAGTAAAAAGGATTTACTAAGACGATCTCGATTAAAGGCTTGGAATTGTAATGTGGTAACTGACCACTTTCCGTGTTTAGCAGTAACACTTTGGTTTACTGCGACATAAACGCATATTGCTTGTATCAGCGACAAATCTACATTATAAATAGATAGGAACACAACACATACAACTTGGTGTTTACATACAACTTGGTGTTTAACTAACCATCGCCTCCCAGACCAGCGACCACCCTACGTGTCAACGTAACCGCAACCTTTCATCACTGAAACCTGTAACGTTTCATGGCGACCCTGCCACGTCGAGCTCCACGGAATCGAAGTTAACAAAAGCAATCGCAGTCAGAAGCCCGTCGGAAGCCAACCAACGAATTCGCAGTCAGAAGCCCACCTGATCCACATCATCAATAACAAAGAAACTAAGAAGATGCAGTCCGTCACGATCAACATCAAGGGCACTCAAGTCGAACTGGTCGGACCGGTACAGGTCCTTACAAGCCTGCGAATAACAATCACAGGCGAAGATCGGACAGTACAGGAGGCGGTCAACGCCGTCATAACGGTGTCCGCCACGGCACCAGTGTCAATTACGGCACCCATGCCAACACCAGCGACAGCAGAACCAGAGACAATCACCAGCACGGAACCTGGGATAGTCACCAGCGCGGAACAAGAAGAAGAACCGCACCTGACGACGAGACCCAAGAGGAAAGTCATGGTCGTCAGACCCACAACACGGACACAATCTGGACCTCCTGTTACGCCGAGGTTTTCCAGCTACATGCCACCACTGACAGATATCCGCCGTCCAACGAGACCACAAGAGCAGTACCAGCCACTGGGCCAGCCCCAAGAAAATGATTACGTTACCGTAGGTAATGAATTTTCATACGTTTTTACCACACTGTCACAGATAATACACTGATGTTACGTTACTGGTTGCAATAATTATGGTAATTCCATACTTCAAGGTAAGCACATTACAATGCACTAATGAACGTCAGAGAAAAATAAAATACACAAAATGTCGTGGAACACTCTGTTGGAACGAAGTTATGTTATTTAATTTTATTTCATTTTTGACTTTTTCGTAAATTTTGTGGTTTTAATTTTTTTTGTATTTTTATGAATTTTTTGAAATTCTTGAAATTTTTGAAATTTTTGATATTTTTGAAATTTTTAAAATTTTTGAAATTTTTGAAACTTAAAATTTTTGAAATTTATGAAATTTTTGAAATTTAGAAATTTTGCCATTTTTGACTTTTAGGTTCTCGACTTTTTCACTTTTATCACTTTGTCACTTCTCACTTTCACTACAATTCACTTCACTTCACTTTATTCTATTTTATATATTTTTTATTTCATTCCATTTTACATGTTTCTCAATCGTATGGGTGTCGCGTTTTCGTGACGTGACGCTTTTTCGTGACGGTCACGTGACTTTTTTTCACCTAGCCCCCCATCCGCGAACCGTCCAATAAGGAACTTCGTTCCAAAACTACCACCGGTTCTAACCCTACACCTCTGGCCTAAGAAGTATTATGACCGAAAAGATACTCGACGGGACTTATTTTTTTCAAAACAGTAATACATTATTAGATCTTAAAGATACAAAATAATGCGTAGTTCTTCAAGAAGACATCAAAACAGCTTGAGAGACAGATAATGTACCTATTGTTTAATTATAAAGAAAAATAAATCCTAATCTGACTGCTTCACAAAACGTTTGATATGTTTTCCTACCTAAACGGTGTCCTATAAATGTTTGGTTTGGGCCATGCATCTTTGTCCGTCATATATAATACTCGAACCTGCAATAACCCTTCACATTCATGACATTTTCAAATATTTCTTAAGAGGGGGTAAAGGTAAATTTAAAGCATCGACGGGTAACATGTTATAAATATGAACACGTTGACCAAAAAATTACAAATTATTTAAATACCAAATTTCATCTAAATACAGACAGCGGTTATTGGTTGTTTCTTCCCCATGTAAACTTTCACCCCTTTTGTATCCGTTTAAAGGATAATTTCCGAGATAAAACTATTTTATTTCCTTTTTGAATTAATTATCTCCATACCAAATTTTATCTAAATCGATTCTGCGGTTAATAATTCCCTATACAAATTTCCAACTCTCTTTTCACCCCTTTAGCGTTGATTTTCGGAGTGAAAACTATCATTTTGTCCTTTCTTGAGACCCATACTATACCAAATTTCATCTTTATCAGTTCAGCGGTTAAATAATCGTCATACCAACTTTCAACCCCCTTTTCGGCGTGAAAGGGTTTATTTTCGGGATGAAAACTATTCTGTCGTTTCTCGGGACTCAAATTATCTGCATACTAATTTCTATTAAAAAATCTCCATACAAACTTTCAACCCCCTTTTCACCCCCTCCAGGGTTGATTTTCGGGATGAAAACTATTCTTTGTCCTTTTACGGCACTCAAACTATCTCTACACAAAATTTCATCAAAATCCGTTCAGCCGTTTTCACGTGATAGATGTACAGATAGATAGTTTTTATTGAAAGTACCTTTCAGGCTTCACTTCCAATATTTTTTTCAAATTTTTTGGACCTACGGTTCTAAAGTAAGGTGGGGGGGGGTTCAAGATGAAACTATCCTTTGTCCTTTCTCGAGACCCATACTATCTCTCTACTAATTTTCATCTTAATCTGTTCAGCGGTAAAAAAATCCTCATACTAACTTCCAACCCCCTTTTCACCCCCACAAGGGTTTGAAAACTATCCTATGACGTTTCTCGAGACTCAAATTATCTCCATACTCATTTCTATCTAAATCGTTTCAGCGGTTAAAAATTCTCCATACAAACTTTCAACCCCATTTTCACCCCCACCAGGGTTGATTTTCGGGATTAAAACTATATATTATCCTTTCCCGGGACTCAAACTATCTCTATACAAAATTTCATCGAAATCCGTTCAGCCGTTTTCACGTGATGCGCGGTCAAATAAACAGACAAACAGATAAACAGATAAACAGATAAACAGATAAACAGACAAACAGATAAACAGACAAAAATTCTAAAAATTGTTGGAACGTGTTCTGTGATCGATTCTAAGTATCGCCAGCCAACTTTTTTTCGATTATCTTCCATGTACAGACTTTCGACCCTCTTCAGCTTTATTATATGTATAGATTGATAAATTAATATTACAAATTCTAAGTCTAAAGTATCGAAAGTAGTCCAAAATAACAAGTTGCGTAATTGCTGCACGCGCCATAGTAACGCACGCGTCAGCGGAAAATTATCTAGGTCATGAAACTTAGCCGCTCTTTTAATTAATTCAGTAATGCGATGAATGAAATGTGATACTCACTTAGAGCGTTGAACTGTATTGAGTATCAAAACAGCAATTGTAAATACTTTATCTATTTTTAGAATGATCACCTGATTATAGATAAAAAAGTTAAGTGATTATTAGTTAATTTTTTGGAATTCATTAAATTTTATTTTTGAGATTTTTATTACAGTTCAGTACGGTACCAAGATATGAATTTTAAGGAGTTTAGGCACATTCATAAGATGTGACCTTTTTAGCTAAATCACATGTCCTTTATACTTGATCATGACGAGATCTAACATAATCCTTCGTGAAAGTTATCGGAGACTTTTAGTCTTAATGTATTGGTGATTTAGGTACAGGCAACCGGAAGCGAGGCCTGATATGCCATTTTTGGGTGACCATGCCCACAGTTGTTGATATAGGGTGACCACGCCCTTGGGTAGCCAATCCCGTGTATAGTTAAGGGTGCGCACAGAGGTGCAACCCAGCAGTTAAAGTCCTTGATCATAGTCGGCCGTACCGGTGTCCGTGAAAGGCTTAACTTATTTTACGGCATTAGTTATTTTAGTTAGAAAAGGTACCAATACAGTGATTGAGATACACAGATAGTTAATTATTTTATAAAGATGATATAATTAATTATTATTCTTATAAGAAGCTAATGAATATACAAAAACTTAATCTATTTTTATGAGAAGTTATTAAATATGTTGATAATTTGATAAATGAACATATTATGATTATAGGATAGTCATGCATTTTAAAATGTAATAATTTTTTTTTTTTTAGCTGTACAAAATACAGCGAATTGATGAGTAACATATTTTTTTTTTATAAATTCAGGACTACGACACTTGGACAAATAATGGTTTAGACAATATGGTTTCTGAAAGGTACCATTACCATGACTAAGACGAATCATGACTTTATTGAAAATGGAAATATTGGTTCATTTAATACTTTAACAATTTATTGATTTGACAACTCTAATTATTACGTTCAAAGGTTGAAAATACAGCCTACAGATACCGTATTTTTTTGATATCAAACAGCTAATTGACTTTTAACTTACAGAAAAAATTGTAAACAAGTAACATGCGTTTAAATTTTTTCTTCTGCCACCCCGGCGGTGAAAGGGACTTTCGGGGGAGGTGTAATGTGGTAACTGACCACTTTCCGTGTTTAGCAGTAACACTTTGGTTTACTGCGACATAAACGCATATTGCTTGTATCAGCGACAAATCTACATTATAAATAGATAGGAAACTATGAATAAACGTTCAATTCTTTACATACAACTTGGTGTTTAACTAACCATCGCCTCCCAGACCAGCGACCACCCTACGTTGACCCGCAACCTTTCATCACTGAAACCTGTAACGTTTCAGAATGTACCAGGTACACTATTTTCGAATTTAGAAGATGTTGTGATTCCGAACATACTATGATCGGACTTTTTAATAGCTGAAGAGGGTGACTCTGACAAAATACTGATATTTGCTACAAAGTAAGGTAAAAAGTATATTAGAAAATCCAAGAAAGTATTCGGTGATGGATTATTTAAAGTGCAAAAACCATTTAAACAGCTCTATACGCTACACATTGACCTGAATACCACAGACGAATGCACTAATTTATTCCCAATAGTGTATGCCTTTCTGCCGAATAAATGTCAGCAAACATATCACCGTTTGTTCCATATTCTTAAAAACAAATTTGGATTGCAAGTAGAACAATACCGTTGCGATTACGAATTAGCGACTATCAATGCCATTGAAGAAATATTTCCTGATGCACAGGTGATTGGATGTTATTTCCATTTTCAATACGCTATACGGAGAAATTCAACCTAACAAAATTTTGCAGACAGTAAAGAAGGAAAGAAAATAACTAGATTGACAGCACATATAGCATTGTTGCCTGCTTCAGCCATTCCAGAAGCGTGGCTATCTGTTCAGGAACTTGGAGAAAACGTAGTAGGAATGAACGTTTTCGTTGAATATTTTGATAGGGAGTGGATTAATATAATTACCATTAACAGTTTCTGCTGCAGTTCTGAACGTCATCGAACAACAAATATGGTGGAAAGTTGGCATAAACGATTGCAGTCAAAAGTTAACCGGAAGTCCGCATTGTTCTACTTCATTAATCAATTGCGTAAAGAAGGAATTCACTACAATTATGAAATCCATAAAAGCGAAGTATATTACGATGTAAAAATAAAGATCTAGAGCTAGCGTTCTTTACGACGAAAGCTTGAGCAGACTCATTAAAATATTATGGCGATGGGAAGATAGGCGTAATAAAATGTTTGAAAAAAATTGTTACGTTAAGATGGATCCAATACGAGTATAATAAGTATGATCAATAGCAAACAGAAACACGTAGTTAGTACCTACATAAATATAAGAATGTAACCAATTGGAGAGCCTTGTTTTATTTCTCTCTAAAATGGCATGTATTTATTTGTACACTCAGATAAATATTGTCATCACATAGACATATATCACATAGTATAGTCAGCATCATATAGTTGGTAGCATCCAAAGTAGCCAAATAGTTCGGTACACCATAGATTGTATATGGTGTAACGAACCATTTGACTACTTTGAATGCTACTTACTATATGACGCTGACTGTACATCAGATAGATATTGTCACCCAGAGTAGCCATCTTAACACGACCTTATCCAACGGCGCAGCAACTCGACACCACATCGACGGCATCGCCGGTGATAACAAGATCCGGTCGCACGGTCAAGAAGACCGTGAGATTCGACTTATAACATTGCAGCCCGGGTACGACCAGTGCATACCCAGCTACCGAGCAGTTCACAAGTTTCTTTCTTCAACTCGTGAATCACTCCTAACGATGGGGAGACCACCGAGCAAAACTACAATTGTAGCGCAGAATGGTGTCACTTCATCGACTAAACTCAAGACTTCGGAGGAGCAGGACACTGGGGAGAGCAAGAATTTCAAAATGTCACTCACAGCCGTGGACTAGTGAGCGCATTAGTATCGTTGGGTACCTTATACGTCGGCTGGCGGTACTGCAAGACGTATTTAGTTTACGGTAGATAACCGTATTGAGAAGATTATAGTACCTACAACGCACCGCTGCTGCTGCCAAGTACCAATCCAGTGCTATCAGCGCACCTACGCCGCAACCTACCATAAACCACGTGATTGTGTAGTGAAAAAGCGCGGATTAGGGAAATAATTAGCGATAGGTACTTATTAAATAAAACTGTTTTTATTCATTATTTTATACGGCCACTTTATTCATATTTTAATGTGTAATTTTAAAGTGTAACTTTTGTAATCTTTTTTATTAGCTTATTATAAGGGCGAAGGACTGTGGCAAGCCTACATACCTATACATATTTACCAGTATGTAAGTTGTGTGGTACATATGTGTACCACACCGCCGTGTCACATACTTCTGTATATCTGAATATGTATAACTAGTTATAGTGTTACCGCTGGCTGCGTCCAGCAAATAAGACAATCGTGGATTAAACGCCAACTAACGAACACGCTTTACTTATTTAGCGACCTTCTGATAGTCATACATTCATAAATTTCATAATATACCAAATCCATATTTATCGATTAAATAGGTTTAATGGAGTAAAGGTTATGACAATGATACAAAATAACTTGTTTTATTTCCATTTTTAGGGTTCCGTACCTCGAAAGGAAAAAACGGAACCCTTATAGGATCACTGTGTTGTACGTCTGTCTGTCTGTCAAGACCATTTTTCTCAGGAACGCGTGGAGGTATCAAGCTGAAATTTATATCAAATACTCAGGTCTATTATCCCTTGGAGCTGTAAAAAATCTAACTTAAAAGCCAACGCAATCAAAAGATACAGTCGTTTATGCTGTCGTCTACATATATGGCAATTTTTGTTTTCGCTCCTCCTTTGGCTGATATGTAGACACAAGGGTCGGCTTTTGAAGCTTCAAGTCCGATTTTCTTTAGCTCCGTGTCTAATTTTGTGTACCACTGCCTTCCTGCCTGTTTCAATCCATAAAGAACCACTTTATATCCTCTAATATTTTCTTGACCTTGTTGTACAAAGTGAAGTCATCCTCATTGCATGCTTCTACCATAATTTCAGCTACATATTGTTCTTGTATATTCTGGGAATTTCATGAAAACGTTCTCTTTTAAATCGCCATTCAGTTATGCCGTTGTGACATCCACTTGGTTAAGTTTTAAGTCTTCTTCGACTGCTAATCCAATTACAGATCTAATGGGACTGGTGCGAAAGTCTCATTGAAATCAATACCAAGTCAGTGTCCAAATTCGCGAGCAACAAGTCTGGCCTTTTTGATCTCTCCTTTTTCAGGAGTCCACTTATTTCTCAATACGATTTTGTGATCAATTAATTTCATTTACTTCTCTTTCTTGACTATTTCCCATGTTCCATTCTTTATATGTGCCTTGCAGACAATTTTTTTATGTTAGATTTATTTACTTATATCTATGGTATACTCGTACATATGGGTTCTTAAATTATCTTAGTGGTACATTGTTGCATTAGCGTCTAGTTTTATATCAACTGGTTAATATAATATTTATTTATTATTGCATTAGCATTGAACATTCTCTGTATTATGGAGATAGCGGTTCCTTATATGGATGGAGGTATGCGATCAACTGGATTTGTTTTAGGTTTCTTGTTACTTTATGATGTAAGTTTTATGTTTTATTTATTCACTTCCTAGCTTCCGTTTAGGGTTGTGCTGTTTGTTATAAACTTATTGTCTTAATCATGTCGTCGTATTATGTGTCCGTATTACATATGGATCCAACCTTGTACGCTGTTTTTAAGGTTTGCCGGTCGTTTAGCAATCAACACGACGTTACCTTTCATTTTTGTACAACGAGGACTGTGGTGGGCGTCCTATTTTTGTACGGCGGGGAATATTGCGCGACAAATAAATCGACGCCACTACCAGACGCAGCCACTCCACCAACACCCGCCAACCAAACAACCACGCCACCGGCAGTTACGGCGCCTACCACTCGACCTACGCAAAGGTGTGGTAAGTGTCAGGGAGCGTAGCCAAATGAAAGTCTCAACGTCCGGAACATTTGTCTAGAAAAACAGGCGGTCTTATACAGGATGAATTTTAAGTCGTGAATCGTAATATGTTTTTCTAACTCCATAAATAACAAGCAATTTAATGCCCCAACTCTTACTAAAATCAGACAAAATATTTTTTGTTTTTTTATTTTTTTTTTGTCGTTTATTTTACTTTTAAAAGTGATCATGTGGAATTAAAACAGCTTTATGAGATATTTCAGATGAGAAATTAAGTAAATTTCATTTCTAACTAGGACAAATGACAAATTTGATGTCAATGACAGTTCCGATTCAAAGAGGCAATTCAATTTACTAATTTAAATATCCTAATAGGCCGTTGTAATATCCTAAATCCACTTTTAAAAGTAAAATAAACGAGAAAAAAATAAAAAAAAACAAAAAAATCTTGTCTGATTTTAGTAAGAGTTGGGGCATCAAATTGCTTGTTGTTTATGGAGTTAGAAAAACATATTACGATTCACGACTTAAAATTCACCCTGTATAGATAAACTTAATCCTTTGTTTTAGGCGTGCGTCTTAAGTACAAGGTTAGAGAAAATTGATTATTATTGTAATGTTGACAACATCAAGTTACATCGTATCATATTACATTAGGAAAATGGACAATTAATTATTATATCGATTCGTGTTGGGTGGTCTCAGCTGATGTGAGTTGTAATATGGCAATTAGCCACTTTCAGTGTCTAGCAGTAACACTCTGGCAAGACACGAACCTGGGAACGGTCCGGATCACAACGGAAGAAGCGCCGCCAGCAGCCACCACTAGGGATCATAAATCCCCAACCAAGGATCGACCAACCCATAACGCATCAGCGGACACACCGTCGAATCCACTTACCAAGGCTTCCCCACCCATGGACAATTCAAGAGCTCCGCGAGAGGGAGAACCGATTACTAGGACACCAGGAGGAGCCGCACGCGCCCCAGGAGTCGCACGCGCCTCAGGAACCGCATGCACCCGACGAGCCGATGCCGCCGCTACGCCAGGCACGCCCACCTACAGGACGAGGACGAGGTAGAGAGCGACTCGTCATCACAGACACATAGGGTACAAAAGTTTTATTTTATACTATAATGTAGACATTATTTTTTATTACAAATACAACAGATTAATTCTAATTTACATATAAATAACGTGTAATCGCTGAAATATAAGAGTCATACTTGATTCACATAAATAATCGAAGAATATATAATTTGTAAAATCTTAGTGTCGCATAGTGTCCTAATTTAAATATGCTGCAATTTCCGCCAGCCGCGCGACTTAGTGCGCGCGTCAGCAAAAAAAAATTATGTAGGTCGCGAGCCTTCGCCGCGATTCTACTTATATATCATTTTATTTAAGCAGCATTTATGAAATTTGATACTCACAGTTAGAAAAATGTATAACAATTATTAAATTATTTCATATTGATGTTTAATACTTTAGCTACGTATTTGACTGATCACCTGATATTTAGTGAAAGTTAAAGTTATTACTTTGTTTACATGGAGTTTATTGACATTTAATTACTTTTGCAATTGAGAAATATATTTTTTTACAATCAGATAAAGCGCAGTAAGGTACCAAGTTTAGGGATGTATAGGGAATTATAGGCACATACGTATAATGTGAATGTGACCTTAGAGCTAGAGCACTAGTTCTTCACTTGATCATGTGACCTACCGTGTCCTCCGTGAAATTTGTAGGAGACTTATTTTATTATGTCTTAATGTATCTCTAGGTACAGGCAGAGCCGAAGAGCCTGGCCTGATATGTTCGTTACTCGATACTGTTTTAATGTGGGGATAGCATTTTTGTATTTGGTATGTGATCTGATCCTATGAGTTTAGTTGTTTAGGGTTTTGTTTTTGTTTCTTTATTATTGCTTGCTATCTTGCGGTGCTGGGCACTTGTAGATTTGTTGTGTGATAGGCAGATGCGCATAGCTACACGTAGTAAGCGTAATGCACGTAAACCACGTACAAATAACAGATAAAGCGCCTCTCCCTAAGAGAAGGGATTTCCTCTCATAAGCACGTAGGGTCATGTCATAGTATATATAGTGATGTATAGTAAGAATAGGGAGATGGGTTTGGAGAGTGGAGGTGACATAAACTATAGTCTGACAAGCTGTGTGTTTGGTGCTAAAAACCCCTCTACATCCCAACCCGGCGCTGTGCCTATTTCATTGCGACCGTGATACCGTGACAGCGTGACAGCGTGACAGCGTGACGTCGTGACACCATGACACCGTGACACCGTGACTCGTGAGGTTGCTGCGGGTTATAAACAACATGGACGACGACGGCGGTGAAGAGGGCTGTGAAGAGGACGAGCCTATGGCGTCAAACCACTAGTAATGCCGCGGGTGCCCAGTGAGTTGCTTATTGATAATTGGAAGTCATCGAGGATGGATTGTAGAGCATATGAGGTCATCGTAGTGACCGTCGTCAATATATATCAGAACTGCTTCATTGGAATCGACGGAGGTCCAGATGGCAGAGTGTCTTCAGCTACACGTCCGGTGACGCGTGGCGGCCGGGTGCTGGGAGCGTTCGAGGAGGTGAAGTTTTTTTTTTAGTGTATTTTGTGTGCTATGAAAAAGTATTTTTTTTTTTGTGTGAGTTATTTTATATAATTTTATATTTGGTTGACTTTATGGAATTGTTAGAAGTATTATGTGTTATAAGAATATAGATAAATTGTTAACAGGAGTTAGTGTAGGCATTTAGGAGTTTAAGATGTTTGTAAAGGAGTCGCAGCTGTAGAACTTAAAAGTTACGTTAAAAACGGCAAAACGGTTGAATATTCTAGGGATTAGAAAAGTTTGATACGGTATTTCGATACCGTATAATGGCTAATTTTACTTTTATTTTTATTTTTATGCCTGTGAGGAAGTTTTGTAGTAGCCATGGGAAAATAGGGATAGTGATAACGGGCGACAGTTTCATTCTCAAAATGACGATAATAAAGACGAATTTTGCTTACGCCAACTATAATAATAATGCAAACCAAACATTATTAATTGTAAAATATTTAGTATTAATTAAGAATGTGATAGGCAGACACTCATATGGGCACGTCTGTGCATATTGAGTGATCACTTGATCAGCACATCGATTAGATCTTGCGCCTCCACTTGATAAGGGATTTCCTCTCCTAAACACGTATTGGAATTATATATATAGCGTAAGAAACTTAGACATAGGGCAGAGATTGTACGTACGTCCTACAACATTAACCACGTGGAAACCAAGAGTACGAGTTTCTTCACCAACCCCCCATCCCGGCGCTCTGCCTATTTCATGGCGACCGTGACAGTGTGACAAAGGCGGAATGAAGTTCGGACCTAACGAGGCAAGCTGAGGAAGACGATCGTGGGTGGAGGATAGCAGTGTCAAGGGTCCGTGGACATCAGTAAGTTAAATTTTGAAATCTGATTGACTACTGAGGCAAGCTGGTTAATCTGTTGTTTGGAAATGGGAGGTCAGCAGTCCAAGGACAATGTCATCGTGACCGCGCCTAATAATAATACCGCATCTCTGGCGTCGTCGGCGAGCTGGGAGTTGACAGAGGTGCTAATGATTGCCGTTGTGGTGTACATGACTGCATACGCTTTATCCCGGGTGTGCGAGCGACTGAGGGCCCATCTGTACAGCAGCTGGGAGCAACAAGCGGCACGACGAGCCATTAGGGGTGAAGACTGCAGAAGATTTTGAGTGTTTATTTCTGGAAGTTCAGAGGCTAGTCACCTCGGAAGTAATATCAAAAATGGCGGATTTTGATTTAAAGGCGGCTCTTTCGCTATTGCCTGTGGTAGATGTGGAGGAAGGTCAAATTAACCAATTAATCGATGGATTGCAATTTTATAGTAGTACATTGAAGGAAAAAGATCATCCCGTTTTAATAAATTTTGTTGTAAAAACGCGGTTGTCGAGTAAAGCGAAATTAAAGATTAAAAATGAGTACTCGACCGTGCCGGATTTGGTTGGCGATATTAGGAAGTACTTGTTACCTAAAAAATCATATACTGCCATCCTGTCGCAGCTACAAAGGTGTACGCAGGGAAATAGGAGTATAGAAGTTTTCGGGAATGAAATAGAGCAGTTATTTACTAATTTAACTATAGCTCAGGCAGATGGGAATTCGATAGCGCACGACATTCTTAGGCCGATAAATGAAAAAACTGCAATTAGGCGTTTTGCGGAAGGCTTAAACAGTGACAGGATAGGGATAATTATAGCGTCCCGGGCTATTGAGTCGATTAGGGAAGCGATAACGGTAGCGGTGGATGAATCAGAGGTGATCCAAAAACCGGCGGCAAATTGTTTACACTTCTCCAGGCGGTATTACAATCAAAATAGGAGTTATTCGGGTAATAATTATAGGCCGCGTTACGGTCACCGACCGGCGTATGTCAATAATAGCAACTATAAACATAATTCCGCACACCTCAGCTATAGTCGCAATACGGCTGGGCAAGGTCGGGGTCGGATAAATTTCCCGAGTCAGCGCGGAGCGGGCAATTTTGCTGAGTCGAACGCACGGAATGTCAATGGTGTTCAATCAACAGATGTAGCGAGTGACTCAGATAATCTTCATAACGAATCAGGGTTTTTTCGAGACTAACGGTGAATGTGTGGAAATATTGTCTTATGGGGCGAATAATCATGTAATTGTAAATTGTTTACATAAGGAATTATCGTTACTGGTGGATACCGGGGCTAATGTGTCGATAATAAAATATAGTAGTATTGAGGGTTTTTGGCTTACACTACTTCGGTAAATACAAGTACAAAATATTCACCCTACGAATTAGTGTTCGGGAAAGCTTGTAACGTACCAAACAATCTTGTCAGCAGAGTAGAACCACTGTATGTATATAATAATTATCCGTTAGAACTAAAATATAGACTGCAAAGAGCACATTTGGATGCCAGGGACAATTTGATACAGTGCAAAAATATAAGGAAATTAAAATATGACTGTAAATCTAATGTTGCCGATTTTAAGATAGGAGAATTAGTATTGCTTAAGAATAAATGTTACAGTAAATTGAATGATTTGTATTTAGGGCCGTATAAAATAAAAGATATCCAAGGATCAAATTTAAAATTAAGTAAAGATGGTAAAGATTACTTAGTACATAAGAATAGAGTTAAGTTATTTTACAAATAGTGTTCTCTTTCAGGGGGAGGAAACCCCTACCTTTTCAGGGGAGGTGTGATAGGCAGACACTCATATGGGCACGTCTGTGCATATTGAGTGATCAGCACATCGATTAGATCTTGCGCCTCCACTTGATAAGGGATTTCCTCTCCTAAACACGTATTGGAATTATATATATAGCGTAAGAAACTTAGACATAAGGTCAGAGATTGTACGTACGTCCTACAACATTAAACACGTGGAAACCAAGAGTCCGAGTTTCTTCACCAACCCCCCATCCCGGCGCTCTGCTTATTTCAACGTTGTCGGACCACTGGAACGAGATGATGCAAGATACAAATATATTTTAACTTTGCAATGTGAATTAACAAAATACTCGTACGTAGAGGCGTATCCTGTAGGGAATAAAGAATCTCAAACTATTGCCAGAACGTTTGTTGAAAATTTTGTCTTAAGGTATGGAATTCCCCAAACAAAAGCAACAGATTGTGGTACTGAATTCATGAATTCTACATTAAACGAAGTATGTAAATTACTGAACGTCGAGAAAAGTAGTTCAACACCATATCATCATGAAAGTATATGGTCACTAGAGAATTGGCACAAGCATCTTGGCAGTTATCTTAGAATACAAACTAGGAATTTCACCTCAAACTGGAGTTCATGGGTTCAGGAGTTATTGGTGCTTTGCTTACAACACCTCGGTAAATACGAGTACAAAATATTCACCATACGAATTAGTGTTTGGCAAAACTTGCAACAAACCGAGTAATACTGTAAATAGAGTAGAGCCATTATATATGATAATTATCCATTAGAATTAAAATTTAGACTACAGAGAGCACACGCTGATGCAAGGTATAATTTAATACAAAGTAAAATTAAAAGGAAACTAAATTACGACTGTAAATCAAATAGTGTTCATTACAAAATAGGAGATTTAGTATTACTGAAAAATGAATGTTATAGTAAACTTTCTGGTTTATAATTAGGTCCCTATAAGGTTAAGGACATTATGGGTCCAAATTTAAAGATAATAAATGATGATAAAGACTATTTAGTACATAAGAATAGAGTAAAACTATATAACGAGTAATGTTCTTTTTGGGGGAGGAAACCCCTTACCTTTTCAGGGGAGGTGTGATAGGCAAACGCGCATATCTACACGTGTGTAGATATGACAAGTTTAGTGTGAATAATTATATGAGAACATCTCTCCAATCGATAAGGGATTCCTCCCATAGCACGTAGGTGATTAGTATATATATAAAACTTAAAACTAAATAGTATTAAGGGAGATTGTATACGGAGCTCTAAGATTACACAGTGGAGTGAACTGGGAAGTGTGTTTTGTTTCACCAACCCTCCTCGTCGCGACCAGCCTAATACAATCCAGAGGTACTTACTGCCAAGCCATTGATACCTTAATCAATGCTATCGTAAATACATTACACGAAAAACTAAAGGTAGCTGCGATATTTCTGGACCTTAGCTCCGCATTCGATATGGTTGACCATGATATACTCATGAAAAAACTGGAGTTTTATGGTGTTAAAGGCTAGGCATTATGATCTTATAAGATCGTATTTTAATAACAGAACCCAGTTAGTAGAAATAACAGATAGCAACCTTGAGAATGCTATCAGATCCAAATTTGTCAAATCCATAGCAGGAGTCCTTGCACTGTATCGTCACTCTGCCCGACAACCAGTTCAACCCCTAATCAGCTCTCGTTACATGGCAACAATCGTAACGAACCACAGAGGAATCTTCGGGAAAAACAGCAAACGCAGTCAGCAGCCAACGAAGCAGCGAAGTCGAGCCGTTGAAGATAAAGAAACACAGCGAAGTCAAACCAGCATCAACATGTCCTCCACCACCATAAAAGTCACAGTCAGAGGCGTTGACCTCGAAATAACCGGACCAAGTCGACTAATGAAACACCTGCGCATCACAATCGGAGGCGATCAGCGGACAGAGCAAGAGACAGCAAACGTCGTTGTGACAATGGGGGCACCAATAGTTTATTAAAAAAAAGCGTAATTATTTAGACTTTGTTATGTGGAATTCAAATATGAGAAAAGAAAACACCTTCAAGTGATATACCTAGAAGTCACTTACCCACACCAGTTCGTTCATACCTAGACTTTGTGAACTGCGTATAAAGTTCAATCAATTACACAATTCAACATTATTCAAAAAAATCGTATTCGATTCTTCGTGGTAAAGTACAGCAATCATAAACCCAACCCTAATTTCTACTTGCTGAATTAAGTTAACGGTACTTATTTAATGTTTAAAAAATGTTTAAAAACGACAAACGTGTAATGGAGAGCATTGCTCTACATTTACTACCTGGGGTTAGTTTTGGGGTTACTAGTAGAAAGACAATGCTACACTATCTAAAACAAGGCTCATATTTTGAAAACAGGACATTTATCTAGGTAAGTACAGTCGCCATCAAATATATCGGAGCAGCCAGGGTACTCAAAAATATCTGAACATGCACTTTATCGCTTTGACAATAGAGGCCTTGTTCAGATATTTGTGACCACCTTGGCCGCTCCGATATATCTGATGGCGACTGTACCTATTATTTAAATCGAGGAAATACAAAAAGTCCCCAGTTAACGTTGTAGGTACTGAACTAATTACTGGGTTATGGTTAAGTAAGTAAGTAAGATTTATTTGTAGATTTTTTTGGTTCATATTTACATTTATAGAAAAAAAACGTGTAGTTACCACATACTTATACTTAGTTAGGCATGGTCAAGCGAATTCATTAGGTATTTATTATACCAAAGTAGGTACTATTCCATTGTATGTCAGCGAACAAGGCACGTACGATCGAAGAAAGTCGTTGCCATCCGCAAATTAGTCACGTATTTTGAATAATATCATTTTGTAAACATAGCCCTATTTTCAACGACCGACGAATGAAAAAGACATGTCGACTCTGATTGACATTGATTTTTATTTGCGGGTTATGGAAAAGAGTAACTTGTGGTTCGGAAAAAAACACCAAACACGTTGTTATCACATATCTGCCTAATATGCGTTATGACAACGAAGATTTGATTAACGATATTTTTGTTTTAATTAACTAGATTCAACTTCTAAACCTTCTTAATTGTCACCGACCACTAAGTAATATTTGACTTGCTTTTAATTAAAATTATTAATTGTATGTAGGGATAAAATACCAAAAAACACCAAAAACGCATAACAGATACTGTCAACAGAATGTCCACCTAAAGAATATCTTTGCCAAAAAACATTGAATTTTGGCCCCTCAGTCACCAACAGTTATAATAACTAATAATATAAATTAGAAGTTCACTTTAGAAACAACATGGAAAAAATATAAATATTGTTATTTCTTTATACACAGAACCTATCACACTACTTTTAACCAAATTCTCGCTTTTTAGTGACTTATTAGTCACGTTAAAAACACCTTGTTTTATTAAAAACGTAGAAAAAAACACTATCAACATATTTCCATCCAAAGAATCTTTTTGCAAAAATATATTGAGTTTTAGTCCCACTCACTAACTAGCTAATCGCCATAGCATAAAAAAATTAAAACAAAAACACTTTTTTAATAATCGTATAAAAATATAAATATTGTTATTGCACTAGCTAGACACTAAACCTAACAGACACCGTTTAACCATAATGCCTTTTTTTAGTTACCGATATAAGTACCACAAATACCCAGTTTCATGAACAAAATTTTAATACACATAATATTTTTGACAAAAAATATTGAGTTCCCTTACATCGACGGTACCAAATTACCTTATTTAATTTAATTTAATTTATTTATTTATCAGATAACAAGAGATCCATTTTTTGATCCATTATGATCCATTATTACTTTATATTTTCTTAAATAAAAAAATATTTTGCATGTAGACCAGAATTAGAAAGGAGACACGGACTCGAAAATGTAAATAAATTGATATGACACAACGCTTATAAAATACAGAACACTCATTATTTAAACTTTGTTCCATTTAACTAGAAAGATCAGCATTGAACATTAACAAAACTAACGAATTCAATAAAATATTTCGTCCACTTAACAATTTTTTTTTGAAAACTTATTGATCGACGTTGGACAGGATGGCGATAAAATTTAGGTATTTAGGAAATGTACCAATGCACTATTTCTCCAGCAGGACACAAAAACCAAATTTTCAACCAAATTAATGTTTTTTTACAAAAAATATTTTTACATGTGGGCCCGAATAACAAATGGGCCTGAAAAACGGACTTGTTGAACAACAAAAAGAGATGACGCAACACTATTAAATACTGACTACTCATTATTCAGATTTTTTTTTCAATTGAATAGAACGAACGACCACAGAAAGAATCAATAAAATATTTCGCTCCCAAAACAAACTTTTTTTTAAACTTATAGTCCGACGTGTCCGTGAGGTGGCGATGAAGCTGACGTATTTATTTTGCACCAATGCACAAAACAGATGTCTGAACCGGTCGACTGCAGGGAGCAAATGATCGAGTCATCGAGCAGATCGAGGACCGCGCGGGGGGACATGAAACTTCAGCTTACCATTTACAATGTCAGCAAATTCCACTGTAGGGTTGTGAAAATCTTGCAAGTCCTAATTAAAACAATGACAACATAGTTTTGCTACATTTTGCGCTTCAAAATATCTCCAAAATCAGCTTGTAGCCCGTAGTCGTGGCTACGGGCTACGAGCGCAGCGCGTAGCGCTAGGTGGCACTGAATGTGTTAAACGGCGGCAATGATAGTTAATTTACCTCGAGTTCCGACATTTCATCAACGTTTTGACTGGTATTTTATGCGGAAAAAAGTTTCATCATATGTCAACACAGTATACCTATATGTTTAACTAACCGACAAAAGTCTGCGAAGAAGTTAGAAGTAGGTATGCTTCATAAACCCGGGGTATGTCCTTAAACTACGCCAAAAAGAGAGGTATGGACACTGCGAATGGCATCTCGCTAAGTGTGGTAGGGCACGTTCAGCGAATGTCATCTCGCTCAAATCTGGAGCAGAGCCTGACTGGGGAAGTACCTCCACCTTACAGAAAACCACAGCCAAATAGCACTAGACCCTACTCATAGTGTTGTGTTCCTGCTGGTGAGTAAGGTTGCCAAAGAGCTCAAAGAGGACCCAGTGTGTTGACGATGAGGGACCTTCTTGTTCCTTTAGCCATCAACACAGTGAATCCTCCTTTTATTAATGGGTCGGCAACGCCCATGTGACTCCTTTGGAGTTGCAGGCGTCCATAGGTTACGGTAGCTGCTTACCATCAGGCGGGCCGTATGCTTGTTTGCCACCGTCGTCGTGGTATAAAATAAAATAAATATAAAGTTCACTACCCAAGTACCCACTTCGCAACGGAACATATCTAATTTAATTCGCGTTAGACTCGTGTAATGTCAGTGAATAAATTAATATCGTTTGATACTTATTACATAAAAAACTGAAATGTAAAAACTGTGAAGTCTTTCTTTCCCAACACTATTCTCCTCACGTTGTAACACGTATCACAAACAAATCGGACACCACATTACTAACTAGGTAGGTACGACGAAATAAAGACATGGACGGCGTCCTAACACCACCACTTCACCCCCTTCCCCTGAATGACCCAATACGCAATTTAGAGAAATTGTGGGTAGTCAATCAAAGTATTGATTAAAATTGTATAGGTACGTCAAACGTTATCCGCGCTTAAACTAAAAAAATAAACGGTAGGGTGGTCCATGAATGTATGGAAAAAAGTATAACAAATCTGACATCCAAAGGCTACTTTTATAGGTCATTTGTATAAGGTAAATTTTATACGCAATAATCTCATACAAATGAATAAAACAAACAGAGTCTAAAATTAATTTGAAGGGCTACATATTTACTTAGTTATAACTAGTTGAAATCATGTATAAAAAAACATCAAAAACAACTCTAAATAAGAATAAACTTATTGATTGATGAATTTCTTTTCAAACATTTTTGTACTATAAAATTGTTTCATTTATCGCAATCTCTAAATGAGCTTTCATTGCTCTCAAATTGGGTGTTTTATGTCTATTGAACAAAAAAGAACCTTGTGGAGAGGTAAATTATATATTCCTGGACCACCCTAAAACGGCCTGCTCTCATACGTTGCATGCCCGTCCTCCGATGGCATATGCACACCCACAAGAATGTCGGCTATTATTCACGGTTAATACGATTTCTATGCTTTTACCGTTCAACTGATTATGAAACCGCTGGGTCACCACACGTAGGTAAGTACAATTTTATTTTCATATTCATTTATTTTGTATTAAACATACATTGTCAAATTACATGAGATCGATGTCAATATTTACATGGATAAAAATTCAAGAATAATACTTACATTCAGCAAGTTATAGTTATTTTACAATAAACAAAATTAACATGCATACATTTTAAAGAGAAATTCAGTTACAGAATAATGGCCTATTGGATTAAGAAAGATTTTAGTTTCAAAATAAACCCACGAGAGGAGGGAGCATTTTTTATATTTAAGGGAATTTTATTGTAAATTGTTGGTCCCAATCCCAAGACGTGTAATGAAATGAGTGGTTAGTTTTTGTTAACCTGTGCGTTGGCCTTCTCTGCTCTTGAAAGCGATTACTGTTCCAATTTCTCTTAGGAAACTGATCTAAATGCTGCCTTACATATTTACCTACCTTACCTACCTCCAAAATTTGCATGGAAGGCAGACATACACATTTTTTTATTTTAAACACAACCTACTTGTAGGTACCTACATATCAAGAATATAGACGCGCAACTGAAATAAATTAAATTAAATTAAATAGTCATTTATTCCCAGATAACCATGATCCATAGCATTTTAGAACATATTATAAGTTAAAACAAAACAAAAATAAAATAAAATTAAATGTCAATAAAAAATAGTAGATTGTTTGACAAGGGTCTAAAATAGGCCATATTACCACGAGGTGGTTATTTTCCCGAACGAAGTTAGGGAAAATTGTTCGAGTGGTAATATGGCTTTTAGACCAGAGTAATGCATACTATTTTTCACTTCGATTGCGAGAAAATAAGATAAAAATACTTATTATTTACGCACAATAACAAAACTAAGGTGAAATTATGGTTTAACTTGACGGTCTTTTAACTTCTTTGATATAGATACAAAATATAAACACCGCGAATAATTGCCACAGACGACGGTATAATTAGCTCTTAAAACATTTTAAACACGCTTTAAAGCCTTAGAGAATCAACCAACGGGAGTCGCCATTGACAGGCGTTCCCCTCAGCCGAAAACATATGACCAGTGGTCATACACATGTATGGACTGACGTTTATCTGACGTAGCTATTTGTACGTTACGTACGAATAGCCATACATTTGACGTTCCCCTCCCCCGCAAAATTCGGCAACCTTTTTGTATAGAAAATGACAGACATGGCTACTCCATCCGGGTTAAATTCTCTAAGTTTAAAACGCATCCAAAAGTTTTTCATATTTTTTAATGATTGTGAAGTAGGAACTAAAAAACACCTCATGTTTTGAGAAATAAATTGCGTTTCCTGATTGGTCGATTTTAACATTGCTGTATTCTGATTGGTTGATATTAAATACAGTGTTTTTTTAAGGACTTAAATTATTTACACAGTATACGCACTAAAAAAGTATCCTTCGTTCCGATTAACTTCGATATATGTTGTGATTGGTGGATTTAATATGGTGAAGTGTTCCGATTGGTCAATTTAAAATGTTTTGTAAATCATAAATATGTATACATTTTAGCCCTAGAGGCTAAATGTACTACTTTAGTCCGCCTTGGTAAGCATAATATGACACACTTTTTGAGCATGAGAAGTGAAAAAATAATAACGTTACACATGAAATTAATTCATTTGCAAAATTTCAATAAAAGTAATAATTAATTAATACACATACAATAAAAATACGACAGAATCATTATACACTATCTATTATTTTTTTTAAGATTTAAAATTAGATGTTTGAGTATAGTCCACCCACAGGCTGCACGAATATAAAGACTGGCAGTACGCCTTAAATAAGGTAATTTTAACCTCATTCGTGCAACGCGCGAACCTGCGGGCCAACATGTTACCCCGAACAGCCAGCGCCCTACGCTCCCTCTCAATGTCAAGGTCGCCCGTGAGGCACTCCGTGACCCAGTGACCCAAGTACTTAAACTTTGTAGTTCTCTTCAAAGGAACGCCATTAAGAACGACGTCAGGGCAACTGTCCACTCTCTGACCGCGTGTTTGAAATACGAGCACCTCGGTCTTACTCGTATTGTACCTAAGTCCATGGGCCACCGCGTACCTCTCACACTTGCCAAGCAACCTGTTCACAGCACAGACAGAGGTGGGGGGCCCCCCCACAGAAATAAGCTGTCGCGAAATACTAACCGTGCAGGAGTGCCGAGAGCGCCCGCGTTATTAGGATTAAGTCCGGTTTCCTCACGATGTTTTCCTTTACCGAATATCTACCAGTCTCTTTTCGGCGATGCCCTAAGAGAATTCAACCAACCGGAGCGGCCATGTCTGTCATTTTCTATACAAAAAAAGTCTTGTCGATTTTTGCGGGGGAGGGGAACGTCAAATGTATGGCTATTCGTACGTAACGTACAAATAGTCAGATAAACGTCAGTCCATACAATAAATCTGACCACTGGTCACATGTATTTGGCAGAGGGGAAAGCCTGTCAATCGCCGCTCCGGTTGGTTAAATTCTCTAAGGCTAAGATGCCCAACCCAACAGATGGCCTGGCCCAACAGATGGCGCCACAGCACACAGCGAATAGGGACTCGAAAAAAACCTGATATCATTGTTTGGTCTTTTTAATTTATTTTTTCAATAATTAAGTTCTATGCGTGCTGTCATGTGTCAAGTATGTGATCTTAGGATAATCCTCCTGTAAATGGACATCAGGGTGCCCCATAGAGCCATCTATGAGCATCTGTCAGGACTAGAGGAACTGCGACCTAACTTAATCGGCGCTACAACTACATGACGCTTGACAAAACACCGTAGTCCGTAGGGGACTGCAACATATTGCATTGGCAGTTTTATCAGCCGTCAACAGATGGCACGTCGACGTCTTTTGCAATATATGTAATCCAAACAAAAACTTTCGCACTACTGTATTTAGTAAATATCGTATTTGCCACAAATATGTTTTTATTAATGTTATATTTTGTTAATCACTTAACATTTATAGCGCTAATATATGACATGTGTGTTGACGATGAGGGACCCCTCTTGGTCCTTTAGTCGTCAACACAGTAAATCCCCCTTTTTGTAAAGGGTCGGCAACGCGCATGTGACACCTCTGGAGTTGCAGGCGTCCATAGTTTCTATTAATGTTATATTCAGCTATGTTATGAAAATTGGTATGTTAAAGATAATCTGACTTACAAAAATAGCATTTGAAAATCTAAGATCACCTTTATATATGGAGATTCACGTGAAAGCTTAAGCGATTTCTTTAAGGTTTTAATAAAACTTCATGTGCACAATATACACTTTAATGCTATTCATTTCACACAGGCGTTTCCACACTTAGTAACTAAAGCTCGTCTTTAACAAGTTTCAACAATTCATCATCCTCTTCCGTCCACTCGTCAGGATTCGTCGTCATCTGCCCTAGGGCTTCCATCCTCCTATCCATCGTCACCCTATCCAGGATATGTTCCATCTTCATATGCATGCAATCGTTGAAAACCGACGCATATTCGCAAATCTCGAATATCCCTTCAACAGCTTTCAGGCATTCCTTGATGGCTGTTCTCAAGCGGGCTAAGACTTCACTATCGTCCCCGTATACAGCAGAATTTGCATCCAGAAGGTTTTTTGGGACTATTTTGTTCTTCACGATTATAGAATTACGCTTTAAAATGCAAGCGACGAAGCATTTACCCTGAAGCGTTGACTGCGGTACTCTTTTGAGGAATGTTTCGACGTCCGTCATAGATGCTTTAACTTGTCGCGCGCACTCCGTTAAATTCTTCCTAAACGGTTCCACTTCCGCGTCCATCTTGTGGAACTGTTCCAGGTGTTCCTCTTTAGTCATAGGCTGGAAGGATAGAACGGATCCTATTATCAAAAATATAATTATTGTGACGAAACTTGTAAAAACTTTGCGCATTTTCACGTCGTGGGTTGAATTCGGTTGATTCGCTCTGCTTGGCTTCATGTTTTTGTTCATTGTGTGTATTTTTATGGTGTTTTAGTCGGTTAATTGATCGTTAGCAGCACGAGATACGGCGTGACGTGTACCCGTGAGCGGGTTACACATAGTTGCACAAGTTCTTAGGAATGGGAAATTGGCAATAAAGATCTAGTTCTGATTGCACGGTATCACACGATTTTTAACATAATTATTTACGAATATACATATTTTAAACTTATAAATGAGTCTAAATATTTATATAGGCTCACTCATTTATTAGTCGGACATACAGGGTGGATTTTTAAAATGGTCAGTGAGGACAGCTACCAGATCCCATAATGACGTGAAAAGGGTCTTCCTTACCTACATTTTGCTTCAGGACTATTCACATTTACAGATAAAAAAAATGTACAGCCAGCGAGAAAATCGTAATATAAAAAAATGTTTGATGCTTAAATATGGATCTGGTTTCTAAAAGGCATCAAAAGCGTCATACAGACCTACATTAGAGCTCTAGAAAAGCCACACAATTTTCTCGTCGACTGTACTCTTTTTCATAAATCTGTATACCTATGTCAATCGTCGGTTAGTAAAAAAATTGGTGAGGATATTAAGACCATTTTCGCGTAGCATAATGGGATCTTGTAGCTGCCCTCGTTGACTTATTTGAAAAATGTACCTATAGGTATAGTTCGAGAAATATGAATTGAACATTTACTTTTTGCACTAAAATCTTTATGTAAATATCAAACAAACGCTAGTTGGTAAAGCCCCCGTTCTTCAAACAACACAGCGGACCGAAAACTCTTGATATTTGCGTCACGATTGCGTATCACAAATTTTATTTGAAAAAGAAAATTAAAAAATATAATGTCCAATAGGTAATGATATTTTTGTATTAGTAAAAATGTATAGGATAGTACCTTTACCTTACCTTTTACAATATTTAATTCATCCGATCCGAGTCACTACTACTTGAACTTGTGGAACCATCATCATTTTGCCCAACTTCGATTATTAAGCGTGGGTGAATTCGTGGCTCTGCCCACTTGTCTTCTATTGTTTTTACATGTTTGCAGCAATTATTCCAATATGCGTTTGTAGCAACTACGCCCTCTCTTATTGTATTTAAAATACCAAACTTTGGTTCAGTGTTGTGCTTTCTGACGTAATACTTTAAATTGGCCCACATCAGTGCTATTGGGTTCAATACGCAATAGTATGGCGGTAATCTAAGAACTTTGTGATGTTCAGTTTCAGCAAATTCATCAATATTAAATTTTTTTCAAAATTTTTGCTCTTCTACGATATCCAGTAGTTGTTTTTTTGTACATTTAGATGGTATAGTCAAGTTATGTTATGATTAGTCAAAAATGCTGCTATTTCGGGTATTATTCCAACTTTTATTTGGAATTCTCTCGGATTGTTTTGAGTGATACGACGCATTGTCTAGAACGATAACACTGTTTGTGGGAATATTAGGTAAGAGTTGTTCCTTGAACCATTTTTCGAATAAATTTGCGTCCATATCCTGATGGAAGTCAGCACCAGCACTACAACTCTTTATATTTTTGGCCGACAAAAGTAAGGCATTCTCAATCCATCCGCTTTCCGGTACCAGCGTGTAAAATGATGATTCGCTTTCCTCTAGATACTGGAATGTCTAAACTGCAATTTCCCGTGTCATCTTGAAATCCTCTCTTTAAGCAATCATGGGTATCAAACCATGTTTCATCCACGAAAACAATGGGTCGGTTTTCATTACGATACTGTTTTATATTTGTAATATATTTGTCACTTAGTTGTAGCAAACGCGGCGATTCCATTATTACGAGTCGTTTATTAAGAAGACCGTAAGAGAAACCCATTTCCTTTATACTTACGATATTGTGGCCTCCGACAGACGTTGGACTTCTCTTTGGGGTCCAAATATGTTCACCGTATTAAAATTATAAAAAAAATATACTTGAGATCCCCATAACATGTCCTTCATTTGATCAGAGACTAAAATATTTAATAGAGCGGCACAGTCTAAGAACTTTTTAAAGCTCAAAAGTCTGAAGCGCCATCCGAATGAGAGTAAACCAAAGTTACCGTATAATAGTACAGTAAAGATACGGTTGCGTCAAACATTAATTTATAATAGCCTGATTTTTTTATTTTTCATTCTTAGGGGATATTTATAGATAATATATGCAAAAATCCTACAAGCTTTTTACCCGGAAGTAGTTAAAAAATTAGTATAGGTAAAAAAAAAATTAAAAAATTTGTATATTTTTATTTACAATAACATCAATTATTTTTATTTGTAAACATGACGACGTTTAAGTCTTGTTTCTGTTGAAAGCGAAAAACAAGAAACCGTGTCCATATAAAACCACATAATTTACAAAATGTACGGCGCGGGCGATATATATCCTAATTCGTTAGAAACAAACAGTAATAAGTGGTAGTTTGTTGTTACACATTTTAAAAGACTTAGAAACGATATATTCTTTAAAATTCTACAAGAAAAACGCTTGTAATATGTGTGTACATATTTGTGGCGGTTAGCGAATAACGATATTTTGTAAGATCTTATTGCATAAATATATTAATGAAAACTTACGTATCAGGTTAGTTGAATCACTTGTTTTATCTAAACTGAACTATGTGGACACAGTGTTTGGCCCTAGACTTCTCTCTAAAACAAAAAAACTCATCCAAAGGGTTCAAAATGCTTGCGCTCGGTTTTGCTTTAGTGTCCCGTTGAGAGGCCATGGTACCCCATTTCTTAATAAGCACAACTTGCTTAAAATGCACCACCGTCGTAAGCTTCACTTGGCTTGCTTGCTGTTCGGAGTGCTTCAGTATAAGAGTCCTGCTTATCTATTCGAAAAGCTAGCTGGCATCAGGTTACGTGAACGCCGGGAGTGTAGGTTGTACTTGCTGACGCCTCCTCATGCGTCGGCCGCTTTCCGAGGGAGCTTCCGATATGCAGCGTCAAAATGCTGGAGTAATATTCCACCGCCATTGAGGGACCTAAAAAGTAGTCATTGCTTTAAATCAAACATTAAAAAGTTTATGCTTTGTCACCAACTCAACGAGGAAACTTGTATAGAGTTGACACTAGTTGTTTGTAACACGTACCGCTAGGTTATGTGCCTTTTTCGTTGCTGTGTTAGTTTTCCTTGTTATCAATTGTCTTCTTGCCCGCTTTCTTCTGTTGCTTAGTTGTATTCTTTTAGTTATAGTCTTCTGAGTCGGATGTAAGCCACGAATTTTAGTTAGAGTGTATTGTTTTTTTTTTGTGCTATGCTATGTTTCACGTGTCTGCCGTTGACGCTGGCGCTAGTGGCTAAGAAATTATAATGTTAGGCCAAGGCATGTCCGGTCAGATACGTGGTCACCAGATTGTTGCGTTGTAGTTATAAGTTAATCTTATTTTTATTTTATTACGTTTTTAATTTCTACTGTTGTCTTGTTTATTACTGATGTTTTTGTCATAGATTGTACTACTTAGCTACATATGTTTGTTACCTGCCGTGAAATTTTCACCGGATTGTCTTTTCGGAAGATCAGCGCTGGCTAACGCTAGCAACATGCTGAGAAACACTTAAAAACAGTAACTTCTATATCAGACAGTGCCTCAAGCTTGTAAATCTTTATTAGAATTTGAGATTATTTATAAGATACTTACGTTCCTTGAACTCATTTTTTTCTACTATTCTGTCCCTTAAAATTTACCTACTATACACATATATGACTCTTCTTTTTCTTATTTGCCTTTCCGTCATGGCTGAGAATCGTGACCACGTACGATGTCCCCCCATACAACGCGGTCAAGGGCCAAGTGAGTAATGCCACTAAAATATAAATTATTTTTTACTTTTTAGTTCACTTTTTGAAAATATGTTATGTTTTTTAAAAATATTTTTTTACTATTTTATATTTGGTATATTCCTTGGTTTAGTATACTTACTTTCTGCGCGCAAATCGTGGATGTTGACTTCGTCATGGTGGTAAAGTTTGCTAAACTTTTTTTTTTTCTAATTTACCCCCCTCCCCCCCCCCCCCCAAGTACCCGTGCCTATAGTTTCTGAGTAAAATGGCTGTGACATACGGACGGACGGACAGACGGACATGACGAAACTATAAGGGTTCCGTTTTTGCCAGTTTGGCTACGGATCCCTAAAAATTACTGTGTAAAGACTGCGAACTAACAATACGCTAGAACCGACTTCTAAAGATGGTGCAATTTTTTTTAGTGACTAAATAATATGTTTTTTAGGTAATCGTTTTCATATTGTTATGAAATCTGATTTTGGTATTATTTTGTTGATACATATAATTTGCCGGAAATTTAAAGTATGTTTTTTGGTAATTGTTTTGATATTATTTGTTGGTACAATTTGGTGGCAGATCTATTATTCTAGTTGCCAATCTTATTAATTAGGTCATCGACTTCGTATTTATTTGGTGACCGGTTTAATCACACCTAATTTATATTTCATCCCGACGTTTCGAACACTTTGCAGCGTGCCGAACCGTGACCACGAACGCTGCAAAGTGTTCGAAACGTCGGGATGTAATTAAAATTCATTGTATATAATCCGTATCATTGTATGGCATAAAATGTTCCAATTAATTTTTAAATAATCATCCAAAATATTTTGTTCATAACCTACACAGCATTAACATAGAAATTTATAGACATACGTACAACACCACGAAATGGGCCCTGCTCAGCAAAATGCTAGTTTGGATGCTAGCGCTGGTCTTACTTAATTTATTTATTTTTAAATAGGTACTTAAATATACGCATGCTTACAGTTTTCATTACTTCTTATAGATTGTCATTCAACAAGGTTCCGTGTTCGAATTCTAAAATTACATAATCAATACGTTAAAAACACAAATAATCAATCAATATTGAAGTTGTCGCTAAACTGAAGTGGCAGTGGGCGGGGCACATTGCACGATGGCCGTTGGAGCAGAAAGGTTCTCGAGTGGCGACCACGAACCGGAAGGCGTGGTAGTGTGGGTAGACGCCCCACAAGGTGGACTGATGACCTGGTAAAGGTCGCGGGAGTCCGCTGGATGCGGGTGGCGCAGGACCGGTCATTGTGACACTCTTTGGGGGAGGCCTATGCTCACAGCAGTGGACGTCTTTCGGCTGATATGATGATGATGATTGAAGTTGTATCGGAACAAGTTTCAAGCAAATTCTGATATTTCTGATTCAGAAGGTGTATTGCGTAGTTAATGCATTGGAGTTGTATCCCACCAAAAACATAAATGTAAGAGAGCCAAGTTCAATACAAAAATTATGCTTGGCTATTAAGCTATTAAGTTCTATGCAAAATCCAAATATATATTTATAGGAACAAAATAACATTATGAACAAGTATTAAACTCTATTTCTTCGCTTTATTGGATACCTATAACAATTGCTGTTATTTAAATATGTGAGATTTCAAAGTTTTGACTTGGCCAGTTTTCATTACATCAGTCATTTTATAAAGTTATTCAACATATATATATGTATACATATATATATATTTTAATTCTAATAAAAACTGGCCAAGTCAAATCTAACTTACTTTAAGATCTACAAGTTTTTTGTATGGGGACACCACTTATTTTTTGATCAACTTTATTTTTATATTTCTGTTATATAGCAAATATAATAATACATATATTGGGATAGTTCCAAATATCTGCTTGTAACGGTTCCAACGATACAATTTAAAAAAAAAATTGTATGGGGACCCCCCCTATTTTTGTAACTTTTTTTTATTTTTAGATTTTTTCCTACGCTTACACACAATTACCGAGCTGGATTCCAAATTTCATCCTTTTAGGTCATCTGGAAGTAGGTTAGGTTTAGGTACTATATGTCAGTCAGTCAGTGCTAAAATTTACGGCTTTTTGACCTTCATATCTTTATAACCGTTTGAGCTAGCTTCATGAAATTTGGGCTTCTAGATGTCCTTATGGATATAATTAAACACACGTAGTTTTATGTGTTTACGTTAAAGAGGTTTTGAGTTATAGAAGGGTCAAACGTGGCACCAAGTAGTTCGTGTAAATGTAAATATACACTTGGCGCTGGCTAGCCAGTTCCTTTGCTTGAACTTGGCTTGACACGCTGCCGCGTGTCTAAATTGAAGTAGGATCGTGTCAAAACGTGTTTTAAAGTTAGAATACGGCCCCTAATCCATATTATTAAAATCAACATAGTGTGTCAATATTCCCACTAATATTTATGCCATAATGTTACGCAATATGTCGCAACATTAAACTTCCACGACGGCCGGCATCGAGGGGATGCTAGATAATAACAAAAGAGGAAGGTACAAGAAACGAGAGCTTTTCACAATATACATTTAAAAAAATATTCTCGAAAGAAAATTCAGTACGTCTAGTCTGTGAGACGTGCACATCATCAGTTAAAGGTTAATAAACCTAAAATACACATGATGTCATTCTAAAATCGGCATAATCGTACTAAGAATACATTTATCTGTCGTAACGATATTTTTTAAAAGAACTTTTACTAGCTTACTTATTTATTTATTGGACGTTCCCGTTCAGTCCCGTTGTTAAGGTTCCGTACCCGAAGGGTAAAAACGGGGCCCTACATTAACGACCTGTGTGACATGAAGATCCCTCATGCAGATGTATTCTCTTATGCTGACGACACTGCCATCGTCTTCACTGGTACTTCATGGGAAGATATTCAGAAATCTGTGGAGTCTGGATTTTGAAATGATTAGTAAATGGCTTAAAAACAATATTCTTACATTAAACACCACCAAAACCAACTACATATGTCACAGTATATACAGCAATACACAACCTGATACAAGCTTTACCATTAAATTACATAGTTGCTGTAACAATGTTTTGAATTGCTGTCAGCGTACCTGTCCCACTATATAAAAAATTTGAGAGTACCAAATATCTGGGTGTCTTTGTCGATCGGGGACTATCTTGGTACCAACATCTCGAATATGTTATTTTAAGACTATTAAAACTAAAATGGATTTTTAAAATTTGAGACATGTGGTGCCAAGGGTGGTCCCGGATGCACAGGGTCACAGTAGAGACGTTTTAAAGGAGATATATATATGGTTAGTGTAGTCCATATTAACCTACTGTTTGCCTGTTTGGGGAGGCGCTGCTAAGACTCGTTTCATAGACGTAGAGAGAGCTCAGCGAAGCCTTTTAAAAATTATGTATTTTAAGAGGATGTGCTTTTCAACTGAAAAACTATATGAAATATGTAAGCTGCCTACAGTAAGGAAATAATATATCTTAACTACTGTTCTAAGAAAACATAAAACCACAATTTATAACCGTGACCTTTTGACAAAACGAAGGAGAGATCTTGTCATGCTGCCACCAAATACGAAATCCACTTTTGCTGGAAGACAATATGTATAACAAACGTTCATCACATTTATATAATACCGTAAACAAAGAATATATACCCAAAGCTACAATATGATGTGAAAAATAAAATAACAAGTTGGTTGGAAGATAAAAACTATGATCAAGTGGAAAAATTGTTAGAATATATAACCTAGCTCACCACACACACACACACACGCGCACGCGCACGCGCACGCGCACACACACACACGCACGCACGCACGCACGCACGCACGCACGCACTCACGCACGCACGCACGCACGCACACACACACACACACACACACACACACACACACACACACTGGCGTAATTTTATGAGTTTGTATAAATTACTAACATGTATATACAAAATAACAAAATTACTAATACTACAGTAAAGATACGGCCGCGCAAAACATTAATTTATAATAGCTTAATTTTTTTTTCTTATGCTTTTTGTGACATTCTAAGATACTATATTTTTGAATCCTACTAACTTTCCTACCGGAAGAAGGTACAAAAATTAAGTGTAAAAAAAACGCTTTATTTTTTCACTTTAAATAGTAATAACATTTTTATTTTGTCAACTTGTCAATGATTTTGTAAGTAATGATAAACGAGTAAAATCAAACTAAATATTTCCACGTAAAGCAACTTAATCAAGAAGATAATGGCTTCGATTGGGTATATCGTAAGTCGATAGTAATAATTACTAATAGGCAGGACTTTGATTAAAGTATCATGAAACAACTTCATCAAGCTATTTACCTCAAAAACCTACAAACAATATGTTTGTATTACGGGTATAGTCATTTACGTATGTATAACATTTGTTAAATTGATTATAGACTCAATTTATTTTAGACTTTGTTGTAATCTCGTATAAATTAAGACTAATTAACAAATCACGCAAAAAAATGCAATGGGGTAAAGAAACAGTATAATTAAAAAAAAATTGCTAATTCCACTTACAAATAAACTTTAACTCCCAGCGTTTAGGATCAATTTCCTATACTACACGCTACGGATGTTTTGACGCGGGCGACGGGAGTTCGCAGTCAAGGTCACGCTCGTATACAGCTTTAGTAAGTAAACCATTCCGACTAGCTAGGTGGTAAAACGAAACCTTACGTCAATGTCATAACTGTCATAAGGAATTTGAAACGTAGACGCTTTGATTGAACAATATTTATAATTATTATATGATACAGAATAATTTGTGTTATTTAAGTTACCTCCATGCCTACCTACTGTACTTATACCCGATAGGGGACAGTAGGTATCGGCGATACATAATAATAATGAACGTAGTATAGTGTATATAAACTAAGGAAGTAAACCAAACGCCAATATAACATTTTCTATTTAGGTACTTAGTAGGAGATCGCGATTTTATTATTTGAGTAGAAATAAGAGGGCGGGTGTATTGCATTTTTTATTATCATTTTAATTTAAGTGTTACTTATTAAATATATCTACACGGTGCCCACGAGGAAAGGGAAAGATTTTAACAGTATATTCTAGATCATATTTAGAGACAAAAATGTCATATAAACTTTTTTGAAATTCGCCTAGTTTCAGAGTTAATACCAATTTGTTGTTGCCACTATTGGGAATAGTTTACATGTCTTTATTGACAGATATCAAAGTGACAAGGAAAACTATTCAGAAACTATTTTTTTCCAAAAAAACATTGTACCAATTTCTTTTAAGACGATAATTTTATTAATAACATTTACTTTTCATGTGCAAGAAACTTTCAAAAAAATAGAAAAAATAAAATAAAAATAAAAATTTTTTTTTTGGCGAAATTGACCTAAAGTCACATAATGTTTTTCCCTTCTTTTGGTCTCAGGAATGCGTGGTTAATTTTTTTCCCTTTCCTCGCGGGCACCTTGTATATACCGGTTGTTTTTTCAACAATTATCCAAATTGTGCAAGGTGCAACTAGCAAAATATGTGACGTTTTCAATAAGTCAAAGGTACATCATTCTCTCAAAAATTGCTCCTAAAAGTGCCATCTTCATCTTCCAAATTTTATAATTGCTCATTTACGTTCCAGGCCGTTCGTTTGTGGAATTCTCTCCCTCTCAACATAAAACGCGCGCAATCTATTGGTAGCTTTAAATCGCAACTTAAGGAATACTATTTATCTCTTCCTTAGGGTTTTAAGTTGGCACTGTTGTTTCTTACTGTGTGTATTATATATGTATATATGTACGTATATGTATATTTATTTTGTATTTATTTAAGTATGTATATTCATATGAATGTGCTGTGTTATCTATTTCGTCTCTTTTGTGTCTATACACCACCTACTGCTTATTGTTTTTCTCTAGTCTCCACTACCCAAAGGTTGTCTGGAAGAAATCGCTCATTAGCGATAAGACCGCCTGTTGTTACCTCTACCTAAATTTATCTAATTGTAAAATTTGTGCTTGTAACTGTATGAGGTGTGCAATAAAGAGTATTTATTATTATTATCATCTTTATTTATTTTTTGTCTCAGGTTAGTTTTTATAATATTTTTACAAAATAAAATATAAAAATACATCTAAAATATACAAAAACAATAAAAACATTATAAAAACCTAACCTAGGGTGCCGCCGGCAGCGGAGCAAGGCCCAGGCTGCCGGTGGTTAGGGCCGCAGAGTGAGGAACCTTCGGACTATGCGCGCCGTGTCCAAGATTACCGCCTTCTGAATCTGACCCTTGATCCAACCACAACCTCGTAGCGAAAGTCTCTCAAGATGTTGGTCGAGACTCTTCGCTATGAGACCGTTCGCAGAGACAACTATCGGTACAATGATCGCCGAATCAACCTCCCACATGGCGGTTACCTCGTGAGCCAAGTCTAGGTACTTGCTGGACTTGTCCTTCTCGGCCTTCACGAGGTTGTCGTCACATGGGACGGTAATGTCGATGAGCATGGCCCGGCGTTGCGGTCGATCTATTACCACGATATCAGGCTTATTGGCTACAATAGTCCTGTCCGTGATAATAGATCGATCCCAATAGAGCGTGGCACGACCATTTTCGAGAACTGGCGCAGGTGTGTACTTGTAGTACGGCACTTCGTGGTCCACAAGACCGTATAGGAGAGCAAGTTGCTGATGTATAATCCTGGCTACGAGGTTATGTCTGTGCAAGTACTCGCCGTTAGCAAGATGAGAACAACCGGAGATGATATGCCTAAGTGACTCTCCGGGGCGGCGGCATGCCCGACAAATGTCGACCGTACCGTCCTTCAGGATATATCTCCGGTAGTTATTCGTCATGATAACTTCGTCCGCAATTGCACAGGCAAAACCTTCGGTTTCTCCGAAGAGGTCACCGAATCGTAACCAGTTCACCGACGCGAGCAGGTCTACGTCGGGTCCCGTGAGGGCCCTGTAGAACCGTCCGTGTAGCTCCTTGCTCTTCCATACCGCCCTGCGATCCTCAGTACTTAGCACCACAGGTTTGCGCCAGTTCTCGTTTGCCAAGGAGAGCGGCGTGAGACCCTTATCTACTGCCGCCACATCACGATGCATCCCACACTCGTTGTTAAGGAAATAATTCCTGAGATTGTACACCTCACGGTTGTGGAGATTTTTGGCGTTTAAAAAGCCGCGACCTCCACACTTCCGTGGGATGTACAATCTCATAACAGAGGAGCGTGGGTGGAGCATACGGTGTGTGGTGAGCAATAGACGGACTCTCCGATCCAGGGCATCCAGCTCGGTCTGTGTCCACCTTAGTATGCCAAAGGAGTATGTGAGTAGGGGCATCACCCAGGCATTGAAGGCGCGCACCTTGTTGCCACCTGACAGAAGACTATTAATTACTTTTGTCAGCCGACCGAAGAAGCGCTCCTTCAACGCCTGTTTAATACCCACATCCTCAATGCCCAAAGACTGTGACATACCAAGGTATTTGTAGGTTTCTGATTCAGAGATAGATCTGAACGTCATTGTCTCAGAAAGCTGTAGATTTGTTGAATTTACTACTTTCCCCCGCTGTACATGCATAACCGCACATTTATCAACACCAAACTCCATCTTGATGGAACTACTGAACACTTCAGTGGTCTTCAGTAGTTCCAACAAGTCTTGGTTATTTGGTGCAAATAATTTGAGATCGTCCATGTACAGAAGGTGAGATATGACTTCACCCTCTCTCCGAAGCCGGCAACCTAGCCCCGAATCCTTCAGCAGATTGCTGAGCGGATTTAGAGCTAGGCAGAACCACAGGGGACTCAGACTGTCGCCCTGAAATATTCCTCGCTCGATCCTTATAAAGTCCTGCTGGCCAGGGGGGTCATCCCCGCCTCCTGGTTGACGAAGGACTGTGGTCCACTGCCTCATACACGCGCCAAGGAAGGATCTTAAAGCTGCATCAATTTTATACAGCTCTAAGACCCTCTCCAGCCATGAATGAGGCACCGAATCATAGGCCTTCTTGTAGTCAATCCAAGCGGCCGAGAGGGCCCCCCTGTTCCGCCGGACTCGTTGGCAAATGGTCATATCTATGAGGAGGAGCTCTTTAGTACCACGGGACCCAACCCTACATCCATTTTGAGCGGAAGCCAAAATATTGTTTGCGACCATGTGCGCGTTTATTTTTGCTCTCAAAATGGATGTAAGAAGCTTGTAAAGCGTAGGCAAGCACGTGATGGGTCTGTAGTTCTTCGCTTCCGTGGTACTACCGGACTTATAGAGCAGGAAGGTTACACCAGTTGTTAAGGAAGGCGGGAGGGAGCCAAGTTCAAGGGCTTGTTGAAATTGTGTTGCCAACCGCGAGTGCGTGCATCGAAACCATTTTAGCCAGAAGTTATGCAACCCATCCGGGCCAGGACTTTTCCAGTTCTGGGCCGTACGGATCGCACAACTTACGTCGTCGGGGCTGATGGTGATAGCCCCCATTGGTTCGATGGACTCGCACCCACGTTCAACAACACTCATCCACTCGCCCTCCGTGTGTTCAACGGGCGCCGACCAGATGCTACGCCAGAAATCAGTCATGGCAGTAGCATCCGGCAGTCGCACGTCGGACACACGGGGGTCGGTTCCCTCCCACCTTCGGTATACCTTCCTTTGGTCACTTTGGAAAAGACGATTCTGCTTGAATCGGTCCACACGCTCTCTGTAACGGCGAATACGGCTTGCCCATGCATAAACTTTCTGCTTCAGAAAGTCGATGCGCTCTATGACGTTGGCCATGTAGTCGCGGGGCTCGATATCCGTCCCCGCGAACGCCTGGTGCACAAAGCGCATTACTCGGGGGCGGTTATTGCCCCCCCTGAAGCAGATCAGCTTTGCAATGAGAGTCCTAAATGAGTTGATACGACGCTCGATCCGCACCTGCCATGCGGGGACACCCCCGGCGGTCCTAGGTGCACGTTCAGCGTCCGGAAACTTGACTCGAGCAACACGGCACGCCGCGATGGCTCCGCAGTACATAATGGAGTGCGTATCATCTAAGTCTTTACTAGTCCGCAGGAATGGATCTAGCAAATCATTTAGGGCTCCCATTAACGCTGATTGCGTCTATTCATAGGCAAGCGTGGTAATCGTGGCCTAGAGATGTTTGTGGATCGATACTGCGTAATTGCCTCTTCCAAAGTCCTCCTCAGTTGCTCATTGGCTGAACTACTCACACTCTGATTCGCGATCCCCTCCTCATCGGCGCTGGGATCAACCCGCGGTGCCCCCGATGCCAGGTCGGGTGCAGGCATCGGATCCAGCGACGTGGCGAGCGGATCCCGCGCCGAGGTGGTGGTCGCGCGAACAGAGAGAGTCTCCAGGCGAAGCCGATCAAGTGTCGCGTCATCCAACCGCTTTAGCCGCTGAATGACGCGCACCTGATCCGATAACCGCTGCGCAGTCGTGTCAATGGTTGGTTCAAGGGCCTGAAACAGAGGAAGTATCCGGTCACGATACGCGCACAGATTAGTTCCCCCCTCTGTAGCCCCATAGTAGGCGCGCATGACATTCTCGTTCATACTCTGAGACCATCTCATGCGACGCACTACACCACCGGCAGCGGGAGCTGTGGGCGGGGCGGAATGCCCCGCAAGCCCCAAGCGTGCCGGCAGCGGTGGCCGTCCGCGTCGCGCAGGTGTTTGTGGCGGCGGTGGCGGCGGCCCGCTTTTGTCACTGGATTCGTCTGTGTCGGGCGCTGTTTCGATGTCGCCGCCCGGCGACGAAGTGGACGAAGAAGATGACGAGGCGGGCGAGGGTGGTGGTCGTGCGTGGGTAGTACCCGCTCTTGTTTTACTCCTTGTTATCATGCTTTGAAATGTACGTGTTTCGCCGAAATTTATTTGAGCACTAGCTGTCAACTGTCTATTTGTGATTGTGCCCCGTCGTTATATTTACAGGCAATAACTGTAGCAACCTTCATATTGCCTTTGATTTTTGGGTTCACTTCGTGGTAAAGAAGACCAAATAGAGGCAAAAACACGTATAAAAATAAATATTTAGCAAAATAAATTAACAAGGCGTGAGTCAGTGTCAGCGGTTTTTTTTTTTTTTTTTTTTATTTTATTTTTTATTATTATTATATTTGTATGTCTTTCCCGACCACGGAACAATTGTGCTCCGGACCTTTGGGAGGCATATGCGGAGCCGAAGCCAACGCGCAGACGCCCTTTCGACAATTTAATGAAAAGTGAGGGGTACACTAAGCGGATGCTGCCCCTACCCGTGTCATGGGACGCACGCAGAGACAGCACCCGCCATGGTGTAAAGACTATTGAGAGTTAATGGAGTCTAAAATGTACTAGGCTATTGAGTGAAAAGTATGGACTAACTACTGGGCTATTGGATGAAGAACCGGACGCCTGCCTAATAAAAAGGTATCCAAAATTATTTCCGGCAGACGGTGACTCGCCCGCCGCAAGATGGGCCCCCGTAAAAAGCGACATCAAAGATGGCTCAAGGGCAACACCGGTGCGGGGGCTGTGAGGTTGTCGAGAGGTGAGTCTGCGGTAGCCAGATCCCGGTAATCCGTTCAGCAGGCCGCCGGCGTTATGACATTTTACACTTCCAACCGGGAGCATAGGTCCCGCTCTTGCGACTCCACTCTGGCCGGCCAGTTAAGGCAAGCACAGAGGCGAGGGCCAAATGGAAAGGGCCCTCTGGTATAGGGGTCCGCGGTGTCGCCACTCACCGTCAGCTCGCCACAAGCAGCCCCCGCGGTTAATTATTATTATTATCATTGTTGGTTATCGATAAGGCATTACTGCCATAAAAAAATATCTAAAAATAAACTCTATTAACAACCGACTATGATGTAAGTACCTTTTAATCCAGTAATCGGAGATTCATCGCCATACATTACCTTACAAAATGTTTTAATGGGTATTGGTAGGCTACAGGGTGGTTATTAAAAATCTAGATTTTAGACCTTGAAGGCTTCCCGTGTTGGCCGCCATCTTGGTTTAAAGGTGCCGCAATTCGGTTTTTTAACCTTGATGCTTAAACAGTTGTCCGTATGACTAAAGTATTTATAGAATGTTCAAAGAAGATACAATTTTCGAATATTTTTTATACATAATAGCTCTATTACACCTTACAGATAAAAAGATACAGGGGGTGAAAAAAGTGTAATTTTTTAAAATCATGAGAAATTAATTTTTAAGCTTCTAAATTCTTTCCTTCGATTATGGCTTCTCTTGTGCGCTCAACTTGGTTGGAATTAGTTTGGTAAAAATGACAAAATGAGTAGTTTTTATACCCGACAACGCCTAGTAATATTTCATGACGAGTAACAGAACAGAACATTGAATTTTTGTGTAAGCCTTTCCATATTCGCCCCTTTCACTAAGCGCTCTGGGAGTAAATCCAAATTTTGAATATCTTTTAAAAGAATCATTATATGAATGACAATGACATAACCGTGGTAGAGATTTAATTTCTTAATCTCGAGGCACAGAATTGTTAAGCTAAAAAATCAAATTCTCATGATTTTTTAAAATTATACTTTTTCCACCCCGTGTATCTTTTTATCTGTAAGACTTACAGAGCTATTAAATATGAAAATTTTTAGACAATTGTATCTTCCTTATACGTTCCATAGACACATTCATTAGTCATACTAACAACAGTTTAAGCATCAAAGGTAAGAAACCGAATTTTGGCACCTTTAAACCAAGGTGGCGGCCAACGCGGGGAGCCTTCAAGATCTAAAATCTAGATTTTTAATAACCAGCCTGTAGCCTACCAATCCCCATTGATATATTTTGTACTCTAACTTTTGTAAGGTAATTATGGAGAGGATTCCCCGATGACTGGATTAAAAGGCACATGATTGTCGGTTGTTATTAGAGTTTATTTCTTAATGTTTTTATGACAGTAATGCCTTATTGATAATGATAACCAAAAATGATGTACCTTTGACTTTAAAACGTCACATATTTTTTTCGTCGAATAAAATAATAAAAAACCGTTTGAAATTATAGTAAATTTTCTGTGTTTTTTATTTTAAATTAAATATATTCGCATTTAATTGTGCAAATAAGAACGTGAATGCGAATATCAAAAAACATGATGAATGCGAATACGAATATTTTTTTATATCCCTAGCATATAGTATGGTTGCTTTGCGCAACCGTATATTTATTTAGTCGTGGCAAAAATCGCCGCATGCGCCATTACTGTTGTGACCTATGTTGCCATGATATTGAACCAAAAAAGCGTAAGCGTAAAGTTTAAAAATCTGTAGTATATGAGAATAACAACAAATAAACAATTCTTACTACATTTTAATTTTGGCTTATCGCATTGACTAACTTCGAAATTGAACCGTACTATTTAAGTTGGCTTACCGCATGCCTAAAAATATTCATCTATTGAACGCCGACTCCGACATACTATCAATTTGCCATATTTCGTATGCAGTAAATATGTGATGTAGGTACACGACACAAAATTTGTACGTTCCTAATGATAAATTATTACCTCTCAATTAGCAATATTATACCTACTTTGGTCAATTTTACCCGCACTTGTACTCGAAAGAAGTTTTTATTTACCCTAGTCGCACCTCGCTAATGGTGACATTTTTATCATTATGATGACCTAAAATATTTAAAATACAGATACATCTGCGCTGGTAACACAGCGCAGGCGAGGCACGACCCTTGCGCGTGGTCGGCCATTACTTCTCTTCTGCGCTCCCGTAACCGACCAATCGTGATCGTTTTTTGGCTCATGCGCGCCCAATTTAAAACAACGGTGATGAGTGTTTGGAATAAAATAAGTAACAACTTATTTTAAAAGGCGATTTATGCAAAGTTGAGCTAAAAAGTGCGCATTATGAAAATCCCAAAACATACTTACTTATTTACAAATTTTTATTGGTAAATAATTTACACTCTCATAAAACCCACCCTCCGGTATAAATTATAATGTGATTTATTATCAGTATATATAATTACTATATTTAATTATTAATCATAATAATTGTAGCCAATTACGATTTTAATGCACTGAAATATGCTCAATAATAAAAAAACTCTAGGTCAATTGACTATAAATAAGGAACCCATTTTTATTTTTTGTGCCATTCGTGTTCAATATTATAAAGCAAATATTAATGTATATTTACAAGAAAACAAACGTTAATTAATATTTTTAAGTAATAATCTACGAATTTTTATATTTTTAAATATTTTTTTATATATTTATACAAGTAAAATTTAATAAGATTATGTGTCGACGTAATCACTAGATTTATGATACGTCTGCTACATCAAAAAAATCGGCTATTATTAATTATTTCCAATTCGCCATACTAGCCGACCGTATAATGACTGTATTATAAGGAAAATAGTTTTAAGTCTCAAGATTTGTACAACCATAAGTATGAGTAACTATAAAACTTTCGTGAGAGTCTATGTATAAGTTTGTTATTTTATTAGAAACTTGTAAAACAAAAATAAATTACAAACGGTAGATATGGAAGAGCGGTGCCTCCTAGCACAGGTTATTTCGTAAATAACTTACAAGGAGACGCCGGTCAATATACGATAGATGTACTTGTTGTTAAAGAATAAAGAATTTTGAATTTGAATTTTTGAATTTTGAGGCACTTGAAATATTCACAAAATACGTTGTTGTATATTAACTTCAATAATAAATGATAATATTAACATAAAATAAATATTTAGGGGAGGCTCTCATACAAACATCGGCCAAGTGCGAGTCGGACTCGCGCACCGAGGGTTCCGTACAAATCTGTAGGTTTGATATGAATTTCAATTTAATACCTCCACGCGTTTACCAGGAAAAAGGTAGTAAGTATAAATTTAAAAAAAAAATTTTTTGTATTGTTTTACTACAAATGTCTACGTTTTGTAATTTTTCCATTGTCTATGCTATATGACGTTGCTTCGTGCCAAATTTCAAGTTTCTGAGTTCACGGGAAGTACCCCGTAGGTTTTCCGAGTGCCGAAAAACTTGCAGCATAAACGACTGTATCTTTTGATTGCGTTGGCTTTTTTCACAGCTCCAAGGGACAATAGACCTGAGTATTTGATATAAATTTCAGCTTGATACCTCCACGCGTTCCTGAGAAAAATGGTCTTGGCAGACAGACAGACAGACAGACAGACGGACAACAAAGTGATCCTATAAGGGTTCCGTTTTTTCCTTTCGAGGTACGGAACCCTAAAAACGTGTTTTTTTTTGTCGTTTTTAAGACAATGGTACGGAACCTTTCGTGCGCAATTCGCGACTTGCATTTGGCCGGTTTTTTTCTAAATATGAGTGAAAATCGCGAAAGTTTGCCCCACTTGCAGCATTTATTGTTAGCTACTAACCCGGGATCTGTCAAATGTATAGCCTTAACCGGCTAACACCGGGCTAGTTGGCTAAGTCTAGATGGTGCAAATAGGGCTAAGTAGCTAAAACTGTAACGAAACCTACATAGCTCCCAGGTCTAAGCAAAGCTCAATTGTGTAGAATTTGCTTATAGTGGTTTTAAAGTAGATTAATTATTAATTTAGAATTTATTACAAATTTTCAGATGCCAATGACAGCGGCAGATAGACAAAAAAATATATAGGGAAAAATTAAAAAAGAGAACCCAGACAAATATGTACACTATAATGCTAAAGCCGCTCAGAAAGCTTTATCGTATTACCGAAATAAAAGAAATAATATGTCTGAAGAGGAGAAAAAAATACATCGCCAGATGATGAAAGAAAAAAAAACCGGCCAAGTGCGAGTCGGACTCCCGCACCGAGGGTTCCGTACAAACCTGTAGGTATATAGGGGTAGTAACTTCAAAATTATTAAAAAAATTTTTTATATGATGTAATTTTTCCTTTATTTGTGCTATAAAACGTTGCTTCGTACCAAATTTCAAGATTCTGAGTTCACGGGAAGTACCCTGCAGGTTTTGATTCCCTTGCGAGTTTCGAAAATTTGCGGAAATTTGCGGCATAAACGGCTGTATTTTTTATTGCGTTGGCTTAGAAGTTTGATTTTTTCAAAGCTCCAAGGGACAGTAGATCTGAGTATTTGATATAAATTTCAGCTTGATACCTCCACGCGTTCCTGAGAAAAAGGGTCTTGACAGACAGACAGACAGACGGACAACAAAGTGATCCTATAAGGGTTCCGTTTTTTCCTTTTGAGGTACGGAACCCTAAAAATGGAATACACTTCTTCGTCGCTTTTTAGTGACTCTAACACTAAAAAAAGGAATCAATATATGCCAGTAGCCCTTACTACATCAGGTGTAAAAATATTGAAAAAAACATAAACATCGAATCGTCGGGTCATACGTTAAGTAAATATTACGATCCCTCACTATATGCCACTTTTGTATATAAATACATGGCAACGAGTGTGCAACGAGTGGCATGGCATCAAGCATGTGCACGGCCAGAATACGACACATGTTCTTTTGGAGATAGTGAAGAGTTCGTCTGAAAATGTTGCCGTACACATTCCAATTCAACCAAAGTATTCGAATCCCTACAGCCGAATTATTCATACCCAAATTTTGAGGTCTGTACCCTTGAAGTCTTTCCGAACGGATTAGCTAAGGACACAAAATATTACGCACGTGTCGATAGGGGATACATCGTATCAAAGATGGCTTCCCTAAAATTTTCCCTTGACTTACCTATGATGACTACGCCACCCTGCAGCCGCAACCATACTTGTCCGGTTTTGTTGTGAAGCATGCGTGTCATATATACAATAATGGCAAATACATCATTGTGAACGTATAAAATCAACGTATATTTTTGGGGGTAGTGTCCGCAACCATGATTTTGTGGAGAATCTACAAATAACCTCCGAGACTGACACCGTATTTTTAATATGTCTGTATCAACATTTCACAATGGTTTTGTTGTCAGTTAAACGGTCATTAATCCGCTAGGGTATGAAAACGCACTTGGCCATATGTATTTGGCAGAAGTAAATAAATTATTAAAAGAAAAGAATTTCAACTTGCATATATTTAAATTCGAAACCGTGAAGCATACAAAGCAAAACGACTCTTATAATTGTGGCCCCAACTTTTTCTCTTGCTCGGTTAATGAAACCTCCATGATCAATAACAAAATGGATTTTGATGCATTCAGGGATGAAATAAAATATATTATTTTGGAAAAAAGTGACCACGTCATCACATTATATAATACTAAATAATATAACAATTGTCTTAGGTGATGGTAAAAGATTTGTTGGCCTACGAGGTGGCTTTTGTTGTTGTATGCCCCTCGGGCCTGCCTTTGATTGCCCAATAACCCTCCAACCAATCGCACAATAATAGAACAAGCAAATACCTTTAAATAACTAAGAATCACAATAAGCTTTAAACATTAAAAACTATCCAGATATGGCTGAGAAATATGAATGACGCATGAAAATATTTAAAAAAATCTAACCTTCCGTCTCGAACCTCTTCTTCTATAGGTTTTTTATTGTGCAATATTAACAAGAACATTAAAAATATTAAAAATAAAAAATATACGTTGTTGGTTCAGCGGGATCAGAGCGGAAAGCTGTCACATAAGGTACATCGAAAGGCCACACACACTGACAGATATTTGCAGGCTGGTTCTCATCATCATCCCGCACACCTGTCGGCAGTCCCGCGAGCATTGATTAACAGAGCTCTGCAGCTCTGTGATCCACAGTATGTGCAGGAAGAGCTGCGGCACGTCAGACAGGTGTTAGAGAGAAATGGGTACAATTGGAGACAGAGTCAGCGTGCGGCGGGTTCAATGCCTCTACGAAATCAGCACACTCTAGAGAGGGCACCGGCGTATCTGCCATATATTAAGGGGGTGACGGACGAAATTGGACACCTATTACGCCGGAGGTATAGCATTAGGACAATTTTCCGCCCCCATACTAAAATCAGGCAAATGTTACGCTCTCCAAAGGATAGTGACCCGCTAGGTAACCCAGGCGTTTACGAGATACCTTGCGACTGTGGTAAGTCCTACATAGGGGAAACCGGACGTAACTTGTCAACGAGACTCTCGGAGCATATACGGAGTGTGAAGAAAATGGATTGCAGCAACTCGGCGGTAGTAGAGCACGCTTGCGATGCAGGCGCGTCACATTTCCTTCGCTTTAATAAAGCTAGACTGCTGGTTCGTGAAAAATGCTACGTGCCACGCAAAATACGGGAGGCGATCGAGATTGGGCGTCGTCCGAATTTTAATCGAGACGGTGGCTGGGGCGTACCGCCAGCATGGAAGCCTGTAATCCATGGCAAGAACTTCAGTGTGTGCTGTGAGAGCTTAGTGGACACAGTGAGTGTGGTTTGTTTATCGTCGCTCATGTCGGATTAACCGAATGCGCTGCAAAGCACGGTAGCAGCGCCGGCGCAAGATCACCCTCAACAAGCTTTGTCAGAGCGGGCGACACGAGCTGCGCGGCGAGCGGGACGCAGGCCAGTCGGAACGCGTCGTGCAACAGCGCGCTACGGGCCGGTTCAAAATAGCACTCTTAGTGCTTGAAGATGGAGACCTAAGCTCTCCGAAACATGTCGCACGAAGTGACTAAAGTGACGTGAGTGTAACCGTTATATTTTATAGTGATGACTATACTAGTTCTAAATCATACAGACTTATAGGACTTCCAGTAATGGGAAAAGTTCTAAAAAAAATATAATAAACCGCATGTCCTCATGTCCTGGGAAATTAGCAGGAAAGGGCTCCTAAGCGGGAGACAATACGGGTTCATCCAGCAAGAGTACGAAAGACGCCCTGTGCGACATAATGACGTATATCATCGGACCCGGGGTATGTCCTTAAACTACGTCCGGACTTGGGTATGTCCTTAAACTATGCCAAAAAGAGAGGTATGGGCACTGCGAATAGCATCTCGCTTAGTGTGGTAGGGCACGTTCAGTGAATGTCATCTCGCTCAAATCTGGAGCAGAGCCCGACTGGGGAAGTACCTCCACCTTACAGAAAACCACAGCCAAATAGCACTAGACCCTACTCAAAGTGTTGTGTTCCTGCTGGTGAGTAAGGTTGCCAAAGAGCTCAAAGAGGACCCAGTGTGTTGACGATGAGGGACCCTCTTGTTCCTTTAGCCGTCAACACAGTGAATCCTCCTTTTTGTAAAGGGTCGGCAACGCGCATGTGACTCCTGTGGAGTTACAGGCGTCCATAGGTTACGGTAGCTGCTTACCATCAGGCAGGCCGTATGCTTGTTTGCCACCGTCGTAGTATTAAAAAAAAAAAAATATATATATATCAGAAAAGGCCTAAGAGAGAAGCAAATTGTGGCTCTTGTCTTATGAGATATATAAAAGGTGGTTTTGACACGCATGGTGGCCAGCCATAATAGAAGAGATTCATTCAAGAAGTTGAACACCTCTATATCAAAGATTCTTGCGAGATATCTGGACCGGAGAAAAATAACACTAACGTATCTAGATACGCTCTCGCCTGACTGTCACCAAGTCTACTGAAAGAGGATGCATCCAAGGATCGGTAGGTGGACCAACACTGTGGAATATTCAGCTAGACCCACTATTTAGGGAAGCCGAAAAAACGGATGCACATGTCCAGGCTTTTGCAGACGATAATTATAGCAGAAAGAATATATTAACAGAAAAGCTCAACACAAAAATCAATGAGGCCTTAAAACTGATGGAGGATTGGGGAAAAAAGAGCAAAATGAGATTTGCCCCTCACAAAACACAGGCAATAATCATCACTAAAAAGCTTAAATACGATCCACCTCAATTCTGTCTCAAACACACTTAGAAAAGACTACTACCAAAGCCATGAACATCTAAAAGACTGTATCCAGAGCAGCTAAATCTCAATGGGCCCTAAACCCAGAAATTCTTAGAACTATATACATTAGCGTTATGACGCTACTACCAACACTACTTTACGCAGAAGGTGCATGGGCAGAAGTCGCTCAAAAGAAGTACGCGCGCACAATCAGGTCACTAGAGCATTCGCCTCAAGAATCTCAAAGGGACATGCAACGATATCGTTAGTCTCCAGTGTCCTTAATCGCTAGGATAATCCCTCTAGACCTTAGACTCAGCGAACAGAAGGAACTGTACGAAGTAAAAAGAGGTAAGATGCTGGAAGGACTACCGGGCAGAGACATCCAAAAAAGATTACACCCGTCAGACTTACCGCACGCTGCTCATCGGCAAATGATTGACTTTAGCCTTATCACTAGCCAGGAAGATATAGATGCCATACCGAATGATTGGCCCAAAGTCTTTACAGATAGGAGCAAAATAGAAGGAAAGGTCGGAGCAGCTCTCAAAAAAGCTATCATGTTGACCACAATTCGAGAATGGTAAGCTAAAGATATACAGAAGCTAGTATCGGCTCCACCACAAAATGCTTCTTTAAGGATGTGGTAGAAGCTTATAAAATTCTAGCGAAAATCAAAATCAAATAAAATATGTGACCACGCAACTGTTCAGCGGTCACGGAGGCTTAAAGCCTACTTACACAGGTTCAAGCTAACGAACACACCGTACTGCATCTGCGACGATGAAACAGAGAGCCTGACCGAAGTGATTGAAGAAAACATTAACCGCAACCATTTTCTGACCTTTGCGGAGAGGGTAGTTAAGAAGACAGCCAAAGCAAACGGGTCTACAATGACATGGTCTGGAATTCGCTCCCTCTCCCTATACGGCCCGAAGCAAGCTCGTATTCAAGAGACTGCTTCGCAAGCATCTTCTCTCTGAAATATTTTTATAATTCTCCAATCCTTATTTTTCTGTTCTCCATTTTTTCCATTACATTTATTGTATTAATATGTATTATTAGTTTATCTTGTTGTATATTATATAAGTAGTAGTATGTAACCATATATACTGGTATGTAAGCTTTTATTTAATGTAAATATATGTTTAATAAGTTTTGCTTTAGATTAACTATTATCTATCAATTAAATGTTCTTCCTGCACCAACTTACAAATCTCTGTTTGGCCCAATGGTTGGCCATTTGGCATGAAGTCCGCCATTTGTACATTATCACTTGTTGTGCAATAAAGTTTAAATAAATAAATAGTCAATAAAGTAGCCTTCGTGCTGCGTGACGCACCGTTGTGCGAATTTGTGCTTCTGGGCGCGCCGCTGGGCGCCTATGTGCTCCGTGGCGACACTGGCGACCCGCTGCGCACTTCTGCGCTCCGTGACGTGCCTTCGTGCTCCGTGGCGCTCCGCTACGTGGCTACACCTAAACTATTGTTGTTTAAAAGATCTATGCAGACATTTTGGCTGAAATTAAGTACCTGAAGTAATCAGTCGCAGTTATGAAAAGCACAAAAGTAATAATCCTTTAGAGGGTTGGCACCGAAGATTAAATATTCGCATGCCGCGGAAGCCTACACTGATTAGATTTGTTTATCGATTATAAAAAGAGTCAAGATACCAAGACACTCGTATCAAGAATGCTCTTTTCAGTGGAGCTAATCGGATCGACATAGTTTTCGATAAAAATACAATCACATTTTTAAAACATGTGAGCGTTTTACAAACCAGATTGCGTTAAAGCAAGAAGAAAATAAACAGGTTGTGCAGAATTACTTTTTTTTTTTAAAAGGATACATTTTATTTAAGCTTAATGATAAGTTTATGGGGTAGACGCAGGTGTTAATGACCCTTGAGGTGTTAAAGGGCGAATTCAGTGATTTTTGGAGAGAATATAGTAACGAACTTTGGCTTATTTTTCCGGACATTGATTCTGCTTTAACTTGACGACTTGGCTTTCAATTGGACTTTTGGTGATTTTTTTCGAACGGTTTTTTAGTGCGGTTTTGGTTTTCGGCCTTTCTTTCTTTGTATCTTCTTGATTTCTGTCTTAAAAATACTACTTACTATTACCTATCTTTTCCCGTTGGTCCCGTAAGGCTGGGACTTTTAGTTCCGGAGTTACGGGGGTGACAAGGGTTTGTTTTGAAGTTTCGAAACTTGTCGCCAAGTTCGGGAAAAAATTCGTATCTTCTTTTTTCTTCTTAATTCTTCTTTTTTTGTGACAGGTTAAATTGGGCAACAGTACTAGCTACCCGTTCCCGTTCTCGAAATAATTTTGCGACTTTTTGGTCGGGAGTTATTAAGAGAAACGTGGGTTGCTATTTCAGTCTATCAGGCGCAAAAGTTTTTCTCACTTAAGTTTGTAAAAGTGAAAAAAATAATAGCGTCTGACCCCAGAGTCGTAGGGTTTTTTGGTTTACTGGGTTGAACGGGGAAAAATTAAAGCTTCAGAATTATCTTTGAAAAATTTTGTTTGGATCAGATTAAGGGGGGGAAAAAATTGTTTAAAATCAGATTCCTTAAGTTTGTCGAGTGTGACGCAGATGACGCAGATGCGGCTGGAACGGCAGCTGTTCCAGCCGCATCTGCGTCATCTATGCTACGATGCTACCGCTGTATGGGGACGGGTCATACTAGGCCATTGTGCCCGTCCCCGGTGGACAGGGGGGAGTGGTGCTACAGGTGCAGCAAGCCCGGTCACCTACACAGGGACTGTATGGTGAAGACCCCATGGTGTGCCGTCTGCCACCACGTTGGCCGCAATGCAGAGCACATGATGGGTAGGCAGGCTTGCTCCCCTCCACCTGTGAGGGGAAGAGCAGCGGGCGCAGCTGGTCCACCGACCGCTCCCCCGGCCTCCCTTCCTAGAGAGATTGGAAATCGGGCGGATCGCACCCCAATGGAGCTCTGATGCCTAATACGTATAAGGCAGAAGTGCTCCAGTGCAATATAAACCACTCCGCCCGTGCTCAAGATCTAATATCCAACACATGGCGGAGTGGGAGATTGCAGCAATTATTGTGGCGGAGCCATATTTTGTCCCCCCTCAAACGAATTGGTTAGGCGACAGGGAAAGTTCCATCGCTATTGTGGTGCCGGCGTTTGGGGGGCTTAACCTCTCCAGGGTCTCCAGCGGCTCTGGATATGTAGCGGCTAAAATGGGGGACACGATAATCATCGGAGTTTACTTTTCCCCCAACAAACCGCTACGGGAGTTCGAGGCCTTTCTGGAGAGGGTAGGTCGGACCGTGGCTGGGGCATATCCGTCTCCCATAATGGTCATGGGAGACCTTAATGCCAAGTGCGTCGCCTGGGGCTCCCCTAGGACAGACCCTAGAGGTGAAATGCTCATGGACTGGGTGACCTGCGTGCGCCATCAGGGGGGATCAATTGTAGATGTCACGAGGCTGGCGTGACCCTCTCAGATCATCTATATATTAGAATGAGGATCTCCAGGGCTCGGCAAGTGTAGCAGCTTAGACCAGCCAGGAGAGCGACCCTACCGAGGTGGAGCCTGACCTCCCTAGACCGTGTGGCAGCCAGAGAGGCGGCTATGGTGGAGGCCAGATGGGGACCACAACAAATGCCGGATGCCAACGAGGACGACCTGGCTCTCCGATTTCGAGCATCACTAATGAGGGTCTGTGATGCCTCAATGAAAAGAGCTGGGCCACCTCGGTGTAAAAATGCCACGTACTGGTGGACCCCGGAGGTCGCCGCCTTGAGGCGCATAAGTAATGCGGCCCGGCGGGAATTTACCCGCTGCAGAAGGAGACGTCACACACAAGATGAGGAGGACGAATACTATGCTGCGTTGAACGAGGCCAAGAAAGCCCTTAATCTTGCCATAGCTTTGGCAAAAGATGTGGCACACACGGCTTTCTTGGCCTCCCTAGACGGATCCGTGGGGGCGGCCCTACAAACTTGTGCGGAAAAAACTTCGCCAGGCCGCCCCTATGGACTCAATGGAGATGGGGCAACTCGAAACGATATGCTGCGACTGTGGAATGAACTCCCTGCCGAGGTTTTCCCAGCGGGCTACAGTATGAGGTTCTTCAAAAAAGGAGTGTAAGTATAGGTTCTTAAAGGGTAGGCAACGCGCATGCGAATCCTCTGGGGTTGCAGGCGTCCATAGGCTATGGTAACTGCTTACCATCAGGCGGGCCGTATGCTTGATTGCCACCGTCGTGGTATAAAAAAAAAAAATATTGGAGGGACTGTTCCCACCGGCGCCAGAGTTCAACCCGCCCGTTATGGTCGCCCCGCGGGTGGAAGAGCCATTCGTTATGGAGGAGGTGCCCCCTGTGACTGACGGAGAGATGGCCGTTGTATCCCACAGACTGATGTCATGTAGGAAAGCCCCGGGACCAGACGGGGATCCTGGCAGGGTACTGCCAATTGTGATGGAGCACCTTGGAGACCGCCTCAAATCAATATTCGATCAATGTCTCAAGGACGGGCGGTTTCCGGGGTGCTGGAAAGAAGGGAAGGAGTGCCTCCTCCGGAAGGAGACTAGGCCGGCGGACTCCCCTTCCGGATGGAGGCCAATAGTACTGCTGGATGAGGCCGGGAAGATGCTCGAACGGATAGTAGCTTCCCGGATCAGCCGGCACTTGCACGAGAAAGGGCCCAATCTCACTGACCGTCAATACGGCTTCCGTAATGGACGGTCCACAATGGACGCGTTGGGGGCACTTCGGGCCTTCTGTGAAGATGCGCAAAGGCGGGGGGAGGGAGCGATTGCGGTGTCCTTGGACATCGCCAACGCATTCGGCTCCCTCCCGTACTCGGTGGTCCGGGAGGCCCTTAAATATCACGAGGTGCCCCCGTACTTGGGGCAGTCGTTGACCACTACCTTACAGAGTGGTGGTCTGTGACACACCTAACGGAAGATTGGAGAGGCGGATGCCTATACACGTAATTGCCTCCTTAATTGTTATGTGTATGCCTATAAAACAATTAAGGAGGCAATTACGGCCCAACTGCAATATTGCCCCTGCGGCAAGAGTGTGAGTAGCCGCCTTAAAGCGAGATAAAACATGTTGCTCTCACAAACGGTACAATTTTTGCTGTCGGGTAAATCGAAATAGATAAATCTTAACTACCTGTTTTATTTGTTTTTACGTATCTATATTGTAAGTAAGTTTCAGGTTTATTTTTACGTTGAGAAAAAAGTACCTCAAGGTATTAATGTATCACAATATATGTCCGGATACTTACAATTTCCAAAACGAACACGTTTTAAAAATATTTAACCCGCAATCCTTAAATTGGGAAAGCATTTAAAAATTCATGGTTTAAACCTCGGCGGAACGCAACAGACCGAATCGCTTAATTTAATCTAAAGACGTCCTTAAATATTGTTTGTATAAAGTATTATACACATAACAATTAAGGAGGCAATTACGGCCCAACTGCCCCTGCCAATATTGCCCCTGCGGCAAGAGTGTGAGTAGCCGCCTTAAAGCGAGATAAAACATGTTGCTCTCACAAACGGTACAATTTTTGCTGTCGGGTAAATCGAAATGGATAAATCTTAACTACCTGTTTTATTTGTTTTTACGTACCTATATTGTAAGTAGGTTTCATGTTTATTTTTACGTTGAGAATAAAGTACCTCAAGGTATAAATGGATCACAATATATGTCCGGAAATTGCCCCCTGCTTGCCCAAGCAGGGGGCAATTTTTAGATTGGGCCTGTGGCAGGGCGGCAGGAGCGCAAAACCTTTCTAGCTCCCTAGATCGCATCTGCCGCCCTGCGAGGTTGCCGCATGTGTAGCGTGATTGGGGCAATTTCTCTATCATTTTGTTGGTAACAACCGCGCGGTGTACACATGTGTACAATGGATAATAAAGAACGTGCATTATAGACAATGGTGATAGACATGTACAAAGATACAAACAGCATTTTTACCGAGATATGAAAAACCAAACTTACGAATTAATGTTTAAAATAAATCGAGAACCCACAAAGGATATCAACATTATAAAAAAAAAGAAACTTGCGTACATCCTATAGGTGTGTTTATTTTTATAGTTACTAGCTTTCCGCCCACGACTTCGTCCGTATAGAATTCGTGTGCCCTCTGCAACTATTATTTTTTCTGGGATAAAAAGTATCCTATGTCCTATTCCTCACTCTAAGCTACCTCCGGCGCCATTTTAGAGACGTGCGTTCAGCAAGAAGTTCACTCACAAGCTGAACGGCAGGCATGTGTGTAGAGATACCCCAATATTGGGCCGTTATTGCCCCTGCGGCAGGTGTGTGAGTAGGTGCCTTTAACAGCTGATTGCAATAAAAAGGGTAGTCATGAATCTAGCAATTAATAGCTGCTAGCTGCGCCTACGCGGTACTCGGCCCATGGCTTTCGAAGACATTGCCGCTCACCCTCGGGCCTTATGACACTTCACTATTGAGATATGTCCGGTCCCTGTCATGCTGCTGCTGCTGCTGCTGAAGCAATTCTCGCTGCGACGCTCCGGGCCTGGGCCTAAGCCGTACTCGGCCTATGGCTTTCGCAGACATTGCCGCTCACCTTCGGGCTTCTGGCCCTCAGATTAGCTAAGATTCTTCGCCATTGAGTTTTGTCCGGATTATATCATTTTGCTGCTGTTGGAGAAATTTTCGCTGCGAGGCTCCGAGCTTGGGCCTACGCGGTACTCGGCCTTTGACTTTCACATACATTTCCGCTCACCCGCGTGTGCGCAGCCCTCGAGTTCGCTAAGACACTTCGCCATTGAGTTATGTCCGGTTCCTGACATGCTGCTTCTGCTGAAGCAATTCTCGCTGCGATCCTCCGGGCCTGGGTCATGCGCGGTATTCGCCCTATGGGTTTCGCGATATTGCCGCTCACCGCCGTCATGGCTTCGGCGTTCGGGTTCACCAAAAAACTTGACCATTGATTTTTGTGGGGATCCTTTCATGCTCCTTCTGAAACAATTATTAGATTTTGGCCTTATTAGATTTTGGCCTGCTGCTGCTGCAAGTAGTTTTCGCTGGGATGTTGCGCTCACACGCTACCTCGCGCTCATACCTTCAGTGTTTGACCCTCTGTTCGAAGCATGTTCTCCTGCAGGAACTCGGCAATTAGCATTCGCAGGTCTCGACGCACGCCTTTTAGTCAGTTATCTTTATCACGGATGAACTAATAAATTAAGATAGATATTTATATGTAGAACGCGTAAATTCTACACTCATGGCCTGGATAGTAAATGAAAATGACAAAACCTCCCACACACGCGGGCGAAGCCGCGGGTACAACTAGTATTATAATATAACTATATACAGACTTTCGACTTTCGACCCTCTTCAGCTTTATTATATGTACATAGGCTGCTATTTATATATCCGGAAACCGGGATTACAATCTTCTTAAATAGCATATTTGACCTCCATGGTAAAATTTGAACTTTTTTAAGTACTGGCCGGTATATTTTTTCTTTCTTATTAACGCTCGTGTTTTGTTTTTGACGGGTTTTAAATGTCATCTCGCAGCAAGAATGGAACTCACTCGTGAAAATATTCGTGCTATGATTTATTATGATTTTCGGCGTGGTTTAACGCAACAACAGTGCATAGATCAACTAACTTCAACTTTTGGTGATGAAGCCCCATCTAAAACTAATGTGTATCACTGGTTTAGTGAGTTCAATCGTGGACGTAGTATGCTTACGGACGAAGTTAAGGCAGGTCCCCGAAATCGGTCGTTGTACAACAAAATATCGAGGCTGTGCGAAAACTTATAATGGACGACCGACATGTTACGTACTGCGAGATAGAGGCGACTCTGGGTATTTCTATGACCAGCATTAATAGCATATTACATAATTATTTGGCTGTAAAAAAAATTTGTTCGCGTTGGATACCCCACAACTTAACAAAAGAGCAAAAAGATGCTCGCGTCGAATGGTGCAATAAAATGTTAAAAAAATATAACCGTGGTGACTCAAAAGCCGTTTATAACATCTATACAGGTGACGAATCCTGGATCTATGCATACGATCCCGAAACGAAGCAACAATCAACGGTATGGGTGTTTCAAAATGAGCCGAACCCTACGAAAGTTACTCGTGCAAAAAGTACATTGAAACAAATGGTGGCCTGCTTCTTCGGTATTAATGGCCATGTAGCTACAGTGCCACTAGAAAACCGTAGAACGGTTAATTCAGAGTGGTACACGACCATTTGCTTACCGGAAGTATTTGAACAAATTCGTAAAACTAACCAGCGACGAAGAATCATTCTTCATCATGACAATGCCAGCTGTCATACGTCACGCGAAACAACTCTATTTTTGGAGGGTCAAAATGTGGAATTAACGGGTCATCCGCCGTACAGCCCTGACTTGGCACCCAACGATTTTTATTTATTTCCAAATATAAAGAATAAATTACGCGGTCAACGATTTTCGACCGCTGAAGATGCTGTCGACGCATTCAAACAACACGTTATGGAGGTACCTCAGGCGGAGTGGCAGAAGTGCTTTAAAAATTGGTTCACGCGAATGCAAAAGTGCATAGATCATCAAGGGGAATACTTTGAAAAACAATAAAACCATTTTCAGCCGTGTACGTTTGTTTGTTTTTTTGTTTCCGGATATATAAGTAGCAACCCTCGTATAGATTATTCAGATTCAGTATATTATACTTTAACCAACTACAAACATATTCAATTCGCGACGTTTTTTTTTCAGGTTCAATAATTGATAGCCATATACAACAAAAAGGAATTAAATGAAACCTCAAAAGTTTAAAATTATTATTTCTTTATTTCTCCCATTCAATATATTTAAATGAAATAAACATAAGAAAAAACAAAACAAAAAAAAATAGCTAAAACTAAGATCCCGACGAATTGATAACCTCCTCCTTCGAAATCTTGAAGTCAGTTGATAAGATTCCAAAGTGTTTGAATGTCAGACTAGAAGACACAAAGGGTTACTTTCCTTCGAAAAAAGTGTATTTTATTATCTAGATACAGTGTAGTCCGCGTAGTATGTACGATTTCGCATAGAACGTCCAACCGTTTTTAGCGACGTAAGTATAGGCATATGTTTGGTTTTAATATGAGCCACTATGAAATTACTTACGTTTAATATGACTCCGCTTATAACGACCAACCGCTTTTAACGACGGAATTTCACATTAAGCTGTATTTGCCCGAGGCACTCTCAAGTGTTGCTGCCGACAACGATGATGATGTTCCACTGTCTGTTTGAGCGAGAGCTCTAAATAAAGGACTTTATGTGAAACTACGTCTGCTGATTATTAAGAACATTTTTTTAATTTTTTTAGTACGTTACGATATAAATAAATATTTGATACCGTTTGATTTTGATTTACTTCAATGTTTTTCTCTGGTGGTCATATAAATATTAATTAATACCTACATACCCACCTACCTACCTATTACCTATTGATAAATATTTATATATGTAGGTACCTACTAAATGTAGGAACTAATAAATATTTAAAAAAAATTGCAGTTTGTTTAGTACGTCGTCCGGTTAATACGACGTTATATTACCGGTCCCCTGGGCGTCGTTATAACCAGATTTTACAGTATGTACACGATATTTGTATTTGTTGAGTCACAAAAATTAAAAATCCCCCTTCCCCTTTTACAACTCGTCACAATTTGTTGATCCCTCCCTCCCCCTTAAAATAAACTAAAATAAAAAATTATAATTTTAAACAAAAAATAACCGACTTCACTTACTTACAGCCTTATTCATAAAAAGTTACAACCTCCTTCAAACTTACTTGAAGTCCGGAAGCCCAAAAACGTTATTTATAAACGTTATTTATCTCTAAAAAGCTCTACAAACCTATTGCAAATGTTCGAAAAGTTACATGACCCAGGACCCTTCTTTATCTCCTCGATAAGGATCAAAATGGCCGCCATAATATTGTCAGCTGATTTTGACACTAGCAACACCGAACACAAATCAGAAGATTTCTACTGAATGGAAGCTACCTATCGTTACAATTTTTATGTTTTGTGAAAAATATTATTATTTATGTAATAAATTAAAAACCTATCTTTTAAAGTGACTGTGAACTTTTGAAGTGTAATTGTTGCTATAAAATGCCAATTCAGGCAATGGAGCATGTGAATAGGTACAACTACGAAAGCCGATTTTGGAATATGTATCATAACATAAGGTAAGAAAGAAGTATTGGTGAGCATATTTGTCATTTACTATCAACTTGTCGTAATATTATATACTTTACACTGCCCAAGGTCAGGGGTCGCCCTGACGAAGTGGTATTTGTAATACAAGTATTAAAGCGGCAATCAATGCACATACATTACTGATGTTGTTCATTACAATTCAACCACAGAGGTATAGTTTGTCCGGACAAACTATAATATAATTATTGCAACATAAATGTTATTACCAAAAGGTTATCATCATCATCATCAGTCGTTCCCTCAGAGCTGAGGATCGTGACGTCATGTCCTTCTGCTGAAGACCAGGTTTCTCCATAGGCTAAGATTAAGCGCTTGAATAATATGCCACTAAATAAACAGATTCTCCCAGAGAGAGAAGCATTAAAAATCATTACAAAAGCTTCATGAAAAAAAATTATATTTAGCAAAATTAAACATACAATTCAATAATAAAACAAAGCTAAAGAGTGTGAGAGTATTATGGGGTCAGAACCAGTAGTTTGACCAAAATCAGGCTATGTAGCTTCTTATTTTTCTTTTTTATGTTTCAGTTGATTGCCTTGCCGCTGAGGACTGCTTGGCTTCGAATATGTCCGGGGCCGGTAGACTTTTCCTGGATTTGTGTGGATTCTTAACCTGGTCGCCCTTTCCTGTTTAATGCTTGACGACTTACTGCCTTAACAATGGCAGTGGATGATGACGGCTGATGATAAGTGCTGACCTGAAAAGAATGCAACAAATTTAATTAAATTAATTTTAAACAAACACTTTTTTTCTTTTTAGCTTTCATATATATTGTTCCATATACCAGGATATGGAAGTTTTCTATAAAATAGGCAGAAATCCATGTGACTACATACATATTATAACCATACATTTACATTTAATTGAGAATGACCAACATCCTAATCTCTATCTATCACCACTGCTTATTAGTAGTTATTACATAAGTATGTAGTCAAATTTTCCTGACCATAAATGACACTAATGTAAGTACATCTGCTTGATGCCTTTTATTGTCAGCATCTGACTGATTCACTGAATAATATAGTCATTTACAGACATTACAGCATCACAATGTGGAATACCTACTTATATTCTGCAATTATGGTGATATTAATAAGGATTTTGAATGAAAATAACAATAAAATTCTACCTGACTAATGCCTATGTTTCAATACATTTTGCACATTATCTAACCATTGATTTTTCACTACTTTAATATCATCCTTCTGGGTATAGTTAGTACATGATTATTTCACTGCATTAACTGTAGGCGATATAAGACAGATATAACTGGTTTACAATAAGTATACCTAATGTTATTAGTTGTAGGCACTGGTATAGAATTATTACTGTGAAAATGTCTGACTTGGGCACTTGGGCAGGTATTGTACTTACTTGCAAAAGGTCAATCTTGAAGGCGTTGGTGTTTGTATCCAGTATTTTTTTTTATATTTTGCTCTTATAGTAATACCTGAGGAGGATATATCAATGATTAGATTCATTAAAAACATTAAAGGTAAGCAAGAATCAACTTCACATAACCTAATTATAAGTAAATGAAATGTGTATTCTTACCTTGTATTGTTGCATGACGTGCACGCAGTTGACGTGTAATTATTACTCCCTTTTTTTGTTGCATCGATTCGTCTTTTCAATGCAAAGGCTTATTTGATTTAAATTAGATTTATCTAAACTAGTATTTGCATTTATTCGATTCTATTTCGCCGATTTCCCGGTCATTACTGACATTCGCTGTCAAACTTTTTTTAAAAATTGCGATTGGGATACGATTTTGTCTATGATTTTGCCAAGAGTGCCAACATAACGAGTCGAATCAATGAAATTACTATTGTCGGCTTATGGAGAGATTATAAATCACACATTTCTTAAAACGTCATTTAGGCTTATATAGCGTTTTAACTATATGATGGTTAAAACCTCATTTAAGGATTTTTTATGAATAAGGCTGTTAGACTCCACCTTTTCAAAAGGAAATGCCTGAGGTACTGTAAAAAATATCTATATCACTATAGTTGTGCCTATCTATAATATTTGAAGAATTCCCTCGATTTCTCCAGGATCCCATCATCAGATCCTGACCTGGTTACAATGGAACCAACTGTGAAGTATATACTTTTAAAATGAGGGTTTAAAGTAAGTACTGGAGTAGCTGTACCGAAACGAAAGTGGGTGGGGGGAGGGGGTCGGATGGTTGGATGGGGTTTGCCGATTTAATTTGTAAGCAGAAGAAGGAGTTCTTCGGGCGCAAGCTTGCATAATCGAAACTCAATTTGCTAATTTTCATAGACCTTAAAATTGTAAACTCGATTCGTTATATTTCCCCTATTGCACAACAGACTAACATGTTTGATAATCATGGACAACATTTGGGCAAAGTTCCGAGAAACTACTAAGGAGTGGTCCTGAAATAAAGTAGCCGTGTACAATCTTGTGTATTTTTTAATTTAGTGCTAATTTTAAAGCAGTATATTTATTTTATTAATCCGGAGACACAATACTAATAAATAAAAATACAATCATAATAAAATATGTGAGCATATATAAGTTTTCGCGTTTTTAATTCAACATACTTTGTAACTTTTTGAACAACATAATTTGACAATCTTCAATCGACACCCACTACAATGCCACAATTGTATTTCCATTTTCACAACCCGTTTTATGCTTTTCAGAATTTCATCTTACCAAGAAGCTACATTAATTAACTGTATTTTAGCTAGGATAGTCAGGAAGACTCTCTAATCTAACCTCTGACAAAGATTTTTCTATGGGAGACAATTTTCTATAAAAAAAGTCAAATACATTTAATTAAAAATTACTGTCTACCTTAAAATGAAGCCAGATAAAAAAGTTTACTATTGAAGAAAGATAATTTATGAAGGTATAAAATAGCTCATCAATTAGGCTATGATCAAAATCAAATCAAACTATAAGAAAAAACATGTTTTTGAGAAACACCTCAAAAATTCTGTCCGAAGACGCTGTTCAAAAAACTATGTGTATGATGGAATACAAAAGGCGAAAACTTCCAAACGCTATTTCATTTAAATATGATTGTATTTGTGTTTTGTATGATTGTATCTACAGATTATTTAAATATAAACACAGCTTCTAAATCGGCACAAAATAAAAAGATAAATCAGAAAAGGCACGGCTACTTTTTTCCCGGACCACTCCTTAATAAGATAACAATGTTTTTACCTCATCCAGAAATCTTGTCGCAATAACTTTGCCTACTTTTTACTTAAAGATATTTGTAACTACCTTCAACTAAAGAACACATACCTACTTATAAATTTGTTTCTTTTTCGTAAGTATGACATCTAGATTTAATTTTATGTTTATAACTAGATACCCGCACTTGTAGGGTTTTTCTGACCCTTAAATCTCCAAAAAAAGCGTTTAAAAATTAAATTTTGGCCGATATGTGTATACTTAACAAAGGTCCTTAAAACATTGAACCAAAAAAACAAGATTTTAGTTCTCTTGACTTTGCGATGTCTACAAAAGAGACGCAATTAACATACTTACATCTTATCCCTAATTCCTTAAAAATATGATATAACGCAATGTTGCGCAAGGTTTTGTAATTTTAACTCCTAAGACTTTTTCAGTAATTTTTTGTTTTGACATTTGAGTAATAAAATTAATAAATTAAAACACTAAATTTATGAAAACTAATTCAGAGCGCTATAAATTGAAATATAAATGCAAATATTGCATAATATTGATATAAATGCAAATATTGCATAATATTGTCTCAAAAATCTGGTGACCTATAAAAGCAGGCTGATTTAGATTCAAGACTTCAGTGTGGCGTCGACCACCGCAGTGCCTAGTCGATACGTGTTTATCCTCATTTTACAAAACGGGACTTCGCCTACACTTACCTACCTCGACGTGTCAGACGTGCAGTAGTGTAGCCCTTAGATTGTTGTGTTTCTGGCTACGGATTTCCTCTTAGAAATTTTACTAAACCTGTTTCTGCACAACATATTGAAATTGACGGGTAAGTTCATTTTCACGAATTGCATTTAAATGGTATAGTGAACAAATAGTTTTTAATTATTCTAATTTTCGAGTTAACATTTCAAAGCAAATATGTGACGTCTTCAACTCAAAGGTACGTCATTATCGGTTGTCTATAAGCGTCACAATAAATATTTTGCAATAAACTCTATTAACAACAATGATGTACATTTGACTTGAAAACGTCACATGGGAACAACTCCTTTACAGGATTAATCAGGGACAGTTAAAATGGGTCACATTCACACATTCTATAGACATTTCCGTACAAGGTGTCCCGTTTTCATTATTCTTGTGTATAAAAACTATGCGTGTGTGCAAAATCATCTACTCTAAAAACCTTTTATTTCTATTATTGATGCAATTTCCGATCTAACCATCTAAAGGCGTACCTGGTTCAAATGGTGTTTCGTTTAAAGTGTGTTTAGTGCATTTCTTGCTTGACGCACTTGCCCCATGAAGGCTTTTTCTACTCCTGATTTTGCCTTTAATGTAGTAACTGCTTGATTAGCGAAGATTCTACGTCGGATAATACCGTTAAAAGATACCGGTTGCATATAGTTACCGATATGGTTATCAACATGACGCAACTTTGTTTTGATTTTTTGATGTAGCTATGACTCATACTGTTTCGAGTGGTCTGCGTTGTTATTGTTTCTCCGTGATTCTGTGAATCATTAAACGCGTGATTTCCCCACTGTGTGTGCTGGCGGTCCAGCTTAGTAACAATCGTTTATCAACGCTAATCGAAACTTAAATCATGTACGGAAATGGTGAATTTTCGTTTGCATTTGTAATCCGATAAGTACATCTTTAACGATTCGATTGTAGTCAAGAGACGATTGTTTTGGCTACAGCCCCAGTGTACGGTTCAGTCAGACGGGAATGTTTCAGATGTCACTTCGTGTTTGTTCTATTTAAACTTTTGCACTTTATTACCAAGGCGTAAGATACAATACTGTATACATAGCTTTGACGTCGACTGTACAATTGAACAGATGTTTACAAATACCATTACTACAGTATAGAGCTTCGATAATTCACAAGTACCATTTTCTTTTTTAGTTAAAGAATATAATCTGATTACTTATAGTGAAAAATATTTGCTAACAGTTTTTAACTTCCGCTAGGTATTATATAGGTATTTGTTAATAACACCAAGAAAAGATTATACCAGATATATTTTTCTTTACCATACTATTGCATTCAACTATTTCAACATCATATGTAATTTAATAACAGTTTGGTCAATATATTATGTGAGCATAATCGAAAACAATGTGTAAAATATAAGTGACCTGGAATTCTAAACGAATGACATAGCTAAGACGACATACGCTCTTGACAAAACCTTTATAAAATGAGAAGTTATGTTGCAACAATAAAAAGAGATAGACTGGTGGAGATAAAAAAAATATTTTCTTTGTGTAGCAAACAAATACATGTATTATACCTAGCGCATTGCTAACAAGTATTAGAAAATATTTTTCATTATTAGTACTTACCGTATTCTAACAGGTCACAAAATAAAATCGGACGTATGAGTTATCTCATTTTTATAGGTTAAAAAGGCGTTCCCGTACTCCACTAAACATTAAAATTGCACTCCTTTTGGGGTTTGCCGTTGGGGTAAACAACTACTACTCTCGTCCTTTGACACCACTAGCTCATTCGTGCACTGACAATTCTAACACAGTCTTTTTTTCTTCACAGGAATCTCCATACTGTGATTCCGCGACTAAGCATCTCCATCACAACCGGTCCTGCGTTACCCTGATCCAAGAGTAGTCTGCGATATTCGCCAAATTGTAGCGTAGCTCAGCCCTTGTTCTCCGGTTCGTGGTCACCACTCACCACCCAAAAGTCTCCGCTTAAGTAAGAATAACAACCAAAAAATGGTTAATTACTTCATTTACGCAAAAGACTTTTCGGGATCAACGAGTGGAGTCAAACATTATCACAGCAATGGAATGAAATCTTTTCAACAGTTCAAAAGTGACGTAGCTAAAATAGAAAAAGAACTGTTGATAGCCGGAGAGCAACTGACAGAATCGAAAGTAATTTACTTACATTGGGGACACCAATGCTACGAAGTCGATGAAAATGAAACTGTTAAAACATATAATGAACAAGCTGGAAATATGGGAACAGAACCAAAGACTATTATAGAATGGATACAGCGCAATATTTGTAGTGATAATAATAAAATCAAGCTGTTGTATCTTATAACTGATGGTGAGATTGGAGAAAGGGAGGCGGCGGTATGTTTCGATTTGAATGAAAATATGCATTATGAAACAGTGGTCTTCCACGCATTTAACACATCTTTAGAGAGTATCGACCTTTCAGTAGCTGCGTCTTTTTTGAAATGCCAATGCATGGTTTATCGTAACTATGAACTCTTGGATAACGTTAATATTTCTGAAGAATTTGATTACGATCAAATAAATTTTGATAATTTTGCCATTGAAAAAGAGAATATAAAGTCTTATATCAAATTAAAGTATATTAATAAATTCAAAAATGATGCCCTTGCTTTACAAGAAATAGATAGATTGAAGAAGTTGCGAGATCGACTGTTTGCAGAGTTGTCTCAAAAGACTAAATATAATCTTAATACAAAAGACAAAAATGTGTTTTTACACGATTTTGTTGAAACTGATTGGTATAAAAACCTCAATGCTCCATCCCACGGTTGGAAGGTTGAGATAGAGAAAGCCATCTCAACCTTGATTAATTACATTGTCGGCGACACAAAATCTTACTCGTTTGACGCGTTGAAATTCGAAAAAAAATATGACAATTCTATAGAAGAAGAGCCGATAGTAGATGTCAACTTTGCTCCGGAACAAGAAATTGAATTTCCCGATATTATTTTAGATGATGAGAAAGGAATACCTGTTATATTATTAACAGAATTCAACTTGCTAGACAAACTCATATTTCACAAATCTAAAGAATCACTTGAAGTATCACCTGCCAGTTTTAATAAGTTTAAATCAGCAATGGATTGTCCGTTATTTTTGTCGAATGATTCAGATATCAGCGAGTCAATTGGTTACTTTTATACTTTGAATGTTTATAAACAGTTACTGGCAAACACTAATAAGACAGAGCCGCGTACACGAAGACCGTTTCATGGTGGCATAGTGCTGACAGACACTGATGAATTTGATAAATACAACGATTACATTTTGGCAGCGACATATTTCGATTTCAGAAAAATAAATTACAATGTCGGTTTGTTTTATTACATTTTATGGAAAAATTGTGAAAACAAAGAGTGGATGGATAGAAATGTAGTTAAACAATTTAAGAAATATGTATTGCGGCGTATTAGTGCCACAGTGTGTAAAATTGGTCTGTCAGCGTTGCCACTAGATCCCCCACATGTTGTGTCGTTGCCAACTGCCCTATGGTACTGCGTTGAATTATCGTCATGCATATTCAAAGACGATCCTGAAAATTTCATGCACGAACGTTTAAGGATGTATTACGGCATAGCTCATTGTATGATCGAAATATTAAAGTATCTTAATTATGATTTAGATCTGTCTATTGGAAAACGTAGAGATATAATTAGGCATGTCATGATTTTGAAAAAAATTCCAACACATGAAGATAAAGTTTATTATTTATTGGAAAAAATATTCAAAAATATAAACGGGTTCCTCGTATCCGAAATTGAAAAGCCGTATAATTTAAGTAAACTGAATTACCTAAAGTTGAATCACAAAGACATGTTACAAGATGAGGTTTCTAAAGAACAAGTACATCTAAATGAGTTCGTGCATTTATTGCATTATATAGATGATTGCAACAAATCTAAAGACGGTAAAGGTATGTTTGAAATATGTAAAAAAACATTCCGTCCCTTTTTTACTATTGACAATAACAAATCATTTTACACAGAATTGTTTGACATTTCAAAAAAAGTAGTAATCAATAACGACGACGACAAAGATAAAATAAAAATTGCCTACGAAGCTATCGATTCACTTCAATTCGATCAAATCTTGTCCGTATATAATCTGTTTATCAATTGCGTTAAAGATATTGAGAAATACCCCACCTTAGCCGAATATATCGAGTACATTTTGAAGAAAAAGAAATTTTACGGTGATTTGGTAACGATTTTCCCATGTAATGTAATTTATATGGCTGAAGAAGTGTATTCGCGATATCAGGATATAGTGACAAAAGTGGATGTCAAACAATTTATACACGTATGTAAAACTTATGTAAATCGTAATGAACGTATTAAAGCAGAAGATATAATAAAGTTCAATGATGACAAGGAAATCGTCACATTTCTTTTAAGTGAGGAACGTAAAGTTAATTTCAAAAAATCTGGCCCAGTGCGTGTTGCACCGAGTATAAAAGAGGTTTCCGAACCTGCAGACACCACGACGAACCAGATAACTAAAAAGCAGGGCAAGCGACAAGGCTTCAATTCACGTTTTAGGGGAAATAGGGGTCGTGGAACTCGTGGACGACCCCGTGGTAGAAATTTCAACTGGAGGAATAGTCAACAAAACTAGCCAAGGACATTAACAGGGTTTTTTTAAACGAGGAACATCAAGTCGTTTGTTAAAGAGAAAAGCACGGCATTGATCATGCATTGATCAAATGTATAACTCATGTACATATATAACTAACAGTTTAGTAATAAGTTTCAAATTCTATTTTTGAAGCTTTTTAATGTTACCTAAACATTATAAATTTAAAGACTGATATACAAAATAATGTAAATACTGTAAAAATATACTTTTATTATCTTATAAATTTTGCATTTCTCATCCTTATCTAATTATTGTAGTATAATTAAATATAAAATAAGTGCCTGTATCCAATGTGTAATAAAAAATTAAAAACTTTCCTGTTTGGTTTGATGATTACCTAACCTTATCGATACTCGATAGTATCCTAATCTTAGCGCTTTCTCGTTTGCTGCAGTAGAGCTAAGCACAGTCATAAATTTTAGGCGAAATAAACAACAACCACTCTGGCATTATTCACATACTCGTACTCACTATCATCTTGATAATGACGTTCACACATATCTCAAGCGTGTATTAGTGTTTGAGGGCATAATACGAGTAAATAACCAATGCAGTTTCCAGGTAGAAGCAAAATTTTAAGCCCGAAATGCAACCATTTCTTGACGTCAAGTTGGCAATACGGTTTGTTTCTCGAGTGTTATTCTCTAGCCTAGACCGTAGCTCAACAACTGCTTTCTCGCAAATTCAACGTTACTATTTATGCTACTTTCAATAGAATCGCCGGCAGAAAGAGACAAAGTAAGAATTAAGGGTGAATGAATTCTTATTCAACCGGGTAAAGGAGACTCCTATGGACTTAATCTCATTGATTGAGGGGGAAATACGCAAGTCCATGAGGGAGAAGACATTTTTCCGGTATATTGACGCTTGTAGCACCCAAGGTGTCATATGCGCTATATTGACCTTACTGCAAGAATTCATTGTGTAACAGCTTTTTGAGAAGGACGTCGTTATTGCCAAAGGATGATAGGTTGGTTGTTGGTTTGTCTAAAGTAACGTACACAACAGAACAACGTACGCCAAAACGAGTGAAAATGACACTTCTGCACGTGTGTCGAACAACGTTTTTTAATACAATTGCGAAAAAACTACAATGAAATAAAATTACATTTATATTCTGTCAGTGTACGAAAGACAGCTTCGTTCAATCGCGCGTTGTTTAAGTAATACTATTGGGTCTCACATAATACTCCTTTATGCCCAATCGTGCGTAGTTCAGGTGGGTCATTTATAAACGGGTCTCGCATAATACTCATTTGTTTAAAATTCTGATCTGCAAGTCGTGCGTAAAATCAAACTTTACGCACAATTTGCAGATCAGATTACTTTTTAGCACTAGTGCATAAAATCAAACTTTACGCACGATTTGCAGCTACATAAACTAAACTTTTTGAGCAATTGTATTAAAAAAAAAATGTACAATTGTATAATAATATGTATTTACTAATATGTATATGTATTACACATTTTGCACACGCACATTAATATTCATACAAATAACAACACTTATTGCATATAGTCCGTTATCTTCATGTGATGTTTTTTGCTGCTCCAATATTTTAATTGTATTTTCTTATGTATTTTACTCATATCTTGAGACACTGTCGGATCAATTTCATTATATAAAAAGTATTTTTCTAATAGTTTCGCTGCATCAAGTGCTTGTTTGATGCTTGGTGGAGGGAAAGGATCTCTTCTTCATCCACTTGTTGTACAGTCGAGGACAAAGAGATGTATACACTTTTGGACCTTATTACAACGCAATAAGGTCCAAAAGTGTATACATCTCTTTGTCCTCGACTGTACCTCAGTGTTTCTCACCGCATCCAGAATTTCTTCATCTGTCAGTGAAGCCGTTGTAGCCCGGTTGTCGTCAACTTCTATGTAGATTTGTAGATTTTCAGTCAAATTATTTGGCATGTTGAACTGCTTAACCCACTCAGTTAATGGGAGGTCATCTTCACTTTCAAACTCTGGTTCTTTTTCTACTTCGACACTCGTAGGACAAATACAAAGTCCAGCATGACGAAAAGAGTGCTGGATAGTTGTTGCTGTCACTTCATCCCAGGATTTTGATAAAAAAAATATTGCATAGCATATTATTTAATAGATGTTGTACCCTCAGATTCGACCAGTTCCATCAACAGCTTCTTTCTGTAGTGACTTTGAGACTTTTAATCACGCTTTGATCCATTGGTTGCAACACACTTGTAGTGTTGGGTGGAAAGTTTCGGAGACTCGATACAAGAGGGTGAGCAGGACAGTTGTCAACAAGAAGTAGGATTTTTCGTCCTTTCAATTCTGCATCCCATCTTCGCAATTCTTCTTCGAAAATTTGACTTGTCATCCAGGCTGATTTATTAACTTTATAGGTAACTGGCCATTGGTTGACGTTTTTGAAACAACGCGGGTTTTTGGATTTGCCTATTACCAACAGCTTTCTTTTCTCTGTGCCACTCATATTAGCAGCTACAAGCACTGTGATACGCTCTTTAGAGCTTTCCTCCCACACACTTTTCTTCTTTAAATTTCAATGTTTTATCGGGGGTCAACTTAAAGAAAATTCCGGTTTCATCAGCGTTAAAAATGTCACTCGGAGCATAATTTTTTTTTTTAATTTGGCCCACACTCTATGAATCCAGTCGTGAGTCACATTCGTATCAACACTTTGTGTTTCTCCATTCATTTTACCATGGTTGATATGGTGACGCTGCTTGAATTTCCCGAGCCATCCTTCAGATGCTTTGAAAGCAATTAAACCTAGTTCTTCGGCAAATTTTTCCGCCTTTGCTTTCAAGATCGGCCCCGAGATAGGCATATTATTCTGGCGTTGTCTATAAAACCATGATAGCATCGCTTGATCCGGGTCTTCGTATTGAGGTTTCTTTAATTTCTTAGCAGATTTTCCGTCGTCCTCTGCTTGCAGAATTTTTTCTTTTTTTCCATATTGTAGACACGGTAGAGCGGCTATATCCAAAGCGTCTTCCAACTTCACTTATCTTTTGTACCTTTTCCAGCATCAGTTTATACTTGGCCTCGCTAGGGCTCCAAACACAAGCACTGGTCTCTAATTTGCTCCGAACTAGAGCCATATAAAGTAGTTTTATGACTCCCGGGTTACTGAAATCCTTGACGTTTCTCATTACAAAACCCAGTCTACGATATGACTCTTTAGCCAGGTTGCAAATATGGTCGTGAAAAGTTTAGCTCGCGATCAAACTTCACTCCAAGATCTTTGACTATATACACACGACTTAGGGGTTGTCCCTCCATCATGTAGTTATAGTTGACCGGACTCTGTTGACGTGTAAATGTCATTACTTGATACTTGTTGGTGTTGAAGTGAAGTTTGTTCGCGATGCTCCAACTGTATATCGTCGACCGTAGGTTCAATTAAGGTAAGGGACAAAATACGATTTTTCAGGAGAGGCCGACAAAGTTTTTTTTCGGACTAAATCGCGCATAACTTTTTTTGTAATTCAGCTTTTTTGGATCTGATTTCACACGTAATCTTATATTTTGGTGCTCTATCTACCTGTTAAACATTTATTTAAATAATTAAGCTATTTTAGAAAATAGATGTCCCTTACACCGACGTGTTTGGTTACTAATGTCCTTTACTAGTCAAGTATTTTGTAGTCTCGTCCCTTACGCTAAATTGACTTCTACGCTGAATCCAATACATTGATGATAAATTAACGTAAAGGACTTGTTGAAAGATTTATGGCAAGGTAAAATAGTGTAAATCAATTACTGCTTAAAAAAAAGTTCACAAATTTGACGCAAGGTTATCTTAAAATTGCAAAATGTATTGGAACTTTGTCTTATATTTTTTTCATGTCTTTTACATGCAATATTTGTACATGTAATAGCCAACTTTTATTATTTGGAATTAAAAAACTGTAGCTTTACTAAATTTGTTTATTATAATCTCACAAAAAAAGGTAACAATTTTACCTTTAGGTACAGTATTAGTATTTACTTATCTACTACGACAACTACTAAGATAACCAATGTCATCTTACGAGTATTTTTGGATAAAAGAGTAGGCTACAAGCAACAAAATAATCATCATAGAGCCTACTAGGCATTATAAATCAAATATAAAAAATCTTCTACCGCTTCATAAGCTTTCAATTGAGATCAATGTGTAAAAATACGGAGATCAATAAACGTTAATTAAATTAAAGGTTCAACATTATCTTCTTCATCCGTTTGGTTCAAAGTGTCAGTCACTTTAGCGCTATATGGTAGCTGCAAATAATCTTTGTGAAATCTACTAGGCATAGCATTTACACACAATTTTTTCAAATCGTTAAATTTTGCCAAAGATATCGGCAGCCTGTGGTTATACAAAGGTTTAATTCTATGGTTTCATTTTCAACTCTTATATCCACTGAGTCTGCTGGTGGTGAAGGCACTCTAACAGACATTTTACCCTTTCCCTTCGCTTTTCCTTTTCCCGTAAGTGAGTGTGCTGGTGGTAAAGGCACTGTAACAGACATTTTACCCTTGCCCCTACCCTTTAACTTCGCTTTTCCCTTGCCACTTTTCGTTTTAGGTTCTGGAATACTGTCTTTCTCTTCGGCTGCTTTGATTACATGAACAAGAGATCCCTCTTTCATGTTTCAGTGTTTGGTTTTAATGGTTTTCAGGTCTTTTTTCTTCATCGTAGCTATTCTGATTTTAGTAACTTGCAACTCCTTCGCCTTTGGTGGAAACATATTTTCTGTCACAGGGTCCCAGTCAATGAAATCCTTGTACTCCATAATGGTTACGACGTAGGGACGAGGATTCTTTCTTGCGGCTTCCGTGTAACTAGGCCATTGCGTGTAACTCCAAACAGTCAGTTTTCGCACTTCACGTTCAATAACTGAGTGCATGCTTTCGACAGGCATGTAACTATGACCGGTCAATAAGTAGTTAATCTGAATAGTCTCGATATTTTTAGATATTGACAAAAAATATAGCAATATTGACAGAACCGTCCTGTTACAATTTTGTCCGGTGCAACAATCGCAATACAGGATAAGTTTTCTTATTCCTCTGTCATCGACGTCTTTCAGATACTTGAAAAGACAGGATCCTATCTCTTTTGACCCTCGCTTTCCGTCAGATTCACTCCAAACATAGCAAAACCCGTTCTGAGTAGAGCTTTCATAAACCGTAAAATTATATACAGTGTATTTTCTGCTATAGAATAACAAAATATTGTCACCATGGGGCGTATTCAAAATCTTCTGTAGATCAAAGCTTGCAATTAGAGTGTCCTTGTTCACAGAATAGTTTTGATGACTATTAAATCTTTCATAAGTAGCATCTTTCTCTTCCATGTGAGCTTTAATCTTTTCTTGGTCCTTTTCTGTCTCCTTTTCATTGTTTTCACGTTTGGTGCAAATGTTGCACTTATCCTTCTTCGGAACATGAATAGTTACGTTGCTGTATTCCGTACGAAACAGGTTTATGAAAACACGTTCGCTCAGGTAACGTGCCTTTTTCTGTTCGAATGATTTTCGGTACATGCGGTATAAGTTAGTCAGTGTTTTATATTCTTGTGGTAAATACAGCCTATCACTTGAATGCCTACAGTAATGTGAGGGTAGTAACGGAAGAGACTCGATGTACTCTTTTGCCGCTTTAACAGTTGTTTCATCATATTTCGTTCTATTAAATGGTTGACGACGTTTTTCTTCTTGGGATAAACCCTCTGCCTGTGCATTATACAGTGTATATAACAAGAAATTCTGTGTAATATCTAAAGTCTTCAGCAAAAATTGCTGACAAACTTGTCTCCGACCTTCTCCGTCATTTATATAGTACTCGGATGTACATTGTTTTTTGCTTCAATTGAATCAGTCTTTTTCCTTTTAATAGGTACTCTTAATGCAGAGTACACTAACCAATCTCTTTTTCGTTCGATATCTAAATTCCAAAAGTAGTCGAAGATTTTTGTCGTCTCTCGTCTAAAAGCTCGTAACATGCCCTAGGACATTTTCCTGGTTTACAGGGATTAGGCTGTAGTTTTTTGGCTTCTTTGAGTTTCCCAGATGACGTTTCGTAAGAATCGCCCTTTTCCCTTTTAATTTTCCTCGTTTTTCGCTTGTTATCCAGTTTGTCTTTTTTATATTTAACGGATTTCTCTTGCTCGTTTGATTCTATCGGTTTTTCTTTATTTTTAGTTTTGTTTTTCTTAAGTTTCTTTTTCTTTTTTTGTGATTTATCTGGTGAGTCAGATACCTCGCCTTCTTTTTCTGACCATACTTCAGAACTACCAGCTGAAAAATCTTCATTTTTCGGGAACTTTGAGAAGAACTCATCATCCGACATAAAGTCAATATGTGCTCTCTTAAATCCTTGCTTACGTTTTCTCTTAGGGCGGTTTATTAGTTTGGAGTTCGATTTTTTCTTATCAAGGCTGCTACCGGAATACGAAGACCGTACTGAATTTGTAGGCATTGTGTAGTCACGAGAAGTGCCAGGTCGATTCCAGTCTTCAGTGGCGCCATAAGAAGTGCCAGGTCGATTCCAGTCTTCATTGACGTCATAAGACGTGCCAGGTTGATTACAGTCTTCAGTTTTGCCTGAGCCAGGTTGATTCCAGTCAGCAGTTTTGTCTGAGCCAGGTTGATTGCAAGATTCGATTTTGTGGTGAGAACTATCATCTGACCTTACATTACAAATAGAAGTTTCGTTCGTGATGGTATCAGCCGCGCAGTCAGTAGGGCTGGACACGTCCGAATTTGCGGCTATATTTATTTCAGAAACATCCGACATGTTGGATACGTAGGAAGGCTTAGTTTTAACATGAGTGAGATTCAAATCATCAGAAGCATTGCAGAGAATATCGGTAGTGGTTTTGGCATCTGTGGCATTACATAAATTGAAATATGTAGCGTCTTTTTCTGGTTCATACTGATCTACAGTTACGGTAGGTTGTATGGAGTGTTTAGATAAATACAGATTATTGTTAATGATTTCAACTTTCTCGTCAGAAAGAACAGTTATTTTAGGCCGCTTTTTAGGTGGCTCTGGGGTTGGTTCACGACAAATATTGCTGTCTATTTGATCGAGTCCAGGTACTCGAAAGTTGGAACTCGTATCCGACGAATCATTGAAAAATGGATGAGTTATTCCCAGAGAAACTGTAGAAGTGTTGATTATATCACTAGTGTCACTGCTGCTATAGACCACAATGTTTCTGTTGCCTTTTTCTTTGACTGGAGATTGGTGTAATGAAGTCAAGTATAATCTGAAAATAGTAATTGTTTTATTGTAATTAGCGCTCTTAACCGATAGCCCCAAAAAGGCAATTGCTCGTATTAATGACTTTTGTATCAATTAATATCATGAACTGAAAATGTTTACTTTTATTGAATTTTACTTACCTTCGTTCTCTAGCTGATAATGAAGTGTCGTCATTTTTTAACCGACGAAAAAAACGGAGGTTCTCAAGTCGACGTGTATATATATTTTTTTTTATGTATGACCACGCATAACTTTTTACAGAGTAGTTCGATTTTGATAAAAAAAATTATTGGAAAGGGTATACCCCGAAATTGGTCCCATATAAATTTGGAAAAAAAATTCCAACCTTAAGGAATATAGGGGATGATTGATTTTTCACTCACCGATTGTAACGTATGACCACGCATAACTTTTTACAGAGTAGTCCGATTTTTTGGAAAAAAATCCTACCCTAAGGGTGGGAAAATAGGGGTAATTTATTGTTCACACAGATTTTAAAGCAGAGTTTTTACAAAAAAAAACCTCACGAGTTTTGACAATGAGTTTTAGACCTGCCAGTCTCTCAGTCTCTGCATTTCTGCTAAAGTTTGTTTAAAGCCTGTTCTTTTTTAAGTATTTATATTACAGAACAAAATAATAGTTAAAGTAGGATTATTAATATAATATAACAGTTAATAGCTAAAGCAAGGTAGGTAGCTATTTTAAAAGTAATTAATAATTAAGCATGTAATAATTTGTATAAATTATAGCCACAGAAAATTATGAAATAAAAACTTTTTAACAAAAAAATTAACCGCCGAAAAAAAACTAAATGCCAATAAAAAACCGGCACTAACACGAAACAAATCGACCAACAAAAAACAATAGCGCACTGAAAAGAAAAAAAAATATAATTTGGTCTTCAATAACGCAAGTGAATACCTACCCTACAATTACAATTATAATCTATTTCTATACACTTTCTATATACCTAATACAATCGCTAGGCTTATATCAATTTAATTACATCTAGAAAGTATGAACTATATACATACTTCTGAAATCAATCACACAAATCTGCGTATTTATATATTTACAATCAGTTATTTTTGGAGTCGGTGCCAACCTCAAACAAACTTGAGCACCTTACTGAAGAGTTAAACGCAACACATTCCAAAACTGCAACCTCCGCCAAGCGCCCAATACAAGGCGGCGCTGCTTACGTCGCTGCTAAAGGTGCTCAAATAACTCCAAAAGGTGGTCCAAAAATAACTGATTGTAAATATATAAATACGCAGATTTGTGTGATTGATTTCAGAAGTATGTATATAGTTCATACTTTCTAGATGTAATTAAATTGATATAAGCCTAGCGATTGTATTAGGTATATAGAAAGTGTATAGAAATAGATTATAATTGTAATTGTAGGGTAGGTATTCACTTGCGTTATTGAAGACCAAATTATTATTTTTTTCTTCTCAGTGCGCTATTGTTTTTTGTTGGTCGATTCGTTTCGTGTTAGTGCCGGTTTTTTATTGGCTTTTAGTTTTTTTTCGGCGGTTAATTTTTTTTGTTAAAAAGTTTTTATGGATTTGTCAACATCACTGTCCTCTATTGTGTCATTTAAACTCTCCGAACATTCAGGGCTTACTTTTGACTCGAACCTACAAAGCACAGAAGTTATACATATTCAAGGTGAGTGATATAAATGGAGTCAGCGAATGGAAACGGAATACTAGAAATATATAAATTATTACTCAGGAACAACGCCCAATTTTGTGACAAAGAAACTGCATTCAAAAATATTCATTTAATTTATAGCATCCATTTATTATTTACAGCTATCAATTTCCATAATGAGCAGAGCTCGGATTTTTCACGGCAAAACAAAACACTAGCGTAATTTAGCCAGTGCTTGAAATATTATTTTATCGACACCTATCGAGTCTTACTAGAGTATATGACAGGTATTGCCTCAGTACATTTTTTCTTTTTTTATTCGATGGTACACCTATCAGTGTGAATGTCAAAATTTAAAAACTAACAAACGTGCGAAAATTTCGAAAAACAGGAGACTTACTAGAGCTCAAAATCAATATTTTTGACCAGTCTAAGGTGACCTACTGGGGGTTAGAAGGTTGTGCATTAATTACCGGGCATCCTGTATAAGTAATAAAATAACTTTTCATTTTAGCTTTGCCATAGTCGAGCAACAAAGAGGTAGGTCTGCATGTACAACTTAGAACGAAGTAACTATACCACCTCATTTAAAATGATAGAAACGACTGCAAATTTCATCTCACATGACATATGACATTCACACTTTAACTGTCATTTCATTACGTATAAAACGTAAATTGCATCTAGGTATTATTTATTTCGCAACGCATTGAATCCGACGTGTTGGATATACGTATAATAACTTAATATTGCAAGGTATCAATTAATACAAAAATGAGTAATGTACAAGATCGGATCAAAACGTGGATTGAAAATCACCCTGAGTTAGTCTATAATGAAGTGACCTCCACTATATACTGCTCTATGTGCGATATGCATCTAAAACTGAAGAAATGCAATATTGAGAATCATGTGAAAAGCAACCGCCACAATTACCGTTCGGGGCAACCAAATAGGAAACATCAATTTTATTTCGATTTAATTATTTTTCTTATTTCATGCAACATACCATGGGCAACAGTCAACAACAATAATTTTCGTCATTTTTTTAACAAGTATTTATGTTGCGACTGCTCTATGACTTCTTTACCGGACGAATCGACCCTGCGAAAAATTTATTTAAATCTCGTGTACAAAAAAACTATACAGGGTATAAGAGAGGTAAACAAAACCAATTATTTGTGGATATCTATAGACGAAACACCAGATTTCATGGGAAAATGTGTGACAAACGTGGTGATTCGGTCTTTGCAAAAAAATTGTTCTAAGCAATTTTATCTTTTGGGGTCGAAGGTTTTAGAGAAGGTAAATGGGGAAACAATAGCAAACCTAATAATAAACCAATTAAAATTTTTGTTTCAAAATTCTTTCAATGATAACGTAAACAATTTGCTTTTACTTTGCACAGATAGTGCCGCATATGCTTAAAGCCGGTCGTATTTTAAAAGCAACGTTTCCTCGTATGAAACACATTACGTGTTTAGCTCATGGTCTGCACCGGGTTGCCGAAGAAGTGCGAGATAATTTCAAAGGTGTGGATGGGTTGATATCGAATGTCAAAAAGATATTCCTAAAATCTCCAGAGCGTGTACGCCTTTTTAAGGCAAAATATCCGTCCATTCCCCTACCTCCCGAGCCAATTATCACCAGATGGGGAACTTGGATATCTGCTGCGGTATATTACGCTCAATACTATGAGCAAATACGTGATGTCGTCTCCATACTTGCTAATGACTCGGCAGCTATAAGAGCTGCAAAAAAATGTTTTCAAACACGCAAACTACGACCGGAGTTAAATTTCATTCGCGACAACTACGAAGTAATAGCCTCTTCAATAGAACAATTGCAATGTTCGACTTTATCCATTGCGGAATCCTTCCTCATTCTGGATACTGTTCGTTGCTACGTAAACTGGAGTAAACTTGTACCAGTGATACGTAAATTTGAAGCCGTGCTCGAACGAAATCCTGATTACGAAATTTTAAGAGACATATCTGAAAATATTACCCGAACTGATAATGAATTCTATAAATTTGCTCCCCTGACGTCAACTGAAGTTGAACGTACATTTAGTGTACATAAATGGATTTATAGTGATAAACGCAACTGTTTACTCCCAGAGAATGTTGAAAAGATAATGATCATCTACTCCTATCACTATTACCCAAATAAAATGTCTTGTGCTGCTGTGTGTACTGACGTAGATTTTGAAGAAGAAATTGCGTCTGTTTCTAATATATAGTAACTTTATACAAATGTTTTTATTAGTTTTATTACATATTAATTTTATTTGGTGACTTTTATTTCTTCTAGTTCTGAATTATCGATATCGATAAAATAATATTTCAAGCACTGGCTAAATTACGCTAGTGTTTTGTTTTGCCGTGAAAAATCCGAGCTCTGAATTAATGAGTATTCACCACTATGTTAAAATTCATCAAGCCTGCAGAGTGAACGAAGCACAGAAACAGACATACATTACATACATCGTCTTAGTTTACATGCATAAATACCTTCTCGAATTTTTTTACCTTAGCTTTAAAAGGTATTAAAATAAAGAATACTTCATCAAAATCTATACTAGGTTCGTATTCAGGATTAAAAAAATAATAACAATATACCTAACTTACTTATCAGTGCGTCAAGCGCACACATAGGGCGCGCTAACGCATTAGGTTTCGGTTATCATTTTGACAGTCAATTACTATCCCGAAGAAAATAATAATAATAATAATAATAATAATAAATCATTTATTCAGATAAAATAAACCCTGTCTTACAAATTATTCTCTTCTGCCAAACTGCAAGACAGTTTGTTGGCAGAGGGGGAACTCCCTTAACACAGATGGGTTAGCTAATTGCTTAGTTAATTAATACTAAGTACATCTTATTGTTTACTGTGGTGGTATCTTAATTTTGTTTAATAGAAACCTTTTCAATTTACATTTAAACATCTTAAATGATCTACATTCCCTTATATCATACGGTATTTCATTATACAATTTGGGGATCAGGTACTTCCTACTTCTTTTCCCATAATAATTATTATTACCACACGACGGAACCGCTAACATTTTTTTACTTATTGATCTTGCTAATCGTGGGCGATTTATATAGATTTTAAATTCATCCTTATTGAACTGCTCTAATGCCAGCAACATCCCAAACTCCTCATGCACCGGCAGCATACGGCATTCCACAAATAATTCCTCATAGTTACTTTTTTTACAGCGAATTTTCGTTTTTTTGTCTACTAATAGTTTCATAAGGCGTATCTGTAATGATTTAATCCTATCTAGATAAGTTTTAAATGTCCTTCCATAGCATGTCAGACCATAAGAAAACAGAGGGTTTGCCAGCGCATAGTATAAGGTAAACATAGTGGCCCTATCCAATACATAATTTAACTGGTTTAGTTTTACTAGTACAATTCTTAATTTATCACATAATTTATTGATATGACTTTTCCAAGAAAAATTGTAATCTATTAATAAGCCCAGATATCTGTACTCTGACACAACCTCGATACTCTCACACTCACAATTCTGTAGTGCGCTGTGCAGACACTCATACGTGTGGCCAATTATGCGCGGCGGACGGTTAACTTGCCTACTGTACGGGGATCGCACGTGCATACATTTGGTTTTATTTATGTTGATAACAATTCCATTGTCGTGTGCCCATTTAATGATGTTAGTAAAATCCTCTTGTATCTTATTTTCTATTACAGACAAGTCTTTATCCGCATACAGTAGACATGTGTCGTCCGCGTACATATATATGTTACAGTTTTGAACCACATTACACATACTATTAACATGCATGATATAGCCGACGGGACCGAACACGGAGCCGGTCGGCACGCCGCACTCGACGCGCGCAGGCGGGCCGCGCACGCCGTCAACGACCGTCTGTAGGGTTCTGTCCGTGAGGTATGCGCGCAGCCACCTGCTCAACGGACCCGCGATGCCACACTCCTCCATAGCCTGAAGCAGCTGGTGGTGCCCTAAAGTATCAAAAGCTTTTTTGAAGTCTATGTATACCACCACCACCTGCTTCCGCTGCCCCAGACACTCGTTGACGTCGTCCGCGAACTGCGCCAGAGCCGTAGCCGTGCTCCGCCCGCGCCGGAAGCCATGCTGCGCGTTAGCTATAATACTATTCCGTTCCAGAAAACCACTTATCTGTTCGACTACATATCTTTCAACAATTTTATTAACAACCGAGAGAATCGCTATAGGTCTATAATTAGAATACTCACAATGCGATCCTTGTTTATATATTGGACGTATTAAAGCTGCTTTTAGAGTGGTAGGATATACTCCCTTTTCCACGCACAAGTTAATAAATAACGCTATCACTTTACTTATGTCTTGTTTTACTAATTTTATGTCCCTTATTCGTATTTTATCCAGCCCAGGCGACTTATCAACACTTAAGCTATTTATAATTTTTACTATAGCCTCTGGACACGCTTTTTTAAACCTTAACGAGACCTCATTACTTTTAACATATTGCGATCGGACCAAGAACTTATTGTTACAATCATGTTTAATACTTAGGATTTCTTTAGTAAACGTTTCAGAGAATTTATTACATATTACTTCAGTTGCCTCTATTTTACCTAAATACCTTAGTATAACTGCATCCACACCCACTTTTTCTCTCCCTGTCCATGCGTTTATTTTTGACCAGATCTTTCTTATATTTTTATTACATTTTAATATTTCTTCCTTTCTGTACCTATTCTTAGCTCTAAATATATATTTATTAACCCTATTTCTATATCTATCTAAAAGAACTACTGTGCCAATCAAATTTTCACTAGAACCGTTAAACGCATGGTTTAATTTATCAGAGTTAAGATGTATTTTTGTATCGTGTAGGTAATGGGTAAGTGACCAGGTATGTACATACCAACCCTGCAAAACTTACCTTTCATTATTCGGAGGTGTTGATTTCACCTTAGATGGTGTGATCTTATCGTTTTCCTCATCTTTAGATCTGAAATGTTAGAATATTAATTTTAAACAGTGTAATCAATGTAACCATTGACAGGGTATAGGTACCTATAGCACCGTTGCTCGTAGGTTACGAGCGACGTGGAATTTTTGAGTACCTAGGTACTTACTAACCACAATCAGATAATCACTTGGTAAGATTGCATAGTTTTATAGGATTATTTTACTACATAAACTTAACCCTTTACCAGGCCAAGGGAAATATTCCACCCACATCTTATATCGGTTACCGTAGTCAGGTTTTAACTCCAAACCACCTACAAAATATTTTGTCAATCCCTGAAAATATTATTTTATGATCTTCATTCACAACACGCTTCTAAATTGCGTAATATATCTTTGGCAGCCATTTCAATTCACTTGAACGCAAATTTCAGCAAACTACGGAGAAATTCGAACACTTTCCATAATTTCTATGAAACAGAAGTACATAGATCGAACAATTTTTTGATATTTTGTAGATTTTGAGTGTTGAAAGCAAATGTAATCGTAAACATTGCTAAATATTCATGCATTATTGTGTATGACCAGAATTAGGATGTGGGTTGACATTATCCCATGGCCTTATTAGAGTTTAACTGTGTGGGAGCTATTTTTCCCATGGCCCGGTAAATTGTCTTGTCATGTCATAAAAACTCACGTAAGTAATAAAACAGTTTTTGTGTTCAACCTAGAGCGAATTCATGTACCTAGCTATAAAATCTCCTTTTAAAGGCTTTCCCTGAAGAATTTCTTCTTGTAGATAGTATCATAAAATTGAATAATTGTGTTGCTTTTAACCAAAAAGTAATGAGGTAAGTATTTATCCCATTGCCTGTCTAGGTGTGAGACTGTGTTACATATATACAGGCTGATCAATCCAAATGGGTCAAGATTGAAAAAACGTTTGAATGCCCTTATTATTAAATCGAAGCTATGGTTCCTAAGAACAGATTTCGCTATCTCACACAGTTTCTGACATCTCCATACTGACCCATTTGGATTGATCGCCTTGTATATAAACGATGTTTGCAGTTAGACAAATACAAAAACACCATTCTTTTCATGAACATTATTTTATTGCTTGTTGCTGAGGTTATTACAAAAAAAAAAACGCTTACAGTTTTACTACGGAAAAAATAATATTGATACCATAACTTCGGGCCCTCCATTACAAACAAACTTAAACCTTTTTTTCTAATCAAATAATTGTTCTCCACAATAGGGACAGTACAATTCTTGTAGCTGTCTGACCCGAATGAGCCCACTGAAAATTCTGCGGAAACCACCACAGCTTTTGCAGCACAGTCCGCCCAGCATTTTCCCATCGACTTCTATAAACGAAGTCTGATAAATGTGGATTTCTTCATCCGGAAGGTCACTTTCGTATAGATCCCAATCAGGAAGTGACGAAAGAAATATGTTTACTAAAAACTGTCGCGGCAGCGAGAGCTCAAAGATTTTCCTCTTCACATTATTTACCTAGAATTTGAGAAATAATATATTTATATACCTACCTAAACAGTGTGTAACCCAGCAAAGATCAAAACTTTACCTAAATATCTATTTCATCAGAAGCATTTTTGACTATTGTTACCTCGTGCGTGAGTTTTAAATACAAATTTACTATGGGTATGTATATATGATCACGAGACTAAAGTTGGTTTTGCAGGTGCTTATTTTGAATTACAAACAGGTAAAAGAAACTGGCTCTTACCTTTTCAGGTAGAGGCAAATCAGTTGCAGTTAAATATGTTTCGGTTTTTTCACTTATAATGCTAACAATGACTTTATACGCCATATCAAATAATTTACGAGGATTCTTATTTGAGAAAATCTTGTATTTAGACATAGTGCTCTTCAATATTACAGTATATTTGCTTACAATATTATAATATATTGCTCTGGTTTGATTTGAAAGTTTTTTTTATTATTTTATAGTCAGTTTGTGACAATTCGCGACTGATGAAAAAGTTTTTACTTAAACCTCTTTACTTGTAAAGAGCCAAAGAGTTTTACATACATAATTAATCGAAGTTTGTTGTTGTATGATACAGTTCCATGCAGGGGGTTACGCATAATGCTACCTTACATATTTTACATTCATACCTAGACCGCTTTTCTTCCCGGCGTGTACTGCAGAATCTGCACCTCCTATACGTTGAGGGTTGCAGAAAGTGACCTTGCTGATTTAACCTTATTTCACTAGGAACGCCTAAATTACCTCCTTTTTTGTTTATGAAATTCAGTGGTTTCCTATATTGACGTCGACTAACGAACTCAGATTTCAAGCTTCTAGCTAGTCGCAAGCGAAATTTTCGGTGACAATTTTCAGTTATGTTCTTTTTGCTGACACAAAATAATATATACGCATTTATGACTGCACATTCGAATAAGAACCAAAATAGCCGAAACCAAGATTTCTTCGATCTTCGCCCAATAGCATAAGAGCTGCGGAAATTGTCAAAGTGGTCCACGCCTCCCATATGTTTTGTGTATTCAACTATAGCCGATGGGCAGTAAGTACATTTCCTTTTTCTCTCCATTCTTTTGCCTTCTCGTGATGGTTTCAACTTTTCTAGGATTTACTGCCGTTGTCATAACGTAGACGTCTTTCGAGTCCTTCCATTTGAGCACGCCAATAGGGTGACAAAAGCGATAAGAAAACTCTCCTGGATTTAATTTATTTCGCTTTTGTTCTTTCTTAGTTCCAGCAACCGGGGCAGTTAAATCTTTAGGAAGGCCTTTTCGATCTTTTCGAACAGTCGCCAAAGCGTATATACCTCTATTGTAAAGAGATTCCATGATCGCAGGAGTAGAGAAAAAATTGTCAAAGACAAGTAGTGTACCATTGGGTACGTTTTCGCTCAATTTGTTTATAACTCTATAACCCAAACCATCCTCACTAGGTAAATCATCTTTGCCCACATATATGCTACACTCATACAGATATCCAGTTTTCGCATCACACCTGCACCAAGCTTTAAATCCTCTTTTAACGGGCTTCATAGGCATGTACTGCTTTTTGCTGTCTCTTCCTTTAAAGGGTTTAGCAGGCTAAGGAAGGTCGTGTGGCCCCTGTGAGGAATAGTTGAATTGGTAAATGTCAATTGTTTGTCGCCTCATAACTAGTAATCACTCCAACTTTTAGCCCTCTATCTTGAACTGTCACAGAGATAATGTCAAAAATGTATTTTTTTAACATTTTTTTCAAACTCGTATATCTCCTAATCCATAGCAGCTAAAGCATTGAAACAAAATCACAGCTACGTAGTTTGAGTGGGAGTATACCCTATAATTTTATTAATATTTTATACGTGAAAAATAAACGAAATAAATGTCAATTTATTTTTTGACAGCTCTTTCCAACACGTTTTTTTGAAAGTACAATTATGAAAAAAATCATATAAATTGCTTATAGTATTAGTTACTAGCATACAAAAACTCAATTGATTATATTTGGTGCAACATACTGTAAAAAAAAAACTAACGTAAGTATTCAAGTATAAAGAGTAGGCTTCTGAACTGAAACTTCGTTTTTAAGTTTTTTGTTTGTTGCCTAGCAACAAAGGGTGTATTGTTTTTAATTTGACGTATGACTGTCAAAAAAGATCACTGAACTACTGCTGTGTTAGCATTTGTAACTAATTTTACTAACTACTAAATCAACGAAACGACGGATGTGCTATATGTTTATTATTTTATAAACAAAATTAATTGGTTTCATTATAGTACACGTATTAACATAACGAAATAAATAACTCATTAGAGCAGATATCACAATATAAGTCACTTAGATAATGACTATCGTAATATTCGTCGTCCCAGGTATAGGACAATGTTATCCTGCAGTCATCGCAATATCCTTTTAACATAATATTTTCGTCAGAGAGCGATATCTCAATATCTGGTAAAGACTGTAAAAACAGTTGCTTCGCTATTAACTGTGGCAAGTTGAGCCGAAATATTTTTGATTTTATGATTTCCATCTGAAAGAATGTATATACATGAAGTTTCTGTTTTATTTTATTTACATTTAAAGCTTACTTTCGCCATTATGGAAAAATCGGACTCCTCTTCTACATAACGTGTTGTATATTCCCTTAAACAATCCACTATTATGTTAAATGTGCTAGCGTATAAACTAAGCGTTTGTCGATTCCGAGTAACATAACATTAGACATTATGATTTATTTGGTATGAGCTATCTTTAAATTATACAATACTATTATACAATTTATACGCTAGCACATTTAACATAATAGTGAATTGTTTAAGGGAATATACAACACGTTATGTAGAAGAGGAGTCCGATTTTTCCATAATGGCGAAAGTAAGTTTTAAATGTAAATAAAAAAAAAAACGGAAACTTCATGTATATACATTCTTTCAGATGGAAATCATAAAATCAAAAATATTTGGGCTCAACTTGCCACGGTTAATAGCGAAGCAACTGTTTTTACAGTCTTTACCAGTATTGAGATATCGCTCTCTGACGAAAATGTTATGTTAAAAGGATATTGCGATGACTGCAGGATAACATTGTCCTATACCTGGGACGACGAATATTACGATAGTCATTATCTAAGTGACTTATATTGTGATATCTGCTCTAATGAGTTATTTAATTCGTTATGTTAATACGTGTACTATAATGAAACCAATTAATTTTGTTTACGTCACACCTGGCCATAACGTAAGTTTTGCCGCACGCTACGCGTACGGTAAAACTCGCATTATGGCCAGATGGAGACGTAAAATTGTGTACTCACCACGGGCAGTAAAAAAGAAAGCCCTCTATCGCATATTTACAACCCTCGCCTGCGGCTCGGGTCACAACTACCTGCGATTTCGGGCTTTCTTTCTTTTACAGTCCTTGGTAAGTAATGTACTATTATAAAATAATAAACACAGCAAAATAGCACATCCGTCGTTTCGTTGATTTAGTAGTTAGTAAAATTAGTTACAAATGCTAACACAGCAGTAGTTCAGTGACCTTTTTTGACAGTCATACGTCAAATTAAAAACAATACACCCTTTGTTGCTAGGCAACAAACATAAAACTTAAAAACGAACTTTCAGTTCAGAAGCCTACTCTTGATACTTGAATACTTTCGTTAGTTTTTTTTTTTACAGTATGTTGCACCAAATATAATCAATTGATTTTTTGTATGCTAGTAGCTAATACTATAAGCAATTTACGTGATTTTTTTCATAATTGTACTTTCAAAAAAACGTGTTGGAAAGAGCTGTCAAAAAATAAATTGACATTTATTTCTTTTATTTTTCACGTATAAAATATTAATAAAATTATAGGGTATACTCCCACTCAAACTACGTAGCTGTGATTTTGTTTCAACGCTTTAGCTGCTATGGATTAGGAGATATACGAGTTTGAAAAAATTGTTAAAAAAATACATTTTTGACATTATCTCTGAGACAGTTCAAGATAGAGGGCTGAAAGTTGGAGTGATTACTAGTTATGAGGCGACAAACAATTGACATTTACTAATTCAACTTTTCCTCACAGGGGCCACACGTCCTTCCTTAGCCTGCTAAACCCTTTGATCATACTCTCATCAATTGACTGAGTCTGAGAAACGGTGGCGTTTTCTTTGAACGTGTTGTTCAAAATTGTAAGCATGGGCCTTATTTTTTGTAGTTTATCGTGATCAAAATGTTTCCTAGGTAAATGGGTAGTAATGTCGCACACATGTAAATTCTCCAATATTTTTTTAAACCTCTTGCATGTCATTGTTTGGCATATCTCAATATTTCTATAAAATGGATCAGAGCTCCAATACAGTTCTATGTCCGATGCCGGTGATAGGCCCATAAGAATAATTAAAGCTAAAAATGCTTTAATTTCATCAACATTGGTAGGTGACCAAAATTTTGACTTTTTTATCGTGGCGTATTTATTAGTGTTTTGAACAATTAGTTCCAAAAGCTCGTTTGGGAACAAATTGTCAAAATATTCACTTGGCAGGGCCTTGTGGTTATCATATATCTGTGTAGGTTCTAACTGTACATCAAATTTGTGCTCTGTGAAATGAGGAATATCAGTGGTCCATTCCCTCTCGACAGACTGCAATTGGGCGTAGGTAGGCATTGGTGCAGTTTGAGCGGTTTGGTCGGGTTGGGCAATTTGACCAGTATGAACAGTTTGAGGAGTTTGCGGGGTTTGAGCTACTGCTATGTAATGTGGATTCGGATGTGGGTTATCCTCCAAAATATCGAGCAACTCTTGTGTTGACAAACCTTGAATTTCGTCAAGTCTATCGTTGAGATATCTCGTACTGTTGTAGTTTTCGGACTCCTCGTTTCCCTCCTCGTCTTCCTCGGATGATCCTTCCTCCATTTTCTGCAGGATATCCTCCAATTCAGAGTTGTTGTGAAACATCTGCATAATATACCAAAAAACGGTATTAGTATGTTTTGAGGCCACTATTTTTGTAAGTTTAAACTATTCGAAACAAAATTATTAAAATATATTATTTTACTTACATTCATGGTTCTTGAAGCAGTTCGTAGATACGTAAAACGTTTATTTCATTGACGTACAATGCAAATGACAGTGTCATTGCACGTATAATATTTACAAGAAATACCTATAGTTTCATCTACGAATACGAACCTGAATGGCCTGACATACTAAGAATGATTTGACCTGCAGGTTATCACTAATCAACTATCATAATATAACATTTGTATTCTAGTAGGTATAGTTATTTAAGTAGATAATGTAGATACATAATAATATATAAGACGGCGACATACCCGACAAATGTCGACCGTACCGTCCCTCAGGATATATTATCGGTAGTTATTTTATTATACTTACAAAAAATAAATACGTACCGAGAATGCCCTTAAACGAATTAGGTACCTACTCGTATTTTTGATACAGCCTGTATACTTAAAAATAAATAACAAAAACCAAAGAGCCCCAAAATCTAATCGGGTCATGGGAAGAATAGTTCCCACACAGGCAAGTTCTAGCCAGGCAATGGGATAGAGTCATCCCACATCCTAATTCTGGTCATATCACAAGGACGCAGGAGTATTTAGCAAAATATATGATTATATTACCTTACAATCATTAAAATCATGAAAATAACAAAAAATGGTTCTATATATCTGCTTGTGTTTTTCTTAAATTCAGTAAAGTGTTCGAATTTGTAAACAAACCACTAACATCACTGGTCAAGTGGATTTAAATGGCTGCTAAAGATATATTATTGGATTTTGAAGCGTGCCATGAATGAATATCATAAAATAATGTTTTCAGTGATTGATATAATGGTTCGTAGGAGATTTGGAGTTAAACCTTGACTATTATAACCGATATAAGATGTGGGTGGAATATATCCCTTGGCCTGATCATGAATATAATAAGACAAAATCTAGTATGACAGTTCATTACTTAGACAGGCGATGGGATAACCGTAACCCACATTTTTATTTCTGGTTTAGAGGAAGATCTCCGACTTTCATAAATACATTTTTTACAAGGCGTTCAATACGGTTGCAACAGCATATAAAGTACGTATTAAGACACGCTGGTTCTTCGGGGCCTGGTAAAGGGTTAAACTATAAAATTAAACGACTAACATTATCACAAAGCACAGCCAAACTCACAGACAGCTTAAAACTGGTAACAAGATTTTAGAATATTTCATTATAACAATAATGATGTACTTACTGTGTTATCTTATTCACTAATTTTAGTAATTCTTGTCTGCGTCGAAGCAAACGGTTTAAATTTTTTTGTTTTTCCATTTTTACCACTTTCTCCTTGTTAAAAAACGTACACAATCCCGATTACACGACAGGTGAACGCCAACTGATAAGTCTTTAGGGACTTTGTTGTTGCCCGGGCGCAGCTTTCGCATTAGGTAGTATCATTCTCTCTTTCGCACACAGAAATACGTTGCCGCATAAAAAAGGACGGCAATAGTGTAAGCACGTGCGCGTAATCTTGTGTTATGAAATTAGAAGTGTTTGTAAATAAAGGTAACAGGGATATATATTCATCAGTTCTCTCGAACAAATTGGTGTAACGGACACTGAACCCAAACATAATTCGAATCAAATTAGCGTAACGTTTACATTGCTTAAAGTATGACAATGCAAATTGGGGTAAGGGACAACTATTTCAATCTGTGTGCTAACTGTTTAGGGTATGGGTGATATTTATTTTTTGAGATAATAAAAGCATTAGTGTAAAGTTAGTTTTATTGTTATCTCTTTAAAATTAACCATGTAAACGTAATTCTTTGATTGCAAAGAACCTTACCTTATTCAAAGTGGATTGGCGGTGGTAATTACACCATTTAAAGTTACAATTAAAAAAAAATAACCCGATACATTGTTATGATGGAGCTGATTTGACTTGGGACCCAAAAAAAACAGTAGGGTAAGGGACATTTTTATTTAGCTAGAATTTTTTTATATATACCATTCGAAAGAGCGAAAAATTCTGAACAAAACTGTATACTCAACTCATTTTGCGTATTTTGTCCCTTACCTTAATTGAACCTACGGTCGGCGATATCCGGTCTAAATCGTTTTGAAGTCCTAGGCAGTCAGTTTCTCGCTCAATGCGCATTACCATTTGTCAAATATCGATGATCGATCAATCGATTGGTCCATGACGGTTGACTCATCGATCGCCCTACGTGGTTCTGTATTTAATAACATCTTGGTTAAAAGTATGATATCGTCGTCTTTTCTAGGTATCGACACAGTGTTACCCTAGGCTCTAAAAAGGTGCTTAAAATGGTCATTTCAGCGTTGGGCTCAAAATCACAGATTCATTAGAGCATGGTTTATCCGTTTCTGTTAAAACCGATATTCGATAAGTTTTGTCAGTTTTCACTAAACTGCCCATAACTCGGAAACTAGAATCGACAAAGTGGTCCCTTACAGTAAACTCGTACATTATACAGTGTGGAAAGATAAGTCGGGCCCTGGAGGGAAACTACCTTAAAACGTTGAGATAGCTCAATTCACTGAAAGGAAACATTGTTTAGTTTTTTTAAAGAGATATAACTGCATTTACAAGTTTTTGGAAAATAATACAGTTTACAAAAAAACTATTTATTTTGTAATTTTTGCCATAAATAATTTTTATGACAATTGATGCCAATCGACCATATTTCCAACAAGGATAAAAACTTCTTAATACCAACCAAGTTTAGTACACAAGAGAACCAATAAATGATAATAATAAAAAAAAATCATACAATTAGTATGGAAAAAAGTGAAAATTAAGAAAAAAACTGTGAATGCAGTTTTAGTTTTTAGGAAAAATAAAAGAATGTTTCCTTTCAGCGAATTGAGCTATCTCAACGTTTAAGGTAGTTTCCCTCCAGGGCCCGACTTATCTTTCCACACTGTATACTTATAAGTAGTAATACTTCTGTTGATATATGTCTTAGTGAGAGCTGTTAAGGGAATAAGTGAATGTTTTTATTGTGTACTAGAAACCTTATCTCTTGCTCACTTATTTCTGTTTGCTTTCCAAATAAATAAAATAAAATAAAAAAATAAAATAAGTATATACAACCTATTGGTAAAGATTCAAAGTCGGCTTCCCTTTATCTTGCACAATATCGATTGTCCGAAATACCTACACTTCGCATAGCAGTTTTCGCAGAAACATTTTTAACCGAATGATACATTTGTATAATTAGCATTACTGTCATGTCGCATAACATTCATTTGGCAGAATTTTGAATAGCAGAATACTAATATCGTCGATATTAATTTCGCAGAATTTCATGTTAGTAGCATAAATTACATTCCACCGAATTTGTTATGGCATATTGTTAATAACTTTAATTTTGCAGAATTTTATGGAGCAGAATAAAAATTTTGCCCAGCAAATTGTTACCGCATAATACTGACTGTAATGTGCACTATGTAGGTAATGTTACAGAATAGAAGTTCCGCCGAATTTCTTATGGCATAATTTTATCATAGCATACACCCCTACAAAATAAGAACGGCTGCCAGAATTGTAGGTTAGGTCAGAACTGGGACAATGTCATTTTTAGGGTTCCGTAGTCAACTAGGAACCCTTATAGTTTCGCCATGTCTGCCCGTCCGTCCGTCCGTCCGTCCGCGGATAATCTCAGTGACCGTTAGCACTAGAAAGCTGAAATTTGGTACTAATATGTATATCAATCACGCCGACAAAGTGGTAAAATAAAAAGTGAAAATTTTTTTTTTATTAGGGTACCTCCCCTATACGTAAAGTGGGTAGTGATTTTTTTTTTCATTTCAACTCTAACGTGTGATATATTATTGGATAGGTATTTAAAAATGAATTGGGGTTTCCTAAAATCATTTTTCGATAATGTAAATATTTTCGGAAATAATCGCTCCAGAAGTAAAAAAATATGCGTCCCCCCCCTCTAACTTTTGAACCATAAGTTTTAAAAATATGAAAAAAATCTCAAAAGTAGAACTTTATAAAATCTTTCTTGGAAAATTATTTTGAACTTGATAGGATGAATAGTTTTTGAAAAAAAAATACAAAATAATTTCTGAACTAAGTTTGTAATTTAACCGTATAAGCAGGTGTTTATTGTACCTGTAATTTCTACAAAATTACAATGAAATGACGTGCTTTCAAATAAAGTAAAAACGGTGAAAATCGGTTCACGCAATAAAGAATTATCCCATAAAAATCATCTTCCATACTTTATGCTCGCGCGCAATAGTTTACTCAATTTGCCGATAGATGTCGCTGTACATGGAACTCTCATATCATATCCTACATGGCGGTGTTATTAACTCTTAAGTGGGGACACTTACTGTGACGGACGGAAAACTACGGAACCCTACAGTGAGCGTGGCCCGACACGCTCTTGGCCGGTTTTTTTCAATAAACAATTGCTAAATAAACAGCAGTATGCATATCAACCGGGCCGATCTACAATAGACGCGGCGCGTGACGTAATCGACAGAGTGATGGGTCACCTGGATGGGCGGCGACAGGTGGCAATCTTCTGTGACCTGTCGCGTGCCTTTGAAATGGTGAGTCATCCGCTCCTGCTGGCCAAGCTCAACCACTACGGCGTCACGGGTAATTTTCACCGAATAATAGACTCGTTCCTCACGACACGAAAACAGCTTACGTCAGTAAATGGAACAAAATCTGACCTACTGGAACTAGGCCCCTGTGCTGTCCCATAAGGTTCGATAATGGGAAATAACCTGTTCATTTTGCTCATGAACGACCTCACCTCGGCCTCTGACCAGGCGGGGTTTGTTTTATTTGCTGAAGATGGATGTGTTATTGTTGCAGCTGAGACTTACTTCCAATTAAAAGCAAAATGCAAGAAGTAATGTATCAAATATTGTCTTGGTTTTCAGCGAATGGCATGGTACTAAATGTGAAAAAAACTAACATCATTCAATTTCAATTACGGGGCTTAAGTGAACACCTATTAAATATTACGTGTAATGGCCAACCTGTACCACAAGTAGACCAAGTAAAGTATCTCGGACTAACTATTGATGCTGGTTTGAAATGGGCGCCCCAGATTGATTTACTGTGCCCTCGGTTGTCCTCTGCTCGCTCCGCTCTCAGTAGACTGCGTCCGTGCCTCAATTACAATAACGTGAAAAAAGCCTACTACGGGTATTTTAACTCCTTGGTAGTTCATGGGATAGATCTCTGGGGCTCAGCTGCGGAACGTAATGGATGTATAAGCTGGGTACAGTCAAAATCTCATATTTATGAAATAGCTCTTTTGCAGGATGATCCCAGCTTACACCTGCAATGGTGCGAACTGCTCTTTTTTGGAGTATAAATACTCTTTGCAGGAACTGGCCTAGTACGTCAGAAGTCACATCGACCTCTTTCCTACCAACGCTGATACGCACTGCTCCCGCACCCGACGCCGTCATAACTTGAACTTGCCTTACAGACGGCTGGATAAGTCAAAAAAATGCCTCAACGCCATTGGTCCAAAGGTCTATATGATCCCTCCGGAAATTAAGCAAGCCCCGAGTTACAAGCTGTTTATACAGAGATTGAAGGCAAAATTTGCAAAAGATGCGTTGTATTCAATCGACGAGTTTTTTGGAGGTGTTACTTAAATAAATAATGATGTGAAAAAAAGAAGTTAATAATACCGTACCTAATTTACTTATTTGTAATCTTAATTTAGTAATATACTTTAATATAAAAACTGTATTGACGTGTAAAATGTACATTTTATGAATAAACGATTGAATTGAATTGAATTAAGCGAAACCCTGAAAAATAAAGGTTTTCGTCCCCCCTCCAAATTCCACAAGGTCTAAAACTTATGAGAGTCTTAATGGCATACCCCCAAACTACCCGTTACAATTCCATTGTGTTTGGATTACTTTCCAGGTGAAACATAACTGCTGGACTATTACCTAAGTAAGAGTCTGGTAACCATTTGAAAACGAAAATCGCTAATAATGAAATAACGCACATGCATTGCATTTGATAAGATAGTTTGAAGTCTTGTTATTGCAAAAAAAATACTTTCTACTCCTGTACTTTTATCTGTCATTTATACATTCGTCAACACCTTTATAAGAACATAGATAATACACTCGATGAAAAGTCTATCTAGTCTATTCCCCAAAATAACACTTGTTCTATAAAAGCGCGAAAATAGTATCGCGTAATCGCGTGCAAACACGACTATTAATATAAAATAAATTACTGCCAACCTAAGAAACCTAAATAAACGCAGCGTTTTTAGAAAAAAAAACTGTAAAAAAGAAAAAAATTAAAGGACCACAGACCTACTTCGTAGTTTTTCACGTTTCCCGTTCGTTTGTTGGGGCGAATTGCAAACTTTGAAAGTAATTTAGGTATTTTTACTAATCTCTGTAGCTCTTTAATAATTGATCAAATAATGACGGTGTGTATTTGTGTTAGTAATGTTAGTATTATTGAAAAATAGTGTTTTAAAAGGTAAAACTTAAATGATTGTTGATTATGTTGACAAAATAAATGCGATATCCATGAAGTTTTCAATTTCGCATTTTATGTAAAAGTAAGTGTATTCGTAGAAAAAGTATTGTATGCAACGTCGTATAAGTAGGTAAAAAAATGTTCGTGGCGTTTTTCTTAACAATTTTCGCCTACGGCTCAAATTGTTACCCACGCCACTCACCTTTTTTAACCCCTCTTATAGGGTAATTGTGCTAGTTTCCCGTCCAGGTCCAGTTTACCGTCCACTTGATTAACCTGCTGCAAATAAATGGGAAAAACTTTTTAAGGTCAACATAGTTGATATTTATAGTTTATTATTTAGTAGATTTTTTTAATTTTAAGCTTTTCTTTTGGGAAAATCTTGAAGATAAACATATTAATAAGTATGGACGGAAAACTGACGAGAGTGGACGAAAACTAGCACAATCACCCTACAACTGTTGCATAAACTACTATTTTGTACTTATACACATTCATTATTATTTGTTACATTATCTGGTTAAAGCATAAGGCCAAGTCTATTTTTACATTTTATTTTTTTATGCAATACTTTAAGACATTCCCAAAACACCATCTAAACTTCGGCAAGTTTTTTTAATATAAAATATAGGGGCAGTTTGGCACCATTCGTACACTTTTTAGATTAAGATTTTTAAAAATGTTGGTTTTAAAGGGAGACTATTCCTTCGGCCATTATGACATAGCAAATACCTTTCGCTACTTATTAAAAAAATTAGAAGTGAGTAAATTTTACAACAAAAGAGCAAATTCAATTTTAGTAGAAGTTGTCAAATGCCCGAATCTACCCCTCAAAAGGGGCAGGTTCGTACATAGGTCGGGGAACATTCAGACAGTGCGGGGTAGCTTAGTACATGTTAAATAAAACAGCAAAATAAATATCAAAAATATTTTAATTGCCGTTTTAACATTAATATTGTAATTAACTAAGTGACAAAATCTTCTATCAATAAAAACAAATACCTCTTCTAGGTAAAAAACCATGTAGAGAAAAAATACAACACAGTGTAAACTATACTAATTATTTATCATTTTTAATGTAATTATAATCAGTCAACAAGAGATCAATCTTAGGAACCTTCAGTTATTTGATGCATTAAGCATCTAGTAATCTAGTACAAATATTTTTATATAATTATTGTGTGGGTACCTACCCTAAGTACTAATTATTTATCATTAGGTAATCTAATCAGTCAACAAGAAATCAATCTTAGGAATAGTTATTTGTATGCATTAGGCATCTAGCTATTTGGTGCATTAGATATAAATGCTAGGAAATCTTATTATCTAATTACTGGACATTAAATCGAGTCATATCAATAGGAAATGTGTATAATCTCGAGGTTCTGGCCGTAGAGGCTCCTGGAGATTTCGGGTCAGGAAGAATTAATGCGACATCAGAAATGTCCACGCTGTGTTCGTCTGCAATATTTGGAAACACAAACGACCAGGACAATCCTGGTTTTTTTCTCAAGTACGAGACCTTTAACTCCCTTTCAGAATAATGGTTGATGACTTTTGCTACGTAATAGACAATCGACTTCTTTTTTGCAAATTTCACCAATATAAAACAATTATCCTTAATCGTTTCAGGCAATACAGCAGCATCATAATCTTCTCCTATATTTTCATCTGAAGAACTATCTAATACAGATGTCGAACTTTCCTGCAGACTAACTTCCGATTTTTCAGACTCTGAATCACTGCTTTCTTCTTTTTTCTTTTTCGCTTTTTTAGGCTTTGATTGTGCGGTAAGTTTTAGAGTGCGTTTTATTTCTCTCGCTTGAGCTTTTCTTTCTTGTTCTATTTTCTTTAATTGCTTTGCATTATGCAGGTCTTCCAGTCTATTTTTTTCAGGTGTATCGGTGTAAATTCTAGATTTTCCTGGTTGTCTTCCCTTAACCGCTTTTTTCTTTTTTTCAGCCGTAGGATAAGGCCGAATTATTGCTGGTGTAATTGGACTTGGATTTTCCTGTGACCCAGAAGCCACAGATTGAACTTCATGTGCTCGAGGAGGAGTTTTCTGAGTGACCTCAATTTCTGGTGTAGATCTTACTTGAAGTTCAGGTGTTTCAGAGGTTACTTGCGGGGGGGTCTGAGGTGTAGTAGCTGCTTCTGTGTGAACATTTTGTTGTAACTCGTTACTAGAGGCCTGCGGTTCTTGCATCTGTTGGTCAGTAATCGAGCTATTACCAGACGTATACACCTTAATTGGTGCAAAATCTTCGTCGCTGAATGCCAACTGGTTGAAAGGCCATATCCCTGGCGAACTAAATGCACTCGTGATATTCTTAGCAGTGAACGCCTCCAAGTATGCTAGCTTGGCAATTTTTGGGATATTGTAAATGGTAACCGTTTTACCTGGATTTGTCACGTGCCAATCATTGAAAGCTGTTTTTAATTTGGACTTAAATGGCCCAAACACTGCAACGTCTAAGGGTTGCAGCTTGTGAGATGTGTGTGGTGGGAATGACAGATAGATTATACCATTGTCTCGTGCGTAGTTAATCGCTGCCAAACTTATGTGACTTTCATGATTATCACACAATAATAGAATTGGATTTTCTTTTGTACTCAGTGTATGTTTCTGTATATGCTTCAATACTTCTACAAATATTTCAGAATTGATCCAACCAGTTCTATTTGTAGTCCCAAGACTACCTTCTGGAGCTCCTTCCATAAAGTGGTCTTTATAATGTACTCGAGGAAACACAAACAGTGGAGGAATGGTGTTTCCACTCGCTGAGATAATGCCGCCAAATGTAACCAGCTCACCTCTTTCTGCGGAGACTATTTGTCCGACTTGCCTTTGTGTCTTTGCAGCTAACACTTTCGGAGTATCTAAAACAGTCGATATACCAGACTCATCGAAATTAAATATACGATCTGCAGTAAACCTGTGTCTTTCATATACAGTTTTCAAATTATCGAAAAACTCATTTACAACTGTTTTGTTGAAACCAAAAGCTCTGGCAGCACTTGTGTTTTCCGGTTTTCTTAAACTTAAACGATTATTTCTCTTTCGAAATCCATGGATCCAGTCAATACCTGCCAATCCAGTTTCATCCCATTTAGGTGGATATTTTCGTTTCAATGCTTTGGCATACTGATATGCCAGTGCTCTGACTTGGAGTAGTGTGAGCCCGAAATGCATTTTCGAACTTTCTTCAATGTATTCAATCAACTCTGACTCTTCATCGTTAGAAAAAACTTGGTAACTTGTGAATTTAGACTGATATGTGTGGTTCGGGCCAACCTCATCACTTTTGTTCTTTATTTTCTTTACTCGACTTTCCAAAGTTGAAGCTTTAACATTGTGTTTATCCGCTGCCTTTCTATACGACAATTTTCCTTCTAAAACATCTTTTATTGCCTGTACCATATCATTTTCATTTACTGTTGTACATCTTGTGTTTTTTTTCTTATAATTCCGCACCATTTTTGCAAATTTTCTGAAATAAAAAAAAAAACTTGTTACTAGGGGTACATTCGTACAGTCATGATTACGAGTGAGGGTACATTCGTACGCGTATGAACGTGCCCCAGATGTAGGCGTACGAACCTTCCCCGAAGGTCAAAAATAAAATATTTTTACCTATACAGAAAGCATGCAGATAAATACGCAAAATGTGTACTTTATTATGAATATGATAGTAATTACTTACCGTTGGATAATAAACTTATGGAATTTGACACTTCACTTAAGCACGGAACATCCGAGAACATCGATAAATAAATTACTTTGGGTGCGTGAAAACACATAACGTCCTCTCGTGTCGCTCGCGGTGGCCGCACTGACGGCTAACTTCGTGTGATACAGGTCGCTACCGGCACCTACTCACACACACAAAGCCGCACAGATACGGTTGTCCTAGTACGCTGTAGTAGTGACTGTACGTAGGTTCCCCGTGTACGAATGGTGCCAAACTGCCCCTAATATGTATGAAAATGAAAAAACTGTCAAGTTATTCCTTAAACGACTCATTTTCCAACGTATTTTATGTATTTTACTAGTTTTGTTTAATAAATGATTTTACTAGTTTAACTTCACTTTAATCAATAAAAATCTTACTATTTTCACCTCTCCAAGCAAAGATTGTGAAAGAGCTGTCAGATTAAGGTGAATTATTTGCAAATGTAACATACAAATCAAAAAGTGTTCCACTTATACAGTTTCAAAAGAAACGATATTTTAAAAATATGTATACAAACTAATAGCAGTCTTATAATCCAATCATTGGGGAATCATCTCCATACATTACAAAAGGTGGAGAAGAAAATGTTTTAATGGCTATTGGAAGGCTATAGGGTGGTTATTAAAATACTAGATTTGAGACCTTGAGGGGGGGGTGCGTTGGTCGCCATCTTGGTTTAAACGTAGACATTTTTGTCATACAGTCAACTGTTCAAGCATTATGTAAAAAATGCTAAAGCCTATACGATATTTTAATAATAACTTGACAGTTATATGAAGTTTAAAAAAATAAAAATATTTTCAAGCACTTTCGATAAAAAAAAATTTTTTTGTATGAAAGCATATATATTTTTTGTCAAATCTCAATTAATTATACCCTAATTGATCCATAGCTATACCTGACAACGCCTAGTAGTTTTTTATGATGAGTAATAGAACACTGATTTTGTGTGTGAGACTTACTACTTTCACCCCCTCTATAAGCGCTCTAGGGGTGAATTCAACTTTTGAATATCTTTTAAAAGAATCATTAGAAGATGACAAAACTGTGGTAGAGACTTCATTTCCTTATCTCGAAGCACAAAACTTTGAAGCTAATAAATAAAATTCTTATGATATAAGAAAATATACACTTTTTCACCCCCTGTATCTTTATATCTGTAAGACTTACAGACGTATTGTGTATGGAAATATTGTAGACAATTTTATGCTCTTCATACGTTGCATAGACATTTTAGGCATACTGATAACCGTTTAAGCGCCAAGGTTCAAAAACGGACTTATGGCACGTTTAAACCAAGATGGCGACCAACGCACCCCCCCCCCCCCCCCCTCAAGGTCTCAAATCTAGTATTTTAATAACCACCCTATAGCCTACCAATAACCATTAAAACATTTTCTTCTCCACCTTTTGTAAGGCAAATGCTCCAATTATTGCGCTATTATTAGTTACTGTAAAATAGTATCGAAAAGTTTACCGTACTCTTAACGATATAAAATAATTAGCGCTGGCCGGTTACAAATTTTTACGGACCATATTTTCAGTAATCTTGTTTGAGTCTGTACCTCTTAATATTTTTTCTCGATGGTACTTGCCCAAGTAACACATCAAAGCAGTATAACGGCCGTCTTACAGAATATCTGTATGCTTTTAGCATTTTGAGTTCGTTTTATAGTAGCATTATAAACGTTTATAGTGCTGATATAGGTCTTAAATGGGCACAAATTACCCAGCTTGAGATCCTACACAGGTCATTTAATAGCATTACAGGCGCATTATGTCTGCGCTATTCGCATTATCGTTGTCATGGAAAGTGCCAATCGCATTAAAGAAGCATGAGTACGCTCTATTAAGTTGCTAACCGCATTAAAGAAGCATTAATACGGCCAAAAAAGCTGCTGATCGCAGTAAAGAAGCATTAGTACGCTCGATTAATTTGCCAATCGCAATACAAAAGCATTATACTAGCATAAGAGTGTAGTAAAATAAACCTTACGTCAATGCAAAAACGTCTCTAATACCGACGGAACAAATGTTATAATACAATGAACGTTGTGATTTAACTAGTTTGTCTCGCAATATAAAATGGACGAAGACGGTACAAAAAACTGAATGAGTGACACGTCATATTTGTTTACATCGTAACAAAATTTATAAAAGTTTTTGACTCTTACGTTATTATATCCTTCAAATATTACTGCGCAATGTAGTTTACTGTAAATGTGTTTACAAGTTTCATTGTAAATTTTCACGCGCCTTTGATTTATTGTGGTTTTGCTAAAAAATATTTTAAAAAGATATGCGTCAAATAAACAAAACAATTGTGTAATCCTCGTATAGAACGAGTCTTGCATTATTAACATAATAGTGTTGGTTGAGCAGTCTTAAATTAAGTGATTTCATTATTATATAGGTATTTTCCTTGTATAAATAGGTCCGCATGATTTTATTTTTAGGTTATAAATTATTTACAAAATGGCGTTGGTCTATATAGACGGAGAGCTAGCCACGTCAGATATGACACAATAAAGAGAGCAACCAAACCCCTCTAGTCAGTTTGGTATACTATGCTTATTTCTAGATCTGGACATCTGGCAGATTTAAAGTGGTGGAGGTCAAAGAATGCAAACCATTTCAAGAAAACAAATCCTAGAGATCTGGGTTTGATGCAATATTATGAGAAACTATACAAATACTATACAATATTAAGAGAAATTATACAAATTTTTATGTTGGGGGAAAGTAGTGCCAAACGATATATAATATAATTCATAGTTTGTCGCCTACTGTTTTTGTTTCCGTAATAATACACAATATTTTTTTGGTCTAACGTTTTTGTCGATTTTGGACCAGTTTTGAGTCGATATTCCAACATATTCACTACAGATAGAATTATAAAGCAAACGACTATCGGTTCTTGAATCTTTTATCTCCATTCTGTAGAGCCGGATCTTGAAATAAATGAGCCGTTATTTGAAAATAGATGTCATATACTTCAGAAAAAGTGACCAAATCTGGCCTCTGGAGGCCACTGAACTTGAACTGGCGTCTTCAGCTTTCGCGGCTGACGTCCTGACCACTAGACCACCCGTTCACGGCGGAACTTGACAAATTTTCTCATGTATATGCAATCTCTGAATTTTGAAACGGCTAGTTATTTTATCATAGCCGTTTTTTTTTATGATATTTTTAAAATATGGTCTAAAAAACACTTTTATCGATATTCGAATGGTGTAAAGAATCTTACATATACGTAATCTACATATTAGGGTTCCTCTTTGATGTCTCTAAAAACTGTAGAGAGATTTTAATTTTTAACTAATTAACACAAAATTTATGACCATAAAACCACTTTCTTAGCCTAAACCGGTTCGACTTTGATGTCGAATATCTCGAAGACAATGAATATTGAAGTAAATATAGGATAGTATATTGTTTAAAGCCGTTACTGATAATATGATAAGCTATACAAATTGTTAGAAAACTAAGGGAATCAGATCTAAGGTCGTTGACGCCAGGGAGCCCCTAAAAATATAGGCCCTGTCCTTTATAACTGAGACAACTTCGGCAGTTTTTACCTAGTTTGGTATTACTATTTTCCAATTAAAACATTTTGCTAGTCTGTCACTGTGACCTCCACCTATTAAAAGCTGCCAGATGCCAGGATCTAGCAATAAGAATAGTATAGCAATCTAACCAGACAGGTTTTGTTGCTCTCATTATTGTGTCATATCTGACGTGGCTAGCTCTTAGTCCAATAGCAGCTCAGTGACCCTTAAAAAAAGCTTATTAATGCCTTCAGCATTACACGTGAATAATTATGCTATTAAACAACATTAAGCATTATATACTACTTAAAATTGCTATTGTAGACCCTAAGGCACTAAAACAGCTAAAAGCTGTATAGGGGCTGTTCATAAATTAAGTCATCAATTTTTGATGATTTTTTACCCCCCTCCTCCTAAAATCATTCAACCGTCCCCCTGCCACATAAAGTGACGTTATTTAAAAAAAATGCGTTTTTAGCTTAATTGTATAATAAAAAACTATTTAGTAGATAATATTTTATAGCATTAAAAATTTATAGAAAGTCAATTAGAAACACGAATTTCATTCCTTTTTTTACACATGGAAGCACTTTTTTTAAAGATGCGAGAGATGATGTGATCTTCGGAATGACCGCCCCCCCCCCCCCCCCCTATGTCATGCTACATCATCCGATGTCCAGACCCCCCACCCTTTGAAATGACGTAATTTATGAACAGCCCCTTATAGTGAATTACTTGGTTTTATAATGGTTTATATTATTGCTATTATACAGCATTAGGAATGTATTACCTACTTATAAATGCTATTGTACACCCTAAGGCATTAAAAATAGCTGAAAGCTGTATAGCGAATTTACGTGGCATTATAATGGCTAATATTCATGCTCTTAAACAGCATTAAGCATTTATTTATGCTATTGTAGAACCTAAGGCACTAAACCACACCAAAGCATTAGTGTAGCAAACCAAAACGCAACTGTACAGCATTCAGCTGTACAGTTGCATTTTGGTTCGCTGCACTCAAACGAATGGCTAAACAAAAGCATTTACATATGCCATTATACAACCGTTATACCGCGTAAAGCATCATATAATGCTATTGTAGAATCTAAAGCATTAAAAACAGCTGAAAGCTGTATACCGGATTTACGTGGCATTATAATGGCTAATATTCATGTTCATAAACAGCATTAAGCATTTATTTATGCTATTATAGAACCTAAGGCACTAAACCACACCGAAGCATTAGTGTAGCAAACCAAAACGCAACTGTACAGCATTCAGCTGTACAGTTGCATTTTGGTTCGCTGCACGAAAACTAAAGGCTTTAAAAAAGCATTTACATATGCCATTATACAACCGTTATACAGCTTTTAAGCATTATATAATGCTATTGTAGAACCTAAAGCACTTAAGTGCTTTTAAACAGCTGAAAGCTGTCCAGTTGCGTTGTGGTTTGCTGCACTAAAGCTAAAGGCTTTACAAAAGCATTTAGATATGCCATTATACAACCGTTATACAGCTCAAAGCATCATATAATGCGTCAAGTTGCTCGGTGAACGTATATAAGAGTTTATACGGTCCTTAAGTTCTAAATAAGTTAACTATTCATATGTTATAATGCTTCCAGTGTTAGTTGGGTGCTATTACTTATTCTGTGCCAAAGTACTAAATCGACGCAGTCAAGGTCGCGAGCAGAAGCTAGTATCTTAATATTTGTAATGTTTCCCTACACTACATTGTCTATTTTTTAGGGTTCCGTAGTCAACTAGGAACCCTTATAGTTTCGCCATGTCTGCCCGTCCGTCCGTCCGTCCGTCCGTCCGCGGATAATCTCAGTGACCATTAGCACTAGAAAGCTGAAATTTGGTACTAATATGTATATCAATCACGCCGACAAAGTGGTAAAATAAAAAGTGGAAAAAAATGTTTTATTAGGGTACCTCCCCTATACGTAAAGTGGGGAGTGATTTTTTTTTTCATTTCAACCCTAACGTGTGATATATTGTTGGATAGGTATTTAGAAATGAATAGGGGTTTACTAAAATAATTTTTTGATAATGTAAATATTTTCGGAAATAATCGCTCCAGAAGTAAAAAAAATGTGTGTGTGTCCCCCTCTAACTTTTGAACCATAAGTTTTAAAAATATGAAAAAAAATCTGAAAAGTAAACCTTTATAAAAACTTTCTAGGAAAACCATTTTGAACTTGATAGGTAATTTGCCGATAGATGTCGCTATATGTAGAACGCTCATATCATATCCTACATGGCGGTGTTATTTTAACTCTTAAGTGGGGACACTTACTGTGACGGACGAAAAACTACGGAACCCTACACTGAGCGTGGCCCGACACGCTCTTGGCCGCTTTTTTTTGATATGTTTACATTGTTTACCAGAATACCAAAGGTAACCATAAAAAATCTGAAACTAAATGTAATGTTTTATACTGGTAAGGTTTATTATAACTACGAGTATATACAGACTTTCGACTTTCGACCTTCTTCAGCTTTATTATAAAGCTTGTCCCAGTAAAAAATGTCGTTAGTTTACGCAGCGTTGGTATATCAGGTTTCAATGAAAATGGTTGTAACTGGCTGGTTATATGTTAAATGCATCTCGGTTCTTTATTTAATACTAGAAAAAAATCTGTCACAGTCACATTTTCAAAGATCTCGTCTCCACAAGAAAAACTTCATGAGAAAATATTGTACAAATATGTCCAATATTAAGGCATTTTCACGAAAAAAGTGGCAATGGAGCTAAACACGTCTGTTAGAACTGTGCAAAGGGTCCTGAAACAATTCAGAGAGACTGGCGGTATTCGACGGCGTCCTGGAAGTGGTCGGAAGACCGGGTTTGTTAAGAAAAATATTGAGAAGAGTATCATAGCTGCTTTGCTGAAAAAACCTACATCATCTGTAAGAGATTTAGCTAAAAAGTTTAAAACGTCTAAATCCACTGTGCAACGAGTAAAGAAAAATAATTCTATAAAGACTTTCAAACAAACTAAAGTGCCTAATAGAAATTCGAAACAAGAAACTGACGCTAAAACGAGATCCAGAAAACTGTATTCAAAATTAACGACAAAAAAATACTGTATTGTGATGGACGACGAAACATATTGCAAGCTTGATTTTAAATCACTGCCGGGACATCATTTTTTAACGGGGACCGATAGAAAAACTATCAATGACGAGTACAATGTCATAAAAACGGATAAATTTGCGAAGAAGGTTCTTGTGTGGCAAGCGATCTGTTCTTGCGGCAAACGCAGCACTCCATACTTTGCTAAAGGAACTATGAAAGGCGATATATACCTTAAAGAGTGCATGGAAAAGCGATTATTGCCGTTTTTTAAGCGACACAAGAAGCCAGTTCTGGTTTGGCCTGATCTGGCCACGTGCCACTATTTTAAAAATGTGATAAAATGGTACAAAGCCAATAATGTCGAATTTGTGGAAAAATACCAAAATCCTCCTAACTGTCCTGAAGTACGACCTATAGAAAAATATTGGGCTCGTATGAAGCAGAAGCTCTTAAAACATAAAACTAACGCCACATCAGTTGAAAACTTCAAGCGAAAATGGAATGCAGCTTCAAAACTAATCACAGACACTGATGTACAAAACCTGATGGCAGGTATCAAAAGAAAATTACGAAGTTTCTGGATGAATAAACAATAGAACAAAAACATAACAAAAATACCTTTTGTTTACTACATTTCTAATAAACTGTTGTCAAAAATTTGGTAACTTTTTATTGCTTACATTATTTCATACTAACTAATAAACGACATTTTTTTCTGGGACAAGCTTTATGTATAGATTATTCAGATTCATTATATTATACTTTAACCAACTAGAAACATATGCAATTCGCGACGTTTTTTTTCAGGTTCACGAATTAATAGCCATATAAAACAAAAAGGAATTAAATGAAACCTCAAACGTTTAAAATCATTATTTCTTTAATTCTCCCATTCAAAATATTTAAATGAAATCAACATAAGGAAAATAAGATTCCAAAGTGTTTGATCGTCAGACTAGAAGATACAAAGGGTTCCTTTCCTTGGAAAAAAGTGTATTTTAATATCTAGGTACAATGTAGTCCGCGTAGTATGTACGACTTCGCATAGAACGACCAACCGTTTTTAGCGACGTAAGTTATAGGCATATGTTTGGTTTTAATATGAGCCACTATGAAATTACATACGTTTAATATGACTCCGCTTATAACGACGGAATTTCACATTAAGTTGACGGAATAGCACAGCAATGATATTAAACTGTTATAAACACGCTGTATTTGCCCGGGGCACTGTCAAGTGTAGCTGCCGACAACGATGATGATGTTCCACAGTCTGTTTGAGCGAGAGCTCTAAATAAAGGACTTTATGTGAAACTACGTCTGCTGATTATTAAGAACACTTTTTTTTTATTTTTTAGTACGTTACGATATAAATAAATAGTTGATACCGTTTGATTTTGATACTTAAATGTTTTTCTCTCGTGGTCATATAAATACTAATAAATACCTACATAAACCTACCCACCTACCTAGCTATTACCTATTAATAAATATTTTTATATGTACCTACTAAATGTAGGAACTAATAAATATTAAAAAAAAATTGCAGTTTGTTTAGTACGTCGTCCGGTTAATACGACGTTATATTACCGGTCCCCTGGGCGTCGTTATGACCAGATTTTACTGTATGTAAACGATATTTGTATTTGTTGAGTCACAAAAATTAAAAATCCCCCTTCCCCTTTTACAACTCGTCACAATTTGTTGATCCCTCCCTTCCCCTTAAAATAAACTAAAATAAAAATTTGTAATTTTAAACAAAAAAATTCCGACTTCACTTACTTAGACTCCACCTTTCCAAAAGGAAATGCGTGAGGTACTGTAAAAAATATCTTTATCACCATCAGGATCCCATCATCAGATCCCGACCTGGTTACAATGGGACCAACTGTAAAGTATATACTTTTAAAATGAGGGTTACTTGAGTATCTATACAGTCAGCTGCAGAGAAAAAGACCCCCCCTGCATACAGCTTTTTCCCTGCAGCTGGCCGTACCTACTAAGCGAAAGGGTGGGGGGGGAGGTGGATGGGGTTTGCCAATTTCTAAGCAGAAGTCGCGGGCGGAAGCTTGCATTTAATCGAAATTAATCATTTTCATAGACCTTAAATTTGTGAACTCGAGTCGTTATATTTCCCCGATTGCACAACAGATAAACATGTTTCATAATCATGGACAACATTTAGACAAAGAAAGAAAAAAAACAAGATTTGCATTTGCATTTGCCCAAACTGATTCTTGTGAGATTCTCTTAAAAATTGATGTCCAAAACGCATTCAAATCTGTTAACAGAGATACCCTGCTTAATGTAATCAAAATTCATGTGCCAGAAATTTATAACTTCTTACTCGAATGCTATAGTCCTTCTAAACTAGTTCACAAGGGTAGCGAAATTATTTCCACCGTAGGTTGCCAGCAGGGCGATCCTCTAGGTCCCGCCATATTCAGTCTGGCTATTAATTCAGCTATTCACAGTCTTACGTCCAAGCTGAATGTATGGTACCTAGACGACGGCACCATCGGCAAACGGTTCTGGCAGACTTATCCATAATTTTACAGAAATTTAGTGAGATTGGCCTAAAACTTAACTTCGACAAATGTGAATTGTACCTTTCCGAAAACTTAAAACCCTCTTTAGCTCCTCAGGTACTAAGAAGTTTTTCCAGTTTAGCCCCAAACATTAAAATCTTATCCAAGGATATCTCCACCTTCTCGGCTCCCCCATTTTTGATGAAGCCATTCCGGCTGTTTTAGCCAAGTCTGTTTCTAAATTTCGTGCTAATTCAGATAGCTTAATTAAAATTAGTAGTCATTCGGCCTTATTTATTTTAAAATTTTGTTTGATGGTTCCTAAATTTACTTACTTGCTCCGTTGCTGCCCTATCTGGAAATTCGCTAGTTTAGTTCAACCTATCGATATTCTTCTTAGGTCACAACTGGAGTCTATTTTAAATGTCCGCTTTAATGAACAGGCATGGATCCACGGCTTCTTTGCCCATTAGGTTTGGCGGTTTAGGAACACGTAAAATATCAAGTGTCGCTCTGCCAGCATTCTTGTCCTCCATCCATAGCACGTCTGATCTCGCAGGTAAAATCCTTAAAGCCCTACCGGCAACAAACTGCGAGATCGCGTGCTTGGAGGAGGCCAAGAATCTCTGGTTAACTAAGATGAACCTAAATATACCAACTAGACCTAAGGGGCAGAGAGCTTGGGACAACATAGCTTCGGACGTCGTCCTAAAAACTCTTATCCACACGTCCTCCGGTAAGGACCGCGCAAGGCTCCTTGCGGTAACCCGACCAGAGTCTGGACAGTGGCTACATGCCTACACATCACCAAACACAGGCACATTTATTGATCCGGGGACTCTTCTAATTGCCATCGGTCTCCGAGTGGGGGCTGATGTTTGTGTTGACCACAGATGCGCCTCTTGTGGGACCACCGTAGATCGCCTAGGTCACCACGGACTTGCCTGCTCTTCGGGCGCCGGCCGCCTATCCCGCCATGCGACACTTAACGACATCTTGAGAAGGGCGCTCGTCAGCGCCAACATACACGCAGCTCTGGAGCCCCAGATCGTGCGGGACGATGGCAAGTGCCCCGACGGGATGTTGTTGATCCCCAGCGTCCTATATATCGGCGACCAGCAGGAATGCCGGGGCGGCGGCCGACACCCGAGAGCGCTATAAAGTCAACAAATATAGCTGTCTCGGCACCAACAACGAATTTGTAGCTTTTGGTGTCGAGACACTAGGTCCGTGGGGCAGAGGTGCGCGTGGGCTCCACAAGGAGCTCAGCAAGCGGCAGCGGGAAGCAACGGGGGACCCTCGCGCGGGCAGCTTTCTCGCACAAAGGCTTGCCATCGCGATACAACGCGGGAATGCTGCCTGCGTGATGGGCACCCTGCCAAGAAGCCAAGGTTTGTTTAAGGTATCTTTATTTTTTCTAGTTAGGTTTAGTTTTAGTAGTTTTAATTTATAAGTAACTTTAATTGTTATACCTACTTGTTTATCTGAATAAATGTTTTGTTTCTCGTAAAAAGATTTTAGTTCTCTTGACTTTGCGAGGTCTACAGAAAAGACGCAATTAACATACATCTTATACCTAATTCCTTAACAATATGATATAGCGCAATGTTGCGCAAGGTTTTGTAATTGTAACTCCTAAGACTTTTTCAGTCATTTTTTGTGTTGACATTTGAGTAATAAAATTAATAAATTAAAACACGAAATTTATTAAAACTAATTCAGAGCGCTATAAATTGAAATATAAATGCAAATATTGCATAATATTGTATCAAAAATCTGGTGACCTATAAAAGCAGGCTGATTTGGATTCAAGACTTCAGTGTGGCGTCGACCACCGCAGTGCCTAGTCGATACGTGTTTGTCGTCATTTTACAAAACGGAACTTCGCCTACAATTACCTACCTCGACGTGTCGGACGTGCAGTAGTGTAGCCCTTAGATTGATGTGTTCCTGGCAACGGATATCCTCTTAGAAATTTTACTAAACCTGTTTCTGCGCATATTGAGATTGACGGGTAAGTTCATTTTCACGAATTGCATTTAAATGGTATAGTGAACAATTACTTTTTAATTTCTTAATTATTCTAATTTTCGAGTTAACATTTCGAAGCAAATATGTGACGTTTTCAATTTACAGGATTAACAGGGAGGTGTCCCGTTTTCATTATTCTTGTGTATATAAACTATGCGTGTGTGCAAATTCGTCTACTCTAAAAACCTTTTATTTCTATTATTGATGCAATTGCCGATCTAACCATCTAAAGGCGTACCTGGTTCAAATTGTCTTTCGTTTAAAGTAACTTGTGTTTAGTGCATTTCTTGTTTGACGCACTTCTCCCATAAAGGCTTTTTCTACTCCTGATTTTGCCTTTAATGTAGTAACTACTTGATTAGCGAAGATTCTAACGTCGGATAATACCGTTAAAAGATACCGGTTGCATTATAGTTATCGATATGGTTTTCAACATGACGCAACTTTGTTTTGATGTAGCTATGACTCATACTGGTTCGAGCGGTCTGCTATTTCCCTGTGAATCATTAAAGACACGCGTGATTCCCCACTATACTCTATGTCTTTAGGTATTTAAATAAAAGTAAACAAACAATTTTTACATTTTCGGGTACTTATAACACTTATAACTTTTATTGGTTAACCAATCAAATACAAAACTGCCTGGATCTGTCACTTAACGACCTGGCTTTAACCAATATTATTTGATCGTGTAATGTTTTCATCTACCCTCAACTGGCTTAAGGAGCCATTTGAGGGTAGACCTTATTTACTTTTATTTAAATACCTAAAGATACAGAGTATAGGTGCGCTGGCGGTCCAGCTTAGTAACAATCGTTTATCAACGCTAATCGAAACTTAAATAATGTACGGAAATGGTGAATTTTCGTTCGCATTTGTAATCCGATAGGTACATCTTTAACGATTCGATTGTAGTCGAGAAACGATTGTTTTGGCTACAGCCCCAGTGTACGGTTCAGTCAGACGGGAATGTTTCAAATATCACTTCGTGTTTGTTTTGTTTAAACTTTTGCACTTTATTACCAAGGTGTAAGATGCAATACTGTATACATAGCTTTGACGTCGACTGTACAATTGAACGGATGTTTACAAATACCATTACTACAGTATAGAGCTTCGATAATTCACAAGTGCCATTTTATTTTTTAGTTAACGAATATAATCTGATTACTTAAAGTGAAAAATATTTTCTAACAGTTTTTAACGTCGCGCTAGGTATTATATAGGTATTTGTTAATAACACCAAGAAAATATTATACCAGATATATTTTTCTTTACCATACTATTGCATTCAACTATTTCAACTTCATCTGTCATTTAATAACAGTTTGGTCAATATATTATGTGAGCATAATCGAAAACAATGTGTAAAATATAAGTGACCTTGAATTCTAAACGAATGACATAGCTAAGACGACATACGCTCTTGACAAAACCTTTATAAAATGAGAAGTTATGTTGCAACAATAAAAAGCGATAGACTGGTGGAGATAAAAAAAATCTTTTCTTTGTGTAGCAAACAAATACATGTATTATACCTAGAGCATTGCTAGCAATTATTAGAAAATATTTTTTATTATTAGTACTTAACGTATGCTAACAGGTCACAAAATAAAATCGGACGTATGAGTTATCTCATTTTTATAGGTTAATAAGGCGTTCCCGTACTCCACTAAATATTACTACACTGGAGACGCCTTAAAATTGCACTCCTTTTGGGGTTTTCCGTTGGGGTAAACAACTACTGCTCTCGTCCTTTGACACCACTAGCTCATTAGCGCACTGACAATTCTAACACAGTCTTTTTTTCTTCCAGGAATCTCCATACTGTGATTCCTCGACTAAGCATCTACATCACAACCGGTCCTGCGTTACCCTGATCCAAGGGTAGCCTGCGATATTCGCCAAATTGTAGCGGGTTCTCAGCCCTTGTTCTCCGGTTCGTGGTCACCACTCACCAACCAAAAGTCTCCGCTTAAGTAAGAATAACAACCAAAAAATGGTTAATTACTTCATTTACGCAAAAGACTTTTCGGGATCAACGAGTGGAGTCAAACATTATCACAGCAATGGAATGAAATCTTTTCAACAGTTCAAAAGTGACGTAGCAAAAATAGAAAAAGACCTGTTGGTAGCCGAAGAGCAACCAACAGAATCGAAAGTAATTTACTTACATTGGGGAGACCGATGCTACGAAGTCGATGAATATGAAACTGTTAAAACATATAATGAACAAGGTGGAAATATGGGAACAAAACCAAAGACTATTATAAAATGGATACAGCGCAATATTTGTAGTGATAATAATAAAATCAAGCTGCTGTATCTTATAACTGATGGTGAGATTGGGGAAAGGGAGGCGGCGGTATGTTTTGATTTGAATGAAAATATGCATTATGAAACAGTGGTCTTCCACGCATTTAACACATCTTTAGAGAGTATCGACCTTTCAGTAGCTGCGTCTTTTTTGAAATGCCAATGCATGGTTTATCGTAACTATGAACTCTTGGATAACGTTAATATTTCTGAAGAATTTGATTACGATCAAATAAATTTTGATAATTTTGCCATTGAAAAAGAGAATATAAAGTCTTATATCAAATTAAAGTATATTAATAAATTCAAAAATGATGCCCTTGCTTTACAAGAAATAGATAGATTGAAGAAGTTGCGAGATCGACTGTTTGCAGAGTTGTCTCAAAAGACTAAATATAATCTTAATACAAAAGACAAAAATGTGTTTTTACGCGATTTTGTTGAAACCGATTGGTATAAAAACCTCAATGCTCCATCCCACGGTTGGAAGGTTGAGATAGAGAAAGCCATCTCAACCTTGATTAATTACATTGTCAACGATACAAAATCTTACTCGTTTGACGCGTTGAAATTCGAAAAGAAATATGACAATTCTATAGAAGAAGAGCCGTTAGTAGATGTCAACTTTGCTCCGGAACAAGTAATTGAATTTCCCGATATTATTTTAGATGATGAGAAAGGAATACCTGTTATATTATTAACAGAATTCAACTTGCTAGACAAACTCATATTTCACAAATCTAAAGAATCGCTTGAAGTATCACCTGCCAGTTTTAATAAGTTTAAATCAGCAATGGATTGTCCGTTATTTTTGTCGAATGATTCAGATATCAGCGAGTCAATTGGTTACTTTTATACTTTGAATGTTTATAAACAGTTACTGACAAACACTAATAAGACAGAGCCGCGTACACGAAGACCGTTTCATGGTGGCATAGTGCTGATAGACACTGATAAATTTGATAAATACAACGATTACATTTTGGCAGCGACATATTTCGATTTCAGAAAAATAAATTACAATGTCGGTTTGTTTTATTACATTTTATGGAAAAATTGTGAAAACAAAGAGTGGATGGATAGAAATGTAGTTAAACAATTTAAGAAATATGTATTGCGGCGTATTAGTGCCACAGTGTGTAAAATTGGTCTGTCAGGGTTGCCACTAGATCCCCCACATGTTGTGTCGTTGCCAACTGCCCTGTGGTACTGCGTTGAATTATCGTCATGCATATTCAAAGACGATCCTGAAAATTTCATGCACGAACGTTTAAGGATGTATTACGGCATAGCTCATTGTATGATCGAAATATTAAAGTATCTTAATTATGATTTAGATCTAGAGTCTATTGGAAAACGTAGAGATATAATTAGGCATGTCATGATTTTGAAAACAATTCCAACACATGAAGATAAAGTTTATTATTTATTGGATAAAATATTCAAAAATATAAACGGGTTCCTCGTATCCGAAATTGAAAAGCCGTATAATTTAAGTAAACTGAATTACCTAAAGTTGAATCACAAAGACATGTTACAAGATGAGGTTTCTAAAGAACAAGTACATCTAAATGAGTTCGTGCATTTATTGCATTATATAGATGATCGCAACAAATCTAAAGACGGTAAAGGTATGTTTGAAATATGTAAAAAAACATTCCGTCCCTTTTTTACTATTGACAATAACAAAACATTTTACACAGAATTGTTTGACATTTCAAAAAAAGTAGTTATTAATAACGACGACGACAAAGATAAAATAAAAATGGCCTACGAAACTATCGATTCACTTCAATTCGATCAAATCTTGTCCGTATATAATCTGTTTATCAATTGCGTTAAAGATACTGAGAAATACCCCACCTTAGCCGAATATATCGAGTACATTTTGAAGAAAAAGAAATTTTACGGTGATTTGGTAACGATTTTCCCATGTAATGTAATTTATATGGCTGAAGAAGTGTATTCGCGATATCAGGATATAGTGACAAAAGTGGATGTCAAACAATTTATACACGTATGTAAAACTTATGTAAATCGTAATGAACGTATTAAAGCAGAAGATATAATAAAGTTCAATGATGACAAGGAAATCGTCACATTTCTTTTAAATGAGCAACGTAAACTTAATTTCAAAAAATCTTGTCCAGTGCGTGTTGCACCGAGTATAAAAGAGATTTCCGAACCTGCAGACACCACGAAGAACCAGATAACTAAAAAGCAGGGCAAGCGACAAGGCTTCAATTCACGTTTTAGGGGAAATAGGGGTCGTGGAACTCGTGGACGACCCCGTGGTAGAAATTTCAACTGGAGGAATAGTCAACAAAACTCAGGGGCGTATTTACCCTATGGCCAAAACGGCCATGGCCCGGGGCGGCAGGCTGCCAGGGGCGGCGCGAGCCGCCCCGTGTGCTTGGTTCTGGGCGATTTTTTCGATGCTGTACTTCAGTTAGGTACCGGCCCATAAGGCCTAAGACAAAGTAATTGTACAATCGCCCTCGAGTAGGGAATTGTATTTAGCGAAAGTTACGAAAACGAAATAGTAAATCAGTGCCAGAGAAAGCAAATCGACGAGAGCCAACTCACCCTGTTCCTGCACGGTGAACAGCTGGTCGGTACCGACTCTCTCCCTGGGCGAGCTGATGATGTGGTGGTCGAAGCGAGGATTTTGATCACACAAATTCGGTTATTTTGGGTGTTTTTGGTTCGCGCGACGAATTAGCTTGCGCGCACGGCAACGAGCAGCCAACGAACGATCTACCTTCAACTGGCATTTTATAAATGTCAAAACGATTCGAAAAACTACCCTAAAAACTGTCGCTAATAACGGTGTTCCGTTTTACGGTATATAATATTTACATGCATCTAAAATACAGATAAACTAAGCTAAACATGGTGTCCGGAACCATCAGTAATTTGAAACAAACAATTTCAAAACGCCACAATCTAAATAAACATGAAGGGCGTTATTTCTACTTATGCCGCCTTTTCATATCTGCCATTACCATGTAGGAGATGCCCCGGTTGTGGCCACTGTGCCGGTTATGGCCATTTTCAACTTTATTAAGATATAGACAAATTTACAGGTATATGGTTTGTAGTTAATATAAGAGTAAATTATGGCAGCACAGATGGCACTGTTATCTGTTATGTATCAGTTGTCGTTCAGTTGTCGAAACCATGGAAAAAAGTGGCCAAAACTGGATCCTGGTCCCCGTTTTGACATTTCATGAAAGAAAAAAAGAAAATCTAATGTCAGAATGTTAACAGCAGTTATTCATATAAATATAGTAATATATTTTCAATGATTCCGTACATAAAGATTGTCATAATTCCTTATTCACACAAAATGACGGACGTCTGAATGGACAAATTTTCCTTAAAGTGGCCAAAACCGGGGCATCTGCTCTATCACATAAAGTAAACTGCAATTTTTCCTAAAAGGGAGGACAATATGCCTGGTTATTTACTAAGCTTCCGTTTTCAGTCAGTAAACTTAATCAAGTCAGTAAAAGCTGATCGTTGAGAATCCGCGATACGGGTCTATAATCTTTCCCGATCTTAGCTTTCGTCCAACCCAGTACATTTTGCACAATCCAGAAACTCAGTCGTCAAGTTACTGGGAATAGTAATTTCGGTATGGGTAATGGTTGGGAAAGATGGATAGGCTACGACTACAAGCCTATTGGACCGGGTGGCTACCGTATGATCACTTACCTCATCGAGGAGCAGTGTGGAACCTTATTCATCGAAAAGCAAAAATGTATATGTCACAAATCACTTAACTAACAAGTTTAGCCTAAAAGTTAACTGTCAAGTACTGATGCTCTTTCAATATTTTTTGGTCGCACAGCCCTCGGCCTGGTCCGTTCAGTTTTCGGACACTTTTATTGGTGCAATTTTTGGGGTGTTTTTACCTTATCGAGTACCAGGATCTGCAGGATGAAACCAACCTCATTTGATTGTTAAAGTGGTGCTCTTTCATTTTTGATCGGACAGCTCTCGGCCTGATCCGTTCTGTTTTCGGACACTTTTAGTGGTACATTTTTTGGGGTGTGTTTACCTCATCGAATAGCAGGATGAAACCAACCTCATTTGATTGCTAAAGTGATGCTCTTTAAATATATTTTTTGTCGGACTGCCCTAGGCCTGGTCCGTTCCGATTTCGGACACTTTTAGTGGTATAATTTTTGGGGTATTTTTACCTCATCGAGTAGCAGGTAGCAGGATGAAACCAACCTCATTTTATTGCTAAAGTGATGGTCTTTCCATAATTTTATGATCGGATAGCATTCATCTTGGTCCGTTCCGTTTTCCGAGACTTTTAGTAGTGCAATTCTTGGGGTGCTTTTTCCGTCTGTAGCCGAAATTTACGGCCCTATACAATTGGGTATGTGAATGGCTTTTATAACCCGCCATATTATGGAGCACAAGAATTATTTTTAAAAACATTTTTAGGGTGCACTCCATACGTGTATAACTCTGTTTTTTCCGTAGACTAGAATGACATTTCATGTGTTGCTTGTTTTTTACGTCTTATAAATTAGTGATGTGCTACAACCGGTACTAACCGAAAATAAACTATGGGGAGATACTTTTTGATAAAGTGTCTGTAACACAATAAATGGATAATCCGTGAAGTGCTACTTAAAAGGGGACACTAGGAAAGGTATTAAAAAAGGTGAAATAGTGTAGGTAAAAATGCCAACATTTTGATGTATTTATAAATTTTATAGCCAGGACTATAAACAATATTTCTAATACTTTTTTTTTATACAACTACGGTGGCAAACAAGCATACGGCCCGCCTGATGGTAAGCAGTTACCGTAGCCTATGGACGCCTGCAACCCCAGAGGATTCGCATGCGCGTTGCCTACCTTTTAAGAACATATACACTCCTTTTTTGAAGAACCTCATACTGGAGCCCGCTGGAAAAACCTCGGCAGGGAGTTCATTCCACAGTCGCAGCGTTCGTGGGAGGAAATTCCTCTTAAACCGTACAGTGCGCGACCCCTTAGGCTCTAGGGTGTGAGGATGAACACCCTGCCGGCGGCGAGCAGTGCGGTGATAAAAAGCTGCCGTGGGCATCATATCAAACAGTTCTTCAGAGCACAACCCATTGTACAAGCGATAGAACACACATAAGGAGGCAAAGTCTCTCCTTAGACTTACTCTTATTAGTCTACTTAGTATTATTGTAAGATTAAAAGTCACTTCGAAGCTGCATATCATATAGCTCAAAATGCACCATGTTACTCATCCTATTTCTCTATCTACATTTACCAAGTTTCATTTAAATGAGAACCTAACTTTGTACTTTTCGCGACCTGTTTTATAATGGTACAAAAATTTCGCTATGTGTCTCTCTTTACATCAAATATGTTTGTTAGAAACGGAGGCAAACAGCGAAACTTGTTGCTTTATAAAGTAGGGCACTGCTTGTAGCTACTTACAGCTAAGCCATGATCTATTGCTATGGTTCCATATTTAACGGGTTACTATCTTACCAAACGGTTACTATCTTTACCAGCTGGTCAAAAGTCTTATTTTCCGGATATTCCGGTGAGCATAAAGATGTGCCGTTCTCGAAAACGTCCCCTAACGAGAGAATGTTGCGAGAACGTTATCTGTAACGAGAATTTCCAAGAAAGTACATCAAATCTGCACAAATTCAGATTTTTTATTTTATGTAAATCTTCCTAAAGGTGTTTGAAAGATATTCACGATCATTGTAAACCGAAAAAAATATTCTAAGTGCAAAAATCTCTGCCATCTCGGGAAATTTCCGAGAACGTTTCTCGGGAACGTTCTCACGAGAACTATCTCGCATATTTCTTTGTACTTTTGTTGGAAGAGGATATGTTTTATTGATACTGGTATAGCAATTTTGTCTCCAATTGAGATTATTAACATTATAAAAGCTTAAGGGCCTGTTTCACAATCTCCAGATAAACTTATCTGCCAGTTAAAATTATTGCTATCCTTTTCTCCAGTCATATAAAAGAAAAGGACAGCAAACATTTATCTGACAGATATGCTTTAACTGGAGATTGTAAAACAGGCCATAAATCTATTTGCTCCAGAGAATGTTTATTTATTTATTTATTTTATTTGTTCTCGGAAATGTTATCGACTAAGTTTTATGTGACTATTAATTTAAAAATAAATATGTAATGTCCCAAATATATGTAACAAGCATGTAATTGAAACGAAAAAGTTAGCATAAAAAAAGGAACTTGTTTATAATTTAAAATATCTTAATTATCTATATATATATATATATATATATATATATATTTGAAATAATTATTAATAAAACCAAAAATGTAATGAAATGAAACCGCGTTGAATGTAATGTTGAAATTTGCGCATTAATCACGCCGACAAAGTGGTACCTAGAATAAACACTCGAAAAACCTCCAACCCTATCGTGTTGGATATCATTGGAGTTCTTTAAAAAAAAATGAGGTCTTCTAAAACATTTTTTGGATAAAACTAATAGTTTCGTAAATAATAGCGCCGAAGGTTCAAAAAGAGCTTATAACTTTAGAACCGTGGGTCCAAAAAATTTGGGAAAAATCATGGAAGTGAGGCCTAATAAGTACTTTCAATGAAAACTGTATTGAAGGAATTCGGTTGAGCCGTTTTTGAATTATAACTCAAAAACGCATAGTATATGCCGTAATAGTGCTGCATAGTAAAATGACGTAAGCGCCGCAACATACCCCTTAATAAACGACCTTTTGCTCGACATGCTCTTGGCCGGTTTTTTCGGTTTATAATGATTGTAAATATTTTTCAAACACATTCAAAAAGATATACAAAAAATAAAAAATCTAAATTTGCGATGAGTTTATGTACTTGCTCAGTAATTCTCGTTCAGAGAGAACGTTCTCGAGAAAGTGCGGAAATTCTCAAGAGAAAGAACTCTCGAGAGCGAGAACGTTCTCGCCGGCACAACTCTAGGTGAGCATAGTCACACATTAACAAATACGTGGCATTTCCGACGGCGGTATATAATCAATAATGGCACCATAAGCTCTTCCTCACTTCATTTACCAATATATATCGGGTCGGCTTGGCGATACGGCAATGTAATTTTTAATGTAAGTCTCCAATAATATATGTGTAGATTTTATTTATTATTTATTTACATTACAATAACAATTTTGAATCTTAAATTAATTTAATATTTATCGGTTATTCACAAACCGAAATCAAAGATCAACACTATTTGTTTTAAGCTGGTCACATTATTTCTACGTTTGACATTTATGGTTGTCATTTTAGTCTACGGAATAACTTTTTTAGGTAACTATTGTAACTGTTGAAGAAAACAAAAACAAATGATGAAAAATAAATTTCTGATATGCATTTCGGTACGTTATCAAAAATAAGTTTACGGTTACAATTTAGTTTTTTATGCAAGAAATATGTAATAAGACATTTGACTTCAAAGGTTTATTCTCTTTCTAGCTTCTAAAATACGCAATTAGAAAATAATCCAGGAGAATAATACACTGTTGTAAAATTTAAAATTAATTTGAAAACCAAAACCAAAACCGACCAGGCTGAGGGCTGTCCGACTAAGCGATTTACCGACCTATAAAACTTTTAACTTTTCGATTAATAAGGTTCTAAACTGCTCCTCGATGAGGTAAGTAATCATACTGTGGCCGCCCGGCCCTTATACCACCTTGACCTTACACATACACACGTTACCTGGTCCCCTTACGCCTTCTGATCATCTTCGTAGTGAATCGATAATATATCGCGGTACATCACAGCACGTTTCGCCGCGAAACCAGAGCGGATAGAGAGCGAATCAAGAACGGAATCAAAACCGCAGAACCTCGCCGCACGAATTCGCACTTGTTTCACTCTCGATCCGCTGAGCTTACGCGCCGTAACGTGTAGCGCTGTTAGTGGAGTACGGGAACGCCTTTTTAACCTATAAAAATGACATAAATCACAAGTCCGATTTTATTTTGTGACCTGTTAGAATACGTTAAGTACTAATAATAAAAAATATTTTCTAACAATTGTTAGCATTGCGCTAGGTATAATACATGTATTTGTTTGCTACACATAGAAAAGATTATGTAAGTTTTATTTTTCTCCACCAGGCTATCGCTTTTTACTATTTTAACATAACTTCACATTTTATAACGGTTTTGTCAAGAGCATATGTCGTCTTAGCCATTTGTAATTCGTTTAGAATTCGAGGTCACTTATATTTTGACAAATTGTTTTCGATTATGCTCACATAATCTATTGACCAAACTGTTATAAAATGACAGATGATGTTGAAATAGTTGAATGCAATAGTATTGTAAAGGAAAATATATCTTGTATAATCTTTTCTTGTTTTTATTAACAAATATCTATATAATACCTAGCGCGACGTCAAAAACTGTTAGAAAATATTTTTTAGTATAAGTAATCATATCATATTATTAGGGCCGCCAGGTCACATCCATGTTTGCACAAATATGTCTGTTTCTTATTCATATAAATTAATCTATATTTCACAGTCCTTTCGAATCATAATTCAATCTGTACTAACTAGATGCGTCTCGCTTGACAGTTTACAATCGACCGAATGCTCAGGTGGTCGCTTTGTTATATAGCCGACTATTCCCGCCAATCTACCCCCTCAATCGGTCCGTTAGGCAAGTCACGCCACAGATCACGTGACTTGCCAAAAGAATCAATTGACTGTCCCTTAATAAGTAGAATACGAGCAATTACTAATGGTCTAAGAGCTGGCCACGTCAGATATGACACAATAATGAGAGCAATGAAACCTGTCTTGTTAGACTGCTTTACCATCCTTATTGCTAGATCCGGGCATCTGGCAGCTTTTAATGGGTGGAGGTCAGAGTGACAGACCAACAAAGTTTTTAAGTTGGAAAAAAGTAATACCAAAATAGGTAAAAACTGCCAAAGTTGTGTCATTTATAGAGGACAGGGCCTATATTTTAACATTAGATTAAAAACCAATGTCTATTATTGCGGAAACAAAAACAGTAAGCGACTAACTAAAAATTGCATTATACATTATTAGGCACTACTTTCCCCCAACGGAAACTTCTGGATATGATATAATCTAATTAATTACATAATTTTCCACAATATTGCATCAAACCCAGAACTCTAGGATTTATTTTCGTCGAGTTATTTGCATTCTTTGACATCCACCACTTTACAGCTGCCAGATGTCCGGATCTAGAAATAAGCATAGTATAGCAAACTAACTAGAGGGGTTTCGTTGCTCTCATTGTGTCATATCTGACGTGGCCAGCTCTCCGTCTATAATAATAATCGAATATAAGCAACTTGCGAATAAAAGTAAATATTGTTACCTTACAGCTCGGCCATCCTAAACATAGCGAGTCCCTTCGCTGTTAATACCATAAATAGTATGTAATTATTAAAAATATAAATAGTAGTTAATATTGCATAGTCATGTGTTTTTTTCAAGAATAGTAATTAATCAAAACAAACAATCGATGACAAGTTAGTAGCAAACTTCTTTGTCTATTTTTAATTGTCTTTATACTTCTCGCTCCCTGTTTCATCTTCGCCGGCAGTACGAGTGACACTTCAGATGACCCAGAAGACGAAGAACTCCTCATCCTAATTATCCTCCTGTTCTTCCTCCTCCATACTAATTTATATGACACCCACAAGTGCTGATGACATTATCAAAATGATCACTTCCTTGAAAAACACTAAAAGTACTGGCTACGACGGTATACCTTGTAAAATCGTGAAAAAAGTAGCACTCTTAATAGCACGACCTCTCAGCTACATAAAAAATCTGTGCATCGAAAAGGTAAATTTCCGGAAACGCTAAAAGTCTCCGTTGTAAAGCCCATCTTTAAGCAAGGTGAAAGAGACAATATAGATAATTACAGGCCAATAGCACTCATTTCCGTATTTTTCATAAATAATAGAGAAGGTAATTTATAATAGTCGTAATCAATCAGTCGACCCGTTGACCACGAACGCTGTAAAGTGTTTGAAACGTCGGGATGTAATTTAAACTCAATACACGCGATAAAATCCGTTTTTAATTGTTTTATTTCATGAATAACTATCGCGGCAACCGAAGACAATATTAATTTATAATAGTTTATATCAATATTTTGAGACACCAAAATTTACTTTCTGAAGAACAAAAAGGTTTTAGGGAAAACAAATCTATCAATGTGGCAATTTTTGCTCTTTTACATAAAATTATGATTCAAATGAATGAAAGTAGACTGGTCTGTGCCTAATACATGGACTTGTCCAAAGCTTTCGATTTTGTGGAAAATAACATATTATTAAATAAACTGTATGCCTACGGCGTACGCGGCAACGTTCACGATCTAATTAAATCTTACCTAATTGGACGAAAGCAACTCGTAAGAATTAACAAAATATGTACAAAAATCCAAATTTAAAGAAATTAAATACGGAGTGCCTCAAGGTAGTGTGCTTGGTCCATTGCTTTTTATAATTCATATTAATGTTTTGCCACAAACTGTAGAAAATCCCATGATTCTTTTCGCTGACGATAGCACGATTATTTTTACAGGACAGGACTCCTTAGCCTTAGAGATCAGCATAAATAAAGCACTAGAGACAGTAATTGATAGGCTGAATAAGAACAATCTACGCATTAATTTAAGCATAACCAAAATTATGAGTTTCAAGCAAAGAGTTGACAGGACAACTAATCTAACTGTAAAATATAAAGAACACCATATTGACGAGACAGATCTAACGAAATTTTTAGGCTTAAGTTTAGACAATAAATTGACTTTCAATGAACAAGCAGTCCTAACTGCTTATCAGGCATATGTTACCTCAACTTTACGATATGGTGTCATATTCTGAGGTAATTCAACAGTACCGTAACATGGATTTTCAGGCACAAAAAGACTGTTTACGTTCTGTATGTCGAATACTACCACCTGAAAGTTGCAAACCGCTTTTCATTAGATATAACGTTTTGACATTGCCCTTCCTGTGTATTTACGAAACAGCGGTATACGTTAAAAACAACGATGGCCAATTTTCGGTTAGCAATAGTATTCAACGACGCAACAGAATTTTCACAAATGCTAAACAAACTCCCTTTCTGGCTAAAAGTATTTTCGGCATGGCCCCAAAAATTTATAATAAATTACCAAAAGTATCAAGAGAACTTGATGACACTCCAAACCTTAAAAAGAGCCTGTTTAAACCGCTAGTTAGGAAAGCATATTATTCAGCAGGAGAACACCTCTCCGACCTAGAAATTTAATCGTCCTACAAATTATTGCAGCCTTGTAGCTATAATCAGTGCTTGTATACAAATTACATTCGTGGCCTGCGCCATCCCGACATTAACATTTGTATGCCCAACAATTGGATAAACATGGTGGTATCCCATCTATGTAAGAACTGCAAAACCTGTGCCTACAAATAAATGCATGATTTATGATGATTTATACTCTTCCTCACAGTCATAGTCTGTTGATCGATGGGTCGAGTGGCTCCTCCTGCATGCCGTGTTTTGTCCACGTGCTGCCCGCTCAGTCCGTGAGCCTGACGCAACTCCTGCCAATATATCATCCTTTCCTTTGCCCTTAGCCTCGGGCATTTCATCTGAATGTCTATGTGACAGCCCTTCCCCTCGACTGTTCACATAGCCTTCATCCTTATCCAATCCTTTCCAAACGAGTACTGGGCCCATTCCTCGGGCCAGCCTCGCTGGTCATGTCAAACGTGGTTATCTGAAACTTACATCATCCTTTCCTATGCCCTTAACCTCGGGCATTCCATCCGAATGTCTATGTGACAGCCCTTCCCCTCGACTGTTCACATAGCCTTCATCCTCATCCAATCCAAACCTCTCGAAACGAGTACTGGGCCCATTCCTCGGGTCAGCCTCGCTGGTCATGTCAAACGTAGTGATCTGAAAATTACGCCGTATGCTTAGACTCTCGTAAAACAAAACAAAAATTATATTGGGTGGATAAGAATGAATCAATTTAAGCTTCATGTTCATCAAGTAAGCTTCAGATGGTTAGAGTACTTAGAGTTATCAAAAGTAATTGAAAGAATGAATGTAAAAAAATGTAAGCATATTATATAGAAATATTATATAAGCAGTTTGATATTAACACAAGAAAAATGCTTTTGAAATAAATAAATCAAACCAAGAAGCGATTCACAAAAACTTTGTATTAATAAATATAGATCGTTAATTCTTCGCTAAACACGTTATTTAAAACAATCACGAACCAATACCTAAATATACCGGACAGCGCGCTTCGACCTAAAAGTGAAGCCGAAAGAGAACTCACAGTGAGCACTGCATATCTGCATATTTGATTAAGAGACTGACAACACCCGATGACCTTCAAATTGACTTTACTCAAACAGTGTTTCAGCTATAACTACTTGTTTTGAGAGAGTAAAAAAAAATTATGTTAATATTTGTTATATTTGGAAGAACTTCGTTGCGTCCGATACACCATTGGACGAAATCGGCTCGATAGAAAATAATTCCAAAGTTACATCTTAAAATTAGCTTTAAACAGTTGTATGTCTTTAGTTTCTTGACTTGTACGTCTGTAACTAAGGACAAAATTCCACCACACTAATACTAAAAAGTTCGTTGCCTTATATTTCTCAATTAATGCGTCGTTTTTTTTTAATTCATTATTTTGTAAAATTTGCAATGAGCTCCCATACTAATCGTAACACAGTGTTTCTCTTTCACTCGCGCTGAATAAGATAGGGAGGGAATTTAGCTGTTGTCAGCCCCTTAAGGGAGTAATGATAAAGGGACGGGCCCTTTTCGCTCGGTAATAAGGTTAAACTGTTAGGTAGGGAAAAAGTGTAGGATTTAACTCCCCTTTATAAACCTTCATGATAACAATGCATACAAAACAAAGCATCACCTATCGGGCTTGGACAAACCTCACTTTGCTATGGACTGACCGAAGCGTAAAATTGGTTTAGCCGTAAGAAAAATGGAATAATAACAAATGGTATTCTAAGAGTATGATCAGTTTATAGTTTTATGATATATGTAATCACTACAGAATGTCTCCTTTAATCAATGTTTACTTCTACAATTACTTTAATCCTCATAGTTTTATCCCTATCATAAATGTTAAAAATGTACTTATATTTTTCCAAGTAGTGAGCGCAGTTAGGCAGGTTTAAGCCTTTATTGTATCCCACTTGCTGACCTATTAGGGCCGCCAGGTCACATCCATGTTTGCACAAATATGTCTGTTTCTTATTCATATAAATTAATCTATATTTCACAGTCCTTTCGAATCATAATTCAATCTGTACTAACTAGATGCGTCTCGCTTGACAGTTTACAATCGACCGAATGCTCAGGTGGTCGCTTTGTTATATAGCCGACTATTCCCGCCAATCTACCCCCTCAATCGGTCCGTTAGACAAGTCACGCCACAGATCACGTGACTTGCCAAAAGAATCAATTGACTGTCCCTTAATAAGTAGAATACGAGCAATTACTAATAATAATCGAATATAAGCAACTTGCGAATATAAATATTGTTACCTTACAATATTATCTAACTAAAAAAGAAAATCGCACTTGTGAGTTATCGAAGCTCAAAACTGTTCGCGTAGGTACTCTACTATGTATCGCGGTATCGATCTTGCTACACAGATGTGCAAAAGGCGTCAGCAGGGTGTTTTTTCAAAGTTTGATCGTACACTAAGGGTTCAGAGAGTCTTAATATTCTGTCTGGTTTAATAACAGGGGCGACAAATTTTTCTGGCCCGGGGCGCCAAATTTCCAAATACGCCTCTGTCAAAACTCTAGCCCCTTGGACATTAACAGGTTTTTTTTCAACGAGGAACATCAAGTCGTTTGTTAAAGAGAAAAAAGCACGGCATTGATCATGCATTGATCAAATGTATAACTCATGTACATATACATATAACTAACAGTTTAGTAATAAGTTTCTAATTCTTTTTTTGAAGCTTTTTAATGTTACCTAAACATTATATATTTAAAGACTGATGATATACATAATAATGTAAAAATATACTGTAAAAATATACTTCTATTGTAGTATAAATTTAGCATTTCTCATTCTCAGCTAATTATTCTAGTCTAATTAAATATACAATAAGTGGCTGTATCCCATGTGTAATAAAAAATTAAAAACTTTTCTGTTTGTTTTAATGATTACCTAACCTAATCGATACTACATAGTGTCCTAATCTTAGCGCTTACTCGTTTGCTGGAGCGGAGCTGAGCACAGTAATTTTTAGGCCAAAGAAACAACAACCACTCTGGCATCATTCGCAAACTCATCCATCACCATCTTGATGACGTTCAAACATATCTCAAGCGTGCATAAGTGTTTGAGGGCATAACAAATAACCAATGGAGTTTCCAGGTAGAAGGAAAATTTGAAGCCCGCAATGCAACCATTTCGTGACGTCACGTTGGCAATACGGTTCTTTTCTCGAGGGTTATTCTCTGGACTAGACCTTAGCTCAACAACTGCTTTCCAGCAAACTTCCTTTTAACGGTCTGTAATTATACACTTTCTTTATAGGCGTTAAATACTTGCCAGCGTATGTTCGTTGCATGTATTTTGATAATGGAAATGCTTCGTCTCCAATCAAAGTAAAGGTAAGCGCCATTTCGGTATAACTCCAACCCTCGACATGCACCGAAGAGTCCAAAAATTAACGCAACCTGAAATAAATCACGTTTCATATGAAATTAATTTTTCTATACCTACTTGTATTTTCATATAATTGACTGGGAATAAATAAATGTACTTAACTAAAAGGATAGATTGAATAAAAGTAGAATTTAGGTAAGTATTCACTTTTACGGTGAGGAAGCGGTGTTTAAATTAAAGGGTAATTATATATACTCATACATACTACTAAATTCATACAACTAAATACTCATACATACTACTAAACTCATACAACGAAACTTTTTTTTTAATACCTTGTGATGTTGATTTCGTGCAATGCTACCAACTTACAAACTTGTTACCAGGGAACAAAATTCAATGTTTTACCTGTTCTCACCGCAGAAAAAAAATTCAAAAACAAGAATTGAAAGGGAACGCATCTGGTTTGTGCCCTATAAACCATATTTTTCGATGGGAGATGTGAAAATTAATATGTCAGTTTAAGTATAAATATATCTATATAAATAATCTTGTAAAATTTTCAGGACAACAAACGAATAGTGAAAAGGTATCTGAAGGTTTATACTATTGAGAAATTGGGGTGCTTACATACATATTACAAAAAAAAATGGTTAAACAATTAAAAATACTCAGTAAATTGTGTCACATCACAAGGGAGCAAAATGATATATTTACGTCAAAGGTGTACAGTCGAGGTCAAAGATATGTTTACACTTTTGCACCTTATTCCTTTGTAATAGGGTGCAAAAGTGTAAACATATCTTTGACCTCGACTGTACCTATAGGTATGATCAATCCTGAACGAAGCGAATTTTTTTTTATACCACGGCGGTGGCAAACAGGCATACGGCCCGCCTGATGGTAAGCAGCTACCGTAGCCTATGGACACCTGCAACTCCATAGGTGTCATATGCGCGTTGCCGACCCTTTACAAAAAGGAGGATTCACTGTGTTGACGGCTAAAGGAACAAGAGGGTCCCTCATCGTCAACACACGGGGTCCTCTTTGAGCTCTTTAGAAATCTTCTAAATTAGAATCCTGAGTGGAGAGTAAATTAAAATAAGTTTTCTACCACCTGCGTAAAAACCCTTTATAAGGCAAAAAGGTGTCAGAAATTAGGCGAAATTGAACCCTATCACTTTGAGATAAAGTTCAAATAATGGTGGGAAATATATTCCCTCTGCCTTATAAAGGCTTAAAATAAGTTTTCTACCACGTGACACATGCTGCTTATCCTGACACCTTAAACTCCTTGGGTTCCCAACCTATGCGCCTCTGCGCCGCAGGTCAAGCCTTATACCTACAGTTTATATCTGCGCCCCCCCCCCTTGGATCACTCTACGCCCTTGGGAAACCCTGCCCTAAAGAATAATAATAAAAGACACTTATCATATTTTACTCATTTAGCATAACAATTATCCATTTGCGTAAAGGTCCTTCATTCTGTTCTACGCTGTATATGTACATTATTTCGTAACTGTATATCAGACAATAAGAATTATTAACTTTATCTCATAATAATTATTATTTAATATCCTTTCAGGATATTGGTAATTAGTAAAATGCTATAACTTAATTAGTAAATAGATCGCGGCGTCCTCCTGACCAAGGTAAAGAAATAAAGTTTGCCGGAAATATATGGATACATATGGCAATGTTACGGATCCACTGGTTTACATTTTGTTTCTAAATTACTTTAACATTTAGTTTCATTGTTATATCTATTTTACATAAATGGTACTCTTAATAACTATATACTCACTGTGTAATAGGTATCATTTCTTACTTTTACTTATTATTTCTCTCTATTACAAATTTTGCAATTTTTCTACAGTACGTATTTTAAGGTCTTGCCTTCTTTGTCCATTATTAAAAACGATATGTTATTCGCGTAAATTTTTCTATTAAGTCATTTTCTTTGTGAGCTGAACATCGGACACTCAATGAGAAGATGGGGCACAGGATAAGCCACAATGACCAGTGAAAATCTGTGTGGTGACCTAATATTGTTTTATTTTGCGGATAATGCTGTACGCCGTGGTTGCTTTTGAGAAGAACAGTTTTGTTACAGATGCTGTTTCTCCTGCCTCGTACCGATTGTTCCACTCGTTTATGATATCCAGTAGAATTTCACGCTTTATGTATGATACCGGACACAGGGCATAGTACGGCTTCCACTTCAACCTCAGCGCGGCGTCTTTTGCTAGCTGGTATACAAGCAGACAATCTTGTTTTGGAGTTCACACTGCAAGGGGATGGGGTGAACTTAGTGTGGCTGACTGGAGAGCCGCCATGGAGTCGCTAAAAACACCGATGGTCTCATGCTTTTAAGAGCCTCGCCTACAGCACGACATAGCGCCAATTATTCTGCTTGATACACTGTGCAGTAAGACGGCAGTGTAAGTTTGATGACTTTAGTTTCGGTTTTACCATTCCACAAGGATAGCGATGCCAACCTTACCCTCAATCTTACTGCCGTCTGTAAAGATACGCATATCAAGATCGGCGTTGTTGGCATACTCCTCACCGTCAACGATGCGCGTGTACTGCAGTTCCGTTTGTTTTGCTGGGTGCGGTGCTTTCGTTGCCGGAGTCATATATACGTTCGAACTCCCTGTCGCCTAGCAACGTTTGGAATATCCCTTCTTGGCCTCATATAATAAGGCCGCTTCACGAATCCGGATGTCGACAGGGAGCATCCCAGGTTTGTATAGTAGCCGTAGAAGGCACATTCTTGTATCCCAGCCTGGGACCGGGGTCTTCCTCTCTTAGGGTTCCCCGAGAAGGGCCAGGTTTCAACAGGCCCATAATTCGCCACTTCCTGGTTGACGGTGAGTCAGCCCTAATTGAGATTGGGCTGAATATATCAGACGTTGGAGAGTTTTCATTTTCGGGGGCGGTTCCCAGGAGCTCTCGGACTCCTGGTATTGTGCTGGTTCTTCCTCCGCTTCCGTGTCCGGATCTTATGAGTCGCAACTTCCTGAGTCAGGTCATTGGCTGAATGCGCTTACATCAAGGAACTTGGGTACCACATTAGAACCATCTGCTTTACGTATCGCTGGTTCTCTCAGCTTGGACTTAAGTGTGCGGGGCTCATGCTTGCAGTAGGTGAGCTCATCATGAGGACACACTGGCACGTCATGGGTAAAAAGCGCAGGCTGGCTTCATAGGCGTGCTATCTCAATGACCTGATTCGCCGCACTTTGGGTACCGCCTCTCTTCCCGCGACTTTAGAGCCGCCGGGCCTTTCAGCAGCGGATGATAAGAGGCCTGATGAATGTACTCTTGTGCCTTGGAACCTGCGTCGTACTTTGGCGTGGGACGCTACATGCGTCGATACCCTAGCCCGATGGGGCCATATGGCGCGATGTGATGGGATGCCATGTGGAAGGGTCTGCCCGGAAGCCTAGGACTGCCGCGGACCATGCCCGAACACTCAAGCGCCGCAAATACCATTTCGAATAAACGAAAACGAGTTTGCGGCGCTTGCCATGGAAACATTGGGTCCTTGGTCGTCCGACACTAAAAAACCCGGCCAAGTGCGAGTCGGATTCGCGCACCGAGGGCTATGTACAAATCTGTAGGTATATAAGTAAAAGTTCACCCATTGCGTTAACTTAGAAGTTTGATTTTGTTACAGCTTAAAGGTATTATATAGACCTGAGTATTTGATATGAATTTTAATTTAATACCTCTACGCGTTCATGAGGAAAGGGGGTAGTAACTTAAAAATTATTAAAAATATTTTTATTATATGATGTAACTAAAAATTTACAGTTTTCGCATCAAAATCAAAATCGCGCGTTGCTTCGTACCAAATTTAAAGATTCTGAGTTCACGGGAAGTAGTAGGTTTTGATTCCCTTGCGAGTTTCGAAAATTTGCGGCATAAACGGCTGTATCTTTTGATTGCGTTGGCTTAGAAGTTTGATTTTTTCGCAGCTCCAAGGGACGGTAGACCTAAGTGTTTGATATAAACTGAAAATAGATGTCATATACTTCAGAAAAAGTGACCAAACCCTCCGGTGTCGAGGCCAGACGTGGACACCGGAGGGTTTGGTCACTTTTTCTGAAGTATATGACATCTATTTTCAGTTTATGTATAGTAGTGTAACTACTTAAAAATTGCAAATCAAAAAATATTGAACAAAATAATTTGATTTGCTTCAAGATTTGTTTGATATAAATTTCAGCTTGATACCTGTGGAGGTATACAACGCGTGGGCGTTCCTGAGAAAAAGGGTCTTGACAGACGGACGGACGGACGGACAACAAAGTGATCCTATAAGGGTTCCGTTTTTTTCCTTTCGAGGTACGGAACCCTAAAAATCATAAAGCAGGTGTCGGCCCGGCTACCGAGTTCGGGCGACTACAGAGCGGGCTCATTCTTTGCCCAAAGACTGGAGTCTGGCGTTGCAAGGAGGTAACTCCGCCAGCATCCTTGGGACTATGCTGCACTGATAAATTTGGGGAAGGAATATTTAATTTATTGTGTTTATAGGATTAGTTTGAGTATAAGTTTAGTTCTAATATTTGTAATTTCAGTTTATTGTTTTATAATGTTTATTGAGATAAGTAAATGATTTGCAGCGTAAAATGATCAAAAATATCGACTTAAAATATACAAGACGAATAAAAACATGGTGCTCTTATAACTTTATTAATTTATTAAAATACTACTAATAGGTACTATGTATATGTAGACGTATAAAATAATCACACATTTGATCACATTAATGTTCTCTATTTACATAATAGACAAACAAATGACATTTTTTACCTTCTATGACTACATTATAACAAGTACATGACCCGTATTGACCTCAGGAATTGACAGTCGCTACAAGAACAAAGTAAAATACATAGTTACTTATTGTATAGACATAAATTCGACTTCAAGAACACAATAATAAACTACGGTTTACACAAATACTGATATCTTATCACTTTTTACGCTTCGTGACATGCAAAATGTAGACTCAATTTTATTTTTGTGCCAAATTTTTAGAGCTGCCCCATATAAGATTTTTTAAATAACTGAAATGGTTTGCAAAGTGTTTTAGTAACATTCAGATACATAAAATAAAATAAAAAAACGTTTTTTTCGGACGCACATGTAATGTACATACATCGCTGTCAAAATCCAAATCCTACCGATCTTTTTGACTACACATTTATCGAAATAACTATGATAGTATAGTATAGTATAGTATGTATGTCCTTTTTGTCGCAATTAATCAACCGACTTCAAGATTTCGAATGAGGAGGTTCTCAATTCGTCAGGATCTTTGTTTTTTTTATGTTCACCGAATATTCGAAGACGCCTGGACCGATTGGGAAAATTCTTTTTTTGTTTAAAAGTTATACTTATTACTTCACAGTTGGTACCATTGTCATCGGGACAGGATCTGATGATGGGATCCTAGAGAGGCTGGAGAAATCGAGGGCACACCTATAGTAATTTGAGTATTTTTTACAGTAGCTCGAGCATTTGCTTTTGGAAAGGTGGAGGCTAAGTGAAGTCGGTTCTTCTTCCCTTTTCCGTAGGTAACTAGGTATGTTTTGTTTAAGAAACTCGTAATAAGTACACTACGGAAACATGCTTTTTTCAACAATATGATACTTTTATATAACATGAGATGCTTTGTCGCAATATTAATGATTTTCGGTAAGCGACCGGTGGAGGTCATAGTAGCTCACTTAACCTTGAGGCTTTAGCCGCTAAAGCCTCGTTTAACGTTCGAGGCTTCATATAATAAAATCACGTTTAAAGTATACGTTACGGTATTCATTTACACTCTGTATGAGTTACAATTTGTTAATTAACTTTATTTTATTACCCACTCGTTATCTAATAATTAAAAACGGAGCTTTAATCGTGTTCACTTTTATAATTTCATTTGACGTTTCGAACGCGACCTTACGTTCATCGTCGCAGGCAGAAGTTAGTTTACGCGATTAAATCCCGTCTTGATTTAGATAATACAATACATATGTTAAAAACGTTTCAATTCGATTCTATGCCTATTAGCTCATGGATATGGTAGTTGTTAAATTAAAGCCCTGTTACATTTGTCCTAGTTAGCTCCCTTATTGTTTTAGTCACTAAATTTAGTCAAGTGTAACCGCATTTAGCAAGTAAATTTACTATAAAAACAATTTAGGATTCCAATTAGGATGCTAGTTAGGACACAAAAAAAAAAAAAAGTGTAACAGGGCTTTTAAAGCTGTTGCGTTACATCAAACCGTGTCAAACGGTTGATATTTTTTAAATATGTTTATAGTGATGAAATGCTTATGTTAGACAAGAGTTTTCGATATTGTCATATGTATGTGTAATTCACAATGTCCGTCCAATTTGGGCTGTTCCAATTAAGGGGGAAATAATTTTGATGACGTCCTTACTCGGGAGAGTTCCTCTCTACGGCAAAATTTAGTAGTCTATCAAGACTATTTGCAGGCAGTTTTGGGGTCCCAGTTCTATGATTAACAACGTACTAAAAGTCAGTGCTGGTAACTGTACGTTAATCGGGTTTAATCTTATCTCGTATACAGCCCATTAAAAATAGATATTGAAAAAATACGTGCAATTTAGGATAACGTTTCTCGAAAATTATGAGGTGTTTGTAAACCTAATTAGGCTCATTATATTCAAAATATAGCCTACTATGAAGTGTTCTTGGGAACTTTTGCCGTAAAATACATCCTTTGTTAAAAAAAATAGTGTTTTTTTAAGGATTTTGAAATTGACCCGGTGTGATTCTGAGGTTGAAAACTCTTGTCTAACATAAGTATTTCATTACTAATAACGTAAAAAAATCAGCAGTATGCGTAAGTAGGTAATTCATGGAAGTATGCGACCGAGTAGGTAATGTAATAAGCCAACTTGAACAAGAGATTAGAAAGGTTTCCACAAGGTTTCTCATTTTTACATACTTGTAAGTATGGTAATATCAAAAGAAGCAAATAGGTACAAACAACTTCGTGTCGAATTATTGGTACCGAGCAGTGTATACATGGTAAAACCCGCTTAATACGATTTCCCGGATAATACGCCATTTAATATCAGTCTCTGCAGCTGGAGGTCCTGCAGAACAGTCCCGTAAAATACGCTCACCGACGCGTTTTTGGCTGCAACCCTTCAAAATCGTCTTAAGCGACTAACCTGATTAGGTTGGACAGATTTGTCATCTCTGTTACATGCATATGTTATTAATGAATTGATTTCATTTTACTTTTTAATTGGGTACCTATGTGTATTTATCTATATTAAGCATTGAGTAACAAGAGATGACATCCCTAAGATTTTTTTTGTCCCAAAAGTTGTAGTGAGAATCACTACAGGTCTATACTACTCTTTGATTCGGTCACAGCTGTCAACCGCCAAACATGGCGCACAAAATTTGTTCTACATGCCACATCTAGTAGAATACCTACATAATATATCAATGATATTAAACATTTCATTTCATTTGTTTAAGGTTGGTGATTGAAACTAGGTAGGTAGCAGGTATGCAAGTATTTATGTAGTTGGCATGCAGTTAATTTGTATAGACCACAATATTTTTAAGACGAATAGAGTAATTGTGCTAGTTTCCCGTCCAGGTCCAGTTTACCGTCCACTTTATTAAACTGCTGCAAATAAATAGGAAAAACATTTTATGGTCAATATTGTTTATATTTATAGTTTATTCTTTAGTAGTTTTTTTTTGGGAGTGATATTTTGTTAGAAACTTGAAGATAAACATATAAATAAGTATGGACGGAACTGACAAGAGTGGACGTAAACTAGCACAATCACCCTATGTATATTTTGATTATTTCTTAACACTTTAAGAAATAATAAAATCAATCCGATCGTAATTTTGGTGACTTAATTGGTTCAACCTCTTTACTTTAAAATAAGTAATTCGTAAGTATGCCTTAACGGTACCTAATGACAATGACTATTATACAATACAATATACATTCTCTAGCTTTGGCAAGTATTAGAACTAAAATTAAGTACCTACCTACTTATTTATTTAGCAAAAAAAGGCAGATCTAGACTCACAAGTTATGAGAAACTACATGGTTCGTTTATAAAATACTGCAAATTTATAACATAATATTATATAAGTACTTAAAGTATCAGATCTGCAGCAAAATATCCAATTTTACTGTTGATTGTTGCAAAATAAATACAAACTGAAAAGTTGCAAGTAAAGGAATGTCAGATTATTGTGGTCTTGTAACTCACTTTTCGATAAGTATCTAAATATACAAGTGTTCATAATGGTTTCTAGGTTGTGAATATTCTTAGATACTGAAAATTCTCACTAAGAACGTTTCCCAACGTCGGAGATTGTTTATCGGTACAATGCGACCGGTGAATCACGCGACACGAGAGTATGCGGGACTAAGAACACTTTCATTGCGCCCGCAAAAAACGAGCTTTCACTTTCGATCTTGCAAAACAAACATAACCTCGTTCCTCGCCTAGTGCTAAACATTATCCGTCAAGCCGAAATATCCGTATAATCGACGTCGTGATGCAACTGGCGCGATTCGGTCCACCGCCGCGGCGGTATGAAATTACCAACAACACAATTTAGTCTTATGTTCAGTTGTCAAAGGTTTCCTCCTCCACCAACACCGGCAGGCTGGTCTGCTGCTGGCACGAAGCCGACACTCTTGCACTGAGCGCCGTTATCCAGGAGTCCACGTCTCGTTCAGCACACAAAAACTTCGCGGATATCGCATTGTCGTAACCTTTTTGTCGCAAGACTAAGCCCATCTCTGACTCCACGCGCTCGACTGACGTATTCCGCAGGTTGACGACACTGATTGGCTTCGATAGACGTTTCCTAGGATATATCACTGCAAAGTGCTCTAAAGATGTTCTGTACACCACCACTCTGACGTCTTGTCGTATCCTCCCGAGCCCAGAGAGGACGACGAAGCCGGACTTGACCTCCGCGTCGCAAGATTTCCTGGTGTAACTTTGGCCGAAGCGCTCGGCACGACACGAAACTGACATAATATCGGTCGGCATTTTACTGTTTTGAGTTCCACAAGACACTTGTTCACATAACAAACGTTGTTTGCCTTGAATGTTGACGTTACCGGCAGCGAGTACCGCGGGGCGTGCGCTCTCCTCAGCAAGTTCGAACGGACTGAGGAGAGGTGTCCCGACGGGCTCATATATATAACCTCGCGATGTGTCGGAGGTTCTCGCCCGAGATCGTTATTTTGCATTCACTCAAGTCTCGGAGGCTCGCCGGTTGATGGGGTCAGACACTTGTTCTTGCAACTTTGTAGCTTTCGGCCAGACCCAGACGCAGACAAAGCTTGCAATTTTTCGAACGAGAAGCAATTTCATGGACAATGATGAAAACTTGCACGATTTTTGCATATTATTTCAACAATAAAGTTAATTTGCCCTTAGATTTTATGCAATGTTTCGTTCTTGATTGCAGAGAAATAGGGTAATTGTGCTAGTTTTCGTCCACTTATCGATTTTGCTAGCTTTGTGATGCAAAAAGAATATCTTAAAGTACCCTTACTTAAATGTATTATATTTCATTTTATAGCTTATATAATCTAGTTTATGTTAATATTACGCGATAATTATCCATACTTGCGAGATTTTGTATAAAAAATATTATTTGTAAAAGTGGGGTATTCGTTAGTTTTCGTCCATAAATGTCAGTTTTCCGTCCTAGGCTCTGCTAGTTTTCGTCCACTGAGTAGGGCGATTATTTCTGAAAATATTCACTTAATAAAAAAATGATAAAACAAACCTCAATGTTATTTTTAAAGTCCTATCGATTGATGTGCAACATGATGATTTTTGGTAGAAAAAATTGTTACATATATGGAAAACCCCTTGTGGCTCCCCCCTAAAAAAAATCTTTTCAGCAATTTTACTACAATACTAAGTAGAGGTATACAAAATACACCTTCTGTTATAATTTCATCAATATTATTTATAGTCTACAAATAAAAAATGGCAATGGCATACGGACGAACTACGGACATGACGAAACTATAAGGTTTCCGTTTTTGCCATTTTGGCTACGGAATCCTAAAAACGAATTAACACCGTGTTTCTTTATTTCCATTAATATTAGCATACAGTTAGGTACGATTAAGGAAACGAAATGGCGTAGTTAGTTTTTATAAATTTGTTTTTTCCATACAAGTATGTATTGTTAAATCGATCACGGTATTATATTTAACTCAACCAAACAATCGAATATTATAACTAAGGCATTTTATCACCAAACAATGACATTGTAGGCCTTTAATGTTAACCACTGTGACTGCTTGTACTATTAAGCCTTGGCCAAACAGCAAGCGTGGCGCAGCGCCGCGGTCGCGCGGCGCGACCGCGGCACATGTTAACAGGTTAGCGACGTCAAACAGACTGCGTCCCGCCGGCGCCACGCCCCGCTTCTGTCGCGCCCCGCGCCGCGCGGCCCCCCGCGTCCACGCGGCGCGGGCGCATCGCTGCGCGGCGGGACGCGGCACAGTATATTGCTACGCTCGCACGACGCACCGCGCTGCCTAACGTCCGACTGATGGGACCCAGCGCGGCGCAGCGTGCCGCCGCGTCCCGCCACGCAGAGCTGCGCCCGCGCCGCGCGGCCTCTGGCGTCCACGGGCGCGACAGAAGCGGGGCGCAGCGCCGGCGGGACGCAGTCTGTTTGACGTCGCTAACCTGTTAACATGTGCCGCGGTCGCGCCCCGCGACCGCGGCGCTGCGCCACGCTTGCTGTTTGACCAAGGCTTAATGCAATTGACACGACTAGCGTAGTCAACCGCGCATTGGATCGTTCATTATTGGGTCGTTCCTTAGAGAATTCAACCCGGAGTAGCCATGTCTGCCGTTTTCTTTACAAAGCAAGTCTGCCGATTTTTGCGGGGGAGGGGAACGTCAAGTGTATTCTGTGGCTATTCGTACGTAACGTACAAATAGGTGTATGCATGACCACTGGTCATATGTTTTCGGCAGAGGGGAACATCTGTCAATGGCGACTCCGGGTGGTTGAATTCTCTAAGGGTTGTGCATTACCCGGAATCGTGCCGCCGAAGGTTTCCGATTGGTTCCGATCAGATCCGAAGGTTATGCGACTATTTAAAAAAGTAGCTTTTTTCATAGTAATCAGCTCACAACGCGAGACTTCCTTTTTTCGGATGTATTTGTTCAAATATTTAACAGCGCATGTTTTTGTTTGTTTGTTTTCGTGTGGTTTTAATTGTCGGTAAATAGATAAAGGTGATGTGATAGTGCTCAGTGAAAATAACGGATAATATTCACTGTGAAAGATGCACGGGTGTGTGTGCGTATGTGTGTGTACGGACGATGGCAATGGCACGATCACAAAGCTTTCTTTTGAAGTGAAATAAGCAGAGCACGCCATAGTATGGACTATGGAGGTTATAATTGTTATTCTACTACCATTTGGTCATTCTAATGTTAATTATAGTTTTGTCTACTCACAAATAACTCGTATATTAACGATAACAATGCAACAGAAGAGCTAGTTTTAGTCTTTGCTCAAGTCATTTAAATGTTTTATTTATAACATTTATTTACGTAACATTATATGAGGAATGGACAGAAACTAAAGTGTGTAATCAAATATAATATTACTATACTACTATATACTATAATATTACGTATTAATTAAGTATTTTGAAGTAAAATAACCATTAGAAATATTTACCTAGCTGTCTGGGTTTCCGGGATCAGGTGGTCGCAAAACTGAAATTTATACCAAATTGCTCTGCTAGTTGTGGTCCACAAAGTTTATATATTAATTATATTCTAAAACTTTAATCTCCACTTAAAATATTGTACAATTAACTTTAAAATAGATAATTCGTGCCAAACATATTTAGTGCACTGCCTAAATCATTAATAAAACTCATCATAAACTTTTCCCGCCACAAGTTTTTTTCTTCATTGCGATGACATTTGCTAGGGCCGAATTCGAGGCGGCTATTAATGTTTTATTTTTAAAGGCACTATTTGTCAAATCACTTTTTTATGATAGTAGAATTGTTTTTTAGATATTATGGATCGCAACAAGACCAAACTTCCGCAGGAAAATTCATTTACGTTCAAGTTTTCCCCATATATTTGTAGCAGAACCGTCAGGTGGACGGAAACTGACCATGGACGGGAAACTAGCACAATCACCCTACTTACTAATTTTGAATACCGGTGTTTGTGTGGTTTTTAACTTTTTCTTATTATTATATATTAAAAACATAAAAATAATTTACCTGGAATTACCCTAAAACCTCATCATTTCACTCTTTCTAATACTGGATACCATGCAGTCTATTTAGCCTTAGGTATTTCAAAATCAGGTCAATTAGCAGTGGAATCGTTAAAAAGACATAGGGTGATTGTGCTAGTTTCCCGTCCATGGTCAGTTTCCGTCCACCTGACGGTTCTGCTACAAATATATGGGGAAAACTTGAACGTAAATGAATTTTCCTGCGGAAGTTTGGTCTTGTTGCGATCCATAATATCTAAGAAACAATTCTACTATCATAAAAAAGTAATTTGACAAATAGTGCCTTTAAAAATAAAACATTAATAGCCGCCTCGAATTCGGCCCTAGCAAATGTCATCGCAATGAAGAAAAAAACTTGTGGCGGGAAAAGTTTATGATGAGTTTTATTAATGATTTAGGCAGTGCACTAAATATGTTTGGCACGAATTATCTATTTTAAAGTTAATTGTACAATATTTTAAGTGGAGATTAAAGTTTTAGAATATAATTAATATATAAACTTTGTGGACCACAACTAGCAGAGCAATTTGGTATAAATTTCAGTTTTGCGACCACCTGATCCCGGAAACCCAGACAGCTAGGTAAATATTTCTAATGGTTATTTTACTTCAAAATACTTAATTAATACGTAATATTATAGTATATAGTAGTATAGTAATATTATATTTGATTACACACTTTAGTTTCTGTCCATTCCTCATATAATGTTACGTAAATAAATGTTATAAATAAAACATTTAAATGACTTGAGCAAAGACTAAAACTAGCTCTTCTGTTGCATTGTTATCGTTAATATATGAGTTATTTGTGAGTAGACAAAACTATAATTAACATTAGAATGACCAAATGGTAGTAGAATAACAATTATAACCTCCATAGTCCATACTATGGCGTGCTCTGCTTATTTCACTTCAAAAGAAAGCTTTGTGATCGTGCCATTGCCATCGTCCGTACACACACACACGCACACACACCCGTACATCTTTCACAGTGAATATTATCCGTTATTTTCACTAAGCACTATCACATCACCTTTATCTATTTACCGACAATTAAAACCACACGAAAACAAACAAACAAAAACATGCGCTGTTAAATATTTGAACAAATACATCCGAAAAAAGGAAGTCTCGCGTTGTGAGCTGATTACTATGAAAAAAGCTACTTTTTTAAATAGTCGCATAACCTTCGGATCTGATCGGAACCAATCGGAAACCTTCGGCGGCACGATTCCGGGTAATGCACAACCCTTAGAGAATTCAACCACCCGGAGTCGCCATTGACAGATGTTCCCCTCTGCCGAAAACATATGACCAGTGGTCATGCATACACCTATTTGTACGTTACGTACGAATAGCCACAGAATACACTTGACGTTCCCCTCCCCCGCAAAAATCGGCAGACTTGCTTTGTAAAGAAAACGGCAGACATGGCTACTCCGGGTTGACTTCTCTAAGGAACGACCCAATAATGAACGATCCAATGCGCGGTTGACTACGCTAGTCGTGTCAATTGCATTAAGCCTTGGTCAAACAGCAAGCGTGGCGCAGCGCCGCGGTCGCGGGGCACGACCGCGGCACATGTTGACAGGTTAGCGACGTCAAACAGACTGCGTCCCGCCGGCGCTGCGCCCCGCTTCTGTCGCGCCCGTGGACGCCAGGGGCCGCGCGGCGCGGGCGCAGCGCTGCGTGGCGGGACGCGGCGGCACGCTACGCCGCGCTGGGTCCCATCAGTCGGACGTTAGGCAGCGCGGTGCGTCGTGCGAGCGTAGCAATATACTGTGCCGCGTCCCGCCGCGCAGCGATACGCCCGCGCCGCGTGGACGCGGGGGGCCGCGCGGCGCGGGGCGCGACAGAAGCGGGGCGCGGCGCCGGCGGGACGCAGTCTGTTTGACGTCGCTAACCTGTTAACATGTGCCGCGGTCGCGCCGCGCGACCGCGGCGCTGCGCCACGCTTGCTGTTTGGCCAAGGCTTAATAGTACAAGCAGTCACAGTGGTTAACATTAAAGGCCTACAATGTCATTGTTTGGTGATAAAATGCCTTAGTTATAATATTCGATTGTTTGGTTGAGTTAAATATAATACCGTGATCGATTTAACAATACATACTTGTATGGAAAAAACAAATTTATAAAAACTAACTACGCCATTTCGTTTCCTTAATCGTACCTAACTGTATGCTAATATTAATGGAAATAAAGAAACACGGTGTTAATCCTTACTATCATTAGTTTTTAGGATTCTGTAGCCAAAATGGCAAAAACGGAATATAAGTTTCGTCATGTCCGTAGTTCGTCCGTATGCCATTGCCATTTTTTATTTGTAGGCTATAAATAATATTGATGAAATTATAACAGAAGGTGTATTTTGTATACCTCTACTTAGTATTGTAGTAAAATTGCTGAAAAGATTTTTTTTAGGGGGGAGCCACAAGGGGTTTTCCATACATGTAACAATTTTTTCTACCAAAAATCATCATGTTGCACATCAATCGATAGGACTTTAAAAATAACATTGAGGTTTTTTTATCATTTTTTTATTAAGTGAATATTTTCAGAAATAATCGCCCTACTCAGTGGACGAAAACTAGCAGAGCCTAGGACGGAAAACTGGCATTTATGGACGAAAACTAACGAATACCCCACTTTTTCAAATAATATTTTTTATACAAAATCTCGCAAGTATGGATAATTATCGCGTAATATTAACATAAACTAGATTATATAAGCTATAAAATGAAATATAATACATTTAAGTAAGGGTACTTTAAGATATTCTTTTTGCATCACAAAGTTAGCAAAATCGATAAGTGGACGAAAACTAGCACAATTACCCTACTCTAATAGGTTCTCAGTTCGTTACAATACTTCCGTGTACAAGCAACGATTACGAGTAGATAAGTATAGGTAGTTAATACTAATGAGGCTCAATAGATCAATATGTGTTTCTCATTCAATGTCAAATTAGTAAACTCTTAATTAGTTACTTATTGATAATTAATAAATAACTATTACTCTTAATACTTATGTGTATAATACTTGTCGATAAGATTAGCTTCAGGATCACTAGTTGGTGGCGTACTCAAAGAAAGCTCAGCAATGGGTGACGGTGACAAAAGCTTAAAATGATGATCATGATGATAATGTATTTCTTTTAAACACGAATTTCAAAGACATACATTCCTACAACCAACTGGAGATTCTGAAAGATAAACCTTTCTTGTTCAAGATAGATAAACCTTATTGTAGTCCACAAATCATAATCGTTACATCCGTGACCGTCACACAGTGCTCACACTGAATGTCATATCAAATAACATCAAACGTGTTTCTCCCACTGTGGAACATATGGGACGTGTCACGTTCCGGAACGTTTTCATAACTCACGTGGTAGATGGAGAGCCAGCCCCGAAAAACGGCACACAATTTTGAAAGCAACGAAAACTCGTAGTTACCTAGTTAGCCATGTACTGGAAATTGTTTATCGGTGGAAGTCACAGAATGCAGACCACTTGAATGATATTTTATAGAGTTCTGGATTTGATACAGTATTATGAGTAGTCAGTATATTATTAGAATAAGTCATTTCATTTCATTTATTCATTGCTTTGTGTGTTCAACACAGCCCTGTGAGAGCACTGCAATTTTTACATGCGCTTACACTAAGTATGCGTGCATAACAACATTTAACTTAATTACTAATAACAATTATGGTACATTTTAACATTATGGATATTAGATTTGTATTAATTGATAAATAATTAAATTCGCTAAATAAAACTAAGAATAATTATCATTTGTCATATGAGATTTTAAACTAACATGGTCCCTATTTTAACAGAAAATATGGGTATACATGGTAACCCCTTTTGAAATAATAATTGTTGACATTTGTAATAGCATAATATTTTGGAACGAGAGAGACAAGAGGAAAGTAATTTTTATTTGGCAAATTATGTCAGTATTTTTATGGTTTATACTCTTTGATTCTGTAGTAGGATTTGTCCACGAGAAATTTTTTTAATGAGGTTAAAAATTTGTTTTTATCGAGCTCGTTTTATATGTGATTAAAAATTCTTATTGAAGTGGGGTAAGTATATCATAGCCAGGCGGCCCAGGCGTTTCTGTTGGTGGAGTTGTAGTGTCAGTTTAAGGATTTTATTTTAAACATATAGCCAACTCGCCACTTAGGTTTCTACTTATAGGCTTTGCTCTCCATAAACAAACCAAACTGGCACTTTTCTCTTACGTTGAGATTATTTTTCCCAGCTAAAAAGGTTTGCTGGCCAGTGTGGCATGACCTCTACCAGACGGCCATTTCTTATAACTAGATCTGGCCAGACATGAAGACATGAAGCACAGTTATTCATATTTTAAATTCACTATGTGCCTAAACTTATATAGATGTCATATACAAAGGAAAAAGTGACCTAGGCCTCCGGTGCCCAGGGCTGGGATCGAACCAGCGTCTTCTGCATTCGCGGCAGACGCCTTTACCACTTGGCCACCCGGGTCACAGCAGCACCGGTCGAATTTTCCCGTGTATATGCAATCTTACTATTCACTATGTGCCTATTTATGTATTTATAACATAACATAACATAAATACTCTTTATTGTACACCTCAAATAATAAACACAAAGTATACACAAGTCACAAACAAAAAAGCAGAGGCAAAACAATTGGCGGTCTTATCGCTAAAGAGCGATCTCTTCCAGACAACCTTTGGGAAGCGGAAACCTTTGTAAATTAACAGAAAAGTAGGTGTTGCAAAGCAAATAAACCAAACATTATTATTAACGTCTCCATCTTTGCACACCCTTTTTGCTGGCTCCACAGAAAACCAGCGCCGTTGACCACGCTAGCCGTGCCAACTGCATTGCTGAGTGGAGACCATTTCGGCTTCACATCTAGATTTAGTTATTTTATAATTTTTTACTGCTGTATTATTTGTAAGATATGTTGTTTGAATAAATGTTTTCTATTCTATTCTATACAGCAAACTACGAGGTTTCGTTGCTCTCAAAATTGCACACCATTTTTCAGGGTTGGTTCTTAGTCCACAAGCTGCATTCAATGGCAGCACAATAGTCCGTGAGAAGCCCACGTGCCCTTAATAATTTTGAAAGAGCATTGTCAAGGGCTTCGCACAGATTCTGCTTATTTGCACAATTGTGGTGTTAAATGCTATAATTTTATGGGTTATAATGGTTTGAACATTGGCTGGAGTGACTCCTGCTTGCTTTACTTTCCTCGACAGCTGATCTCACAGTCAAATTCATTGAGTTGTGTGAGAATTTTTAATTGTATGTTTTAGTTTTTTCTTTTAGTTTAGTAATTTATAATTTGTTATCTAGTTTTAAGGTTTTATCATTTTAATGCTTAACTTAATGTCCTTAATACGAAGCAATTTGCTACTATCTACTAAATTCCGCTTTTTTTTTTATCAGGCAGCAGCACTCACACAGCTGCAGGTTCCGCATGTGGCGCTGGCGACGGTATGCGAGCGAGATAGCGCTCTGCATATGCCTTAGGCCCGCACACACGAAACACGCGACCAGCGGCCGCGGCGAGCGGCGAGACGAGCGGCGGCGCGGTGGCGGTAGGCCGTTGACGAAACCAGCGGTCAATTCGCTCGGTAAGCCGCGGTGTAGTGATGTACCGACAATGTCAATGTCGAAACTCCGGCGTGGTTATTTTAATACGAGCTATTTTTTCTAGTATAAAATATTATTCCTTCTTTGTGCCAAAAACCAAGTGCGATAGATGGACGGGCCGGTCGGCGAAGGAATACCTACACTATACAGTGTAGGTACTTATCTTATTGTCGTGCTGAATGGCGGGCCTCGCCACGTACCTATAGGTACTGACTTTTCAAGGCCTGCATATTCGGATAATAAAGATATAGGTCCTTACTTTCCACATTTAGTTCGTTTTTTTATATCTGCCCACAATCTATTTATCACTGTTCTACTCTTATGGTATTTATGTTTGCTTTTCCATAAGGGAGGCCTTTCCGATATAGCAGATATTACTTCCTCTACTGACATCTCGTTAAATACGCCGATAAAATTTAAAATCACTACGACAGCACGTCACAACACTACCTCGCCGCGCACGTCCGCCGCTCGATTAAGCTAGACGCTCGTGCACCGCCGCCCGCCGCCGGCCGCGCGCGCGTCTCGCCGCTGTTTTCGTAAACGGTTTCTAAAAATTTCATACATTTCTGTACATTTTGATCTCGCCGCTCGCGCCGCCGCTCGTCTCGCCGCTCGCCGCCGATCGCTGGTCGCGTGTTTCGTGTGTGCAGCCTTAGGCGATTATCACACTGGCACCGCAATAGGATGCGGCGACGATGTGCAAGCAAGACAGCGCTATACACATGCAGAGCGTTATGTCGTTCGCGCAGCGGCGCCGTTGCGGAAACCGCAGCAGTGTGAAAGCCGCCTTATATACCATGCCGAATTGTCTATCTCTATATGCTGAAGTACGTAAATAGTAATAATACGAGCGTTGAACCACCCTTTATAAAGTAACAGTAATAAGGGAAGACTTTTACCCCTACTCTCCCTCCACAGCGGCGGTTAAACCAGTCTTGGTAGTTAGATTTTTTATGTCTAAATGTTAGAAGAGTTCTTTAGTAACTGATGTGCGGTGCGGACCTCTTAAAATTTTCTTACTGTAACAGGAATATTTGGGATGTTCACACATGTTGAGTTTTAAAACAAAAATGATAGAAAAATATTAATGTAAGAGTCATAATAAATTGGAAAAAAAAATGAAATGGAAAATCGTTTGACTTTTGTTTTAACATAATATATTTTTCACTTCTCATGCTCAAAAAGTGTCATATTGTGCTTACTAAGGCAGACTAAAGTAGTACATTTAGCCTCTATGGCTAAAATGTATACATATTTATGATTTACAAAACATTTTGAATTGACCAATCGGAACACTTCACCATATTAAATCCACCAATCACAACAAATATCGAAGTTAATCGGAACGCTAGATACTTTTTTGGTGCGTATACTGTGTAAATAATTTAAGTCCTTAAAAAAAACATTGTATTTAATATTAACCAATCAGAATACAGCAATGTTAAAATCGACCAATCAGGAAACGCAATCTATTTCTCAAAACATGAGGTGTTTTTTTTTTAAATTTATTTTATGGAAGCGCTTTAAAGCGTGTTTAAACTGTTTAAAGAGCTATAGTCTGGCCAGACAACGAACACAGTAGTAGCAGCAGTACAGCGAACAAAAGTATGACAACACTAAGAATCAGTGAAAAAAGCAGCAATGATCATCAAATTTTATGTTTTTAATTGTAGTTGGTATTTCCGCCCCTTTCATTTGGTGACATTTACGGTGTGTAAAAAGGAGACGGATATATTTCGTCTGATCTGTCATCAACTGCAACAGATAATCTGGTTGAGGCAATTGACATATGCTTTAAAAGTGAATTTAAATTTAATTGGGAACGTTGCAGGAGTTCTGTCTCACTCGCGCTTAAGATGAGAGAGTGAAATGCACTAGAAACAAATTCAATGTTAATTTAAATGTTCGTCATGAAATACGGTGTCTCATCACAAAGGGTTGCCACATGTACGTGTTTTGAATTTGTCGCGCGTTTCGACCGACAGAAATGGTTTGGCAGACTATAATTATACCTTCGTCTGTGGCATTTATTTGCGGTGTTTATATTTTGTATCTATGTCAAAGAAGTTAAAAAATTAAAAGACCGTCAAGTTAAACCATAATTTCACCTTAGTTTAGTTATTCGTAAATAATAAGTATTTTTATCTTATTTTCTCGCAATCGAAGTGAAAAATAGTATGCATTACTCTGGTCTAAAAGCCATATTACCACTCGAACAATTTTCCCTCACTTCGTTCGGGAAAATAACCACCTCGTGGTAATATGGCCTACTTTAGACACTTGTCAAACAATCTACTATATTTTTTTAACCTTATTACTATAAATTGCGAATTATTATTATATAATAGCTCACTAGTATTAATTTTAGTATTATTTTTTCTTTTGACGTGTATTGTATCTGTGCATTTATGAAATAAATTAATATGAATATGAAAATAATACTGAACCCCAAAGTATTTTTTTAACTTATAAAATGAAAAAAGGGAATCATTCGATTCCTAACGATTAATTAAAAAATAAATTGTATGACATACCTACATGGGCTACCTGCAATGTTTCAGGGTATTTTCCTCATATAAACCCTGCAAACACAACAAAACCGTACAAGCGAGACATGTGCCAAGGATTGGGATGTACTTACTGTCTACGTCGGCTGGCAACGATGGACCTACTTTCAAGGTATATACAGTGTGTAAATCCAATACGGGCGAACTTTTAAACTGAGGTTAGCATAAGACATATGAAATACGACCTACGACCCACGCTACCAACACAAATAAGCATTTTGTTTGTCTAATTAATAAGCCTTAGCAAGAATAGCAAGTCAGTCACCCAGTCATAAAAAGGTCAATGGTTAGTCGAATTAAACTTTGAAGTTCATCTGAAGATTAGAGCTTTTGCCAATACCAGGGGGCGTAGACAAGATGTCAAACGCCAATCGAAAGACGATTAATGTTCGGAAATGACAGATGTGAACGAAAAGTGTTCATAATACATTATCATTGATGTATTATGTATTCTACCAGATGAGCTATCTAGAACAAATTTTGTGCGCTATGTTTGGCGGTTGACAGCTGTCACTGAATCAAAGAGTAGCTTTAACAAAAAGACGTGACACTGTTTTGACATAATTCATATTCTGCCTAAACCAATTTTGTAAGGAAACGTAATTAACTAAATAATTATTTTATTTGTATCTAATGTTTATTTTGCTCTTTACCTCGAGTTTAAGGAACGAATGGACAAAAATACTATTTTTGCCGACAAGCGCCTTTAAATACGAACTTTGAGGGTTAATGATCCTTGATATTTACTTAAAATGACGTTGATTTCCTCGCACGGATAAAAAAAACATTGTGTAAGTAGGTATAACATAGATGATATTTAGATATTTATGTTTTAAATCCAAATCATATCAAAATCTTTGCTATGTATATTACTCGCATTAACAATTTTAGCAAATTCGCCCTTGTTGTAAAATAAAATATGTTTAATGTACTACTGTAACCTAACGTACTTATTTAAAATATGTTTTTACGTAAATGTGTTTATGCTGAGTACTACTAAACAAATAATGTAGGTAAATCAAGTGTAAGCACATATGTTGTTACTTCTGCGACATTAATCTGTGCGCCAAGGAATATGGCGTCGCAAAGCCAACATTAATATTTTAAATTAGTGTAACACCAATCTTTGCCCTTACTTACCTATGAAATGTAATTAAATGGCTTTTATTACTATTTTTAGAATTATTTTTAGAGTTTGTTGTCATGCAAAAAGCCTTTACGTTTAGTATTTGATTTTTAAAAATATTTGACACTTGCGTGTAATCATGTCAGTGGTCCAAGAGCCAATGTCAGACTTGTAGTGATTTTCATTAAAACTCGTGGTACAAATATTTTCTTAGGGATGTCATCTCCTGTTACTCAATGTACATTATCGTCTTTCGTACTTACGATTTAACATCTTGTCTACGCCCCTACGTCAGTTTTTAAGAATATCGTTAATAATGAACATTAGAACAAACTTGGATTTTGAGGCAGTACAGTCGAGATCTAAAATATAGATGCAATTTATTAGATAAAAATATATGAACACAACCTTATTGCTATGGAGTTAAGAAACGTAAACATATTTTTCAAAGACTGGTTAATCCATCTGTCAAATTATGCGATTTTGGTATTAAGACAAGGTAATCTAAATATATAAAAGAAGAAACTGACTGACTGACTGATTGACTGACTGACGGACATATCAACGCACAGCCCAAACCGCTGGTTTAGGCTAAGAGAGATTCCAAATTTGGCACGTAGGTTCCTTATAAGGTCTAGGGATGCACTAAGAAAGGATTTTTCAAAATTTACCCCCTAAGAGGGTAAAATGGGGATCCAAAGTTTGTATGGCGAATCAAGATTTTTTAGACTATTTTATTCGAAACTTCACAGGAGTATTCCTAACGATAAATGAGTAAACACGTGTTTCAGGTTTTTTGAAATTCAACCCCCAAAAGGGGCAAATGTGGTGACAAAGTCTGAAAATCAACATGGGTATCGTATCTTTTTTGAGTACTTATAGTACACGGGCGAAGCCGCGGGAGAAAGCTAGTAGGGTATATATGCTAAGACAGGAATATATTGCTGAGGGTCGAATGGATTTACCCGAGTTTGAAGTTAAGCGACACATTTTAGAACACGAGTACAGTCAGCTGCAGAGGTAGTGGACTGCAGCTGTACATGAATGTTAAGTAGAAATATGTGCATAAAAAAAATCATAATCAACATCAAACTATAAACAATAAAACTAGATCGACCTAAAAATATTTAAAAAAAAACTTCAGAATAAACTATAGGTAAATAGAAAATTTGCCCCAATTTTTCGTCTATTGGCAGCGCAGCCCAGAAGGCTGGCAGCATTGCCCCTTTGAATCGCAATGCTTATCCGCTGTGCTAGATATGACCCAGCCATCTGGTCACGCGTCAACTCCACTAATCTACGGCTACACTCTTTTCAACCATTTTTATCTAAATAAGAATAAGCTGCATAAACGGTTCTCCGCCAGAAAAGTAGCTTAAAAGAAAACGGTCCATTAGTAATCGATTCTCATCTCAAAACAACCATATATCCCCATAGAATATCCTGCCATTCACAACTACAATAAAGCAATTGTCACAACCAAGGCCGCCTTACAAACGGTATCTGAATCGCAATTGTGAGAAAATGAAGTTTTCAACAAGTCTTAAGTCGGTAGGAATTAACATTTACATACGACGTTCTTAATGATAACCTAGTTTGCAGCTGCATGTTTTTTGTAGTTATAGTTACCCTAAATCTGGAGCAAACTTGATAACAAAAGGTGTATGATCTTTGTGTCCTTATTCATCTAAAAGTGCGCATTGTGTCCCTGTCTGATCTTCCCATCCTTCATCCCCACTGAGATAGTTAGAACGTAATGTTGCTTATCTGTAAGATTTTTTGCTGATGGATGTGATTTCTCATAATGTCATTTTTACTTTATTTCTATCCAAGTACTTTTTGCAATTAATAGGTTCATATAAATATATTTGTACGGAAGATACTTATTTAGAATTTTTAGTACCTACCATGTTAACCTATGATGTTATAGTTAAAGTTTACTTGCCTCAAACACATAAACTTATTAGATGTGATTTTATTTAGTTTGTAAGTAGGTACCACGAAATAGAAAGAACTTAGTGTTCAAATGAAAGTTCAAGGCACGTAGCTACCTATTAATGTATGCCATTTCAACGGGATGGACATTTGATATGAATATAAGACGGTAGGCTGTGATGTGAAAGGGATTTTATCTCACAGGGGGGGAAGTATTTGTTTCGTTCTGTCATTTTAAGCTATTATGTAGATTTTCATTGTTAACCAGAACATCTACTACGAGTATCTTTGCACGTTACAATACCCACCCTGTGTGTGTCACGTGTGTCATAAAGACATTTCTAAGAAAATAAACTAAGCAAATGTGTAGCGTTTCAAAATTAAGGCATAAATTATACAATACGTAAGAACATTAAATAGTACGTTGCATTTTATTCGCCTTGTTTATACAACGCTACTAATATTATACATAAATGTGAGGTTTGGTTGTTTATTTACGGCTTATCGAATGTAATGTTAAGGGAGTCCGAGAAGGCAAATCTTTCATAAGATAACTACTTTTCTCGCGTTAAAAAAATTGTCTGGTTTTTCCTAATTATAATATGATACCAAATATGGCCTTACACTGATTACTAGAGAGCGGATTCGAAGTAGCGATCTCAATATTAATATGGACGAAGCCTGCGCTGTGGATTAGTTTTATTGACCAATTTTGAAATAAAATTAAATAACATTGTTTGTCGAGTAATATAATGTATGTGGAACATTTTAAAACCGCTATCAAAAAAAATAAAAAAAATATGGATATGACTAGTGCAATTTGTTAAATACATGTCATGTTGTTTATATACGGTCTTACAGTCTATTATTATTACACTGCACACCGCAAACTTAGCTAAATAATTAGATTAAATGAATGTTATTTTTGCAACAAACTACATTTAAAGAAAAGTATTTTATTCTAAGTAAAGGAGTGTTTATACGAGGTTTTTACTTTTTTATTCCGATAAGTTACTATTTTTGTGTGTAGAAAAAAATAATAAAATATTCCAGTCATATCCATATTATTATTGAGATCGCTACTTCGAATCCGCTCTCTTCTGATTACCAGTATATTCGTATCAGTATTTTATCTATATATATTTGATATTTATACAAGCTGTTACAAAAATGCTGCTAATCGTTTTAAAAGCATAATTGGTATCGTATTTTAATTATAACAAAAAAAATGGTTTTGTATGGGCCGGCTGGGACCACATGCCCCATACAAAAAATATATATTTTCGCGTGCAAAAAAAATCTCATACTTTTTCTGAGTCGCAATACGATACCAACGATTTAACGGATCACCAGTATTATTGTTACATCCTGTATGCCATAAGGGGTGTGCAACTGTGCAATGAGGGTTACAACTGTTACAAGTTACAATTCAGTAAGAGAGTGGGTAAGGAGAAGGAGAAAAGCAATTTAACTTATACGCGGTCGAAGCCGCGGGCATAGGCTATTTTCTAAAATTAATTAGCAAGCATATATAATAACTATTCTAGCTAAAGTTAGTGCTAGACTTACATTGTGGCTGAACAATAAATTAATTCCAATTTGTCTTCCGCGTTCGCGACGGAGTATTTTTAAACGGCCTTGTGAGTTCGTTTCCCTGTGCAGGTGTAGTGATCAACCATTGGAACTGTTGTCAAGTTTTTGTTAAGAATTAAATAAACAAATTGTACAAGTTCTTGATAACATACAAAATCTGAAGTGTCCGACCGAAGTTTCGGTTTCGACTAGTTTCGGCCAAAAAAAACGTGTTTCTGCCCAAGGTTCGGTTTCGGCCAAAAAACGGCCGATAATTTCGGCCGCGCCGAAACTTTCAACATTGTACTTAATCTAACCATATGTCCTATCACGTTTTTAACTGATAAAATCGCCGTTGTACAGTCACCATCAAATATATCAGAGCGGCCACGGTACTCAAAAATATCTGAACATGCACTTTATCGCCGTGACAATAGGGGCGTTGTTCAGATATTTGTGACCACCTTAGCCGCTCCGATATATCTGATGGTGACTGTGCAACGGCTGACATATAACTGAAATAAATATGTAGTATCTAACACGTCTATCAAAGTTTCGGTTTCGGCCGAAACTGGACCCAGAGCCGAACCTTCTGTTTCGGTTTCGGCAAAAAAGTATGTTTCGTAAAAATATGTAATGTCGGTAGGCGTAAGTGCATTGAGTAATTCCGATACGAAAAAAGTGGCAGGTAATTGCGAAAGTTGACTCATTGGTACGAGCGATATTTGATTAACTTTCGGAATTACACGCTTTGCGAAATTACCTTATTATTCAGAAACCAAAGTAAAATAGTTTTGTTTCTGTGTAAGTACTACAAGTAAACAACGTGACGAACAATTTATGTGGATAATAAAGGAATATAGACAGTAGGAATTTTAAATGTAGTACTTAATTGACAATTGCCTGCCTTTCTGATTTCAGGTCCGGACAAAATTGCAGTTTTGTTTTAAATAATTCATAACTTCGTACTTCGTGTCAGAGGTATAAGGTTAGAACCGGTGGTAGTTTTTTAGGGTTCCGTAGCCAAATGGCAAAAAACGGAACCCTTATGGATTCGTCATGTCTGTCTGTCTGTCTGTCTGTCCATCCGTATGTCACAGGCATTTTACTCGGAAACTATACGACGTAACTTTTGAACCGTAAGTTCAAAAAATATGAAAAAATTTGAAGAGATGCGCCTTATCATAGACTTTCAACGAAAATTGTTTTGAACATTATCGGTTCAGCCATTTTTGAGTTACCTCCAAAAAACTTCTTCCATAGGCATCAGATACGACCTTTTGGTATTAGTTTGGTTCTTATTCCATTGAAGGTACGGAACCCTCCTATGCGTGGTCCGACACGCACTTGGCCGGTTTTTTTTTTCTGACGTTCATAAGTGCATTGTAATGTGCCTAAATTGAAGAACAAATATCTTTTATCTTTTTTTTAATGAAAAATAAGTAGATCATTACTACATAAAATAGTTAAGTACATACTCTTAACAAGTATTCAAGTTAATTTTTATAATAAAGTTCCCCTTACACAAATTTAATAAGAAAATATCCAAGTTTCCGAACACGTCCGCATTACCACGGAAGAGATAATAAATAGTATTTCAATTCATGCATTACTATGCAGACCTTAGAGAATTCAACTAACCGGAGTCGCCATTGACAGGCGTTCCCCTCTGCCGAAAACATATGACCAGTGGTCATAGACATGTATGGACTGACGTTTATCTGACGTAGCTATTTGTACGTTACTTACGAATAGCCATACATTTGACGTTCAGGGGAACGTCAAATGTATGGCTCCCGCAAAAATCGGCAGATTTTTCTTGTATAGACAATGACAGACATGGCTACTCCATCCGGTTTGAATTCTCTAAGATGCAGACGTGTTCGAAACTTAGATATCTTCTTATTAGAAGCTCAGGCATTAACGTGACCTTGTAATATAGCCTTGGACGGGGGTACGGAACGGTTCCCGAGTTGTCCTTGTAACACAGCCTTGTAGGGTACGGGAGACTCGAGTCGTCCTTGCAACTCAACCTTGGACGGAGGCGGGACGTTCCACCTGCATCGATCGATAGCAAGGTGAATGTCGGGCATGGGGTGGGTGTCTGTCGATTTACACCTGGATGAGCAGGGGCGAAAGATAAGATACTCTTGTGCAAAATAAGCCTTTTATCACCGCTCGATCACAATATTAAATTTTAACATTTAAAGCTTGGCATTTGGCAGCTAGTCACTCGCAGATCCTACAATATTCTTCACAAAAACTTTTTAAGCAACGGAATTGTAAAAGCTTGGAACAAACTACCAGAGGACACAGTGTTGGCTCATAGTGTCAATGAATTTAAAAACAAATTAGACAAGCACATTAAAAATTCAAATTAAAGTGATAAATTTGTCAAGAGCATACTGGATACAGGCACTATCAGTTATTACAACTGCTTGCCTGCTTACAAATAATAATAATAAATTAAAACCTTTATCTATCTAAGAACTAACCATTGGCGAAAACCATCAATACACCACCACCAGCCCAGCCCAGACCAGCGGTTTTGGAGATTATTGGGAACATGTTTTTGTAGTGCCCAAACACTAACGCTAACACAGCCAATCACCCTAAATTCATATCCGTTCCGTCGGGGAAAAGATGCCTAATCTGGACAATATTACATACATACATACATATTTTGAATACATTTATGCTCTTTGTGTAGAACTCGATCATTTATGACTCCGTATTATTACATTGTCCAATTAAAAAAGAAATAATTAACCAAAGAACGAAAAAGAACGTTTAAATACAGGTATTTTTGTATGGAGCAAAGAACGGTTCACGATCCCTGGTTTCAAGTTTTTAATTCGATTCAAATAGTAAGTACCTACATTGGGTAATAAGGGATCAAAATGAAATATTTACGGCGAGGGCGTGCATTGAATCCCAAACGAAGCGATGGAGTGTGTAATAGAATCCCGAGCTACGCTACGGATTCTACAGTAGACTCCTGAGCGTAGTGAGGAATTCAAGTGTTAACGCCCGAGGTGAAAATCGTTTTGTTCCTATGTGACACATAACCTTAGAGGAAAATAAAAAATGTTAATGTTGAATCATATTTATTTTAATTTAGTGTGCTTAGACTGCTTAGTGTGCTTATACTGCTTAGTGTGCTTCCTGATTATAATAAATGGATTAATTTAATAAGAAATTTGTTTGTAATCTAATGACTGACTGAAAAAAAAAGTAATCTCCTAGACCAGAAAAGTGCCACTTTGTTCCCTCCTAGCAGGGAAAAAAGCCCGTATACGAATAGGTGGTGTGAAAAATATGTTATATATTTTAATCTCTAAATTTTCGAGAAGAAGGCCGAATACGGACACGCCTGAACTGATTCGGACGGATGGCAACAACACGGTTATTCCCGCCCATTTAGTTGTATATAACGGAGTACGCTTAGGTACATTTCCCCTCTGTCAAAAAGATAGGCAGAACTAGTTTTTATGAATGCATATCCGTTCATAAAAACTAGTTCAATACTTAATCGATTACACGCGTTTCAGTATCGCCTGTATAAAGTAAATAAAAATGTCAAAACCTCCCAAACGCACGCAACGCACTAAATAATTAAAAAGGCTTAACTTTCCTGAAAACCCAGGTTTTTAAGTTCTCGTTTTATGTGCTGTTTTTAGGTACGTATTAAAAATGTTCTACTACGTCTAGTTTACAAAAAGATGGAATACAATTTTACAGGTACGGTCAGCTGCAGAGAAAAGGTACCACCGTGCCCTACAAACTTGTATGGCGGGTGGTACCTTTTCTCTGCAGCTGACTGTACTTAAATATAATTGTACTTTATTTATCATTATGTTTATGATAAACGTTCATGTTAACTAGACGTTTGTTGGTGTGCTTGCAAGTGTGTTTAAATTGAGCACTCAAACAGAACAAGTTAGAACAGGTTGGCAACTACCGTTTCTGTGCTTACTCAATGTCTAATCTCAAAAAAACGAACTTTAGAGCAGAAACATATCACTTTCTGCTCACTTTTTAGAACACTAACGACATACTTTCAGAGCATGAGATATGAAACACATTGAATGTGATAGGCTGAATTCATTATACCTAAGTAAAATACGCAGACCTCACTCCAGGCAACAATTCAGATGGCCGAGGATCGAGAGGCCTGGAGAGCAGTGATTGGGAGAATACCCATTAAGAGTCACGTCCCTCAGTCATGAGGTTGCGACTAAGAAGAAGAAGAAGTAAAATACATGCAATGACGTAACGTTGTCTGTTAGTACCTTGTCCAACTAAATACGAGTACTGTTGTTTGTCGGATTGTTGTGGCAGTTAAAATGTCTGCCGCAGGCGCGCAGGCGGGCACGCGGCACGTGTCGTATGACGTCAAAGTCGGTCAAGAGACTTGTGCCTGTGACAGTCGCTTGCGAGACAACTATGATATCACACTTTTGTGACAGTTGAAATTTGGGGTGGAATCACTCAAGAGTGATATCTAAAATGGTGGCCATAGCCATAGACAAACCCCCTCTAGCGAGACCTACTGACAGCTTGACAGTTTGGTGTGGACACGTGTGGACAGATGGATATCACTCTATCCATTAGCGATACAAGTGTGACATCCACGTCTCACAGTTTGGCATGTCGAATCGCGGCCCCGTTATGTAACTTTTGTCAGAGGCACTTGAAAGATGTGGACAGCACAATAATAGCCTACTGAGTCCTTAGAGCCGTATAAAGGATAAAATAAAATATAATTCGTTTTTATTTTATTTCGAGAAGGTCCAAATTGCTGTTGTTGTTGTGTGTGACCTCCACAAGATCCTTCTAAATTAATAACTAAGGGTCGGCAACGAGTGAATCCTCTGGAGTTACAGACGTCCATAAGCTACGGTAACTGTTCATCCTCAGCCGGGCTACGCTTGTAAACAAAAAAAATTGGAACTATTTAAATCAAACAAAACTTATACTTAAGTAACTAGAATTTTACATTAATTTGCAAAATCTCTAATATGAAATTATGTGCGCGGTCACTCAATTCGCTTCTTATTATATTGTTTTTTAATCAACATTTATCTTAACTAATTAGTCTGGTTTACGTTGTAGTATATTTTCCGGTATATTTTTTATGTATGAAATATTGCTTTAGGATTTTACAGAGTTTTTCTTGTTTTTAGTCATTTTACCTTGGAAGAATAATAAGTATGTCGATGTATTTTACAAATACCTCCGTCGTGGTTTAAAAAAAAGTAAAAAAAAGAAAGGAGGCATGGAAGTTTTCCGGAAACAGGCAGGATCCGTCAATTCTTACTAAGTAACTCTCGGAAAACCCATGTGCTGTAACAACATAGATTTTAAAGTAAGTTGTTTACATTTACACACACATGCTTATGCCTTACACTACGTTAGGGGTCAGGGTCATCAGGGTTTCTAAAACTGCGGTACCTACGCGAACCCTCAGTGGTTGTCCTACTATTATATTGGCAGTATTGATATCATTTATTTTCGCAAAACAATTTACAAAGAAAATAAAAACATTAAAAAAAAACTTATAATGAATATATAAAACTTATAAATAAAAAATTTGGCCGAGGTCCGCACCGCTGTCTCTGGGTAGGGTGCCCAGAAGGCTGGCCGCATTGCCCCGCTGGATAGCAATGCTTATCCGCTGGGCGAAATAGTGACCAGCCCTCTGGTCACCAGACGCCTCTATAAGTCGGGTCGATATTTCCTTATAGAGGCGTCGTGCATTTGGACCCCACGGTCCAAGGGTTTCTACCCCAAACGCCGCAAATAAGTAACTCCCTCCTAGGGCAGCATATTTGCGACGTTTGAGGATTTCAGCCTCGGACGCAGCTGCACCAGCAGCAACTTTGGTGCCCGGGATATGGGTCGGCGCCAAGGTATCTACACACGTAGCGTCCCATACAAGCGGCCTACCCATACTCCAGGGCACCAGCGTCATCCCGTCGGGCCGCTTGCTATCCTCTATCATCAGTCCGTTTGGCTCAAGGATCGCAGGCACCTTGGCGCTGACAAGGGCCCGACGGATGACGTCGTTAATGCTGGCATGTCGTGGGATCCTGCCTGCGCTTCGCTGACATGACAGGCCGTGGTCACCAAGATTGTTCACTATTACCCCGCATATACAGCGGTGCGGTAAGTTAGTCGATGCCCCTATCCTTAGACATGTGGCCAGACGGAAAGTGGTGTTGTCCAGCAATGTTCCAATCGTTGTAGATGGAAGTGCCTGCAGCCACAGACCAGCCTCCCATTCAGCTGACGCAATGAGACGAGCCCGGTCTATCGGACTGGTTGCTAATTCCAGGAGCTGGTTCCTTGTCAGTCTGCAGAGGGGCTCGTCCCATTGCCTCTGCGAACCGAGGTTATCCGGAAAGTCTGTGGTAGGGCATGTGAGTGACCATACGTTCTTGGCCTCGGCACAGTGCGCAGCCTCTAGGACCCCAATGGATGGGGCTAAAATTTTCCCAATGAGGATCTGAGCGCCATGAACCGAGGCCAAGAAAGCAGGAAGAGCTATACTCGAAATTTTGCGGATACCCAGGCCGCCAAACCTAATGGGTAGGGTGGCCTGGGTCCATGTTAACTCGCCAAAAGATATGTTAAATACGGAAGTGAGGGTGTCCAAAATTATAGAATCCAAAAGCAATATAGGGTGTTTCCAAAGGTGGGACCCGCGAAGAATATAGGTAAATTTTGGAACGAAGAGACAGTGTTTCATGATCGCGTAAGCCGAATGCATGTTAATTTTGTTTAAACGATGTGAGGTTGCTTTAAAATTTTGAATTTTAACATTAATAAAATTTTCAAAGGATTGATCAAAAATAGGGCAGCCTAGGAGGTGAAGCGACTCTTTATCTACGATCTTAATGCCGGGAGCTAATTGTTTAAATAATTCTGTTGTTCGGTCTTTATCTAAACATGAATCTGTGACGTAGAGTTCACATTTTGAATAGTTGAGTGAGAGACCAATACTACCAAAACTGGCGATTAAAGTTTCGAGATCATTTAAAACTGTAGTCGCATCACCACCCAGGGTGCCATCGTCCAAGTACCAAATGTTTAATTTTGAATTTAGATCTTTAATAGAGGGATGAATCGCGAGACTGAAAATTGCTGGACCTAAAGGGTCGCCTTGTTGACAGCCTACAGAAGAATCCAGAACATTTGTTTTGTACAACAGTTTGGATGGTGAACTGTAGCATTGCCACAAAAATTGGTATGTTGTGGGGATTTTTTTCTTTAATATGTGACAACAAGGCGCCCCTGTCTACGGAATTGAAGGCGTTCGATACATCCACCTTCAAAACAACTTCTCCCGACTGATGCTCGAGGTATGTACGCACGGTGTGGACGGCGGCTTCGCAGCCACTCTTAGACCCGAATCCTAGCTGCACAGGTTGTAATTCCGCACTTAGGTCTCCGAGTATAGAGCGGCAAGCAATTTTGGCGGCGAGACGGCGAAATGTAGTGCCCACTGCGATGGGGCGAATGCCACCGTCTTTCTTTTGGAGAGCGCATAAATTCGCTCCGTACAGGATATCTGTGATTGCTTCAGGTACTTTGCCAGCCAGCATTATATTAATTAAGGCGGTCAGGCTTTTTAAGACAAGTTCTTTTGTGTCGCCACATCCGCAATAGAGAAGATCTTTCAGATGCTGCGGTGCCAGTCCATCGAGCCCGCCTGCGGAACCATTAGGAAAAGACATAATGGCTGCGAAGATGGCCTCGGTAGTGGTGGTGAGGGTAGGATCGTCAGGTTGTGGGGGTTCGGGAAGGCGAAGATTCACGTCCGAAGGTGGATGTTTAGCCAGAAGTGCTGTTAGAGTTTCTGAATTTGCGGGGGCAACCGCATCATCGGAAAAAAGTAGGCGGGCGGCCCCTTTAATGTCGCCGTCGGAAACTTTGGTTTCTACTTTTTTAAACAAATTATTACTCAATGGTCTAGGTCTGTATTCAGCTTCGGGAAGCGAAGAATAAGAAAGGCAATTGTCCTTGACTAAATTGGTTAAAGATTTAGAATTTTGATCCGGTAAAATGTGCAGCACGTGATAAGAAAAGGTTAATAATTTTTCCCAGTTAGCAGGTGAATTGTCTGATTTAATTGCGGTTATTAAATTACATAGAAATTTAGCGACAGAAATGCGGGCACCCCGTGGGATCCGTTTTAAAACTGGCCGTGTATTTTTAAATCGCTGAGGGTTTTCCAAAACGGATTGTCTGGGTTAGGTACCTGCGATTGGGCGGGCGCTGAGGAACCGAGCCGTGGCGCCGCACAGGGTGTCGGTTGACTGAGATTCTGGCGATGTTTTCTGGTAATGTGAATTTTGAGGCCTCTGGGGCCTTTGAAAAACCGCGGTTCCAGACATTCGGGGCAGCGGACATAGTTTTCCGATGACGCAGTAACTGGAGTAGGGCAGGAAAGGGACATCAACGAGAGGTAAAATATATGTACAATATAAAAACTTAGACTAACTTTTAAAACTAATTAAAATTAGGATAAAAAGGTAAAGATTATAAAAAAAAACACATAAAAAAAAGTATTATGTAACACTATATATATTGTCTTTGCGGTGTCCAGTCTTCGAACGAAGGGGTACCGGGGGTAAAGGGCCTTTATGCCGGAGTATCAGCCGTAATATGCTGATGAGATGGTGCTTTTGGATGGACTCCGTAAAAAAAGATGGGGAATTTGTCTCTCACGTTATTACGGGATAACGATATATTTTAATGCACTTACTTTAGGTACGTAATATGGACGGCACTAGTAAACACTACAAACGTTTGTTGTTACTACTCGATTTGTTGAATAAAACTCTTATTTACAAACATTTCACTGATTGACAACTAATTGTCAAGTCAACCAGAAAGCGTAGAGGTCCCTTGTGAGCGCTCGGGCTACGGTCCTGTGCTGAGGTTTAGATTTTATTAGTCTATAGCTTTAATAAATAAGCTAGGATCGGCTTGGGTAGCAGTAAGCTACGTACAAATATTTTAATAAGAAAAAACTTTCTCCGGATCTTGTTTGACCGTTGCTAGGAAGTTTTTTTTTTTTTTGATTGTATTGATTAAACTCTCAGAAGACGATAAACGACGGTTAATATGGCTTCGAGATCTACGGCTGTAAGACTTATTGCTAGGGATTGTAGGTACAGCTACCGATGAAAAATTATATTTGCGACAATTATGACAACCAGATATTATAATTATTACGAAAAGCAACGCGCTGCTCTGCATAGCATTCAGACTTATGGCTAGGGATGTTCAGGTAAAAAAATACCTGTGTAGAATTAGCACTTCTATGGTAAATTCCTCTCCCATATTCACTTCCTAAAAGCATGATTTCTGTAATAAAAACTACCCTATGTCCTCCATCGGCATTTAAACTTTCGCCATATCTAATTTCATCGCAATTGGTTCAACAGTTTAAAAGTGCGGAAAGAAAAACAGACAGATAGTCAGTCACTTTCGCATTTATAATATTAGTAGGAAACTAAGGATTACGAAATTCGCTTTGCATGGCTTCGAGGTCGGTAAGTAGCACACAAGAGTTATAATAAGCGCTAAAAGAGCGATATAAGGGCTGTTTGTAACGGCTAAGCCTGCACAAGTAAGCTCTACATTAGCGATATAGAAGTTCTATATCGCTAAAAAGGGCCCAGATTATACAGGCTTAAGCGTCATATATCGCTAGAGTCACTTTAATACGAGCATAAGCGATACAACAGATAAATGACTAAAGAGATATAATGGCGCGTGAAGAGCGGTAGTAACCCAAGTAACACAGGAAGCATTATAACATATGAATAGTTAACTTATTTCGAACTTAAGGACCGTATAAACTCTTATATACGTTCACCGAGCAACGTGTCGCATTATATGATGCTTTGAGCTGTATAACAGTTGTATAATGGCATATCTAAATGCTTTTGTAAAGCCTTTAGCTTTAGTGCAGCAAACCACAACGCAACTGTACAGCTTTCGACTGTTTTAAAGCACTTAAGTTAGTTTTAGGTTCTACAATAGCATTATATAATGCTTTAAGCTGTATAACGGTTGTATAATGGCATGTATAAATGCTTTTTTAAAGCCTTTAGTGTTAGTGCAGCGAACCAAAATGCAACTGTACAGCTGAATGCTGTACAGTTGCGTTTTGGTTTGCTACACTAATGCTTCGGTGTGGTTTAGTGCCTTAGGTTCTACAATAGCATAAATAAATGCTTAATGCTGTTTATGAGCATGAATATTAGCCATTATAATGCCACGTAAATTTCCAGCCACGTAAAAGCCAGCTTTCAGCTGTTTTTAGTGCTTTAGGTTCTAAAATAGCATTTTATGATGCTTTACGCTGTATAACGGTTGTATAATGGCATATGTAAATGCTTTTGTTTAGCCATTAGTTTTAGTGCAGCGAACAACATGCAACTGTACAGCTGAATGCTGTACAGTTGCGTTTTGGTTTGCTACACTAATGCTTCAGTTTGGTTTAGTGCCTTAGGTTCTACAATAGCATAAATAAATGCTTAATGCTGTTTAAGAGCATGAATATTAGCCATTATAATGCCACGTAAATTCGCTATACAGCTTTCAGCTATTTTTAATGCCTTAGGGTGTACAATAGCATTTATAAGTAGGTAATACGTTCCTAATGCAGTATAATAGCAATAATATAAACCATTATAAAGCCAAGTAATTCACCATAAGGGGCTGTTCATAAATTACGTCATTTCAAATGGGGGGGGTCTGGACATCGGATGATGGTAGCATGACGTAGGAGGGGGGGGGGGGTGTCATTCCGAAGGAATGAAAGTCGTGTTTCTATAAACTTTTAATGCTATAAAATATTATCTACTAAATAGTTTTTTATGTTACAATTAAGCTTAAAACGCATTTTTTTTTAATGACGTCACTTTATTTGGCAGCTTTACTATCAAAAATTGATGACGTAATTTATGAACAGCCCCTATACAGCTTTTAGCGGTTTTAGTGCCTTAGGTTCTACAATAGCATAAATAAATGCTTAATGTTGTTTAATAGCATAATTATTCACGTGTAATGCTGTAGGCATAAATAAGGCATTTTTTAAGGGTCACTGAGCTGCTATTGGACTAAGAGCTAGCCACGTCAGATATGACACAATAATGAGAGCAACAAAACCCGTCTGGTTAGATTGCTATACTATTCTTATTGCTAGATCCTGGCATCTGGCAGCTTTTAATGGGTGGAGGTCACAGTGACAGACTAGCAAAATGTTTTAATTGGAAAATAGTAATACCAAACTAGGTAAAAATTGCCGAAGTTGTCTCAGTTATAAAGGACAGGGCCTATATTTTAAGGGGCTCCCTGGCGCCAACGACCTTAGATCTGATTCCCTTAGTTTTCTAATGATTTATATAGCTTATCATATTATCAGTAACGGCTTTAAACAATATAGTATCCTATATTTACTTCAATATTCATTGTCTTCGAGATATTTGACATCAAAGTCGAACCGGTTTAGGCTAAAAAAGTGGTTTTATGGTCATAAATTTTGTTTTAATTAGTTAAAAATTAAAATCTCTCTACAGTTTTTAGAGACATCAAAGAGGAACCCTAATATGTAGATTACGTATATGTAAGATTCTTTACACCATTCTAATATCGATAAAAGTGTTTTTTTAGACCATATTTTAAAAATATAATAATAAAATAACGGCTCATTTATTTCAAGATCCGGCTCCACAGAATGGAGATAAAAGATTCAAAAACCGATAGTCGTTTGCCTTATAATTCTATCTATAGTGAATATGTTGGAATATCGACTCAAAACTGGTCAAAAATCGATAAAAAAAAACGTTAGACCAAAAAATATTGTGTATTCTTACCATACATCGGGGTTTTCGGTGCGGGAATGTTTGACATTAGCCAAAGAGTAGGCATTAACTTAAAAAACAGAATGTACTCTAGCACGTTTCTACCTAATGAATAATTGATCGAAAAAATCATAGGTATATACAATTTATATGAAATAGCTGACTACTCGTATTATATATATATATTGTAGGTACATATACCTATGATTTTTTCAAGTATTTTTTTATTAATTCATGTAGTGACTGATCATTGTCAACCTCTTCAGTTAATCAAATAGTTCATAAATATCGGACGTCAAGATTAATATTTGACACTTACTATACCGTGTCTTTGTCTTAGGTAGATCTAGTTAATATTTCGGATATGCAATTGCATTTTTAAAATAATAAGTATATAATAGTCAATACAAACATGCCTCTAAGAAAAAAAGCTCGTATCATAGTGTGTAAGCTATTCACAGAGAGGTAGTTATTCATTAAGCATAATATGATATTTTCTCAGACTAACTCTCAACCTATCTGTTTATCTCTACTCTTTCTCAAATCGTTCCCGCACCGAAAACCCCGATATATGATTATTACGGAAACAAAAACAGTAGGCGAAAACTATGAACTATATTTTATTATACATCGTTTGGCACTACTTTCTCCCAACATAATTTTTTGTATAATTTCTCTTAATATTGTATAGTATTTGTATAGTTTCTCATAATATTGCATCAAACCCAGATCTCTAGGATTTATTTTCTTAAAATGGTTTGCATTCTTTGACCTCCACTACTTTAAAGCTGCCAGATGTCCAGATCTAGAAATAAGCATAATATACCAAACTGACTAGAGGGGTTTGGTTGCTCTCATTATTGTCATATCCGACGTGGACGTGGCTAGCTCTCCGTCTATATAGACCAACGCCATTTTGTAAATAATTAATAACCTAAAAATAAAATCATGCGGACCTATTTATACAAGGAAAATACCTATATAATAAAGAAATTACTTAATTTAAGACTGCTCAACCAACACTATTGTGTTAATAATGCAAAACTCGTTCTATACGAGGATTACACAATTGTTTTGTTTATTTGACGCATATCTTTTTATAATATTTTATAGCAAAACCACAATAAATCAAAGGCGCGTGAAAATTTTCAATGAAACTTATATACACATTTACAGTAAACTACATTGCGCAGTCATATTTGAAGGATATAATAACGTAAAAGTGTCAAAAACTTTTATAAATTTTGTTAGGATGCAAACAAATATGACGTGTCACTCATTCAGTTTTTTGTACCGTCTTCGTCCATTTTATATTGCGAGACAAAGTAGTTAAATCACAACGTTCATTGTATTATAACATTTGTTCCGTCGGTATTAGAGACGTTTTTGCATTGACGTAAGGTTTATTTTACTACACTCTTATGCTAGTATAATGCGTTTGTATTGCGATTGGCAAGTTAATCGAGAGTACTTATGCTTCTTTACTGCGATTAGCAAGTTTTTTGGCCGTATTAAGGCTTCTTTAATGCAGTCGGCAACTTAATAGAGCGTACTAATGCTTCTTTGAGGCGATTGGCACTTTCCATGACAACGATAATGCTAATAGCGCAGACATAATGCGCCTGCAATGCTATTAAATGACCTGTATAGGATCTCAAGCTGGGTAATTTGTGCCCATTTAAGACCTATATCAGCACTATAAACGTTTATAATGCTACTATAAAACGAACTCAAAATGCTAAAAGCATACAGATATGCTGTAAGACGGCCGTTATACTGCTTTGATGTGTTACTTGGGAAGAGCTAAAGGAGTTATAATGGCGCGTGAAGATCGGTAGTAAGAGCTAAAGGAGTTATAATGGCGCGTGAAGAGCGATCGTAAGAGCTAAAATAAGAATAAGAGTTATAAGACACCTCTATGCCCCTCTTATAGAGGTTTAAGCGGTACTGTCACTCTAATATGCAACTTAAAGGGTATTCTATCTACTATTGATTTGAAATTAGTGATATAAACATCCTAAATTGTATATAATAAAATGTAAAAACATTCTACAAAGTGTGCGGTGTCATAAGTTGTGATGTGCATGGCGCACATCACAACATGGTGGTTAAAAAATAATTATATTATACATATAGCAGTCCTAAAGTATGTTTTTTTACTTGATTACTTGAATTATTTGTGCGAACATCAGTTTACTGTCAAAGTACCGTACCGTAATCTAGTTATATTTTTCACGCGCCCCTCGAAATCGTAAAATCTGCATTGTAAAAATATATTGAAGTGTATTGTAAAATTTAACGTAATCTTGAAATGGTTCACACATGTCAGACAGAGCCTTGTGATAAGTTTATCACATTATATGCAAATTCAAAGTGTGTATGTTGGAAATTATAGTGTATTATATAAGAAAAATAATATATTAAATCTACATGAATACAAATTTCATCAAAATAGCAATGGCGACTTGTTAGAACAGCTTTAAGAATCTACTATCGCTACTATAACCGTGTTAGCGGTAGTATAGCGATAGTAATCGCTATTTTAGAGACTAAGGATCTACTATAGCTATAGTTATCGCTATTGTAGAGCCTTAGGATTTAAGAAGAGGTTAAAAACTCCTTTACTCATATAAGAGAGAAAAATGCAGGCTATAGTTCTAAATAGGCGTCATTGTTCCCAGATATACCACTTTAAGAGATAGTAAGGAGTTATAATACTCTACCACGGTAAAGGTGGTAAAAAGGATCTCAATATCTCTATTGTACCGCTTTAACCTACGTATTAACACTCTAAGTAACTCTTTAAGTGGTATAACGCAGGCTTATAAGTCTGTTGTAACGCTTTAGATTTTATAGAGTGATATGGGATCCTTATACCTCTCTTATGCAGCTGATGCAGGTACAAAGCGCAGTAATACTCTCTTATACCGTCAAAGCCGTTACTTTGACTATTGTATCGCGATTATACCACCTTAGCCTTTTTGAAGTTATTTATATCCCTTATATACAGCTTAAGGAGTATACAAACTCTATTAAACCGCTGTTTTACAACCTTTAAGCGGTATAATGTCTGCTTATACCGCTAGTGTGCTACTTGGGACTCAGGCTGTAAGACTTATTAATCTTATTATACTAGGGATGTATAAGTTACGAAAACCTAACTAAAATTTGCGATAATCATTTAATCACTAACACTTCGTTTTTTAAATCATAAATGTTACTAACAACTATATGGACCATTGTTGTCTTGAAATAAATAAAAAATTAATTGAATTATCAAAAGTTATCGTTACTAATAAGCAGAATTGTTGTTGGAGACACCCAAGAGCTGCGAGTTAAGTACAATAGAAGTAAGTTCGCCTTTGTAATTTGTTTATTTTTCTTTTATCATGTTGGTATTGTTACTTTTTATGTACAAGAAAGTGTACGGCTAATATTAATATCGAACACAGCCATCATTTGTTACTGCATTTTTATTTTACGTAACTCCAACGGCGTGACTGTGAAATTATCGCGACTAAATAAGTAACTATTATTTATTATTCAATTAATCCAAACCCACGTGATTACGCACAGTTGCGTACTTTCCAGAGATAAGTCTATGTATTATGTTTCGGTGTTGGACGTAGTTTATTTTGTTTGTCCTTATAGGCGAAGAGTAAAATACTTTTTGACACTTTATGTAGGTGTATCATTTGTCAAGTAACGCCTGTTTTTTTGCGTATCCTATGAACCTATGATATATAATAATGACAGATGGGTTATGCACGTTTCAAAACAAAAGTGAAGCACCTAAAATGAGTGAATTCAAACGATTTTCGCTAGTCGCGCATCGGCAAGCGAGAGATGCGGACGGACGTGCCAATGAGCTCCTGTCACCCGCGTGAGAAAGAGACTACAATGTTTAACAATGAGAGTGAAAAGATGTAATGTAATGACTTGTCAAAATAGATAAACATAACAAAATAGTTGCTAGGTTATGAAATAACTCTGGAAGTATTTTATGTGCTCATTTTGTTAGAGTATAACCCATCCATATTAGTAAATATCATTAGGCGTATCAATACTATTAATCAAATAGGTGAACTGTCTTTGTCTTGTCAAAATCCTAGTTTAATACCTACTACTACTACATACATACAAGTACTTATCAAGGGCCAGATCTAATATTTTGCTTAGGAATCCACTGAATTATATTCTTATTTTTTCGAAAGTATGCTAAGGAACAACAAAAGTAATGTTTTTCAAGTGGGTACCTACGTTTGCTTGTTTATTTAATTGGCATGGTCTAAAAATGGTTTCATTAAAATGTATTTGAGACTCCGAAGGCGGCTTAATAATGACTAGTAATCGGACAGGTAAGATGATTATCGAAAATTGAATGGCCGTCGGTTCGATGATTGGCTATTAGTGAAAGTTGTAAGCACTGGGTTTTGAAATAGACTTTCATATTTTTTGCAGGCTTATAAATGTAATCTATACATCTAATTATCTACAGGATTGCCTTTAATACTTGTAATAAAACAACTCGAGTGAAATAATAGCAGTAATGACTGTAATGAGTGAGTAGGTAGGAAAAGCTTTTTGGCCTTTGACATGGCGAAGGCCGGTGCAAAACGGTATTGTAGAGGGCGCTGTTCCAGATTTCATACAACGAGAGAAAGAAGCAGAAGATAAATGGTCCTCGACAATGTACGAAAACCGCATAGACTAGTACACAGCTACCACTTGCAGATGAATACAGCACCTCCGCGACCTTTTTGTTAGCGCCGCGTGCCCTGCCATCAACTGCCGCGGGGTCCTTCTCTTGCCTCCATGGGTACAGCTAGCTTCCAGGCCGTCGCTAACGACAATCCGTCTTCTACGAATAACCTCTGCCGAATTGTGTCGTCCGCTATGCCACACAAATTGATCCGGAATAGTAGTTTATGTAACTGTTACGTAATAAGGGTCCTTAAAACATGAGTGTGGTTTTATGAAATGAGCCGCAGGCGAATTTCATAATAAGATCACACGAGTGTTTTAAGGCCTAATTACGTACAGTTGCATACACTGCTTTATCTACACTCATATTATATATATTAAATTAATTGTTCGGAAACCATAGAATGACCGCCATTGTACCGTCATGGCCTACTCGATTGTGCCGGCGCTCGCGCGGGACCAATCGAGTTGGCCATGGCGGTAACATTATGTTATCAAATTCGATGTTCCAAATTTGAAACTCATTGCTTAACAATATTTGAGCATGCATAGTTAAAATTACGTTACTGCCGCAGATAAGAAACTTATCATAGTTAAATCGTTTGTTGTAATGCTTGTCATTGTCTACGGTTTTTGAACGCATTTTAGAGTACTTACAGTATGAGTGTAGATAAAATTGCTAAATATGTGACGTCACATCAGGGGGGAGGGGGGTAACCAAATATGACCACGTGTGACACTCTTTGACTCTCCCTGAGGGAGGGGTCAAAAAGTCATGATAATCGTGTGACGTAATTAATGGATGACATCTATATGGCTACGAAGGAAGGGATACGAAGTTGCGAGCAAACGCCAAAATAAAAAATAAAATAAGAAAGTATGGTAGAGCCTGTGTGAGAGGGACTACGAGTTGCCTTTTATGCTTCATATTTGACTTTAGGTGAAATTATCTACTGAGGGAATCCTTGTTATATTTATATGTATTTATTTATCTATACAAGAACGGTTTACACCATTTACACTTGAATTTTGAATAATGATAATACAATAGTCTCATCAACACAAAACAGCAATGAAGTAAATTCTTCCAGCACCTACTCGTACTTATTCATTTAATTGTGTTGCTGTTAGTTTTATGAACAATAAATACTAAATACTTTGCCACACGTGCAATTCTTGTATCTTTTAAGTCCTCGTGGTGCAATAAAAACTTAAAAGTCCTTATAAAACTTCCTTGGCTGCACTATACTGCACTTAAAACATGGCCATAAGCATAAGCCGATCCCACGCGCATAAAACTTTAACTTTAAATCAGACTAAAATATCTACTCTAGAACTGGGCCCCACCTACGCTTAGATTTCTAGCGATCTTGGAAATGCAACCATAATATCTAGTATACAACGTTCAAATTTGGATATAAAGAAAAATAAGCAGGGTTGCGGAATTGAAGTTAGTGCTTATGCAGTTTTGCTAATAAGCTCACTTGGATGAAATAAATCTATTTTTTTTAAATACCACGACGGTGGCAAACAAGCATACGGCCCGCCTGATGGTAAGCAGCAAGCGTAGCCTATGGACGCCTGCAACTCCAGAGGTGCCACATGCGCGTTTCCGACCCTTTACAAAAAGGAGGATTCACTGTGTTGACGGCTAAAGGAACAAGAGGGTCCCTCATCGTCAACACACTGGGTCCTCTTTGAGCTCTTTGGCAATCTTACTCACCAGCAGGAACACAACACTACGAGTAGGGTTTAGTGCTATTTGGCTGTGGTTTTCTGTAAGGTGGAGGGGTACTTCCCCAGTCGGGGTCTGCTCCAGATTTGAGCCAGATGACATATATTCGCTGTGCTATGCTGTGCCCTACCACACATAACAAGATGACATTCGCAGTACCCATACCTCTCTTTTGGACGTAGTTTAAGGACATACCGGGTCATATTATTATTGTCATTTCAGGAAGTTTTATGGCCACAACGCATGTTTAAAATATATCTAATTATGTTTATAACACCTAAGGGACATAGCTAAACAGACAGAAGTTTTTCCTTACCACGATCATGAGCGGCTACTTCCAGTTCTTTTCAGCCGAAACCGCCTACACGTGTAGTTCAGAGGCGCCCCAAACTTCACTGTCTGAAGATTGCCAGCGGACACTCTGCTTGGACACAATCAGTAAGAGTACTTTAATAGTTAATTCATTGTACTTATCTCTCTAAAATAACAGGTCAAACAATCAATCAATATTTTAAATGAAGTGGCCTCTGTCCATTGCAAAGTTTGCTCGTACAGTCGCCATCAAATATATCGGAGCGGCCAAGGTACTCAAAAATATCTGAACATGCACTTTGACGCCAGACAATAGAGGCGTTGATCAGATATTTGTGATCACCTTGGCCGCTCCGATATATCTGATGGCGAATGTACAGCTTGACGTTGTTCGGTAGAGGCCTTCCTTTTTGTGGAGTGATAGCTGCTACAAAAAACTACGAGGCGGCCCCGAACCCGGCCCGGCCACAGAATAACTAATAGTACTAGCCCAGCGACGGTTGTTTAACCAAGAGCGGTTACACGTTTTGAGAATAATTCTTCATTAATAAGCTATCAAATATTACAACACTGACCTACGTAACTGAACAACAAAAACTATTCTCAACAGTCAAGACGATTCCGCCATCTTGAGTTACAACCGGAAGTTAAATTACCTAAAATACCGGTATTACACCTGCTTAAATCGCACCCTAACGCCAAGGACGCTGCAATACGCTAGACACGTTTGGAGATATCGCTTAAACGTGTCTAACGTATTGCGGCGTCCTTGTCGTTAGGGCCCGATTTAGGGAGCTATAAAACCGGCATAAAAAAGGTACCTAATCTAGTAAGTATTTTACACACCAGCTTGGAAAGGCTCAATGTAATCCATAAAATTAGTGTGGGAAATTGCATCTTATCTCCAAACCTACCTAATTTAATCTAAATTAGTTCAGCGGTACAAGCGTAAAGCGTGAAGCGTGAAGAGGTAACATCTGACAGACTAATTTATCTTCGCATTTTATTAGGTGTTGGAGTAGGTACCTCTACGTACCTAATGCCGCCGCATGTCGGATAATTCCGATACCTACCTAATCACTCATATTCCATAGAATGACCTGCAATTTTTTCCTTCTGTATTACCCGCATGCAGTCTTATACAAAGTGTAACAAAAATGCTGGTGATCCGTTTAAAAGGGCGTAATTATACTTATGGAAACCAAAAAATAATAATTTCGACTCAAAAAAAAATTGTGTTGTGGGTTGGCCGGCTGGGACGACGTGCACCATACCAAAAAAAATGTGTTGTGGGTTGGCCGGCTGGGACGACGTGCACCATACAAAAAAAATTGCGTCTAAAAAAACTTTCTCCTACTCTTTCTTAGTCGGTATGTACGTAACCTATACATAAATCCAAAAACAAGAACAATCTACTATCCCTTGTTTGTTTACGGGGCTCGAGATTGACACGTTCCCAATTCCACGCAGCGTCACGTGCCCGTGTTTATTTAAGTTGTTTACTGGGCAATCATTACGTTTGGCTTGACGAGTGTCGCGCAAAGGTGTCACCAAAGGTAAGTGCCCTGAGGGCGACACAATTATATGCTCGCTACAGACTTAAGGCAATACCTAAATTCTCGGAAACCACGCCCACTAGTAAGATACATGCTCTCTTACACGAAAGAAACAAATACAACGCTCCAATTGCAGTTTTTGACAAATTACGAAAAATACGAGTATGTTCATCAAAAATTCCTCCCGCAATAAACAAAACTAGTAAATACCTTTATAATATTAAAATGTTATTGTTATACTCCTTTAATTTTAGGTTAACAATCAGTTTAGTGTAAAAGTAGACCTGACTGATAAATCATTCTATAAAGAAAGGTTTGTTTCCACAAAAAATATCACTACTTAAGTTTGTCTTCTTGTGGAGTCTTTATCCATTCTTGAAGGTACCAAGCCAAACATGTAAGTATAATATTTTTTGACAAATTTTAAATACGCTGAGCGCAAAAATACTCGGTCCTCCTCTTAATAATACCTCAAAAAAAAACGCTCCAAACGATTTCGCTCGATGCCAGCGTCCACCGCCATACATTTAGATAAAACAATAATTTTAAACAAAAAAGAACCGACTTCACTTAGCATCCAGCTTTCCAACAGCAAATGCTCGAGCTGCTGTAAAAAATACTCAAATCACTATAGGTGTGCCTATAATAGTTGAAGAGTTCCTTCGATTTCTCCAGGATCCCATCATCAGATCCTGACCTGGTTACAATGGGACCACCTGTAAAGTATACTCTTTCAAACAAAAAAAGAATTTTCCAAATCGGTCCAGCCGTCTTCGAATAATCGGTGAACATACATAAAAAAAAATAAAAAAAATAGCAAAAACAAAGATCCCGACGAATTGATAACCTCCTCCTTCGAAATCTTGAAGTCGGTTGAAAACGTAGGTACACGGCGAACCGTGAGAGCGTGAATCGTTGTTTCCATGGCCATCGGGTTTAGAGCCTGATGCAGGCGCGGATCCAGGATTTCGTTCAGGGGGGTAATTTCCTTCACTAAAAATCTCGGGGTCGCACCTATGGCCCCCGTAGTATACGAGGTTTGCGTTTCAGGGGGTATCCGCGCCTGGCCTGATGGTCCATGTGGTCACATGTCTGGTCCTGCGCAACGCCGGCGTGCGGTCTGGTAGGACATCATCGCTACGCCGGTGGTAACGATGCGGTGGCGAGCACGTGTGCGGCCCGCTCGGTGAGTGGCACACGCCAATCACGCCATACTACAAAACTCGTTTGAGCGCTTATGTGTGCACGGCACGTCTGTACAGTAAAAACTTCAATGTGTGCGTGACTCTGACTGATAACAGTGATAACTTACTAATAATTTCCTACCAATCGCCGCGGGGTGAGGTAATTCCAATCGGGGCGGGGCCTAGCATGGCCATTGTGTACGAAATAGGTAGACTACTATGTATCGCCGTGACTTATACATGCGTGAGTTCTTGTTGAATGGAAATAGGGCGAAGGTAGAAAAAAGAAACCGGAAAAATTTTGCTGCGTTGACATTGTGACCAGGCTCGTACACTTCATACAGCTTTCTACAATCATCTGTGTGAATCACTTATGCATCCAAACATTGTAAGGGCTCTCTGTACAGCTAAGGCTATACGCTGGGAGAGGTAAGCGCCAGCTTTACAGTCCCCTGTACTTTCGACTTCGACCAGCCTTACTTAGGGCCCTAATGAACTCATAGTCGTTAAGTAAGGACGAGTATTTGCGGCGCTTGAGAACCTGTGCCTGGTCAGCCGCAACGCCGGCCTGGGTGCGGGTCGCCTGGATGTGGGACCGCATAATTATAAGACCAAAAAGAAAATACGCACCTCAAATGCGTATTGATTGAGTATGTGTATTAATCGCACCGATAAAGTGATAAAATAAAATTAAAACAAAAAAATTTTTTAGGCTATCTCCCGCAGAGTTGGGCAAAAAGTAATTTAACTACAAAGCAACAATTATAATTACAAAATGTAATTGCAATTATAATTACAAAGGAAAACTAATTGAGGCCTCAATTTTACTAATTTCAATTTTACAAAATGTAATTTGTAATTTCATTTACTAATTACAGATTACTTTTGTCTAACATAACGGGCAAGCATATTTTGGACTTAGAAAATTTTCACAATTTTTTTATTCTTACTGTTTTTTTTATTCGGTCGTACAAAATGCTTAAAAGAAGCACAAAATATCGATTTCCCTAATATCACTCCTTTCAACGATATTGAAGTATCAGAATATCGATGGGTCAGAACTGTCAGAAGCGAAGCTATTAATTGGACTTAAGAAATATTTCGATCAAAAAATGTTTATTAGTTTTTGGTTCTTGTTTTAATTCTGTCGAAAAAAATGCTTCGAAAAGTTCGAAATAAGCACAAAACGTCAAATAATTTTCCAGGACTTATAAAATTTTGGACCAAAAAAATATTTTGTTATTATTTGATTGTTTTTCAGTTCAGTCGTAAAATGCACAAAATAAACGCAAATACGTCAAAATAAATTTCGTCCGGCACCGTCAACACTTCCCTTAACATTTATCGTTACAGAGGTATCGAAGTTCCATTTACGAGGGGTGGCTGAAAAGTTATCTACCTAACTATGAAAGAAAAGACATAGCTGGGTAGTTTTTATTTATTTTTCTATATAATCTACTGCTACCGAAATGCACTTGTTACATTTGTCAAATAATGACATTAAACCATTAAAAAAAAATCTTGCGGTTTGTCGTCGAAAAACTCGTTCACCGCGGCTATCATCTCATTATCGGTAGAAAATCCCTTCAGGAACAGAAAGTTGAATTCCTAAAATGTTGAATTCCCAAAATGTTGAATTCCCAGCTAGTTGAATTTTAAAATGTTGAATTTGCATAAAGTTGAATTCTTTAAATGTTGAGATTGCAAAAAGTTGAACTTGCAGGATGTTGATTATTAAAATGTTGGATTTGCACACAGTGAATTTTTAAATGTTGAGTTGGGCCAGATTTGGCCCCCAAGCCGTCCCAATCCGGCCCGCGAAGTGAAGGCAGGAAAGGCTTGCGATATACACAAGCCGCATACGGTATACTTATTACTCACAGAGTGAACATATGTGCAAAGCCCCCCCCCCCCCCCCCCCACTTGCTTCTCAACCACGAACCACGGCCCGCGGGACTTTAGCTGGCATGCAATGTGGCCCTCTGGTGAAAAAGTTTGGAGACCCATGGTCTAGAATATTTTTTCCCCACACCATGTAACTGATTACAATTTTTCGTTTCGCAATTGCAAGTTTTCGGAGGAATGAGAAGACCAGTAGCAGTTGGAGAACTTGGAGAGGTAAAAAAATAGTCTGACGTAATAAGTAGCAGTTGATGAAAGTGGAATGATTCCAATAAAAATACAGTAAAAAGGTATTACTTATAGGGTTTATTGAAACAAAACTAAGACACTTAACTTAAAATATCATTTTATAACCTTTTACAACAGCTTACAATAAAATGTAACTTAACCTTTTACCTGGCCTTTTAACAATAATCGTTTATGAAACCTCTCTTCTTAGTCGCATCTGTACACCTCAAAAAAGTGCATTATACGGCAAATGATGATGATGGAATTCCCTTTGTCACAGCATCTCCGTTTGACCCAAGAATTGATTTAGGAAGGGGAGCCACTCGGATTTTTGATGCAAAATTTTGACAAAAATGGGGCTGTCCCCCAAAATTTGTTTAAAAAAAAGCTTAGCTTTATGGTCAAGTTTGGTACCATTTTCGGGTAAAGTAGGGGCGCTTGATTCGATTTGCATTTTAAACTCACAAGTTTATATACAAAAAAAATGAAAAAAATTAAATATTATAATATTATTCATATCTTTAAGTTAGCTCATTTTACTAAAAGAAAACATTCTTTTATTTTTTCAAAGAAACAAAACTGCATTCAAAGATTTTTAAAAATTGGATTGGCACATCCGGGAATCAAACTGGTTAAAATTCGAAAAAATAACACCCTGTATTTTTATGGCGTCAATCGATAGGGTAAATCATGAGGAACAAAACTCTCTAACAAACATAGCAAGTCAATTGAAAAAAACACTATCAAAACACGTGTTAAATTAAATTGTGATCAAAAGTAGATCTACGTTTTATTTTTTTATTGTCATTTTTCGTAATAAATATACCGAGTGTGTACTTTTTAGAAATAAAAATAACAGGGCTTTATTAAAAAAAAAATATGTTTTTAGCTAAATATCAAAAAGACTATGTAGGCTTTTATTCGAAAAAATATAAAATGTGAAATTTCAATATTACCACTTTTTTTAATTTTTTTGTATGGAAACATGTAAGTTTACTATGAAAATCGAATCAAACGTCCTTGCTTTACCCGAAAATGATATCAGACTTGACCATACAAATTTTTTTTGACAAATTTTTAGGGCCGGCCCCATTTTGGTCAAAATTTTGCATCAAAAATTCGAGTGGCTCCCCTTCCTATATCCATCCTTGGCTCAAAAGGAGCAGCTGTGTAAAAGGGAATTCCATCATCATCATTTGCCGTAAAGTTGTGCTTACACCAGCGACTATCTGTTGAAAACTCTTACATATTATTTATTTACTTAAAACCAAGTTTCAATCTCACTAAATTAATTTTCTTAAGAAAATTAACTGGAGATATGAATTTCCTTTCGAGCTTTTTCAATAGTGATAAATATTTTTGTCAAACAGGATATCCCTCAGCCGTCGGTTTTTTTTAAATGGCACAAACATCATGTACCTTTCGGTTTTTCGGTCATAGTGCTGGATTTCCTTTAAAATTGTGTAGAATACTAAGTACCAATTTGGATTCAATGGTAACCTCGCATTGAGTCGTTTGTGATACCCCTCACAACTGTTTGTGGTTCGGTGAATTTCTAACGCACAACTTATCATGTTGTGATCGTTTTCGTACCATTCACCTTTGAAGTATTTTAAAAATAACTTCATTTTTGTGGAAGTTGGTGCAGCATTTAAAATACTATTCCAGGCTTGAGGCATGGCAGAGGGTGGCAACAATACGAAATTCGAGCACATCCTTACAATCTTTCGTGCACACTTGTCGTCACTTGAAGGTCTTTTCACTCCAGCAATTTTCAGTTTTCTTGCCCTTCGCCAAACGGCTTTATTAAAGTGCTGATAGCATCCAGATATATTAGCGTCTGGAAAACTGGCCCGAACGGCGTTGATTTGAGCCATTTCGTAATCACATTTGTATGATTTAATGACCACTGGCAGGTTCTGTTTTATGAGGTTAAATAATCTTTTGTAGGTTTTTTCCGTCTTATTTGGCAGAAATGCGTAAATAATAGGGAATACATTTACGGTCTTCTGATCTGAAAATATATCTAAATGGATTATGTACAGCTGACGAAAGGGGCGTGGCGAAGATTTAAATGTACCGTCACCACTGTAGCTACATGATGTTGACGATTTGATTGCCGTTATGGCACTTTCAGAACAAATCATAATAATTTTTTCCCGATCACCATCCTCATACACATTGAAATTATCAGGAATTTGTATAGGAAGTTTCACGTCTTCAATTCGCTTGAAAACAAGGGAATCCGTGGCCAAGTAGTTTTTTCTCGTTCTATATAACGTACTTTTTATCGAAGCAAAAGTTGGAATTTCGGTTATAGGAAAGAATTGATTAGTGTCGATAAATTGTTGCACCATTCCGTCATATATTTGTTCCACAGGGCGTAAGTTGACACATACTTCCCGCTTGATTTCGTCTATCAGCTGTGTGACTTTAATTTTATTAGTATCCGGTGTGCATGTATGCTTGGTTTCACGTTTTATCTTACGTTCATCCTTTGTTAAAGTTGCAGTTGCAGAACATACATCTCGATTTGTACACTTCCATCGAGAAGTACCGTTTTGATTAGTTTTACCATCTTTGGTCAACATGTATTTACCTCTCAATATAAGAAGTTTCCGGTTTTTTTTATTTTTACTAAAATAAATAGTTTTAAAGGGATTCATTTCGAATAAACAAATTATGAATTATGATTTAAATATAATCTTGACAGAGTAGATTACTTCTAACAGTGACATTGGCTGACTTTGACAATCAACGTTATCTAAAGAGGTTTTGCTGTAACTACTAAGTGCCTATAGATACGAGTCATGATTCGGTATTACGGCAGAGGTTTTAGCAGCATCTTAAATTGAAATTTCCATAATTGACGCCTAATAAAGTAAAACTAGACTATGGCAGACCAGCGATGAGAAGTATTTCAAAGGTCTTCGGTTACATTATGGGATCTATAAGTAATCGAGGTAACTTTTTGAGCATTTAGGAGCCGAAAGTTGAATTCTCATAAAGATAAAATCCCAAAATGTATAGTTTCCTAGGATATCACAAAGTCAACGTTGTGGGAATTCTACTTTTTGATATTTCAACATTATAAGAATTCAACATTTTGCGAAACTAAAAATATTCAACTTTCTGGGAATTCAACATTTTGGGAATTCAACATTATAAGAATTCAACATTTTGCGAAACTAAAAATATTCAACTTGCTGGGAATTCAACATTTTGGGAATTCAACATTTTAGGAATTCAACTTTCTGTTCCTGAAGGAGAAAATCTTCGCCCCCTGAGATCTTTCTTTAAAAGTCTGAACAGGAAATAGTCACAGGGGGCTAAATCTGGACTGTAAGGGAGGTGGTCGATGGATCCGAAGCCATTTCTGGTCATGGCTAGCTGTGTGGTGCGAGCCGTATGAACAGGTGCATTGTCGTGTAAAATCAGAATACCTCTGTTAAGTTTGCCTCTCCTTTTTTCCTTTATGGCGTCTCTCAGCTGACAAAGTAAATTGGCGTAATAATTAGCGTTCATCGTGGTTTTTTTAGGTAAATAATCTATAAGCAAAATCCCTTCAGCGTCCCAAAAAATTGTCGCCATCAGTTTGCCAGCCGATGGCCGAACCTTGTATTTTCGAGGAGGCTTTTCGTCCTTAAATTTCCACTGTAGTGACTCCTGTTTACTTTCTGGGTCCCATTGTCTAATCCATGTCTCATCACAAGTCACAATCCGCGAAATAATTTCTTCCTCTTTCCCGCGACTCATGTCTAAAAATTCTTCACAACATTTGACACGTCTGTGCTTGTCTAACGCGGTCAGCATTTTGGGGACCCAACGGGCACTCACCTAAGACATGTTGAAATAGCTATGAATTATCTCATTTACCCGTTCCTTAATGCCCACATCTCGAGCTATCTCCCACTGTTTCACTCGCCGGTCTTCAAGAATTATATTTCACTTGGTCACATTTTCTTCAGTGATGGCAGAAATTGGTCGTCCACTACGAGGATCGTCTTCTAAGCTTTCGCGGCCTGCTTTAAATTGCCTAGCCCAGAACTTTATCGTGAAATCCGAAAGACAAGAATCACCAAACACAGGCAACATACGTTGTTTTATCTGCGAAGGGGTATTTCCTTCTTTAGTGAGAAATTTTATCACGGAACGTTGCTCAATACTAATCAAATTATTTTTCTCTAGCGACACGTTGCAAGCCACACCCGGTTTACTGCCATACTAACTTTCTCATCATAGACGTTGACTTAACGTTTGTCAAATCGAGGGGAAAAATGAAAATGAAGGCTAGTAGCCTCGCTCTTTTTCGTGCGCTACACTATCCTACATTTAGGGTAGTGTGAGACGGATATTTCATCTTTCGAATTTTTCCCCGCGGCGCCATATTGGTTTGTCTGTAATTGTGACTGACGGTTATTTTCAAGTGGTGGATAATTTCAATTACTTTAAATTGTATAACTGGAGACATAATGCGGACCCCAAAATGCTGTATTTGTGGTAACAAACGAGAGAACGCATTTTTGCATTTTTTCCAGCGAGTGACGAAAAGAGATTGAATCGATGGTTTGCCTGTGTAAACTTGGAGTCGCTAAAAGTATTACCAAAATGCATATTGAGTACGCGCTCAGTGTGTCACGTACAGTTTGAGAGTCGGTTTATAAAACCAAACGGTATTTTCATTTCACCACTTGAATATCAGAATTCGCGGAAAAGACATTTAGATCACAGCTATTTTAAAAGTGATCCGCCTGTAAAAGTACCAAGACTCACTGGTAGTAAGTATTTTTATTAGATTTTTCATCCATATTTAACTTATAACAACCTATTTTTCCTTATATATATCATAAGCAGCAACCAGAAAACCGCTTCATTTGGTTAACCATATTAATTTAATGTAGTTTCCCTGTTGAAATTTCAATATTTACCACTTAGATCGATTTTGGCTGCTTTGTGATACAAAAATAATATCTTGAACTATTTAATTATACAGTTTTAATTGTCTACTATAGGTAAATATTATCTACACGGTAATAAATACTACCTACTTGCTGCGGGCTTTTTTTTATAAAAAATCATTTTTTACAATAGTTTGGTAGGTGTGTAACTACCCTACCAGATATAATATTCCTTTATTGGTAACCGGTTCCGGTCCCAGATTCGCAGGTCTTAACGCTTTGATGTTATGAAATTTGACTTGTAGAAAGCGTATTAAGTTGTAGAAAATGATAGAGCCTACTGAAACACACACGGGTGAAGCCGCGGGTACCGCTAGTTATATTAGTAGTTAATAATCCCTATTATTGTCATTTCAGCAATTTAATATCAAGACATGGAGAGGCATTTCGATCACAACTACTGTAAATGCGATCCAACTGCAAAAGTCAAAAGTTACTTAATATGCTCATAGTGGCTGATTATAATAAAGATCAGATTAATGTAAATCAAAACTTCATAAGAATATATTTTATTGTTAAATTATTTCTCTCAGGTACAATGACAATTAATAAATCGTGTAAAATAATTATTATTTTATTTTCATTACATTATCATCCCTTATATCGAGAATCACTTGATGGCCGCATTTTCTTAGTAATTCGAATTATTATTTCAATTACTACATTTGTTTCAATGTAACCCATTAGATTCAAAATATAGATACATATTGTGTTCCTCTCAATGACACTAGAACTCATTATTAATTGAGAAAATGTTATTGCAGTTAATATCTACTTTTGGAAAATGCATACAGCATGTTGTTTGTAATGTTTTTGATTGTATTTCCATGCATTACAAAGGATTACTTCAACGGAAACCGACAAGTCTCTCCTCGGCAACTTCCCCAGCTATTTCGTCAGGAATCCATGACTTTCCGTCCCTCGGCAATGTACTTTTTATTTTTAATATCCTGTTCTAAAATGCTAATGTTAAACTTGGGAGAACCGAAAAATCGTAAAAAAGAACAGAATGATAATTTCAACTGCAGAATTAGTATACTTTTAATTGGCCTCAAATTACACAGAATACTTTTGTAAAATCTTACAATGACAAAAATAAATAAAAATAGGTACGTAAAAAATGAAAAAAGGGACCCTGATTTTCTGAAATACACTAAATGTTCACACCAGGATTTGAACCCGAGCCCCCGGTTTAACAGGCAGGCTCACTACCGACTAGGCTAAAAAACTTCTATTTTGCCCCTGTCACATGCCTGCCACAGATTAAACAACGTGTTAAAAATTATATTAGACAGTCGGTCGTCTGATACGTAGTATCTACTAAGTAGTCTGTGTTGCAAGCATTCGAGTGCGAAAAACAAATGAAAACCAACTGACAAATAAATGTTCGAAATTTTGAAAAAAGAATAGTTGAAGAACACGAATTCATAGCGGCCAGTGTTTATTTTTTATAATTTGTAGGCTAGGTAGATTTGTTTTCAGCCACCCCTCGTAAAAGTAATTGACCAAAAAGTAATTAAAATTAAAAAATTGCAATCGGCATAGTCAATTACAAATTACTTTATCTTATTTTTTTAAGTATCAGGGATTTTTTTTTAATGAGGCTACTTCTTCTATTATTATTGATACGCATAAGCCAATAAGATGCAAAATAACGAATTTTAAAATCGTTTTCCCAAAAATCGCACTACGACTTTCGCACGATTTTTCTAATCTGAAGAAAATGAAGTAAACTGTAGACATTTATGGCACCAATATTTTAAAAACATCTTGGTACAAACAAGACAATACTAAAGACTATTAATAACCCTCTCAATACGATTAACGAGCTGAACTGACTTTGCAGACCCAAGAACTGCCGGACTGACCTTTAAAACAATTTAACGAACTTCAACGTTGCCAGGTCAAGCATTTCCTAAGTAAGGGCTATAAATAAAGGTGGCGACAGCAACGGTCTTAGCACACCTGCGAGCAGGTATTTATATGCAATTATTATGTAGAACGTATAGTTTACTCAACAGTAAAAGAAATGCGGGCGAAGTGGAAAAAACTACCATATCGAGTGAGGGCTCATTAGAAAGGTCTCGAGAAACAATTAACCTTTCGCATGCCGAAACGCGGAACCGTGTAAAGTTATTAGATTCTTAATTATTTTTGCATGTTTTTAAAGTGGGCATTCCACCAACATTCGACTCATACAATAGTTTGTTAATAAATCAAATACAAACTTTGAAAAAATAATCAACCCAGCAGGACGGGCCTTGCCGGGGCTCGATCGGTTTACCAATTAAGAGTCCGGTAAACTATTTTTTCGATTTCGCACAACTTTTTGATACTATTTTGCAGTAACTAACGAAACTTATATCAGTTTTGTATACATATTTTGAAAGTAAGTTTCTTCTTAAATTTTATAAGTGGAACGCTTTTTAATTTTCTTGTCTCATTTATAAGTAATTCACCCTAATCTAACACCTATTTCGCGAATTTTGCTTGGAGAGGTGAAAAGAGTAAGGTTTTTATTTATTAAAACTAGCTGTGCCCGCGGCTCCGCCCGCGTGGGATTCGGTCTGTGTCAGTAAGCGGCTAATTAACCCCTAATTTCTCTCCCGCTACCCTGGAGGCGGAACTTGAAGTAAAGTTGACAGATGGCAAATTATTAAATGGATGCGCTAGAGGACAGTAGTCCTAATAAAATATTTTACAATTACCATTAAATGAAACTACACTCAAAAATGAACACTTTTTTTATCGTATTCATTTTTTTTGACATGATTTAAACGACAGAGTAGAAGGTGTATCGGTGTCCGATGACGATACAGGACCACTTTTGTATTTATACGTGACGGACGGATTTTTATTACGTTACCGTAGGTAATGAATTTTTTTGTAATAACAAGACTTCAAACTATTTTATCTACACTCATATTGTAAGTTCTCTAAAACGTGTTCGAAAACGGTAGGCAATGGCTAGCATTACCACGACCGATTTTACTATGATAAGCTTTTTATCTGTGGCAGTAACGTAATTTTAACTTTACATGGTCCAATATTGATGTGCTATGAGTTTTGATAACATAATGTACACCTGCACGCTCCCGCGCATCCGCCGACAGCCCGACAAGCGTCCGCGCCACCGCCGGCACAATCGAGTTGGCCATGGCGGTGCAATGGCGGCCATTCTATGGTTTCCGAATACGGCATTTAGAATAAATAATATGAGTGTAGATAAAGCAGTGTATGCAACTGTACGTAATTAGGCCTTAAATCACTCGTGTGATCTTATTATGAAATTCGCCTGCGGCTCATTTCATAAAACCACACTCATGTTTTAAGGACCCTTATTATGTAACAGTTACATAAACTACTATTATCAAATGCGATTCATGTGCGTAATTTCATTATTAGGGATTTTCGTTTTCAAATCATTACCGGACTCTCAAGCTACTAAGTTGACGAAATTTTCAATGCCTTCAATCATCTTTTTGCATTTATTTTGATCTACATCGGCTTTACAGCAGCCGTAAGCGACATCTATCTAGATAATCTAGGTGCTAACTATTAGAGTTAGACACCCTTCCGGCCATCCCGCCGACGCTATCGCATCGCAATATATTATTAATTCAATTAACTATTTATTCGTACCCCACCATTATTCTTCCAAGATCCCACCCCACGTTCGTCGACCCCAGGCTCAATAGAGCAAAATGCTAGGAAATAACTCAAATTAATAATTTTGTTTTTATCATCGAATCGGTTCTCATTGGTAACGACAGAGTAGCTAAGTTATAAAGCTTAAATTCACACAAGACCGCAAGTCTTCGGTAGTATAGTGGTAAGTATCCCCGCCTGTCACGCGGGAGACCGGGGTTCGATTCCCCGCCGGAGAGTACTTTTTGTCTTTTTTTTCATTTTTTACTTTATTTATACTTCTTCTTCTTATCTTATTGAATAAATAATTAGGCTAGTAAATAAATAAAAAGTTAATGGAGCCACTTGAATTGTAAGTCCATAACGGCATCTAGTGATATTTCTGGTAAACCTAAACGCATGGCTTTGTGTTGTAATAATAATAATACAGGGCAATTTTTGGGTCGTGATCCTGAACCACTTTTCTGACTTTATAACTGTTCAATATTATCGTTTTTCTCTATTTCGAAGACCCCTGTCTACACTCTGCCTCCGCCGCGCCTCTAGCGGAAACTTCATACACGATAGTCCTCATTGAGAGAGCACGATATAGTACATTACTGCAGAGACCAGTAAGTAAGCTTTCCTGGCTGAGTATTTAGTAGCCGTCCGAGTCGAAGACGAGGACGGCTACAATACGAAGCCAGGTAAGCTGATTACGGTCGAAGCATGTATAGTGCTTTTCTCAAACATGTAAGGAAATAAAATTACTTGTTTAGTGCTTCAGTTACTGGCTGAGTGATTTAATGTTGTATGAAAATCCTTTACGTACGTCGCGCTGAACCTGCCTTGGAATAGAGTCCCTACTGGTCTCTAATTACTAACGTAACAGGAACATTTCCGAGCATGTTTGAGAAAAAACTATTATGCACTACATCTGTACATCATTGTCGGTTGTCAATACGGCGTTACTGCCATACAAAATCATTTAGAAATAAATTCTATTAACAACCGACAATGATGTACCTTTGATTGAACACGTCACATTTGATGTTTTGATGTTTGTGAAGATACATGCCAAATAAAACAAAATTTTAAGAAGAAATCTTTATTTCATTTCAAGATTACCTAATCAACTCTTCGATATGGTTTTCTTAATTAACTAGAAGCGAATGATACTAAACGAGAACGCAAACATTTCGGAGCATGTCGGAACATATCAGAACAGGTTAGAACAGTACAATTTTCAGGCAAACGTGTGAGCAAGAGAACACAGAATAGGTACGTGAGCTGAGCAATAAAAGGTTAACAGATCAATATCGAGATGTAATGCTGCCAGCATTTACGGCACCTTACCATGGGGTGTACTTTTTTTTAGATTAATATAGGTTAATTTAATTTGTATTACGTTTAGTTTATAAGTTTGTCATTGTACCTTTTGAACTGATTTTTAATGATTGAATAAATATCCCAGATCAGACAGTCTTTTGCAAAGACATTGGATGTCGGCACTAATAAAAGTAATAAACCCTCATTTTGGGGAAGTTTATTATGTAAATTCAGTAGTCCTTACTAATTAAGTCTACTAACCTAGTTTATAAGTATTTCAACTGTGGACCACTGGTTATATGAATAAATAAATTATTTATTTATTTATTATTATTTACGTTAAAACCCCACAGATTATAGGTGTTACAAAAATGCTGGCGATTCATTTAACCCTTTACTACATACGAAGCCATATAATTATACGGCATCGGCAGTTATAATCAACTCTATTGATAGTGTGTCAGGGTTAAAATTTAAACAGTTTTATATTATTTTAAGAAATAGGATAAAAATCCACAGATAATAAAAGGTTCTTTTTTTTTAAAGCACCATTTACTTGAAGTCTGGAGACTATAGGACCATAGACTATAGGATTGACATCTTCAAACCATAGCCAACAAGACGTTTGTTCTTTGCGATTAGAACGCTATCTCCGCACAGATTTGAGCATTTATCCACATAGTTCACAATTCTCAGTCATGAGGGAATGATTAAGACACAACTGCTATGAAACGTACACAGAAAAAAAGAGATTTAGGACCCATTTACACATTGGTTAGTGTTAAGTGCGAGTTCATACAAGTAGCAAATGTATGAACTCACACTTAACACTAACCGATGTGTAAATGGGGCCTAAAACTCATGGGATACTGCCGTCCATTATGATCAGATCACGTAACATATTGTATACCAGACATGCTCAGTGGAATTTAATGTTACATAAATGAGTATAACACAAAATTAGCATTTTAAGAGTACAGTCAGCAGCGAAAGTCGCTAAGCAGCTGAGGTGTTCAGAATGAGCTTCACACGCTTCTTATTCTCTTAACAATAAAGTCGTGTTAATCATTTTGAACACTTAATAGTCTAAGAGCTGGCCACGTCAGATATGACACAATAATGAGAGCAATGAAACCTGCCTAGTTAGACTGGTTTACCATCCTTATTGCTAGATCCGGGCATCTGGCAGCTTTTAATGGGTGGAGGTCGGACTTGACAGACCAACAAAGTTTTTAAGTTGGAAAAAAGTAATACCAAAATAGATAAAAACTGCCAAAGTTGTGTCATTTATAGAGGACAGGGCCTATATTTTAACATTAGATTAAAAACCATTGTCTTTTATTGTGGAAACAAAAACAGTAGGCGACTAACTAAAAATTGCATTATACATCATTTAGCACTACTTTCCCCCAACAGAAACTTCTGGATATGATATAATCTAATTAATTACATAATTTCCCATAATATTGCATCAAACCCAGAACGCTAGGATTTGATTTCTTAAAGTTATTAGCATTCTTTGTCCTCCACCACTTTACAGCTGCCAGATGTCCGGATCTAGAAATAAGAAAACTAACTAGAGGGGTTTCGTTGCTCATTATTCTGTCATATCTGACGTGGCCAGTTCTCCGTCTATAAGCTGCTCAGCTACTATTGCCGCTGACTGTACAAACAGAAACACTCTTAACTGTATATCGGTGGACCTTATGTAGTCCACCGATGGGCAGCAGTGTGGACGATGGTACAGTCGCCATCAAATATATCGGAGCGGCCAAGGTGGTCACAAATATCTGAACAACATCTCTATTGTCAAGGGGTAAAGTGCGTGTTCAGATATTTTTGAGTACCTTGGCCGCTCCGATATATTTGATGGCGACTGTACATGTTTCTCTTAAACAGTACCATGTTGACATTTAAAGTAGTAGCTAATATGCAATTAAACATTACCGGTTTCGTTGTGGTTATTTTATAACAGTTAGACCACAAATAAATATGCTTTAAAACAAATCAGTCCTTTTTTGAGACGACACTAAGTAAAAATGACGACCGACTCTTATATAATAATATGTTATTTAGTTACAGTCGCCATCAGATATATCGGAGCGGCCAAGGTGGTCATAAATATCTTTTAACGGCCTCCCAGCCTAGTCGGTAGTGACCCTGCCTACGAAGCAGGAGGTCCCGGGTTCGAATCCTGGTCGGGGCATTTATTTGTGTGTTTATCACGGATATTTGTTCCTGAGTTATGGATGTTTTCTATGTATTTAAGTATTTATATGTATATATATATTATATATATCGTCGCCTAGTACCCACAACACAAGCCTTATTGAGCTTACTGTAGGACTAGGTTGATTTGTGTAAGATTGTCCCATAATATTTATTTATTTATTATTTATTTATCTGAACAACGCCCCTATTTTCAAGGCGATAAAGTGCATGTTCAGATATTTTTGAGTACCTTGGCCGCTCCGATATATTCGATGGCGACTGTACGAGTTGGACCGCCGATACGGATATTTCAAATGCGAAGAGCAAACCATCGCAGTGACATATAATTATATGTAAAATAAGGATATTGAAACGAGTAAAGATAAAGATACTAAACAGATATATGGAAGGAATATAGTCACAAGGTTGTATAAAATAATTAAACATTAAATGAAGATCACACATTAAAACATAATTTTCATCTCTCCACAAATGAAATATCTTATAAAATTGTCTATGAAAAAATCACTTAACATGCTTAAAATATCTATAGAAGACATTGAATTTGCATTGAACATGAATAATGATTTTAGTTAAAGTTTTGAAGTAGTACAGTCAGCCTCGTGTTGGTAATTAATTCAGACCTAGGAATCCGTGGGGCAAATTTTGTTGAGAGGTAGGGACTTCCTATGTCGACAAATTAAATTATCGGTGTTCTTTCTATATACTAGTGATCACTCAAGGGTTTGCTTGTAAAAATATGTTTTTAATTTAAAGTAAAAAAATAAATAAATAATAACTCAATACTCTTCCTCGTTTTTAAAGACAATTTATAAGGTTGAGATAATTATAATTATTAACTATTTTGTAGTCCAATAGGTATTACACCCTACCTTTATATAAGTAGCCTAGCGATTATTTAAAATATGCTATGTTGAACAATATATCAAAAAACACACAATGTTGGGGTATATACTCCTAGAAAGAACACCGATAATTTAATTTGTCGATATAGAAAGTCCCTGCCTCAAAACAAAATTTGCCCCACAGATTCCTAGGTCTGGACTAATTATCATAATTTGCGCGCTTATTATATAAGCGTATTACGTATACAAACCTCATTTAACTAATGCCGGTATTACACCTGCCTAAACGGGCCCTAACGACAAGGACGCCGCAATACGTTAGACACGTTAAGCAATATCTCCAAACGTTTCTAACGTATTGCAGCGTCCTTGTCGTTAGGGCCCGATTTAGGTAGGTGTAATATCGGTTTTAGTAATCCTTTTATGTCACTTTGACAGTTGTTTTGAAGCAAATCAGATTACATACATCGTTGAATATTTTTTGATTTGCAGTTTTAAGTAGTAACACTATATACACGGTGTAACATGAGGAAACCGAATAATTTTAATAGCGTATTCCTGATCATAATTGGAGACTAAAATGTCGTAAGTATAAACTTTTCTGGAATTCGCCTCGTTTCAGAGTTACTACCAATTAAATAAAAAATCATTTTTTATTGTGACTCAGTGCAAAACGCTTTTTTGATGGCGATTTCACCCTTTCTGGGGTCTAGTCTAGACATTCTTATTGACAGATATCAACGTGCCAAGGAATTGAAGGAATACTTTACGTAAACAATTTTTTACGAAAAAAAACGTACTAATTTATTTTAATCGACAGTTTTACCAATAACATTTATATTTTTATGTTCAAAAGCTTTTTAAAAATCTAAAAATAAGCAAAAAAAATTTTTTTTTTGGCGAAATTGACCTAAATTCATATAACATTTATTACTCCTTATAACCTCAGGAATACGTGGTTAAAATCTCTTGCAATGCTCACGAGCACCGTGTACATAAATAATGAACTGAAATAGATGTCATATACTTTACCAGTTCAAACCCACCAAGGCGCCAGTTCAAATCGGGCGTCAAATTGTACCTTTCCTTAATTTTGACATTTGTGCTTTTTGGAAAGATACAGAATTTAACAGAGGATTGCTTCATGGCAGTACATTATAATAACAATCACATGTCCATTTGTATTTTAACTGTAACGCCTTCTGGTACGGTCACGTCTGAAAATATGGAGACATTTAATGTGACAAAAATATGTAAACACGACTCTATTACCAAGGCGTAAAGTCTTGGATACATTTTTTTTCTCACATTTAATGTATCCATATTTTCAGACGTGACCGTGTAGTATGGAAATTTAGGCTAGTGATTATTTATTTGCCAGGAAATGCACTGCGAATTCCCCAAAACTTAACATATAGCACTATTATGATTACAGATTACTTTATCACTGTAACTAAAAACTGGATATTATACACCGTGGGCTGGAATAACCCGACAGATCAGATCTTAACCACGAATTTCTAAGACCAAAAGAAGGAAAAAATATTATGTGACTTTACGTCAATTTCGCCAAAAATATTTTTTTTTTTTTCGTTTTTCTTTTCCATTTTTTAAATGTTTATTGCACATGAAAAGCAAATGTTATTAATAAAATTATCGCCTAAAACAAATTGGTACATTTTTTTTGTAAAAAATTAGTTTCTGCAAAGTTTTCCTTGTCACTTTGATATCTGTCAATAAGGACGTGTAAACTATGTCCAATAGTGGCAACAACGCCATTCGAAAGGCGTTTTGTGCTGAGTTATAATAAAAAGTGTATTTTTTAAATTGGTATTAACTCTGAAACTAGGCGTATTCTAGAAATTTTTACGTATTCTAGACGTTTATAGGACATTTTAGTATCTAAATATGATCAGGAATACACTGTTAAAATCTGTCTAGTTATATGGGCCCACGGTGTATAAGCGAGGCCGACAGTACAGTATACCAAGATTAATTACGGAGCTGCTGAAATATACAGTAGAAACGGCACGAGTGTAAAATACTACAAAATGTCCACATTCAATTTGAAAATCCCTATGTCACCGGCGGAATACGCTAGGGGCCTATCAACAATGACATATCACTCAAAAACCTTATAACTACCTACATTACTTCAAAAAAACATTACATTCGCTAAAAATTTATATACTTATTTTAATTTAACTATTTAAATAAATCTTAAAAAACAAGATTTTATCATACAGTCTCAATACCGTTAAAATTTATTTATCGAACAGTGTAACTTTAAAAAAAATCGTGTATATATAAATTATCATTGTTTATGATTTAAATATAGTACTAGATATTAGTCTAAGGGTGTCCTTACATACTTAACGGGATAATGCCTTATATATACGTCGAACAACTGAAATGCTAAAACATAACTTTGCAATGAAAGTTTAATATGGCAGTAGTACTTAACAATAACATGTTGTAAAATAATAAGCGTATCCAACCTAATTGATAAAATAAATTCAACCGAGAGTACGTTAAACAAGGATTATATGTAAAAACAAAATACGTAATGCCTATCCTAGATTATAAGAATATAGGTAGAATATTGAAAAATATACCTATGAAATATTAAAACTATGTACTTTTTGTGTTTTCGGCTAGAGACACATACGGTCATCTAATATCTTTATTTTCTTTACATTTACATCGGTAAATTTGAGAAGGCATTTGCATGCTATTTTCTATTTCGACTTACGGTCGAAATCAATGATCTTGTCAGAAAAGTCAAACATCTACAGCACAAATATTATTTAAAACGTTTAATGCCATGCTAGATTGATATTAGTAGGATACATTTCTTCTAAAGTTTGTAAGACAGAAAGCGTATATGTCTCTTGTCGAAAATCTTTCTTTTTATGTGTTGTCGCTACAGAGGAGGCTTCGTTAACATGTCTGCGCATCGTTGTGACTTATTTTGTTTTCTTATAAAAATACATTACTCTGGACTCTTGATTGGCCCACTTTGTTTATGGATGGCTCTTGCCTTAATACAGAAATTCATAAAACAATATTTTAAGGGGTGAATGACCCGGAAATATAATACAAAAGATGGCAGTACCTGTCAGTCAACGTAACGAGCTTTAAATAAATACTGTAAACAGTTTGAAAAATACTGGGTATAAAATTGAGTTAAATATTTAATTTATTGCAGTTATATGTACTAAAAGTTTCGAAATTTCGATGTTTTTGAGAAGACTAGTTCAAAATGCAAGTACTAGATTAAAACATTTAATATATAGTACTCGAATCTCTCTACTACATTAAAACTTGAATCTTACGTCTCATTTACATAAAGTCCAATTTACAAAATCAGATCATACTCAATCACATTCAATCTTAACTTGTAGCGACATCGCTCACAATCTTACTGTCATATCTCCCTGCTTTGTCCATACAAAAATGAGCTTTATTATGTTTTCCTTACATGCTATAATCGGACTACAGGGAAGTATCTTACAAAATTTTATCATCTCCATTCAAAGTACTGGTAGTTTATTTATTCATGGTGCATTTAAATAATTAAACGGACGCCTGTAGTAAGTATTTGTTGAGTCTACTAGCGACTATTCGAGAACATTATAAATGTTCAATTCATTTATTTAGTACTTGCTAGTTATTTGTTCAAACTATTAACTTTGAAATCTAATAGATACCGAACTTCACTCTTGCGTCTAAGTTCTTAAGAGCGAATTCAATATTCAAAGTGCTAGGTCATCCAGCGATTTAGTTGATCCTCGCCATTTGTAAAATAAACCTTATTGGGTTATGTTAAGGTTCAACAAAGATCCAGTTTCACAACAACAAAGAACAGGCCGGTGTGGCCGGTACGCTGTAGCGTGTCCTTGTACAATTAACGCTCTGAAACTTTTTGGTGCTGTGCACCAAACTTGGTTCACATAACTCTTATGGTATCACTACGGTCTTCTATGATTGTTATACGCGTTTTCTTATGACGCCTCCGTTTTTTAGTTTAAATACAATAGCGAATAGTCACAATATCCCATCACATATCATAAATTATATAGTCTGGCAAACCAAAACCGCAGGAACGGTAGAAGTAATAACCTATACCCATCCCCTTTTAGTGGTGTGAGCACTAGTGTAGCGTATGATTCTCTGTAAGACAGAAGACGGTCGAAGTGAGACAGCCTGAGGCCACACAGCACAGCCAGCATCAATAGAGAGTGCCAAACCTTGAGGGCGCCGGCCTGCGTCAGTCGCGCGGCGCGGAGGTGTCGGCGGGGGTGAGGGAGGCGGGGGCAGTGAGGGCGGCGGGGGAGGGGGAGGCCTGCACGAAGGAGGCGGGGAACAGGCCGGTGCGTCCAGTCCGCTGCAGCGTGCCCTTGTACCAGCCGTCGCCGCGCTTCTTCGATACTAGCACGATGTCGTCCACTTTCAGCTCGAGTTCGTACTCGGAGTTGGGCGGGTACGGGACTATGCAGCGGAATCTGCGGAGTGGGGAGATGTAACGTTAGATTCATTGGTATTCCTCGTTATAATTAAAATTATGATGCATTTTGTACTTAAGTTAATTTCTGAAACAAAATGTATTTAATAGCAGATCCCAAAATACTCTTTTAAACGGTATGTTTGCGGTGGTTTTTTTTTTTCGTAGCCAAAATGACAAAACCTGAACCCTATATTTTGTCATGTCATGTTCGCCTGTCAGTTAACCATTTTGCTAAAACTATGAGATAATTAGTGAGCTGCTACTTAGATCGCATTCAAAAACGCGTTGTAAGCGGGACAGCGTATTCTGCGGGACTATCTTTATTAGTAGCAGTATTAAACGTGATCATTTTAAGCCGATTCTACTGTAATTTAGTTAAACAATGTACCTCTCCTTGACGGGCTGCGAGTGATGCCTGTCCCGCCTCACGGCCGTCACGTCCAGCGACTGCGACTTGCGATGTTGCGACTGCCACGGACCCTCGGTGTTCACTCTGCTGTATACATATTACACAACATATTGCGATATTACAATATAATGTAGATTTATAACAACTTAGGGTGGGTTGCACCACGCACAACTAACGAACTCATCAACGTTAAATATGGCGATGGAGCTGTCATCCCATAGAAAACCGTCAAATTTTTCATACAAGATTTTTTCAACATTAACGTTGACGTTAATAGACGGTTTGGTGCAACCGGACCTTACTCAGGTAACATCATCCGTGTTTCGATCCATTAACACATTCAACACCGCCCAGTGCTACGCGCTACGCTCGTACCCCGTAGCCACGTAATCGCCGTATGTAGCTCGTAATAGCCTATGATATATAATAATGATAGATGGGTTATGCACGCTCCAAAAGTGAAGCACTTAATATGAGTGAATTCAAACAATTGTCGCTAGTCGCGCACCGGCCAGCGTGCAATGCGGACGTGCCAATGAGCTCCCGTCACCCGCGTGAGAAAGAGACAAACTTTAATTTCCTAACATTGAGAGAGACAAAGGTATAATGATTGTCAAAATAGATAAACATAACAGAATCGTTGCTAGGTTATGAAATAACCCTGGAAGCATTTTTTCTGCTTATTTTGTTAGAGTATAACCCATCCATGGTAAATATCATTGGTAGCAGCTACGAAGAGAGAACCCGACAGTCGGGTTCTCGGTGCTGAATGTGTTAATAAGATCGTCATCAGCTAGAGCAAGCCTAAATAATATGGTCGGGTTTTTATCGTCAGTCACCATAGCGAACACGTTCTAACAAGTATTTAAGTGCGAAAGTGACGCATGACGTGATAGGAGATAAAATGACAACCATGCTATCGGTTCTGGATTTAATTTTATATCATTTTAACCGATTCGGTGCGGATGGCCTGACAGGCGTATCAGCATATCCTACGGCGTTATTCACGCCTGTCGTGTCATGAAATAATTGTTCGCCGCCACAGCCAAGAGTTTTCGAAAATGGAAGACGCAACGAATCAGTTCATATGCATCGAGCATCGACTTCTAAATTGTATGAACCATAATTTTCCTTTTTTTTGGCAACCAGAATTTAATCTTATCATCTAGCAATAACAGATAACGTAAACGGTCCGAAAGGAAAATCCAAATATGCATTGATATTAATATTCTCTGGCTCGTACCAATGAGTTTCTAGAGAGTAATATCACTGCGTAATACCTAGTTGATTTTGAGAAAACCACCAACTAATCTAATCTACGTAGAAATTCAAAGATGCAGTCCTCAATCAGCATTGAGCCACACTCGTATTTCAAATCTCAGGGAAAGAATGTAAACTAATTTGACACAGTAACTGGTTCTCGTATTGAACTTACTGTCAAATTGTCATGGAAGGATTTCAAAGAATACTTGTGTTATTTAAAGCAATGGTGCGTAGTTACAGTGTCCGAGAGGCAATCGGATGGCTCGCGGCATTTAAGCTCCCTACGTGTTGGTTGTGGAACTATCCTGTGCAGCCCGAACTGACCCACGTTGGACTTTGTTTTTCATCACCCCCTTCATTTTTACCGGCTTCAAACTCTTGACGGATCGATAACCGACCAGCCGGTGTGAATGGCAATTTTCATGCTCGTTCTTTATCACATCGGGGGGAGGGGGTGGGGAAGATTTAAAAAAACAAAGCCCAACGTGGGTCAGTTCGGGCTGCACAGGATGGTTCCACAACACGTAGGGAGCTTAAATACCGCGAGCCATCCGCGGTTACCTTGCGGACACTGAATATGTCAAGTTTGTTTACATTCTTTCCGTGAGATTAGAAATACGAGTTTAACATGGGGACTAGTCCGTAAGACCATTAAAGAGTAACATTTATTCTAAAGAAAAATTAACTACATATAGGGTAAATCGCCAGTATCTGACCACCGTTCAGTAACTGGCCCCCCTCTTACTAAAAATGAACTCTATTCACCTACAAACAGAATTCATTTTAGTATAACTTGGTCAGTTATTGAAGGGTGGCAAGTAATGAAATCCTTATACTATAATTTTAAACAAAAAAGAACCGACTTCACTAAGCATCCACCTTTCCAACACCAAATGTTCGATCTGCTGTAAAAAATACTCAAATCACCATAGGTGTGCCTATAATAGTTGAAGAGTTCCCTCGATTTCTCCAGGATCCCATCATCAGATCCTGACATGGTTACAATGGGACCAACTGTGAAGTATACGCTATCAACCAAAAAAAGAATTTTCCAAATCGGTCCAGCCGTCTTCGAATAATCGGTGAACATACATAAAAAAAAAAAAAAAAAAAAAAAAAAAAAATAGCAAAAACAAAGATCCCGACGAATTGATAACCTCCTCCTTCGAAATCTTGAAGTCGGTTGAAAATGAATTTTGTTTATAGGTGAACAGAGTTCTTTATTAGTAAACATCGGTATCAACGTTCAAATTTCGTGGCACTTGGTAAGGGTCGCAAAAAAAGAAATACATAGGTATCATTGTTTTATTTATTAGTAATAAATAACATTTAATTTATTTTTATTCTTAATCGTACTTTGGTAAACTGTACATATATTTAAAGAGGTTTATATTCTTAATACGTCATAGAACCTCAATACTCATTTCATTATCCATTTGTAAAAAAAATTCTAAATGCCAAATAGGCAACAAATGTCAATTTAATTGTCATGCAAAATAATATGTAGTAAAATCTTCAACGATAATAGTTCTTAAAAACACTTACAACTACAATTTAGCATTGATAAATCTTTACCCAACTCCCTATCAGACTTGAGAAAATGGATTTGACGCAGTATACTGATTTTATATTCACTAACGAAGGTGCTTGCTGTACTATTTGCGAAATGAATATAAAAAAGAAAAGGTACAATATAGAGAAACATTTGAAATCAAAATCTCATCAAGATAAATTATCTGATTCACGCTGCCATTTACAGGATATAATACGAGATAATGCTGATTTCGAAATTAAAGACGATATCGTATATTGCAAATTGTGTAATTCGAAATTATTTCCCTCTAAATCTAGTATCGACCGCCATTTAAAAACAGATTTACACAACAAAATTCATAAAAATAATGCACAAGAAAAATTTAATAAAGATTTAACAGAGTTTATGATTTGTTCGAATATACCGTGGTCAAAATTAGACAATCCTAAATTTAGAAATTTTGTAGAAAACCTTTTAAATCATAAATATGGAAACGATATTACTGTGCCGAGTGAAACAAAAATACGAGTAAAATGCTTACCTGAATTGTATGAAAAGAAAAAAAATGAATTGAAAGAGAAATTACAAAATAAAATGATTTACCTCAGTGTTGATGAAACATCAGATTCCGTGGGAAAAAAAGTGGCAAATATTTTGATCGGAGCTCTAGATGGAACTAGTACCCAGCCACATTTATTTGCTTCTAAGGTATTGGAGGCGACTAACCATTCGACAATAACCAAACTCGTTGAGGAAACCCTTGAAGATCTTTGGGGCGATGAATACAAAAAAAACATGGATAAATTATTATTTTTTATAACGGATGCCGGTTCCTACATGGTAAAAGCAGCTAAAAACCTTGTTCAGAAATATAAAAATATGACTCATGTAACATGCATAGCACATGGATGTAATCGAGTCGCAGAGATAATTAGAAGTCTTTACCCGACCATAAACAGTTTGATTGACTGTATCAAAAAAATATTTCGTAACGCTCCTTCAAGGACAAATTTATTTCATCAAATGTGTGTAAATATTCCTCTACCACCCCGACCCGTGATAACAAGATGGGGAACATGGTTAAATGCTGCCTCATATTATCACATGCATTATGATAAAATCAAATCTGTCATCGATGCCTTAAATCCGCGTGAAGCGAGTGCAATTTCTAAAGCAAAAAAAATTTTCCGTAACCGGAATTTAAAAACTGAGTTACTATTCGTCGATACACACTTTAGTATAATTGCTAAGTCAATAAAATTATTGGAGGATCCAAAACTGAGTCTAGCAGAATCATTAAACATTGTTCATGGTTTGCAAAAAAAAATATCAACGTTAAGGTTACATCAAAATGCCAGAAAAGTTTATTTTAAATTAAAAAGTGTATTAAAGAAAAATCCTGGTTATAAGACTGTACAAATAATTAACCAACTATCTAAAAACAACGAGGCTGAAATACCAGAAAGTGTAAATAAAAACTGTGTGCAAAATTTTCAATGCTTGACATACCTTCCTATTACCTCAGTCAGCGTGGAAAGATCTTTTAGTCATTTAAAATGGATATATTCTTACAGACGTCAAAGATTGACAGCAAAATCTATGGAACAAATTTTAGTGATCTATTCTAACTCGTAAAATATTGTATGCCACACCTGGGGCCTATTTCTCGTACGTTACAAGTCTTGTAATACAAGTGTGTATCTATGGTAACGCTTGTATTTCAATACTTTTTACAAGTTTCCGTTTCACGTAAATGTATAATTGTTACAAGAGGGGCGTTAAAAGAGTTTTCACAAGTGTTGTTTTTTCACAAGTTGACAAACACTAGTAGATATTATATACTAAAATAGTCATTTCGTTCCTCAAAAGCTGTACTATATACTTGTAGCTTGTGACTTATCACGCAATAATGAGGAGTCTCTATAAACTGCTAATATGCGTTTTTGGTACAAATCGAATAATAAATAAATGAAGATATTGCATTTTTAAGATCTCAAATGTGTAAGTTTTTAATGCACTTCGTTAAAATCAGTAATGTTATTTAATTTTAGCTTTTATTTTCCAAATAAAACAGTAAACTCATTCCTATGTAATTATTATCATTGGGAGAGAACCGGTAAGTAAATGACCAATAACATAATAATTTTGTAACGAATTCACTCGTATTATAAAAAATAAAATACCTACACTGAAGCTTGTAAACATTCATAGAGTGACTGACGAAACTGAGTATGATTTTATGATTTTACACTTGTACTTGATAATTTTGAGAAACGCTTTTCATTACTACTTGTATTATTATACGCTTGTATATTCCGAAAACACAAGTCAGCCATTTTGTTGAGGAAGATTTGATAAGATTGATTGTCGCTTAAATTCAATAAAGTGTCGTATATTCATTTGGTGGTAATGTGGTCTAGCGACTCTTCAGATGATGAAGAAGTGATTGTGGTGAGGAGGCCACGAGTGTATAGAGACAGAATAAATTATACTTACATGGAAAATACTTTTGAGTACAATGAGAGATTTCGACTTTCAGCAGAGAAGCTAGAACATCTAAGAAATGTATTAGGTCAACATTTGGCCAGACTTACTAATAGAAGTAGAGCACTGTCTGTCGATCTACAGCTGCATACTGCTCTTCACTGGTTGGGGACAGGCATGCAATACCACGCAGGAGGAGACATGCACGGAATTAGTAAAGCCAGTGTTTGTAGAGTCATTCACAACTTTGTTGCCGCTGTAAATGAAACTTTATACCTCGAATATGTGAAATGGCCAGAAAATATGCACGCAGTAGTTGCCAAATTCTATGCCATAGCCGGAATGCCCTTAGTGTGTGGTTGCATGGATGGTATTCTAATCGACATAGATGCACCTACCATACACGAGGAAGTTTTTGTCGATCGACATGGCAATCATTCGATCAATTGCATGGCTGTGTGTGGTCCGGATTTAAAATTTTATTATTCCTACGCAAATTGGCCGGGGAGTACACACGACGCACGAGTTTTGAGGAATAGCATGTTGTACAATCAACTGGAAAATAACTGGAGACCTCTTCCAAATGGTATTATCCTTGGTGATTCTGCTTATCCCGTGAGGAATTGGCTGATTCCGCCAATTATTATGAATGCCAATGATGAGGCAAATGCAAGATTTTTAAGGGCGCATAAAGCTACACGACGATTAATTGAAAATGCCTTCGGTGTGTTGAAAGAGAAATTTCCATGTCTCAACCACCTTCGATTAAAACCTACTAAGGCCTGTCAACTATTTCAATGCTGTGTGGCACTGTGTAACTTTGTACGGGATCAAGCTGAAGATGAGGATGATATTCAAGACGCAAACGAAGATGAAGAATATAATTATGATAACTTCGAAAACGAATTAAACCAAGGGGCGCAAAATGCTGTACAAAGAATAATAGGTTTCTTCAGAAATTAAATTATTGTTTTATTCACATATAAGTAGATTGTTTAAGTGAGGAATAAAAAATATTTTACTATAGGTACATTTTTATTCCCTTTCTACTAAAGTAATATATTAATTCAAACATAACCCTAGTCACTTATAGCATCCAAAAACGCATGGTTTCTAAAACATAATTAATTATATTTTTCATGTCCTCTATATGATGGACACAGAAATCATTTAGATTATCTTCGGCTTCGGCTATCTCAAGCCAATCCTGTTCTACCCGCTGATGATATAGGCAGGCTTTGGTGCCCGGTGATATATAAATATTATATTTGAGGATAATTTTTCCTTTTAGTACGTTGCTAATATGCTGTGGTTCATACCAGCATCCCCCAAAAATGCAGTCATCGTTATGCTCTGGCGTTCTTTTTAATGCGGGCATTTTACCTCAGGCGAGGCGTAGCTAGATATTTGAAGGAAATTTTATTACGCTGTAATAGTAAACACCAACTTTGTATCCAGTCGTCATAAATAAAGAGCAATATGACACGGACAGTTTAGCTTTTTTTTTTTTTGTTGGATGAAGTTGTATTTCAGTCAGTCCGGCTAGGATGGAGCCATAAAGTTCTTGTTTTAAAGTTAGAGTGTATACTTCCGCCACAAAGTGAGGCCGAAAGAGAAGGTAGTCTAGGGGACTGTGTCGTCTGTGTCACGTTTTGACTAAGGAGGTAAAAACGTCATCAGACAATTAAAATGTCTTTTTCTTAAAATGGAGGTCGCATGTGACAATTTTGTAACGAGTGCGAGTGAAACACCGCTCTCTAGATTATGCCCTCTATCGGACCGTTTTTACAAACTGTTGTTATGCTCGGTATCGGTAACAAGGTTTAACTGTGGTTAGGGAAATAGAGTAAGCGTAATGTCCGGTTTCCCTCATGGTTCGGGATGGGTGCTTTATATACATTCTACGATACTTTTTTTTCCAGTCATATTCTATACCTACTAGTCGCGTTCCTAAACTTAAATTATTCGAAAACATTCCAATTTATCCTAGTCTTCTGGCTTTGAAAGATGAAACAGCATTTTGTGAAAATTTTTGTATTTTATATGTGGGAGTTACTGTTAGGTAAAATTTATAATCCCCCTACTGTACACTATTTACTGAAATACCTATTTGAATTTTTTTTAATGTATTGTAAACTATTCATAGCGTAGTTATGACAAGACCCCGGTAGGAATTCTCCCTATATACGAATTCATATTGCTTTCCTATATGACTTAAATGTCTCTCTCATAGATGTAATAAAATACTTTCTTTTTGTAATATTTATATTTAAAATACATATCGTGCTGCAACCGTTTACGGGGCATTACTCGTGTCATCGCTTCCAGTGTGATCACTGGACACGTAAAGAGTTTGCGTCCCGTCTTCGTTTATTGACACATTATCTTGTGTAATCAACAACACACTAGAACAGTGCCCTTGTGTTGTATTTATTTTGCTTATAATTTCATTAGTGTAATGAGAATGAGAAACATTCAAACGCTCTTCCATTTCGTAAATTTCCAATTTCATTTTGTAATTTTGGAGCTCTATATACTCCAACTGTACTTTGAGTTTTCTCTTTTTCAAAGTAAGCATCTCATCGTTTTTCTCCTGTGCCTTTGATTTATCCGTGACATGCCGCTTGTCTGGGAATAGAATGTAAATATATGTACACATCAATCCGCTACCTAAACTAGTACAAAATTGTACTTAATTATAAACCATCATATATACTTACACTTAACATTGACTTTTCTAATATTATGGCAAGGTACGGTGTCGTCAACTTTGGAACTGTCGCCTATTTCTTTTTGTTCAATATTTTGGCTACTTGCCATTGTGTCGCGTATGCCTAAACCTTCCAAAATTGGCGAATCTTCACCTATTATTTCCATCACAATCTCGTCCAGTGGGGTAATTTTTTTGTTTTTGCCACCTCCAGCGCCGGTTGTTTTAGCATTGTCTTTTTTAGCCTGAAATTCAATGTGTATTATAAACGAATGTCGCTAGCCACGTCAGTCTATCAATCAGCCTATCTGATTCTATAGCCTTAACTTTTATTATTAAAATATACGGGCAGACTGCACGACGATGTATAAAGCCAAACATTAAAACGTAGTCGATACGAGTGGAACTCATAACTCTCATAACTCATAAGTATTTTTTTTTCACTTACCAATGTCGCCCGTTTGATATTGGACCAAAATACGTCTCGGGCATACGAAAACTCTTTGTCTTTTGCAATCAAACCCAAAGCTTTGCCAAATTCACAAATTTTTCTCCACTCTTGAACTTTCATATCCTTTGTTAGTGTATCAGAGAATTGACCAAAAAGAATATTTTTGGCGTCGCGGATTTTTGTCAGTACCGCAATTTTGTTATCTAATTTTTCCATTTTGGCACAAGAAATATATAATAAAATGCATTTATTGACCAAGGCGTTAGCGTATTATATTCTTCTCTTATTAAGATTATGATGCATAACAGTGACATTGACATTAAGATAACATTTATAATGGCCATCGCATTTCCTTTTTGCATAGTAAACAAACCTATTTTCTAACTTTATACAGCCGCCTTGTAGCACTTGTAGAAATCATTCATACGAGAAACAGAATTAAAACACACTTGTACAATGAAATTTTAATTGTAAGCTTGTAGACTTGTGCACTTGTAACGTACGAGAAATAGGCCCCTGGACATACAATATTTTACGAGTATAAGCATAAGTGGCTTTTTCCGCACGCTACGCGTACGGATAGAGCCGCTTTCTGGCCAAATGTGCACATATTTTTCCAACACGGGAGGTAATAAAGAAAGCCCTCGATCGCATAATTACGTCCCTCGCTTGCAGCTTGGGCCGCAACAATTGCGATTGCGCGGCCTTTCTTTGTTTTACCACCCTAATTAGGAAATGTACTATTTAGGGGCTTTTTTATTTACATATACAAAATAAAGGTTAAAAATACTAAGTGATTTGTTTGTATTTATTTTTCTGCCAACCGTACATTGCCACGAAATTTGAACGTTGATACCGATGTTTATTTATTAGTAAGAAGTGGCCAGTTATTGAACGGTGGCCAGTTACTGGCGATTTATCCTACAAGATGTAACAAAAATGCTGGTGATGCGAAGTGCATAATTGGTATCATATTCTAATTGCGAAAAAATATGAAAAAAAAAATAGTTTTGTATGGAGGGTCGGTCGGCTAGGATGACGTGTCCCATACAAACAATTTTTTTTTTCGCGTCCAAAATATTTTTTTTTACTTTTTCTTAGGGCCTGTTTTACAATCTCCAGATAAACTTATCTGTCAGTTAAAATTATTGCTATCCTTTTCTCCAGTCATATAAAAGAAAAGGACAGCAAACATTTATCTGACAGATATGCTTTAACTGGAGATTGTGAAACAGGCCATTAGTCTCATTACTAGACCCCGTTATCGGAGGTGCAATTTGGTAGCTTGTCATTCTTAGGGATGGATAAAAATTATTTTGAAATACTAGCTGCATGTCGATATTTTTCCTTTGACATAATGAGAGTGACTTTAATTAAACGTGATTATTTTGTAAAACATGACTTATTTAATAACTATTTAAATGAATATTTATTTACCTTTTTCATTTTTATAAGTAACAATTTTCAATCTTAATTTTTAGGGTATTCTGCGAGAAGTGACTCCATTTTTATTATTATGAAATATTATATACGAATAAAATATGCTCGTAAACACTGCAAAATAATCGAAAATATTATTGTGAGATGACATTTACTATCTATTGACGTAAATAATTTATTTTCAGTATATATCTCTATGGGTAAGGTTTATCCTAAACATGATAGCTAACAAGCTAGACTGTCCTCTGCTGTGGATAATGGGCCAGAGGACTAAATCGCTGTTTTGTATATATTATTAAGTAACTAATATTAGACTACTTGTCTTTTAATAAATAAATCATTTCATTTTCATTTTTTCATTTTATCTCAAGAGCATTCAGGCACGACTCTGCAACTCGAAACATTAGAAAAATAAAATAGCAACCATATCGTTATTGTTCTACTGATAATGGTTTCTACTTCTGATGACAATGATTATCATGGGTGACAAAAAAAAACATGTAAAATCTTAGTCTAAAAATGGTATATAAAACAAATTGACAAGAAAAAGGAAGAGTATCGATATCGACATCATAAATATTTTTATCTCATATTGTAAGTTCTCTAAAACGTGTTCGAAAACGGTAGGCAATGGCTAGCATTACCACGACCGATTTTACTATGATAAGCTTTTTATCTGTGGCAGTAACGTAATTTTAACTTTTCATGCTCAATTATTGATGTGTTATGAGTTTTGATAAGATAATGTACACCTGCACCCTCCCGCGCATCCGCCGACAGTCCGACACGCGCCTCCCCGACCGCCGGCACAATCGAGTTGGCCATGGCGGTGCAATGGCGGTCATTCTATGGTTTCCGAACACGGCATTTAGGATAAATAATATGAGTGTAGATAAAGCAGTGTATGCAACTGTACGTAATTAGGCCTTATTACAGTTATTGCGTAACAGTTACATAAACTACTATTACCATTCCCTAAGAGCGTCAAGCTACCAAATTGCACCTCCGATAACGGGGTCTACTCATTACGACACGAATTATGCCCTTAAACGGTTCACCACTAGTGTTGTTACATCCTCTATATTCCCGAATTTGTATAAAACCGGTATCGAGACAATTATTAAACGCAACGAAACGCAGATAGTATAACTAAACCGAACCAAGTTGTAGTTGTGTGGTGATGAGGCACTATGCGTGATGGTGATTTCGTGATGTGCTAAATGGGGGTGATTGCAACACAAAACACACAAGCATAATAATTGTACATTACTTTAATTTACTACCAAGGACTGTAAAAGAAAGAAAGCCCGAAACCGCAGGTATTTGTGACCCGAGCCGCAGGCGAGGGTTGTAAATATGCGATAGAGGGCTTTCTTTTTTACTGCCCGTGGTGAGTACACAATTTTACGTCTCCACCTGGCCATAATGCGACTTTACTGGCCATTATGCGCTACGCGTACGGTAAAATTCACATTTTGCAGGTGTGATATAAAGTATATTTTGGCCTTTTATTTTACTGCGACTATTGGTATATTACGACTTCTTGCCACGTAGGGGCCTTTCATTGCTAATTAATATAATTCCTATGTAGGTAGGTCTCAAATCATAATGAAATAAAAAGCCAAACTATTTATTTTATTCACCATTTTAGTAGCAACATTAAAAAGAGAAACATCTCCGTAGTTCGGTTTTTTTTAAGTCACTAATGAGAATGACTAAACCATGTGGCGTTGACATAGCGCCATCTAGTAAAGCAATATAAATACAAAAGAATGTGTTTATATCGAATTCTTAGTTTCATACGCGTTTATATCAAAGCAAGTATCTCCCAAGAAGGACAGACTACACATAACGCGACTAATTTTAAAACACGTTTTAAGATGGCTGACAGCATACCGTAATAAAGCCTACATACATAATTTAGTCGGTTGGTGTCTTGGGAGGGGAATTGAATTGAAGGTCAACAAAAAGTTCATATTGTACTTAGGGCCTTTTAGTAGTAACCAATAATCACAATGTGAGATTAAGACAAGGACCAACGCTAATAGCGCCTCCTCTGTCATACCTATTGAATGTTCTATAAGATCCTCCCGTTCGGTCTCGGTATTATTATTACCATGCCCCGTCTATAACTACTAAGGTAGAATTAATAATTCAGTGGACTGATTTGACAGCTCTCGGCATACAAAGCTGTTGTCAAATGTATGTAAAGTTCTGTCAAATCACTCCGCTGAATTATTAATTCTACCGTATACTAAGTCTATGGCGTTTATACACAGGACGAGTTAATTTACTTTAATATAATATAAATGAAATAACCGAACTACTGAGGGGGCATTCCATGGGACTGTCTACCGTTGTCCCTTACAAACGCAAATTCTTGAAAATAATGCTAAGTGGGCCATTTTATTTCAAGATGTACATTCACTTTTTTTTATTTGGGTATTTTTTGGTGATTTCGACTCAGAATCTCAAGCTCTTTCGATCCTAGTGGGACACAAAAAGTGTCCCAACATTTTCATATATTTTTAGTTTCTTCCATTCCGTTACCGCCATAAGAAGTGTATGGAAAAATGGTAACGGAATGGAACAAAAACTTGAAACACATTTTTTGTCCTAACAAGATCGAAAGAGCTCGTGCATCTGAGACGAAATCACCAAAAATTTTCCAAAAAAAAAAGTGGAATGTACAACTTGAAATAAAATAGTCCAAGTATACGTTTCTTTTTCTGTGACAATCTAGTCAAAACGCACATAGAAAAATAATCATCGACATAAAACGCAGAAATAGACTTCCATAAACAAAATAAGCATGCGTTTGTACTGGACAGCCCATGGAAGGCACCCGAGACTTGCAGACCAGAAGTGCACCTTATTAGCAGGGATCGGAAACTCGGGAGCTATTATACCTACAACTAGCAAAAATCCGGAAAAGGTTAAGCAAGTATGGAGTCGGCTTCTTAAAAATAATATTTTTTATTATTTAAATCCCGGGATCCCGGGATTGTATGCAACATCAGAAAATGGTTAACACGTATCAATTGTCGTTGGGTTATGCCTTTTTTAGCGAATTTCGTCAACATACGAGTACAAGCCGTTTTAACGACATACAGAATGTATTAAAAAGACACGTGTTAGTCCGTAGGGCTTAATTAATTATAGGTATTTTGAACATAGGAACAACTAAAATAGTCTATTTAAATACTTTAATACATTTGTATGGCTGTTATTCTAATTTTCGGTATTTCGGGAAATCCCGGGAAATTTATTAGTAAAATTAAATTGAGTCCGCCTCCATACTAGTCAACATCGACGCGGCGTAGGTACTGAGCCAGAAGTTTAGGTATAATAGCTCTCGAGTTTCCGATCTCTGCTTGTTAGTTTACAACAAGGTCCACTGGTGGCGAGTGGTGTACCTGACGCGATGGTCGAGCAGCACGCGCTCCTTGTGGCGGCGCTCGCCCACGCCCGTGCCCACCGTGCCCACCGTGGCGGCGGCGGCGCCGGCCGGCAGCGCGCGCAGCAGCTGCGACGGACACGAGCCGGACCTACGACCGTTAGTCACAGGTGGAGGATGAAGCGAGCGTATATCATCAATCCCTTTTGGCATTAAGTCCGCCATTTCTAATTATATTTTGTGCAATAAAGCTTAAATACTTGTAAACATTTTTTGTCACCAGTAAATTGAAAAAAAAAAAGTGTATTTTTTTTTAAGTTGTTAAAAACCTCGTTGGTAGTAACTCTACATACGAAGCTGTAGGTTCTGTGTTCGAATCCAGGTAAGAGCATTTATTTGAGTATTTATTCCTGAATTTATGTATTTATCGTATGGCTACATGTCACTGGATTTAGATAGGCATTTCTTCCCTGGGGCTGTAGTAGTAGGAATAGGAAAGCAGATTATAAAGAAAATCCAGTGAGCGCTGCGAGGTCCAGATGGGACAGTGCAGCTGCCAAGTTTGTTAAAAGTAAGTAAGTGTGTATTCCTGAATTCTGGGTATTTAAAATGTCTGTATTTAATATAAGACTGTTAAGACTACAAACTAGCTACAGTTTCTAAAATAACACAAATAAGTCTAAAACTCGCAATATCCTCGACACGTCGTGGTTACGAAAACGTGAAAATAAAACAAGTGACAGTGCTGTGTTAGTTCCACAGACAAATAGATCAAGATGGACGCCACAAATGATGAGTACATGAAGATTGTTCGACTTATACATCTAACATTAAGGCAATAATAAGAGTTTCCGCGACTTAGTTTTTCACTAGATGGCAACACCGTGGCGAGAGCTCTAGCTGTCAAAATCCACCAAAAATAACCATTTTTTTTATTTGGTGGATTTTTGACAGCAGCTGTCATCTATATCTAGTGAAAATCTCGAGCACGGGAACCCTCATTACACACTTTTATTTAGCTTGACCCCGTATATGTGCTTCAAATGTAGTAAGTTAAATTCCAACCACATCTCGGTGTCTGATTGAGCTTAAATTTGGTATACTTCCGTAATTTACATGACGATGCTATCTGCTAGGTACAGTCAGCAATATAAGTGTGTACCAACAATATTTTTTGGAGTTACTTGTTTTAAATAAAAAAAGACGTTAATGTAATTACTTTAATAGGTATATTAATAAATTTGTGGTGTCTTTCTTGGTCTGTGGTTAGTTCACAATCCCAAACTGGGTGCAACCTGTCACATTAAAATAGTGCAACGGGATTGTTGACGTTAATTTAGAAGCAAATAATATCACTACTTAATCCCCCCTTTTAATTATATTTACAGTCAAAGGAATACTATATTAGTTTACGTAACTACTACACAACACGAGTGTTTTAATGCCTAATTGTAATCATGTACATACACTGCTTTATCTACACACATATTATAAATTCTCAATGTCGTGTTCGGGAACCATTAGAATGACCGCCATTGCACCGCCATGGCCAACTGGTATGTGCGGGCGGTCGGAGAGGAGGACAACCGCGGTCGGGGAGGAGGGCCGGATTACGTTACCAATATTGACATAGTAATGATTTTTTTATCATTATAACACTGGCACAGATAATACACTGATGGTGTTACATTACTGGTTGCAATGATATTGGTCATTATTTATATACGGTTTCCGAACGGAGAATAGAGGATTTATGATATGAGTGTAGATAAATAGTTTTAATTAATTAAATTATGCACTTTTTGACGTGTGTTAATCATTGGCCTCATATCATAACGAAAAAGTTACAATCAACACGCAAAACTGGCTCAAGAAGAGTCCTAATACAACACCTTTGGCCCAATAGAACCGAGCGAATGCCGACTCTATTTATTACATTTAATAAGTTCAATGGTCTGAGTATTCCTTTGTGTATGTTTTAAATATGGAGTTAATTCATGATAATATTTGTACTTGTTTAAAAAAAATCTGTGTAACAATCGCGTCGCACAACATACAGTTTAGCACAAACACATGCTACCAACATAATGCACAAAATGCTCGGGACGATGAGAAGCCCTCTAATGGAATGAATGGGGACAAACTCTTAAGATAATAGATAGAACAATATGATTGGGTATAGTTCCTATTTTTCTACTGTATACCCAATTAGACTGTTCTTTGTTTGAATAAAAACTGGACTTAATAGCATACATTATACTGTTATTATTTCGCCTGATGTTTCAAACGTGATTTTACGTTCATGGTTGCAGCCTATGCAGGTCGATGACTGATGGATGTTCGTTGGTCGAACATGGGAATGCCGGGTTTTTTAGTATGAAAAATCCCGGTATTTTTAAAACGAAAAAACCCGGATTGCATTACCTATACTCTATGTGTTTAGGTATTTAAATAAAAGTAAACAAACAATTTTTACATTTTCGGGTACTTATAACTTTTATTGGTTAACCGATCAAATACAAAACTGCCTGGATCTGTCACTTAACGACCTGGCTTTAACCAATATTATTTGATCGTGTAATGTTTTCGTCTACCCTCAACTGGTTTAAGGAGCCATTTGAGGGTAGATCTTATTTACTTTTATTTAAATACCTAAAGATACAGAGTATAGTGTCGACCATCAAACACGAAACGTTAGGCGAAATAATAAAAGTAAGAACGCGATTTAGTGCTGTTTTTGTTCAAATATTAAGTGTAATTCGTTTGGGTTTAAACTCTCTTCATGGGGTATTGCTGTTAATCCGCGTCTTTTTGGTGTAATTCCCATGTGTCCTCTCTTAAATATGTGCAGTTCAGTATAACGGGGACAAATGAGAATTAGTCCTGCAGAACAATCTTATCCCATCTGTCCTCGACAGGCACCGAAGGGAATTATGAAATACACCTTCTTCTTTACCTGACATGCTGCAGCTGAAGTTTCATGAGACTTACGCCCGTTAAAATTGATTTTTCGCCCTTTCTGTCTTTGCTCTGTAATTAATTATGTAAGGTTTTACCTGACATGCTGCGGCTGCAGCCGGGTGGTGAGCGAGCAGGCCGAGTCCTCGAACACGGGGTTGTCCATACTGTAGCCGACGGGAGGGGGGGACTTGCATTTCTTCATGGCGGCGAGTCGTTTCATGAGACTTACGCCCGTTGATATTGATTTTTCGCCCTTTTTGTCTTTGCTCTGTAAGTGGCGAAAATAATAAATAAGACACGTTCCTATTTAGTTGCCGGTTTTGCCCGCGTCGGATGGGAGTAGTTGAATACTTTCATAAGGATATTTTGCTCTTAAGTGGCTCCCTGGTGTCAATGACCTTCGATGTTTCTTTTCTTTAGTTTTCTAATGATTTTTATAGCTTATCATATTATCAGTAACGGTCTTAAACAATATAATATCCTATATTTACATTAATATTGATGGTCTTCGAGATATTTTAAATCAAAATCCAACAATTTTAGGCCAAAAAAGTGGTCATCTGGTCATAACATTTGTGTTAATTAATTTCAAATTAAAATCTCTCATCAGTTTTTAGAAACGTCAAAGAGGAACCCTAATATGTAGATTTCGTATATGTCAGATTCTTTACAGCATTCGAATATCGATAAATGTTTTTTAGACTATATTATTAAAAAATCATAAAAATATAAGGGCTCATTTATTTCAAAATCCGGCTCTATAATAGAATGGAGATAAAGATGTTCTATCGCTTGTACAATGGGTTGTGCTCCGAAGAACTGTTTGATATGATGCCCACGGCAGCTTTTTATCACCGCACCGCTCGCCGCCGGCAGGGTGTTCATCCTCACACCCTGGAGCCCAAAGGGTCGCGCACAGTACGGTTCAAGAGGAATTTCCTCCCACGAACGCTGCGGCTGTGGAATGAACTCCCTGCCGAGGTTTTCCCAGCGGGCTACAGTATGAGGTTCTTCAAAAAAGGAGTGAATAGGTACCTAAAGGGAAGGCAACGCGCATGTGAATCCTCTGGGGTTGCAGGCGTCCATAGGCTACGGTAACTGCTTACCATCAGGTGGGCCGTATGCTTGTTTGCCACCGTCGTAGTATTACAAAAAAAAAAAAAAAAAAAAAAAAAAGATTTAAGAACCGATAGCCGTATGCCTTTTAATTCTATCTGTGGTGCAAATGTTGGAATATCAACTCAAAACTAGTCAAAAATCGATGAAAAACGTGTGGAGCCCCAAAAAAAGTTACGATGACACTTTATCTTTCGCTTTAATCTGGTAGACAACCAAATTTGATTACGCAAACATTATGATCATTCCCCCAAACTTAGTTATCTACGAGGGAGAATAGTAGTTTTCGATACAAGTGCGAGAAGTATGTCATTTTGCACGATTACAGAGGTTACTTGACCCGACAGGCGAGGGTCAAGACTCGGGACGAGTGAAAATGACAATTCCGCACGTGTGTCGAACAACTTTTTTTAATACAATTGCGAAAAAACTACAATGAAATAAAATTACATTTTTATTCTGTCAGTGTACGAAAGACAGCTTCATTCAATCGCGCGTGTTCAAGTAATACTAATGGGTCTCGCATAATACTCCTTTATCGCGCGGAGTTCAGGTGGGTCATTTATAAGCGGGTCTCGCATAATACTCATTTATTAAAAAATTCTGATCTGCAAATCGTGCGTAAAATCAAACTTTACGCACGATTTGCAGCTGCATAAACTAAACTTTTTGAGCAATTGTATTAAAAACGAGTTTTTTGTCCCTTAAGTTACAAAGGGTGTTTAAACATACTTTGTCCGATTTAGGTGTGCTCTGCTGCGTATGATTCTGAATGCCAGAACTCCAAGGGTAAGATAATGGTTGACCTGCAAGAAATAACATTTTTCTGTTTATAAGTATGTGTTTATCTATCTAAGTATGTATATCGTCGCCTACCTAGCACCCATAGTACAAGCTTTTATTAGTTTGGGGTTAGTTAGCTCGATCTGTGTAAGACTGTCCCCTAATATTTATTTATTTATTTATGAAAATAACTCTAAACTTGGTAAATGCCTTATTAGCGAAGAATATATTAACGCATATTCTTAATAGGCTAATAAAAGGATAGATAGGTCGTATAGGTAACCTAAAAATATAGTTAATAAAAGATAAAAGATTTAAAAAAAAGATGTTTTAAATAAGAGTGCGAAGCCCTATTACAGTTTTATGGGACAATGTACTAGTTTTAAGTTCAGCATTATGTTTATTAAATAAAATAAATAATTCTCGTGTTGTCTAATCAATGTAAAGCCTGACCAGAAATATATGATCATGCGCCATTTTGCGGAATTTCATTGGAACTAATTTCTTAAACTGGCAATAATTTTAATGGCAGAATGATATCCATGTGTGAGTGCATGTGATAGGCTGTCACTGTTGTCAAGTGTCATTGAGACGGTTTACTTAAATAAAAATAAAGTGTTGAATATTACATAATAAACCACAAACATTCCCAAAATTACCCATATTCAAGAGCGAAACACTGTAAATAGTATATATAATAAACTGATGTAAATAATACGCTCGGGAAATGATACTATTTCGCTGTGAAACATTTTCAAATTAACATCAGAGCTGTCAGGTAAACAAATCAGTGACAAATCAAGATGTCACTGTACCATAAAGAATAACACGCTCTATGACTGTTGCCATATAAATGAGAATAATAGCGCCCTCTTGACAATCTATACATATAATAAAGCTGAAGAGGGTCGAAAGTCTGTACATGGAAGATAATCGAAAAAAGTTGGCTGGGGGTACTTAGAATCGATAACAGACCACGTTCCAACAATTTTTAGAATTTTTGTCTGTTTATCTGTTTGTCTGTTTATTTGACCGCGCATCACGTGAAAACGGCTGAACGGATTTTGATGAAATTTTGTATAGAGATAGTTTGAAACCCGGGAAAGGATAATGGATAGTTTTAATCCCGAAAATCAACGCTGGTGGGGGTGAAAATGGGGTTGAAAGTTTGTATGGAGAATGTTTAACCGCTGAAACGATTTAGATAGAAATTAGTATGGAGATAATTTGAGTCCCAAGAATAAGATAGGATAGATTTCAAACCCTTGTGGGGGTTAATAGGGGGTTGGAAGTTGGTATGAGGATTTTTTTACCGCTGAACTGATTTAGATGAAATTTGGTATAGAGATAGTATAGGTCTCAAGAAACGACAAAGGATAGTTTCATCTTCAAACCCCCCCCCCCCCCCCCTCCATCTTACTATTCCAAAAAATTTAAAAAAAATAATGGAAGTGAAGCCTAAACTTTCAATAAAAACTATATTGAATAAAATCGGTTCAGCTGTTTTTGAGTTGTCAGTCAAAAACGCATAGTGAAAGGACGTAAGTACCGGATAGTAAAATGACGGAAGCGCCGCCAAATATCCCTTAATAACGATCTTTTGAACGGATGTTTTTTAACAGGGCGGCAATTACGGAACCCTACACTGAAAATGGCCCGACATGCTCTTGGCCGGTTTTTTTTTTGCATCGTTATCCCAGAAGTCACCCCTTAAGGATTACTAATTCCAATTGTCAAGAAAATCCCCAGCCAGGTATAGGTAGGCTGTAAAAATTCAACCTCTTAAAGGGGGTAGCCACTACACTCGATTGAGTTAATTTTGCACCTGAATCTTATGGCGCTACTTAGGAAGAAGGTGCGAACTTTTTTTCCAAATATGTCCTAAAGCTAACGAGTACCCTGCTTAAGTAACAGATGGCGCTGAAATTAATACGTTGTGACATGAATAAGCCACTTAGGAAGGATTTTGCCAAATTAACTCTAAGTTTAGAAGTGGGGGTACGGATATCAACAAATTTAAATGAATTATTGACTTAATAGTACAACAAAATTAAACGATAATAAATTAATTGCCACACATTGCACAGAGCATGTAAATACTCAGCGTCACGATTTTGATATCTATTCTCCTTTTCTCTAATCTTGCTTCTAAGTCTTCGAACTAATATTAGACCTAAATTCGTTGTTAGTATATTCGTTCATAAGTTGTTAGGTTATGATATGAAGTATGGATTTTTATGTGTATATTTCTTACCCAGGCGCGGTCCGTTGGGGGGACGACGACCCCCAAATAGAAAAATTCATTCGTGACCCCCTCAAAAATCATTTCTGCATTAGTGACCCCCCAATTTCATAGTTACCCCCCCCCCCCCCCCCCCCATTTTAGGCTGCAATCGCGGCTGTTCTTGCCTTTTCATTCTTAGACTGATTTGACTGGAGGGTCGATTTAGGTGATATTTACCATGGACATGATATGAATAGGTACAGTCAAGGACGGACGTATAAATACAAAAGTGCTGCTGTATCGTCCGATATACACCTACGAAAAAAACTATTGATTTTGGAGTGTAGTTTTATTTAGTGGTAATTGTAAAATATTTTATCTGAACTACTGTCCTCTAGCGTATTCATCTGTCAACTTTACTTCAAGACCTTTAAGTTCCGCCTCCAGGGGGAGGGAGAGAAATTACGGGCGAATTAGCCGCTTACTGACAAAGACCGAATTCCACGCGGGCGGAGCCGCGGGCACAGCTAGTAATCATATATTTCTGGTCAGACTTTACGATAGCAGTACATTTTATTGCAATGGAATTGAAACCATTTGTAAGACGCATTATGCTTTTTTCTTAAAAAATTAAACAAAAGGAATATCATCTCTATTTTTTAAGTTTAAAGGTTAAAACTTCGCGAGCTAATATTATGTATTGGGCACGAGGCAGCTAAAATTGTAGGGAATACAAAGCTAAAATGCATACGCAAGAGTATCACTTACGGTAATATTGTAAAACCAAATAGTATTTATTTTATATACACGGTGCCCGTGAGGATTGCGAGAGATTTTATTAATAACGAATTTCTGAGGTCATAACGAGTAATAAGTGTTATATGAATTTAGCTAATTTTTGACAAATAAAAACGGTTTATTTTTCTACTTTTTAATGCTTCCGTACATTTACATAATAAGTACATTTTATTGGCAAAACTATTGCATAAAATAAATTGGTATTCGTAAAAAATTGTTTATGCAAAGTATTCTTTGTCACTTTGATATATGTCAATAAAAACAAATAAATATTATGAGACAATGTTACACAAAGGGATGTCTAGACTAGAGGGTGACATTGTCACCAAAAAGGCGTTTTGCAAATGTCTTTTTATTTAATTGGTATTACAAAGTAAAAGTTTATACGACATTTTAGTGCTTAATTATGGTCACTCTTTCGCAATTCTCATGGGCACCGTGTATACGTATTATACTTATGATTTAGTTACTCGGCGCATTGGTGGACTTATACTGGAACCCCGGGATTATATTTAGTAGTAATAATAATCACTTTTTTATTTTTAGCCTGTAGTGTCCCACTGTTGGGCAAAAGCCTCCCTCTCTTTCTTCTACGTGTCTGTCTACGGCTATATCAGTCCAATCAGTAGTCACTACATAGTATAAAACAAAGTCGGTTTCTGCTGTTTGTCCCTGTCTATGCTTAGATCTTTAAAACTACGCAACGGATTTTGATGCGGTTATTAATAGATAGAGTGGTTCAAGAGGAAGGTTTATATGTATAATATGGTAGAGATTCACTGATCATTTTAGAGGTTTCTAATGTGATGTCGCAAATAAACACATTTTTTGCGCTTACATTGCAAACGCTGGCTGAACCCAGATAGATCAAAATAATGTACTACAGTCACATATACAGAAATAAGAAATACGACTTATTACAAACAATTATCGAGGGAAAATTCGAGGGAAAAGAGGGAGAGGTAGACCTAGATATAAATGGATAGATAACATTAAGGACTGGACACTTACAAAAGACGCAGCCACTCTCAAGAGATTAGTAAAGACCAGAAAGCTGAATGCCATGCTGACCGTTGACGCCCATTAGATGGGCATGGCACCAAAAGAAGAAGAATGTACTACAGATTGTACATCTTCAAAAGGTCTACAAAAAAGTCCGCCATTGTATATGTCTATCTCTTACGGATAACCCACAATAACCATTTTATATCCCGTGCGAAGCCGGGGCGGGTCGCTAGTTATAATATAAAGTAATGATAAGTGTGTGGATTAGATTACCTTGTGCGAGCGGGCTGTGCGCGCGCGGCGGCGCGTCCGGCGGCGCCAGCACGCCGGGCGGCGCCGCCGGCTTCACCGCCACCGGCGCCATCTGCGCACGCACACACACACACGGTCAGCTAACTAGGTGAGCAGGTAATGTGCTAAAAATAATTATTTTTCAAAAATATCCCGCAAGGTTAACTTTTAAATACGGTATAAAATAAGGCGGCGAAGTGCCTCTAGTTTATGGTCAAACAAAAATTTAAAAGTTACAGAAATTGCAGGCTCGATTTCGCGACAAAAATGTTGCATACAAATTCCATTTTTGTCCAGGTATGTACAAACTTTTTAAAAAATTCAACAGCCATACAAAAATAAAGGCAAAGGTCCTAAGCAGCCAAAAGACAACACTGGTTTTTATTATTTGTAATGTTGGTACCGTGACTTTTAAGTTGTCTCAAATAGCTTGCGGAAAATTCAGAAGAAAAATAAACTTCCAAATTTTTTATTAAAAAGATATAAAGGCGGCAAAGCTGAGCGTGTACCACGAATATAGAAAATTGTAGTTTCAACTATATCTGTCTCTGTCACTGAAAGTGAGAAGCGATGAAGATGGAGATATATAATTCGAATCAAAATTCGATGTTCGCGGTAGCGGTCATCCTGTTAACGTAGAGGTTATCCTGAGATATATTATTTATGTCAATATTGTTTGGTTGTCCACCAAAGTGCAGGTATTTGGCTGCACTATATTGGACTCGGCGCGAAGGGCCATTGCTGGCTTCGTATTAATTTAAACGGACTCCTAAAGTCGTCCGTTTAAATATAATACTCAGCCATCAATGTGCTACTTCGCCTCCTCGATAATAATGTACTAATTATTATACAAGCGGGTAAAGTTGATGCTGAACCTCTCATGCTTTTATTGAGACCCGAGTCAGCGAAAGATACCAAAATCGAGCCACGAGCGTAGCGAGTGGTTCAAAAAATTGAATTTTGAACGTACGAGGCCCTGAAGGCAAGAGAGGTTGAACAAACTTTGCTGCCGAGCATATTACAAAAAATTTCACCACACCACCACAGGAAAAATATAAGCTATACTGCCAATGCTTAAGCCAAATGAATGCTTTCAAAATTATAAAATTATCCCTTTAAAGTCCATCCTGCCAGATAACGTAAAAAAACAAATCAAAACTTGTACCAAATTACTTTCCCCACATGTGGATAAAATGCGTTTTCCCCCACCGCTTTCAAGGGATAAAGAGCGCGGTTCCGAGGTGGAGTGGTGGAAATATCATGACACGCTCGATGATGAAAGCACGGCGAATAAGGGGACTGAGAATGGGCAGGGATAAGGTGCCCGTTGTAAAACTTGGCGTTCACGCCCCCTGCCCGCTCTTCCCCATTCCTCAAGTCGTCGTGCGTGTGGGATGAGCACTCTAAGCTTATTTATTTGCATGCCTAAGCTAAGGTCACACGCGCGGCGAACAGCGAAACGCGTAACCACCGCTGTCGTCCAAAACAAGTATATTCAAGTTTAAACATTTTGATTGTTCCGCTTGCAACGGCGGGCGTGAGCGGTGGGGTTCGCGCGATTCGATCAAAATAATATATAAACTTGATCAAATCTAATAAACGTTTTAAAATGTTACTCTGCGTCCGTAGGAAACAGCTTCGACAACCCTACACGTGATCCCTGGGTGGTGCTAAAAGAGTAACAAACTTGGCAGCTGCACTGTCCCAACTAGACCTCGCAGAGAGTTGCAGTTAAAATGCTAAAGTAAGGTAGGGCAAATACAATTTTAAGGTTTACTTTATTTTCATAGTTTTTCGAGCGGATGATAGTTTTTAAAATAGGGCATTGTTCGCCGGGCCACTGTTGCGTCATCGTCAACTCAGAAGCCTAATCAAACTACATACATAAGGAACGGACGAGATTTTAAGATCATTAAAGACTTGTATAATAGTACATTACTTACCAAGGACTGTAAAAGAAAGAAAGCCCGAAATCGCAGGTATTTTTAGCCCGAGCCGCAGGCGAGGGTTGTAAATATGCGATAGAGGGCTTTCTTTTTTACTGCCCGTGGTGAGTACACAATTTTACGTCTCCACCTGGCCAGTATGCGAATTTTACCGTACGCGTAGCGTGCGGTAAAATTCACATTGTGGCCAGGTGTGAGGTAATAAATTATAACAAACATTAGCTTTTACCTGCGTCTTGTCATGCTTGGACCTGACGACATAGTTCCCCGGAAACACGCCGGCGCGCTGCGAACGTTCCGAGCGGCCCTTGTACCAGCCGTCCCGGCAGCGCTCCGTCACCACGTAGATACCTGGACACAACATACCCACATGTTACACTTGACATTTCAAACTAAATAAACTAAAAGTTGGTAGTAGTTCAGATGAGTTGACCAGTATAACGAGACCCCAGAATGACTTTTTCAACCGACTTCCAAGATTTCGAAGGAGGAGGTTCTCAATTCGTCGGGATCTTTGTTTTTGCTATTTTTAGGCCATCTGATTCCAAAACCCCCTGGTCAATCCTGCTCATATAAGAACTCTCTTATTGTATTTATCTCTGCTACAACCCCAACAAATTTCATGAAGATCAGAAATATGTTACTAAAGTTATCGTGGAACAAACATTCAAAAACAAAAAGCCATCGAAATGCACGGACGTCCCAGTGGCCAGCTGGCAGTTCTGTTGTGCCTGAAGTTGTCTGTAAGAACTTCGCTTCGCTGCGTACGATCGTTCGATAACGACATCAGTGTCGCACTGGGTTACGTCCTAATTTAACTACGTTTATTTAATAACCTGAAATAGCTATAATACCATAAACTGACTATATACCTCCTTTCTTCAACTCATTAGGTTTCTGGGGTTTGTACGGGTGCAGCGCCACGTATGTGGCAGGCAGAGTTCGTTCCCCGGTGCGGATGCGACGCCTCCGCCTCGGCTCGGGCTCCACCCGGTCGAATATTGTCGCTAGGATATGTAAGTCTACTACACTGACCTGCTTCCGTCAACTGTAACTCATCAGGTTTCTGCGGTTTGTACGGGTACAGCGCCACGTATGCGACCGGCAGGGCTCGCTCGCTGATGCGGCGCCTCCGCCTCGGCTCGGGCTCCATCCGGTCGAGTATTGTCGCTACGATATGTAAGTCTACTACACTGACCTCCTTTCTTCAACTCTAACTCATCAGGTTTCTGCGGTTTGTACGGGTACAGCACCACGTATGCGGCCGGCAGGGCTCGCTCACCGCTACGGCTGCGGCGCCTCCGCCTCGGCTCGGGCTCCACCCGGTCGAGTAGTGTCGCTACGATATGTAAGTCTACTACACTGACCTCCTATCTTCAACTCTAACTCATCAGGTTTCTGCGGTTTGTACGGGTACAGCGCCACGTATGCGGCCGGCAGGACTCGCTCACCGCTACGGCTGCGGCGCCTCCGCCTCGGCTCGGGCTCCACCCGGTCGAGTAATGTCGCTACGATATGTAAGTCTACTACACTGACCTCCTTTCTTCAACTCTAACTCATCAGGTTTCTGCGGTTTGTATGGGTACAGCGCCACGTATGTGGCCGGTAGGGCTCGCTTGCTGCTGCGGTGCCTCCGCCTCGACTCGGGTTCCACCCGGTCGAGTATTGTCGCTAGGATATGTAAGTCTACTACACTGACCTCCTTTCTTCAACTCTAACTCATCAGGTTTCTGCGGTTTGTACGGATACAGGGCCACATATGCGGCCGGCAGGGCTCGCTCGCCGCTACGGCTGCGGCGCCTTCGCCTCGGCTCGGGCTCCACTTGGTCTAGTAGGCTTGTTGCTAGAATTTCCGCTGAATGTCTGCAAAATATTTAATAGACCGTAAGCCAGGAACAAACATGACCAATCGCGTCCCAGGCGATAACTTGTAAAGTGGTATTAAATGGCTGCTGTTCCTCAACCCACCAACGGAGCGGCAGCTGACCTATACATCGCCCTTAAACATTTTACAAATGGTACCTATTGTTTCTTTTTTTTTACCTATAAAGTGTCTAGATTACGATTACAGCGCTATCAACACGTTACTTTACTTTGTGATAGTCCAAATAAAAAGGGACCATTTGGCAGCCGGCGATTATTGGACGAATACAATTTTAAATATATACAACGTACTAGTTAAGCACTTGCCGCCAAATGGTCCCTTTTTATTTAACCTACCACAATTTATTCCCACTGAACTTCAACGGGCAAATATTGCACAAAAAATATATTGTTGTGGAAAGACAACTGATGTGTCCATATTTAATTTAATTTAATGTCGACTCTCGTAAGAACTACTGTATTATTTTTCTCTTCGTACAACATATTAAAAAACAACACTTAAAAAATGAGAGTTCCAAAATTATTAATATCAAAAGTCGTAAAATAAAAGTATCACTCACCTGTTTTGCGCAGAATGATTAGCCTGCAAATGCGATGAGGGCGTCAAACTATGTCTCTTCTCTCTATGATGATGGTCTCTATGGTTCCTTGCCAAGTAGTTCCCATCCTTCCCGTGAGATGGCGACAGCGCCGCCTGGAGCCCTATACCGAAGTTCAACAAAGAATCCGGTCCACTCGGCTTGTTTAGAATCTTCGAAGAAGACGGGGCGTCTAGTCTAGAAGGTTCAGAATTGCTTGGCCCCTCATGCGAATCATTATGGTTCGACGTACAGTTACTGTTCGTCGATGCATTCAATTTTGGACTCTCAGCGGGCGGCAGCGATACGTTTAAGGAGGTATTAGTCGCCGTTGAGCTCTCGTTTAAACTTAGAACTCCCATGGACGCGTTTAGGGATGAGTCAGGATTTTCATGTTCCACTTCGTTTTGAGTAGCTATGACGGTTGCGTTCCGTTCAGTATTATTATCTGGAGAACTAGGTAGGCTAGGTTCAGCGCTCTCACAAGTACTAGTATTAGAGCTAGTGTTGGGTGTGGTCGTTGAACTGACAACTGATGCTGTATTCACACTGGAGCTTGAATCTGAGCTGTTCGCATTGAAGTTGGCTACAGCTACCGGGAAGTGTTCAGTTCTGACGTTTTGATATGTAGTATCGGGCTTATGTACCGGGGTCGTGTTGTAGTCATACTTTATAGTTCGGAGTCGGTCGTAGTTGTCGCCTATCCTTGAAACGCTTTGCATCATGGTGTTCCCTCCATGTTTGTTGTGCATGTTGGTGAAATGTATGAGGTCCAGCGAGTGTTTGGTGTTGGGGGTGAGGAGGGGGTGGGAGGAGATGTGCGGGGGGAGGGCTTGCTGCGGGGGCGGGGCGGGGTAGTGGGGGTGCGACTGCGACATGGCGGCCATGTTCTGGTAGTTGCCGATCGCCGTTGTTGGAGTCGACATCGACATTGGTTGGTAGCGGTGGGAGTGCTGAAACAAATTATGATTGTAACTTCTCGTAGTATTTTTAGCTCATATGCGCTGGTAGCATGGCGGTAACACTTTCGACTTTTAATCTGGATGTATCGGGATCAAAGTTGGGGTACCACCTTTTTCGCAACTTATGTACGAAATATTATTTGATATTCACCAGTCGCTTTCCAATGAAGAAAATCATCGTGACGAAACCGGGCCTAATTTCAACAAGGCCTGATTTCCCTTATGTGTTGAATGTTCAAATGGCAGTTGACTTCGTGATAGTAGTTTATGTAACTGTTATGTAATAAGGCCTAATTACGTACAGTTGCATACATTGCTTTATCTACACTCATATTGTAAGTCTTCTAAAACGTGTTCAAAAACGGTAGGCAATGGCTAGCATTACCACAACCGATTTTACTATGATAAGCTTTTTATCTGTGGCAGTAACGTAATTTTAACTTTACATGCTCATATATTGATACGTTATGAGTCCGAACATCGAATTTGATAACATAATGTACATCCTGTGCTCCTTCCTGACCAACGGCACGCGCCCGCGCGACCGCCGGCACAATCGAGTTGGCCATGGCGGTGCAATGGCGGTCATTCTATGGTTTCCGAACACTTCATTTAGAATATATAATATGAGTGTAGATAAAGCAGTGTATGCAACTGTACGTAATTAGGCCTTATTACGTAACAGTTACTTTACCTACACTAAATCCTAAATGACATGTTCGGAAACTATTAGAATGATTGCCACTGCACCGTCATGGCCAACTCGATTGTGCGAACGGTCGGCGAGGAGGCCAACCGTGGTCGGGGAGGAAGGCTGGATTCTCATTACGTTACCAAAATCGATGTGGTTATACATTTTCATACGTTTTAACCACATTGTCATAGATAATACACTGATGTTACGTTACTGGTTGCAATAATAGTGGTAATTACATACGGTTTCCGAATGTAGAACAGAGGATTTATGATATGGGCGTAGATAATAGTAGTTTATGTAACTGTTACGTAATAAGGCCTACTTACGTACAGTTGCATACACTGCTTTATCTACACTCATATTATTTATCCAAAATGCCGTATTCGGAAACCATAGAATGGCCGCCATTGCACCGCCATGGCCAACTCGATTGTGTCGGGGAGGCGCGTGTCGGGCTGTCGGCGGATGCGCGGGAGGGTGCAGGTGTACATTATGTTATCAACACTCATAGCACATCAATATTTGAGCATGAAAAGTTAAAATTACGTTACTGCCACACATAAAAAGCTTATCATAGTAAAATCGGTTGTGGTAATGCTAGCCGTTGCCTACCGTTTTTGAACACGTTTTAGAGAACTTACAATGTGAGTGTAGATAAAAACTATTACCTGCATCAATAGAGAACATGCGTGAAAAATATTTACTTGAATTTGTTCCATAAACACGTTCAACAACTCCAAATTAATATAACTAAGTGGAAATCCGTAATAATTTTTAATCGTTTTTTAAAGACATTGCGGTTTAAAAACGTAAAATTTTAGGTATTTTTTTTTATACCTCAAAAGTATTTTCGAAACTTCAGTTCGATTACTTATGTTCTAACAAGAAAAAAAATGTATGACAACTATATATAGCTAAACGCATTTTTTCGTGCTTAGAATTACAAAAATCTTCCAAAAACTTGTTCCTTCCAAACAGTTTTTTGCAACTTTGTGGTCGGTGACGTCACAATCCTCACACTTTTTGTATGGGGCGTTTTGACGCGCGGCGCAGACGCCTAATGTATTTTCACATTTTTGACGTTTCAGGGCTATCATAGATAGTAGGTTTATTAGAGACATTTGAATCTACAGGGAAATAGAATCGAATGACGTCTTCCAAAAAAATCATGCATGTTCCTAATTAATGAGAGCAAATTGCCAAATTGATCCCAGGCTCTGTGAGTAAATAGAAATAGTGTATACCTGCGCGTGGTGGCGGCGGTCGGCGGGGGCGGGGGCGGGGGCGGGGGCGGGGGCGGGCGCGGGGGCGGCGGGCGCGGGGCGGGGCTCGGGCAGCGGCGGCGCGGGGCGCGGCGGCGCGGCGCTGCAACACACCACACCACTCATATCATTTTTCTCAAACATGCAATGAAATATTCTCTTTACGTTCCTTATAATAGACTCGGAAGTATCCTTTTTCGGGCGCAGCATCTCGAGGCGGCCTGAAATGGGATTTCATACTTTTCAGGCCTAGGCCTGCAAAGTAACTTTTTTTTGTTTCAACGTCCAACCTCATTCAGACAGCGTCAAAGATGGCGGCAGGTTTTACGAACAGCTGGTTTTAACTTTTTAATTTTTACTTCATGGTCGTTTTTTAACAATAAAGCCCATTACAGACGTTACCAATTTATTTCGCTATTCACCCGTAACGTACCTACCACCAATCATGGTTAGCCTTGGTCACTTTGTATAAAAATACAAGTTTGCTGTAAGCCTCTCTTTTTAACCAAATTTGTTAGAAATTGATGCATAAAGCTGAATTATAAATTTATGCAACGCAGCCCCGGTCGAAATTGTCAGTAAATTGGTAACCGTGTAGCACGGACTTAACAATCTTTACTTTTTTTGGTGGGAAATTGGAAAATGAATTTCTTACGAGTTGGATCGAATATTCTAAATATGAGTTCAATGGAAGAACATAGTGATGACGAAATGTACACCGCCTGAATTAAGAGCGGAGGCGAAATTAGCCATGAACAACTTGCTCCCGCCGAAATCAAAAGAGAGGTACATGACTGCATATGACAACTTCATAAGCTGGAAAATAAATAAAAACACACACAAGTTCTCTGAAAATATATTCTTAGCATATTTTCAAGAACTGGAAAAAACAAAAAAATGTTCAACATTGTGGTCACACTGGTCACTGTACTCTATGATTAAAGCAACAATACGACTTAAACACAATACTTGTTCTATTGTATTTGTTGTAATATAATAATGTACAAATTTAAACATAAGTAAGGTTAGGTTTGAAAAAATTGGGAAGCTGTCGCTGTCACAATTGACGTTTGATTTTATTCCCAACGTTTCGTTCAGAAACATGCTTTGTAATTTTAGAATGACTTTTTTCTGTTTAGCATATTGCACGCCGAGTATAACGCTTCCATACATTGTTACTGTCAATTTGGTGTAAACCTAGCGTAGATAATTTTAGATTGAATAAAACGTTGTCCTTTTGGCTTTTTTATTGTATTTCATTGCATGTTTGAGAAAAGCACTATACATGCCTCGGCGTGAAAACGGATTCCCGGCCTCTGATGTAATGTACTATTTCTCAAACATGCAATGAAATATTCTCTTAACGTTCCTTATAATAGACTCGGAAGTATCCGTTTTCGGGCGCAGCATCTCGAGGCGGCCAGAAATGGGATTTCATACAACTTTTCAGGCATAGGCCTGCAAAGTAACTTTTTTTGTTTCAACGTCCAACGTCATCCAGACAGCGTCAAAGATGGCGGGAGGTCTTATGAACAGCTGATTATAACTTTTTAATTTTTACTTCATGGTCGCTTTTTAGATTGAATAAAACATTGTCCTTTTGGTTTTTTATTTTATTTTATTTCATTGCATGTTTGAGAATAGCACTATACATGCCTCGTATCTTTATCCGGCCTCGCTACGCTCGGCCGTCTATGCCTACTTGGCCGGAAATCCTTGTTTTCCCGGCCTCTGATGTAATGTTAGTATTAAACAAAAAATTTTAAGAAAAAAAACCGACTTCAATAAGGGAAGCCGGTGAAGGATTATTATTGTAGATGGTGCACTTTAGATTCCATACAATGAAAACTTGCTGAACAAAAGCTGCGAAATTTTCGCACTTTTTTTAATTTTTCCACTTTCATTAAAAAACGGTAAGTTTTCCGGAATTAGTTATTTAGCAATGATTAAAGTTAATTAAATTAGGAACAATTTGAGCCCACTCACAGTACCCTAGGTATGTAGTTAACCCATTCAGTGCTAATCACGACACGTTGTCGTCACGCCTCGCCTCTACGAAGTATTTTCGCTACATAGCGGGAAACCCATGTTATCGGCTACGGCGTAGCATAGCGGTGAATGTGTTAATGAAATATGAAGTTTCAGAAAATTTAAGTTTTTGAGATTTATCGGATTAATCGCGTGTTATCACTTATTTTAAATCTCCCAACGTTTCGAGCTCTTTACAGCGCCGCAGGACCAGTCATTGTGGCACTCTTTGGGGGAGGCCTATGTTCGGCAGTGGACGTCTTTCAGCTGATATGGCGGTGGTAGTGGTCAACTTATATAAATTTCATATACAAAGAAAAAGTGACCTAGGCCTCCGGTTCACTCTGGTTGGGCTCCCAGCCCTGGGCACCGGAGGCCTAGGTCACTTTTTCCTTTGTATATGACATCTATATAAGTTTATTATTTATTTAAAATAAACAAAAATTTATAAAAATAAATTTGATTTATTCTTCAGTTTTGGTGGTGGTTATTAGGGCGAATCAACGTTATGATCAACACAAATCTGTCCTCAGAATTAAATTTCGTTGTAAAATTTCACCTTTAAATAATGGCTTTTCGTTTTTCAGTTTATGGTGTATGTTAAAACATTAAACGCCCCAACTGTTAAACCTAATAAACAGAAACTTTGTATATTAGAAGCCCGATTTCTTGGTCACACCAGAGACATTTTGAGTAACGCAAGAGACGCTCAAAAGTGTCGGTCAAAAAGTAGATAGGCCCATTACCTGTTGATGAGATGTCTGGCGGGCTGGTTGAGCTCGACGAAGGCGATGGGGAAGATGCCGACGCGCTGCTCCAGGCGGCCCTCCGCCCAGTTGTCGTCCACCCTCCGGTGCACCGTTATGATCGCCCCTGCCAAACATGACAACCACTATAACTACGTACAGTCGAATCGAAACTACAATAGGCATGATGACACATGGTGAATTATGCAATAAAATTTAGTTGATCGGATACAAAATGATCAATATATCCGACTAAAGTGAAAATTTAAAAATTCTATTAAAATGGCTCAAAGATATCAAGATGCAAAATTTCTAAAGTAAAGTGCGAAATTAAAAAAATACAATGATACCATTCGATTTTTAACATTTTACTGTAAAATAAATTGTATAGCAACCATATACATAGACGCAACATTTCACTGTAAAAATAGTAATTTCATAATTTTTCCATACTTTAAATAGGGCGACTATGTGATCGTGACGTCACTTTTGCACGTCATTTTGTTAGGAGCGTTTTGAGAAACAAATGCAAATATCGGACTTTAAGTCTAATTTCTGACTTTTGTGTTGCTTTAATGCAATTGGCCGCATATAGATCATTTGATCCTCACAACAAAACGAATCGATTGATACCATACATGAAAAAAAATCACCATGCCTATTATATCTTAAACAAGGAAAGCCACAAAAGATATAAGACACACTCTTATGACTCTACAAATAAGATAATATTAAATTAGTTTTGTGCTAAGCAAAAACCGCAAGCGAAATTTCAATTTTATACTTGAAAGAAAAATGGAAAAATTCACCGCGTCGAGCAAGATTCGAACTTGCGACCTTTCGAAACACTGGTCCGATCGTTTGGACCAACTGAGCCATCGACGCTTACTCAACCTCGGTGAATGTTTCCATCAGTTCCTTCATTGCCTACGTCAGAGGGTGACGTGTACCGACATCTACCGTAAGTGTACATACACGTTAACGGCATCGAAGTTGCAAGTCATATCGGAATAACATTGATAACAATGCGCTAACCCATACTCAATTCGTTTTGTACTAAGCAGAAACAAAGGAAAAAGGTCCGAAAGGTCGCAAGTTCAAATCTTGCTCGACGCGGCGAATTATTCAATTTTTCTTTCAATTACAAAACGGGGCGCGCTTCTATCAGCTGTGATCGCGGCCGCGCAGTCAGTCAGTCAGACCACACACGACACAGCGCGCGTTGAAAACGGTCACACACAGCTGTAGGGTCAACACACAGAAGATTCCAGTGTCCATATGTCCAGGCCGAACTCGGCAAGGGTAAGGTATTTGCTTAATATGAAGTAAGACATGTCAAATCATAAGGTAATAACTGGCGTGGGACAAATCATTACCCCAGAATGTGCCGCGTGAACAAAATGGGGAATCCACCGTTGAAGTTCACGATAAATTTACGAGGCTCATACTATGAGTCACTTTGGCAGAGTCAGTGTCCACCGCCAGACACATATGTACCAGTCTCGGAACAGCTACCGCCCGGCCACAAAGCACTATAACCCATTTGGAAGACGCTAAACAGGCGCAGGTCCCAGAATCAGAACAGCAGGTAGAACATGGTCGCATGGGGACTTGTTCGTAACCACTCCGCTCAATGCGCTTGCGACACAGCACCGCAAACATAGGAACATCCATCGTATAGGAACCGACGACACGAAAGAAGACTCCGGCGTCCGCCTAATCCCTCATATGGTCATTTGACCAGTCAACTTTTGTTAGCTATGGAATTATGTCATTGGGCGAATGATTACTTTTTTGTCGACATTCTTTAAAAATGCATATGGAATGGACTATAAGTCACTTTCGTTTGCTATCTGGCCGTAGTTGACATCATAAGTTTTAGTTATCGAGTTGCGATATTTGCATCCCTTTCCTCAATATATTATACAAATCAATGTGTAAGTGGGGCGTAAGAGAATTTGGTACCTTTGTCAAACGCTAAGCAGCCCTCTTCGTCCGGCGCGGACATCCTGAAGTCGTACAGCGCTTTGCATAAAGCCGTCGGGACGGGGAGCGGGACTATCACCTGTCAATTACATATATATCACATTAACTATAACTTAGTAGTCCGCATCGAACTGACAACTCGCGATTTACTTGCAAACGAGTGACCAATATAACAAGACCCTTCTGAAGATTTTTTTCACCTTCTAGCTCCACAACCCCTTGGTCGATCCTGCTCATATACGAACTCTCAAACTATATGTATCTCTGCTGCAACCCCAACAAAGGAGAATGGGCATTTTGTACCATGAGTGTATACGATTGAGACATATCTCATTTGAAAGGTCTTAACTAGTGCATTATTTAATTGTATGACGCCATCATTGGATAGCGTGCAGGGTCCGAGCTATTTAAAAAAAAAGGTTGCGCATATAAACGGTTAATTTATAAAATATCCGGTCTATAACCAGTGATAGCGTATTTTATATGAAAGAATATAAGAAATGCTTCACGCTTATTTACCACCACCATCGGAAAAATACGTACAGGGCTGGAATTAGTAGATGAAACATTTGCTAATATGTAAAAACACCTGTAGCATAGCGAAGCTAACGTGTATACAAAAGTCGTATGTAACAGCTAAAAGGTATTTTTATGAGTTATTTTTCGTAAATGATACTTGCACTCTAACGTATGCAGAGACCAAAATAAAACGGTTTTAAACGTTAATTAACTGTAATTAACGACAGCTTAATTCTTCTATTGAACACTAGATGGAGCTTTGGCAGCAAAATGGACAACTTTTGCCACTGGCGTATACAATTGAACCTTATCTCAAATGAAAGGTCTTAATCATAGCATTAATTAGTTATATGGCACCGAAGGCCGTAAGGGTGCACGGAAGCCGGTATTCATTATTTCGTGTGTGCGCTCTGTGGCCTAGCTGTGGCAAAAACTGGAACTAACTAACCTATACAAAAAAGGTTAACTTTTATACACATTTACATAGTTTATTCGCCTGAAATTAATTTTAAAAATAAGTCATTAATTTTTTGTGACTAATTAATGTTAAATGACCGCAATTAACTACTTAAAACCAGTTAATTAAAATCCGTTACTGGCGACATCTTGTATGCAATAGAAGAACCGACTAAGAGTCAAGTAGTTTTAACTACTCGACTCTTAAGTCTATAATATAGTCTATATAACTACATAAATATTAATAATGCTGGCTCCATATCATTGCTTTTTAACGCTCTAAAATCTGTGGTCTAAGGCTTCACGTCGCGTAATTATATATAAGTTAGTTTCTGAACGTTGACTATAAACTAGCTGTTCTAGGGGGTTACCTCAAACAACAGAATTTGAATTTGAAGATTCGTCTATTTGCCTTTCTCTTGTGCTTTCGCAAATTCGAGCGATGAAGAGGGAGATAGACTAAACTTCCTTTTTCGACTTAGCCCTGTCAAAAAATAATACTGTTTTTTTTTTATCACGACGGTGGCAAACAAGCATACGGCCCATATGATGGTAAGCAGATATATAATATAAGCAGATATACGTTGTCTTGAGTCATGATGGAGTTAGACCGACGCGCCGGCACGTCGTTTTTCTTAATGTCATTTAGAATTTTGGAAGCTAGCTCCATTTAGTGACGAGTAGAAAACTTAGAACTTCATTAAGCACAATTAATTAACATACAATGTCGATATATTTTAGTTCCTGCATGCATTGGAGCTAAAGTATATATTACGAAAAATAGTTTATAAAAATACCTTTGACATATAATATACGCCTCCCGTATACACATTACCTTGGCTCTAAACCGAGCGATATTCATATCAAGCTTAACTTAAATTAATTAATTCTAGCCCTGTAAGTATTCAAACATAGGGTGTTTTACACAGAATTGAACCATTTCTCATATGCTTTCAGATAAACCATGCTATAACGGATTACATATCGTATCTTTAAAAAAAATGCTCTTTATATGTTCGCTCTTTTTTGTTAAATATCTCGGTCCCTGCACGATATCCAACAATGGTGCCATATAATAAAATAATCCGGTGAACACGAGCTTTAAAACGAGATACGTGTCAACAGTATACATCCATGGTACACTCCCCATACAAAAATGCCCATTCTCCTTTCATAAAGATCAGAAAAGCGTTACTAAAGTTATTGCGGAACAAACTCTCAAAATCAAAAAGCCATCGAAACGCCGAGACGTCTCAGTAGCCAGAAGTTGTTTGTAAGAACTTGCTTCGATTATGCTCCGCTCGTTCGATAAGTTTTTCGGAACTTATGTACGAACAAATTATCATTTGATATTTACCAGTCGCTTTTGGTTGAAAAAAAAAACATTATCAGGAAACCAGACCTAATCCCAATAAATAAGGCTTAGTTTCCCCTCTGGGTTGGTAGGTCAAATTGCAGTCGCTTTCGTAAAAACTAGTGGCTACGCCAATTCATGGGATTAAGTTGCTAAGCGGACCCCAGGCTCAATTTAACCATAGCAAAAGAGCGACACAAACGCTAGGAGGATGATGATGATAAAGTCTTACCTATATATTTTATTTAAACAATGTTTACGGTAAAAAAAAATTGTAACCTCATTATTTTAATTTTTACCTGTAAATAAGTAATAGGGAGGACCCCGGTCCGGCCTGAGCTCTCGCCCTGGTACCAGAAGGCGTCCAGTTTCTTCTGCAGCAGGATTGTGTCACCTTTCTTGAACGACAGGTCTCTGGAATATTCAATTTTATAATTATTGACAGTTACTAATCTTATTTCGTTCAGCACTTTCGTTCATGTCAGTCCTACCAATAGAGTCAAATCCTTTTTTTTCTGGCGTGGACACAGAATAAGTAATAGTACATGTACAGAAGATTCTCCTTCCTCAATTTGACATTTAGCTACAGAGATGAAAACGTCAGCTGACATGCGCTCTTAAAAAAATTAAATAGGGTTTTCAACGTGCTTCATATATCCATGCCGGTATAAGATATGCCGTAAACACTGACTGAAATGATAATATGTGACGTTTTCAATCAAAAGTAGACATCATTGTTGGTTGTCATTAAGACGTTAACTGTCATAAAAAGTAATTTAGAAATAAACTCAACACACTCCAACAATGATGTACTTATGACTTGAAAACGTCACATATTCTCGAACGCAGCCGTAAGGTCATAAGTGATTACTGATAAGCTATGTGCCAACCCTTCCCTCAGTAGCCCTCGCGGTGCGGTAAGCGCATCGGGAAAAACGGGTACAATGGATCTCTCCATACTGAAAACCCCCTGGCGTGGATACTAGCCGTTTAAGCCAGCCATAGAACAAACTTAGTGACAATTACAGTCGAAGCTGGCGCCACCTGGCAAAAGCTTTGGCAGTCTGTGTTGCATTGAGTTTCTAAAGTTATTTGCTAAAGCGGAGAGCTGGTTTTCTATAGTTGAGTATCAAGCTGGGAGTCTAGGGAATGCAACCCAATGAAAAAATGTATAAAAATACCATAATATCCATTGTCCTTTATTTGAAGAAAAATCTGCTATACAATTGTACAATAGGTTATTATTTTGTGCAATAATAAATAGTAATGGCATTTGTAGCCGTAAGGTATCAAACCTAGAAGGGGGGGGGGGGGCGACCGCCATCTTGGTTTAAAGGTGCCAAAAGTCCGTTTTTGGACCTTGGCGCTTAAACAGTTATCAGTATCAGTATGCCTAAAATGTCTATAATAAATAATATTAATAATTAATAAATATTATAGGACAATCTTACACAAATCGTCGTAGGCCGACAGTAAGCTCAATAACGCTTGTGTTATGGGTACTAGACGACGATATATATAATAGATAAATATGGATAAATACTTAAATACATAGAAAACATCCATAACTCAGGAACAAATATCTGTGATAAACACACAAATAAATGCCCTGACCAGGATTCGAACCCGGGACCTCCTGCTTCGTAGGCAGGGTCACTACCGACTCACAGTGTTGCCGCTCCATAGTAGGTAAGGGACATATTTATTTTTAAGGGTTTTTGTTGACCTATTATGTTTATATGGTACAGAATGAAGGATTATAGATAAAAAAAACAAATTAGTATATATTTGACACTATATTTTGCAAATTTTAAGAAAAAATAATATGATAATGGAAAATAATCATTAATCAGACTCTTCGCAGCTGGGTAGGCTCACATCATCCAAATCGTCTTGCTTACGTACTCTTCTGATGAGATTAATTATATTTACAAAAGTCCTCGATCGTTTCTCTGGTGCAACACGTTCCATTTCGAAAGCAATAAGTCTTGCAAATTCTTTGATTCGGGGATCTGTGGGTTCCACTTGGTCAAAGGTTACCTCAGGTATTCCAGACGTATTAATATTCAATAAATCTTTATCCCATTTACTTCGGCTGTAAATCATAGCATCAACAATTTGATCAGAGGTTACCTGAGTTCCCTTGTCTGCATATGTTTTAATAGGAATTTTATCTTCTTCATTTGAAGATTTATTTTTTTTTGCACGAGGAGGTAAACAACTTAGTATACTTGGCGACGAAGGTCTTGAATTATCACTTTGGCTGGACATGTTGAAATAAATTTTATTTCTACAAATTAACAATAACAGATTATCAAAATATAGACAGAAGCGTTATTACAATATAAATATGCACCTACCCACTTTTATAAATATTACATGACCATAGATATTATAGATATTAAAAAAAAAATACATTTTTTTTTACTCAAAATTTGCCAGAAAAAAAAGAAAAATAGTCGTGAAATATTAATCGGTCAGATCACTTTCATTGCTGTCTGAATCAATAGCAGTAGAAGTTGCTTTTTGATAATTATAAGGTTTAAGCATTTTAGTAACTTCGATGGGTAAAGATTTAGTTTGTTTAACAGGAAGTTTTCGGCAGCTTGAAATATATGGATCTGAAGTCACAAGTAGTCTATTAAAAACATCTCTTATCGTTGACTCTCGGGAACACTTTCTGGAATGAAACTCACGATAACTTTTAAGATCCTTGTTTCGAGCTTCCTGTGCTTCTTCTGATAGGAGGCCAATTGGTAACAAAGCATGTGAAATCACAGTTGCAGAATGCATTAATATTTTGTGTACGGTTGTAGGCATGTAGTACCAAGGGTACAATTTTATAAACACTACAGCTGTTTTTAAACAGTATATATTGAATTTCGTGGTGTCAATGTCAAGACCGCTTGAAAGTGTTATTAAAATTATGTGAAAGCGGTAAATTAAAGATTTATTAATGCCTGTAATAGTAGATGATATATCAATATTTTCAAAAAACCGCCTAGCTGTATTTCCATCGTTGGAACTTCCGTATCCGGGTTTTGGACGATCTACAATTAAACCCAACTGTTCTTTAAATCCTTGTTGAATATTTTTCTTTGTTTCTTTAACCTTAGCTTTATCATCGGCTTTTGTGACCCGCCACTTAGCGACCTTTAATTTGTAGCCAATATGCAATAAACATTCGAACATCCTCAACCATGCATGAAGTATAGATATGCCAAAACGAAGGCTTTCAACATCAACTGAAGCCTGGCGAGCAGCTGCAATGGAATTAAACTTCGTTGATGTGAGTTTGCAAATATAGCATCTTTGAGCGGAGGATGTATTAGTTACGGCATTGCACACTTTGCCATCTGTCATAGTGAAATACAAAGCATGAGAAACGGGATAATTTATATTTCCACATTCAATAATAGTAGGCCTTAAGTTACTTATTTCCAGTTCTACACGCGACATCTCTTGTCTTGTTAAATCTGCTGTTTCGTGCTCATATTGAAGATGTAACGGTCGACAAAATCGCGTAGAAGAAGGCCGACTATTTTGCCACAGCACTACACCTTTTTCTTTTTCTGTATCACCAACCAATCTTAAAGGAACCATACAAGTAACAATCATGCTTCCGTCTTTGGATGAAGTATTCTGAAATTTTTGTTTGTACTCTGTAAAACCAGATGTACCATCTATACCCCATTTAATATGTAACTTTAAATTAGTTACATTATTAATAGACATCAACACTTCAGAAATCGATTGAGCAAGTCTTATGCAAGTGTGATCAAGAATATCCTGTAAAGCGATGCAGACATGCTTATCCGAAGCAGAAATGGCATTTTCATTGGGATAGCAAAGCTTTTTGGCCGCTAAAACCTTCTTATACGATGGGAATCTACTTTTATCTGCGTCTCTGATGACATTATATTGGTGTACCGATAATTGTGCATCTAATAAAACACACAAAGCTTGATCAGCCGTTAAGATACCATTATCAGAATCAAATGAAGATAAACATGATTTTAGTTCAACAGATGAAGCAGCTGATACTTTGCTGATAACCTTTGCTTTATCATTCTGTCCCTCTTTGCGATAGCTCATGGAAGCTGCAAATGACAATTCATTTCCAGTGGCATTTTGTACCAAATGTTCCACTTTTCGGCGTTTCGACCTTGGACCCACGTCGTCGAAAGACGAAGATGGGCGACCTGGCCCTGCAACAGGCTTATGAGATGGGAAAGTCTCTTTTCCTCCAATCCAATCTGCATGATTTTTGTAAAATAAATCTTTTCTTCGATGAACCGCAAAGTATTTTGTTTTAAATTTACTAAAAAAAGTCGAAACCTTTTCTCTTACTTTGTTTTGGTATTCTGGCGGGTAATTTAGCTTCTGCTTTACAAATTCTAATAAATTTGTACATTTACTGTCCAAACTTTTCGATGGGTCTCGAAATATAGCGGCTACAAGCTCATTACGGCTTACTTCCACAATATGCCCTGCGGTAAAAAAATATTATTACAGTTAAAGTTAGGAAAAATTAGCAACTTTGCGTTTTATATTCCAGTAATAGAAGGTCAATACTTCACTGTCATTAACATTTTATCGCGGCACGAAGTGGCATATTATACTTAAAAGTCGATAGAAGACAAATTTCCACCTGCATTTAAGCAGTGCATTTAAATATTCTGTGTTTTATAAAATTTTAGTAATATTTCAATTAAATAATACGTTTTTACAAGACAATACCTTGGTCTACAGAATCCATATTACAAATTTGATAACAAGTATAGTTTGTATCAGAAAATCATAATTTGAAACACCCAACTCGAAATCACTTGAACGTCTTATAAATAAACTGTAAAACTTAGACAAGTGTCTTAGTAATGTTTCTGTGAGAATGTACCCTCGTTTTGGCATGATATGACACATTATTAAAACAATGTCAATAAATAATGTTTGTATTTGATCTACCTACATTTTTTGTTTTTCGTTTTTATCCTACCGTGGCAACACTGTGCGACTGGGCTAGGAGGCCGTTAAACGCCGTCTATGGAACGTATGAAGAATATAAAATTGTCTACAATATTTCCATACACAATACATCTGTAAGTCTTACACATATAAAGATACAGGGTGTGAAAAAGTGTATATTTTCTTATATCATAAGAATTTTATCTATTAGCTTCAAAGTTTTGTGCTTCGAGATAAAGAAATGAAGTCACTACCACAGTTTTGTCATCTTCTAATGATTCTTTTAAAAGATATTCAAAAGTTGAATTCACCCCTAGAGCGCTTATAGAGGGGGTGAAAGTAGTAAGTCTCACACACAAAATCAATGTTCTATTACTCATCATAAAATACTACTATAGTTCAAAATCTATAAGAATGAACTTTTGACACATCGCAACGCCCGTAGAACGTAAACGCGCAAGACACTTTGAAATTATATACAAAATTCCATAACGATTTTACAGCTTGTCATGTACGTAAATACAATATTTCACTTTTAATAAACATTACTTAATTAATGTTACATTTTTTCATATCTTAGTTATTGAATATTTTACGATAACAATTTAGCATGCAAACAGTTACGATCTACGCCTCCTTTTTTTTAAATTTAGTGTTGTGACCATGTCTGCTGTTCCGATTCATATAACATTTCCGTAAGTCGATAAAATCGATCATGTAATCAATAGGCAATGTATAATAATAAAACCCAAAACAAAACGAAAATAAAATGAAGTACAGTCGCCATCAAATATATCGGATCTGCCAGGGTACTCAAAAATATCTGAACATGAACTTTATCGCCTTGACAATAGAGGCGTTGTTCAGATATTTGTGACCCGCTCCGATATATCTGATGGCGACTGTACGATGTGAAAAAAGGTCATTACTGTAATTGTATCGGTTTTTTGAGTAATACTTCAATGTTGAATAATTAATAATAAATGACAAAAACGCTCAAAACTTACTGTTGCCATATACATGGTGGAACCTGGAGGGAAACTATATACCTTAAAACGTTGAGATAGCTCAATTCGCTGAAAGGAAACATTCTTTTATTTTTCCTAAAAAGTAAAACTGCATTCACAATTTTTTCTTAATTTTCACCGTTTCCACTTACAATTACCCATACAATTTTTATGAAAAGTCTTTTTATTATTATTTATGGCTTCTCTTGAGTCCTAAACTTGGTTGGTATTAAGAAATTTTTATCCTTGTTGGAAATAGGATCGATTGGCATCAATTGTCATAAAAATTGTTTTTGGCAAAAATTACAAAATAACAGTTTTTTATTGAGCTGAACCCACATTTTTAAATGCATTTGTCCCTAAAAAAAAATTTAAGAATGTTTCCTTTCAGTGAATTGAGCTGTATCAACTTTTTAAGGTAGTTCCACTCCAGGGCCCATGATTTTTTTTCACCCTGTATATGAGAATAACAGAACCCTTGTGACAATGATTATAATTATATTCCTGATCAGGCTTTACAAATTACCAAAGACCGTAATTCATAACTGAGCATAATTATGGAGCATAAAACTTTCTTATCATACTGTATTAATTATGGAAATATTATAATGCCATACATAATTAGTAGATTACAATTATCATTTGATCTTTTCCTAAATCATTTTATTTTTTGCTCTGTTATAGTTATGTTTTCCTTTTTAATTTATTTTTGCATATTAAGCACAACTGCATACAACTCATCTCAACTCATATTCTCGGTGGAATAACTGACTTCCGAGTCACAGGCATCCGCCTAGTTCGGGAGACAGAGGCTCAGTTCCAGTGAAACTCTTTCAAACCTAATACATAAGTCTCTCTTAAGCTTAAAGCGTACCTACTGTGCACATATTACTTATACTTGTATTAGGTTTAAGTCAATAAAGATTATTCTTATCCTCGTATTCTTATCATTTGAGAAGATTTGTGATACTAAATATATAGGCATATAACAAGAAAAAAATCGGTTGAAGTAAAATCGATTCGAACAATTCATAAACAATCGCTGAATTTGACAAACGATACGTCTTAGCCCCATCACTAATTACGTCAATACTGAAGTGTCAAAAGTTCATTCTTAGAGATTTTGAACTATAGGCGTTGTCGGGTATAGCTATCGATCAAATCGGGCATAATTAATTTATATTTGACAAAAACACATATACGCTTTCATAGAAAAAAATTTTTTTTTTTTAAGAACGTGCTTGAAAATATTTTTATTTTTTTAAACTTCATATAACTGTCAACTTATTATTAAAATATCGTATAGGCTTTAGTATTTTTTACATAATGCTTGAACAGTTCAGTTTATGACAAAAATGTCTACGAGAATTATAAAGACTCAATTTTTTTTTGTATTTGTATTTATTCTGTACGTCTTATAGATACAAAGTTACAGGAAGGAAAATATTACTCATACTCATTGTCTTTATACTGTAAGACTTACAGATGTATTGTTTATGAAAATATTGTAGACAATTTTATCGTCTTCATACGTTCCATAGACATTTTAGGCATACTGATAACCGTTTAAGCGCCAAGGTTCAAAAACGGACTTATGGCACGTTTAAACCAAGATGGCGGCCAACGCTCCCCCCCCTCAAGGTCTCAAATCTAGTATTTTAATAACCACCCTATAGCCTACCAATAACCATTAAAACATTTTCTACTCCACCTTTTGTAAGGCAAATGCTCCAATGATTGCGCTAGTAGTTAAAAACGTAATGGTAATATAATATGGTGATGGTAACTTTCAATCATATAAAATGATTCATCGTTTAAACACGTTAAACAGTGTCAAAGATTTACGATAATTAGCATGATAATTGGGGAATGCCGGAATAACTAGCTGATTCACTCAATTTATAACAATGCCAATGTTTTTATAAATTAATTCCAATGTTAAGTCGACAATGACATGCAAACATAAACAGATATATAAAATATTCTTTCCTATCGTGAGTCAGAATAGCTGTATGTAAGTGGATATTTACTAAAATAAGTGACTGGTTTTTACAATAGATTAGATTATGGACTATCCATCTACGTGTTTTTTTGATCGTCACATTGTATAAACATTCAATACAGAGCGTTTTTTCAATAACTAGCCATATTGCGCGAGGTGACATTGTAGGTCATACTAAACAACTTTTACTATGGGACCAACTCCTAAATCAAAAAATAAATTTTTGTCTGTTTCATACATTTCTGCCGATCAGACGTCGACGTTTTCTTTGGGGAAGCCAATTTTTTTGGTATTTCTTGGTTACCTAATCACCTCCCACAATCTGGCTAGTTATTGAAAAAACACCTTTATATTGACATGAAACTCTTTGCTGTGTTTTGCGTAGTTAAGGTTAGTTTCTAATATGTGCTAATGTGCTATACTATCATGTGCTAAACTCTTTCATTGTCAGGAAGTCGCTAGTTGTGTTCATTTTGTATACGATTTAGAAAGCTTAACACTCTACGGGTCGGTTGCACTTTGGTCTGTTAACGTCAACGTCATCGTTAAAACAATCTTGTATGAAAAGTTTGACAGTTTTCTATGGGATGACAGTTCCGTCGCCATATTTGACGTTGATGATTTCGTTAATTGTGCGTGGTGCAACCCGCCCTAAGTGTTAACAAATTAATGATAATTACCCCGGCTCCTTAGAGATGAAGTCGTACAGCGCGCGTCCGTGCGGCGGCAGCTGCTTCTCCCGGCTCTGACTCTGCTGGGCCTGCCCCTGGAACATACACGCATCATTTGCATCACAGTCTGGCAACACAAAGTCAATGGCAGCTAAAGAATAATTTTAAACTAAAAAGAACCGACTTCACTTCGCCTCCACCTTTCCAAAAGCAAATTCTAGAGCTGCTGTAAAAAATACTCAAATCACTATAGGTGTGCTATAATAGTTGAAGAGTTCTTTCGATTTCTCCAAGATCCCATCATCAGATCCTGACCTGGTGACAATGGGACCAACTGTGAAGTATGCTCTTTCAAACAAATAAGAATTTTCCAAATCGGTCCAGCCGTCTTCGAATAATCAGTGAACATACATAAAAAAAATAGCCAAAATAAAGATACCGACAAATTGATAACCTCCTCCTTCGAAATCTTGAAGTCGGTTGATAATAAAAATATACTGGTCATTATTATAGGGGATGTTATTACTGTTATTAGTGTAAGTATGAATCGCTATGTCTATGCTCCGAGTTATGAACTTTCTGGTTAAACTATATATCTATCAAGGATGATTAAGACATGGCTGGACAATGCCTATACAAAATCGCGTTCCTCGAACCTTCAGGCTATACGTCTGTTTTCGGTACGATGTGTCACAGCGCCATCTGTTGAGTCTGGAGTCGAGTTATTCTGTCAGCGTTAATCGCCGAACAAAATATTAGAAACTAGAATTTATTTATTTAATCTTAATTGCACAAAATAAGATGGTACTAATGGCGGACTTAATGCCATAAGGCATTCTCTACCAGTCAACCAATGGGCTTAACAGAAAGGTTAAGTAGGAATTTAGTGTTTGTGGTGACCGATAGATGACACTAGTGCATTAGCCTGAAATAAGAGAACGCGATTTTGTATAGGCATTGTCAATCCATGTCTTAATCATCCTTGATATCTATCCAGCCTGCCCTATTGCTATGTTCATAAGAATTAAGATTTCTCTTTGAGAGAAAACGAATAATATTTGAACGTTGTAAGTACTTATGGCCTGTTTCACAATCTCCAGTTAAAGCCTATCTGTCAGATAAATGTTTGCTGTCCTTTTCTTTTATATGACTGGAGAAAAGGATAGCAATAATTTTAACTGGCAGATAAGTTTATCTGGAGATTGTGAAACAGGCCCTTAGTTTTGTATTTAATTATTTTCAAATAATCGAAGGCACAATGTAACAGGAAATGGATCAATTAATAATATTAATTATATCACTTGCTTTATTTGAATCCATGCGAAAATTAGGTAATAAGACTGAATTACATAACACGTATGCAGTATACTGTTTAGTTTCGAATTTACCTTTTTAATAAATTTTACAGAATACAATCATAAGGAAAATTGAAAAAAATAGTCATATTGATCGTTGCTTGCTTGTACAATACGTTCAAAGTAAGTTTGAACATGACAGATAACTTTATCTATTTGATATTCTACCTTAACACAAAGAAAATAAAGTCCATATTCAAAACACGGCACTAAATGGTGTGATGCTTGTAAAGTTAACTTTATGATCATGATAACAAGGTAGATATTTAAATGTATAAAACTCATCTGTCAATCGCAAACTGACTTTATTGATCGTTGCTTGCTTGTACAATACGTTCAAAGTAAGTTTGAACATGACAGATAACTTTATCTATTTGATATTCTACCTTAACACAAAGAAAATAAAGTCCATATTCAAAACACGGCACTAAATGGTGTGATGCTTGTAAAGTTAACTTTATGATCATGATAACAAGGTAGATATTTAAATGTATAAAACTCATCTGTCAATCGCAAACTGACTTTAATTCATGTGTAGGTAGGTGTAGGTATACTCGTTATGAGAACGGCGGGCTTGTATTTTAATCAATTAATGAATTTAAACTTTATTGCACAAAATAAAATAAAATATGTACAAATGGCGGACTTAATCATGACAGTCCAGTCAACCATGGGGCCAAACACGGGCATGTACAAAGAGTGCAAAGAGAAAACTTAAATTGATTATTATAAAAAAGGAAACTTTATACCTAATATACTTATACTTACACAAAACAAGCAATCATGCCTGAGACGCGTGCTATCTCAGACATTCAGGTCTAGAACATATGTCACATATGTGGGACACTATCATGACTTCGTGATTAATGTGGCCCAGTAACAGAGACAACAGGATACGGCCAAGACCCAGCTAATCCTAATACGAGACACGTCTACTATATCAGTACTTATGTCAAAGAGCTATGCCTCATTCATGCTAACCACTCCATTGAGTCATCGTCCGGTTGCTTCTGTTAAACGAATTTCTACCTTATAATGTTATCATAACGTCGCTACACACCTACACAATTACGTAGATTAATTTACAATGTTTATTTGAAAGATGTAAACAAATACAGAGCGTTTCTCGAAAGTATTGATCGAAATCGAAACTGTTGTTAGGGGAAGCCCACCCAAGGAAGAAAATTTTCGCAAACTCCAATACGACGAGTCGTTGCAAAACCGACTTTATATAGTACACCAAAGATTTACATTAGAAGGTATGGTTATGTGTGATATGAGGTTGCGACAACTATCTCAGTACAATGACTTCCAATGAACGAAATTGGTTACTACACGTTAGTGGTTTCTGATGATTCAAATGGTTTTGCCTTTTGCCGTTACAGCAAATAACTATATCAAACTTCAAAGAAATCGATTACCATTGACTTTATTTAAGCCAGTTGAGTTATTTTATTACAGCTCATGGAGATCGGTACCCAAATTAGATCAGGCTTCTCTACGAATACTTTTGACTTGCTGCCACTGATTCTCAACTGTAATCATTTTTGGTACTTACCCTAAACAATGGTACAACATACAACGACAATTACGTTACGGATAATGATTGAGATTGTCCGTTTTTTTTTTTTTGCGTTTAATTTCTTATGACATGATGTCATGTTCAATTCATACAATTGAATTTACAATGCAACAGATCTGTTGAACGATTGTGCGATGACAATAAACTTCATCTACTGCGTATTTACATTAATTATCGTCAGTCGTTGTATGTAAAACAGTTTATTGTATATAATGTTTATCCTACGTTCTCTCTTAAATAACCTATCATAGGCCTGTATTAAAAACGATTGTGCGATGACAATAAACTTCATCTACTGCGTATTTACATTAATTATCGTCAGTCGTTGTATGTAAAACAGTTTATTGTATATAATGTTTATCCTACGTTCTCTCTTAAATAACCTATCATAGGCCTGTATTAAAAACGATTGTGCGATGACAATAAACTTCATCTACTGCGTATTTACATTAATTATCGTCAGTCGTTGTATGTAAAACAGTTTATTGTATATAATGTTTATCCTACGTTCTCTCTTAAATAACCTATCATAGGCCTGTATTAAAAGATAAATAAACGGTTACATTAGGGCAGCGCACGACCTGTCGTTGATGAGATCCTTGGCCATATCAATATGGTGGTGATAGTTAAACCCTGAGTACTCTCCTCATGTAAAGTGCAGGAACTAAGTCTAATCCTTGTGGGATGCCGCTATAATCTCCAATAAATGTTAGCAGGGAAGTGTCAAAGGCCTATACCTGTGCATGTCTATTGGTCCGTTGCGACGGCAGCTTGCGCGGTACGTTGTTGCGCATGCCCTCCAGGATCCTCATGAGGAGCACGTTCGGAGGCAGCTCTTCGACTTTTGTCTCTACTAGAATGCGACATTCTGGACATCGCAGCTCCTTGTGGGATTCCACTATAACCTGTAATGATAAATAAATACGTTAACGCATATGTTAGTGAGTATTACACAGTGAAAAAAATATTAATATTCATTTAAGGCCCTGCCAAATTACAGCGTTAGAGAGCCAAGCAATGGACGGATGGACAGACAGGCATGGTGATAATAAGTATCCCTTGTTGACTACGAAACCTATGCGACGCACCGCTACTGCCACTCATAAATATGAACGATTGAACGCTTCGTAAACATAAGATAATGTCAAGGCTGCGTCTGAAGTGATATTTACGCTTCCCCGAATTCAGACAAGCCTAGAAGTTTCCAACTGTGGGCTTTAACAGGTCTTATTATCATACCTATTTCAAATTCGTCCGGAGCCAACTACTAATATAAATAAACTAATAAGTCAAAAACAACTAAGAACTATATAGTTAGGTACGACCCTATATCGATTCAATATTTAGGCAGTCACCGGCAATAGATATCTTCCTACGCGAAGGCCGTAAAAATATCTGACACGCTCTTATTTGTAGGACCATAAGAGCGTGTCACATATTTTTGCGGCCTTCGTGTAGGAAGATAATTTTGCCGGTGACTGTACTTATACGATAATAATTGCACATTTTCAGAGATTTGCTACCAAACTATATCTGGGTTTTATCAATTTTACTCCACAGCAATCGATCTGTCGATATATATAATGTGAGCGATTTCGAAGACGGCAGGTCTATGTAGAAAGGTAAGCATCAGATCAACGTACACTGGTTACTGGTATTGGTACATAGAAATCAACATCACAAATACATACAACAACAAAGCGAGAAATAAAACAACACAAAGTGGTTTATTTTCTCCATGTAATAAAGATGAAACACATTGTCAAACACAAACGTACCCGGGAACCATAACCAATCTCGTACTCGGTCAGAATCTGCATAGCCATTACCGGACCTATCGTGTCTGTAATAGCTTTACGGGTTGTAATTTGTAATAAAGCGGTGATTAACGCTTTTATAACACCTACAGACTTTCTCTGATTGTGCGTTGTTATTACGCTTTGCACTTTAATCGGTTTTGTCTATTTTCAAAAGATTGGTTAAATGGTTAGAAATAATTGCTGTTAGATGTTTAAGTTTGCTATTCTCTCATTGTAGTCTCAGGTTCAAACCCCGGTCCGTCCCACTAAGTTTTTATACGAACTTAAATAACCAAATATCGTTTGATGGTAAGATTGCTTTCCAATAAATAAATACATGGTGAGGAAACCGGACCTAATCCCAATAAGGATGCGTTTCCTTCTGGGTTAGAAAAAACTAGTGCTTATGACAATTCATATAAGATTGTTACCGAGTGGATCTTAGGTTCAATAGACGTGGCAAAAATCGGGACATCTGCTAGGTAGATGCCAAATTTTTTTACACATCTTTTAGTTGATTTGGAGGTTATATAAATATATATACAGGGTAATTTGTAGGTCGTGATGCAGAACCACTTTTTCGGACTCTGTAACTGATCTACATTATCGTACGGTAGTATTTTCTCAAAACAGAATTAATTGAATTAATCTTATATTAACTATTAAGTAAATTATGGTCACCCTATGATTTTTGACATTACGCTGTATATGAAACGACAAGACGTCATATTGAGTAGGGTGACCAAACCGTATGCAAAAACGTATTTTTCTACTTATCATCTGAAAAATAATTATCAATATTGGTGATAAAAAATTAATGACCACCATCTTTAAGGATCACCTGTAAGTTCTGTATCATGCCTTGTTCTCTTGTTCCACGACCCCGAAATCACCCTGTATAATGAATGTATAAAGTATAGGTATATCTGTTAGTAAATACCCACCGTATCTCGGAACCGATAGTAGATAAAGGCTGGCTTCGAATCTAAGTACATCTTATCTCATAACGCACCGACAAGTTTTGTGAGTCAAGGCGACTTAGGCGACACGATCAAGATTACCTACTTCCTAATTATTCATAATCATAATCATATGTTTATTTGCAGAAAAGGGTTAGTTACATGTCTTATCTTTAGGTTAGTGATAGTCACCTTCTTCAGCTGGGTTTAACAGCATGCAAATATTCTTATACCTAATAACTTACATGAATGGAATAACAATATGAAATATATATACAGAGAGTATTATGTGATGACAATAACAACAATAAAACATTAATCAATTAAAAATACGCTACAAGTTTGGCTAACATATAATATATTTATTCACGTGAAGAAAGCTCGCAAATCTCGCACAGCAGAAGTAGTAGATCGAGCGAGGTTTCGAAAATGATCTTCACGGGCTTTTATACCCGTAAAAGCCCAAATAGTTTCGGTAGGATCATTTTGCAGACCTTAATAACCTGACCCCTACATGTATCCAAGAATTAATTTTTGTCACATTAAATGTATCCATATTTTGAGACGTGACTGTACATACCTATTTACTTCTGGCCTATAACCGCGAACCACTTCGTTTGTTCGATCGTCTATTTGCATCACTCTCTTTCGAATATGTAAGAGCGATAAAGACGGAGATAAAGATTGTCAAAGCCTAGCCACCAAGGGCACCAAGGGCGTTTAAAGGTCATGTAGAATTTGGCATCAACCACTGGCTACATGGTTTAAAATCTCTGTTTTCTGCCAAGGTCTCGTTGCAGAGGGCTGTGGTTGTATGCCGTCTGGCCATAACTTTATAACCTACTAGTTTCTTACCATTCGGCCGCCGCGGGGTGAGGTAATTCCAATCGGGGCGGGGCGCAGCGTGGCCATTCTGTATGAAATACCATTATTTATTCTGTGCCTCGACGGCGGATACATTATACGGTATAGTATAGTATACATGGTGTATTCACATCTAATCATCATGACATCTCCACGGGCACGTATAACGCGTTATTGCCCGGCAACAAATAGAGCAAGGCGAAATTTCCTAAGTGGTCTCGCAAATCTTCCCCTATTGCAGTCCAATTTGTAGTATACGCATATCATTGTTATGGCAACGCAGTCGACTAAGAAGATCGTGCGGCTATCTTCGTTAGTTAACTATATTACAAGTTTCAAATATGAAAGCTATTCAGTTTTATTTATATAGATAATGATGATGATTTCTTCCTCTTATCCCCCATTATTAGAGACATAGGGCTCGTAGAAGAGTTTTCCACTTGTAACGCTCTTGAGCGGCTACTTCCAGCTTTCCAGTCGAGACCAATTGACCAATATTGTACATAGATATGTTAATTAGACAAAGCTTTCAAAGCTACATATAATGAAATAAAAGCGTTACATTAGGTATAAAATAAGAATATATGAAATATGAACCATAAAAATACCAACCAACAAACAACCATAACAATGAAATTTGAAATTGACATATTTGCTGATTTTGCTGATGGAATAGGTGCATTGCGTGTTTATTATTTTTATCTATTAGTTGGAATTGATAGTTTGTTTTGTGTATATTTGATGTGTATGTGTTGTGGTGTCAAACTATGAACTTATATGTGATTTAAATAAATAAATAAACCAACCAGATAAAGGGAAAAATGGAAATGTTGCCAGTTACGTAAATATACGTACGTAGGTAAACCAGCGAAACGAGAGAAAGCGTACGTACATTATTATCTAGTGATAACCTATATCGTCACGAAAGAAATACCTATACAAATATAAGAAAAACCTGGTTTCGTATTTCTTGTAAATTATTTAGAAGGTGAAATTTACCCATTTCTCTGAAATAAGTAAAATTGCAAATATGATATTACGGAGTTGGAACCTGATAATAATTAAGAACCATAGAAAATACAGTTTAATTATAAATTGTTTTAATTATCTATGTAATCAATTCAACGTTTCGGCGAACCAATGTTGATTTTAAATGCAAGAAAATCATGAACACGCAAAATGTACAGTCGACTCCGCAAAAGTGTAAACATATCTAGCAGCAAAAGTGGCCAAGCGGGTGAGGTGTTAAACGAGTTTGTCACGAATTAATTGCCAAGAAGAGTGCGCCAAGATTATGAAGCTATTTGTTGTTTATCTGGTCTATCATATTTCACGGTACAATACGTTATAACGTGATGGTTGCGACTATAAACTATAAATGTATACTGCCCGCTGAAAAGTAAACTAAGCTCAGTAGCATGCCACACACGAAGACTAGACACGGTAAATAATAGAATCGAATGCCTAGCTGTCGCCATGGCAACCTGGCTTGGAAACAGCGAACTCGTACGCTCAGAAAAACTAGGTATAGTTACCGGAGGGCCACGGAAAAAACCGTCCAAGCGATATCGCCCGACGCTCCCGTCGCACAGTGTTTTATGGAAGCCAAAAAAGTGACATCCCCATTTTATTACAAATTACTATAGTTCAGAGCATTACGAATGCGAGACTAAAACTCCCATGTTTCTAATATGTGTAGTTTTTGAGACATAAATTTTTGAAAATCTTGTTTCTGACGCTCGGAAATTACGAAAAATAGAAATAATTTAAAAGATATTGCATGGACTGTTTGTTTCGCCAATGTGTTCGACAAAACATTCAAAGACAAACATTTAAGAGCAATCACTACCTTCTTAGATACATTTGTCTCAAAGATATTAATTGTTTTATTAATTTTGGTTTTTATTTTTTTCCTTCCATGTCCCGCCGTAGTAGGTCACAATATTGGTATGAGAGCGTCATTATTATGTCTTCTATCTATTCTATTTTTTACAAGACCTAATTCCGTGGAACATTGAAGTAATCACCTAAACACTTTATATCCGGGTTACCCGGCCTCTAGGGTTGACACTTCGGTATTTTTAATTTTATACGCCGTTGTTTCCGGGATATCTATAATTCTTGGTTTTGATAATAGTTTTGAGTACATATGCAAAGAACTAGCCAAAAAATATGTTAAAAATTTCGAATGGTGTCTTACGGCAGTGACTATACATAAACTTTTGGTCCATGGAACTGCGATAATACGAAACTCGTCTGTTCCAATTGGAATGCTCTCCGAGCAATCATCAGAATCTCGTAATAAATATTGGCGTCACGATAGAGAACACCATACCCGCAAATCAGATCGAACGAAAACCATGTCTGATTTGTTTCATAGAGCGTTAGTCTCATCAGACCCAATAATTTCGGAACAACGGATGTCGCAACGACAAAAAATATTAAAAAACGTCCCCTACCATCTGCCGCAATAGCATTATTGAAAGCACAATAGGATGCTTTTATATCGCCATCGGATGAAAACATAACACCATCATCAGAGTTACAATGCTTAGAAAAAATTGAAAAGTAGAAAAATCCACTGCCTCAGCCGGTTGAGAAGTGTAAGAATTCATCGGCAGATGTCGCTAGGCGTCCCCCTAAGACGCATATGGGATATAGTGGAGAAATTCGCAGCGATCAGGTGTGTCTCAGTAGCTCAGTTGGTCAGAGCGATGGGCATGTATCCCTGAGTCGAGTTCGAGTCTCGCCTGAGGCAGTGGATTTTTCTACTTTTCCATTTTTAGGGTTCCGTACCTCGAAAGGAAAAAACGGAACCCTTATAGGATCACTTTGTTGTCCGTCTGTCTGTCTGTCTGTCTGTCTGTCAATACCATTTTTCTCGGGAACGCGTGGAGGTATCAAGCTGAAATTTATATCAAATACTCAGGTCTATTGTCCCTTGGAGCTGTGAAAAATCAAACTTAAAAGCCAACGCAATCAAAAGATACATTCGTTTATGCTGCAAATTTTAGTTTTTCGGCACTCGCAAAACCTACGGGGTACTTCCCTTGAACTCAGAAACTTGAAATTTGGCATGAAGCAACGTTTTATAGCACAGATAAAGGAAAAATTGCGAAAACCGTAAATTTTTTGTTACATCATATTAAAAAAAATATTTTTAATAATTTTAAAGTTACTACCCCTATATACCTACAGGTTTGTACGGAACCTTCGGTGCGCGAGTCCGACTCGCACTTGGCCGGTTTTTTTCTAAGCATTGTGGTATCGTTAGCAGACGTTCTGCTTAATACAAAATTAATCGTCAGAGTTATGTCTAGACGACAGCTATTCTGAGGTGCAAGATGGGGAGAGAGCCTGGAAGTAGAATATTGTTGCCTGGAAGTTGATAATTTTGTAGTATTTAATGTTTTAGAAAAAATATTTGCTAAATTGGCGATGCATAATAGATATTTAAAAAACACATAATTGTAGTATACGGCTTTAACCGGTTATTTTTCGACCATAACCGATCGAATAGCCGGCTTTGAAAATTTACCTGTTATTGCATTCCCTATAGAGGCTGTAACAAAAATACTGGTGATTCGTTTAAGGGCATAATGGTATCGTATTACGACTAAGAAAAAATTGTACAATTTTTTTTACACAAACAAAAATGTTTTTTTTTGTATGGGACACGTAGTCCCAGCCGGCCAACCCTCCATACAAAAGGTTTTTTTTTCACGCGAATTTTTCTTTTTTAAGTTTTTCATAATTAGAATACGATACCAATTATGTCCTTAAAAGAATCACCAGTATTTTTGTTACATCCTGTATATTGTGTTTATTTCATATCCAGGTAAATCCGGATACTGGTAGTGGCAGCCCTGACTGCAAATTTTAATCGACTGTAGATTAAATCTTCCAGGGAATTAGATCTTGTAAAAAATAGGGTAGATAGAAGACATAACAATGAAGGTGTTTTACAAATATCGCGATCGACTACGGTGGAATATGGAAGAAAAAAAATAAAAACCAAAATCATTAAAATAATTAATATCATTGTAACAAATGTACCTAGAAAGTTTATAATTACATATAAATGTACTTTTTTGAAAGGTTTATCCAACACTTTAGTCAACAAAAAAGTTTGTTACTTAATTTGCAATACATAATTATTTTTCGTAATATCCGGGTGTCAGAATCAAGATTTTCAAAAATTTATTTCTCAAAAACTACACATATTAGAAACGCGGGAGTTTTAGTCTCGCATTCGTAGTGCTCTAAACTACAGTAATTTGTAATAAAATGGGGATGTCACTTTTTTGGCTTCCATAAAACACTGTGCGTCGTTAGGGGTTTCACGGTGGATCTGAAATGTATGGGAAGATCCGTAGATCCGGACAATTTAATACATTTCGAATTTGGATTGCAAACCCTAACCGCCATACATTTGTTTTATCCCGATCGACGGAAGTTTCGAGTGATATCGCTCGGAGTTTTTTTGTCGAGGCGTTAAAGTTTGCAGAAAACGATTTGTTAAAAATCGTACGCGAGCTGGGCCGTCGACTCCGGCAAAAGGGGGAGGATCCCCGCACCGAGTCGTTCAAAGGCTGTCCATAGTTATCCAGCGTGGAAATGCAGCAAGCCTTATGGGCATCTTTGCACCGGGAACGGCAGGGAGCGGGTTATTCGTTTAAATTATTTGTAAAATGTGTTATTTATTTTCTAAAGCTGTTTTATTATTAATTTTATCATATTTATCATATTTTTTACATTATAAATATTATAATTATTATTATTTGTAAAAAAATCTTATACTTACATTTCAATACTTTACAAATTTTTTAAAACACTGTTGATTCGTCGAAAAAAATGATGATTTTTAACTACATCAATAAACTCACAGTAAAGCTAATACTTAATGTTATTTATAAAATTAAATTTACCTATTTGACTAGAGTAACGTAACAGACAACATGAATTAATGCATTTTCCATAAAATTTGATTAATGAAAGCTACAGGATGTATCAAATTTAAAATACATAAATGAGACTAAAATGTTACTAAAAAGATTGACATGTCCCATTGTATGTAACTTGAGAAGAGAGTGAAATTATGTCAGCTTATAAAAATAGACGCGGGGTCGAGAGAAGTTAATTACTCGGGCCGTTCCGAATACGCCGATATTCAAGACTAAAGATAGGAAAAGTGTCGGACTGAAGCGGACTCCTCGATGTTGTTTAACACAGTATAACAAATCCAGGCCCTTTCTCAAGTCTGGACGCTGACGTGTTTGCGGATAGCCTATCATCATTAAAAATTAAAATTATCCTTTTCGCGAATCGCCTCTTTGGCTCATTATAATTTATTTATTATATTTTACTACTAAATAGCATTAATTATGTCCAGTTTTTAATGTATAAATATAACTGTAATTATGTTTCAATGATGTAATTCCGATTTTCTTATTTATTTATTGTAACAAATTGTATTTGTAATTAAGTTAAATATTATCATGTCTGTGAAATATCTTGTTGGTGTTTTGGGCAACTGTAAGCCTACAAGAGTTTATTTTAAATAAAAAAAACAACGCTATGGCGTCCTAATACCGGCACCGTTGTTACAATGTGTTTTATAACGTTATTTATTAAATAAGTGTAGCTGCACTACACTCGCGATCAAAAAATCGACTCAAGCAACATTTTTTACTTTTGGTCGTATTTCCGGAAAGCGGGAAATATTTTAATAAAACTTTGAATGCAATTTTATTACGAATTTATTCAGCTACAAAAAACAGTAAAAGACATCGATCTCAGTTGCGTAGTTTTTAGGTTATCGCAGTTTTTGTACAAAATGGCATTTTACATGGTTATGATATGCACGAGTTGTGCCCTCTTGAGACCAATAAAAACCGGTGTAACCGGTTATTTCTTATCATTCGCTTATCAGAAGTTGACCAGTGCACATCTCCTCGCAATCTTACACCGGAATCACCTTCGAAAAATGGATACCACCGAAGCTGAAGCCACCGAAGTCGTCACCTTGGTGAATCGAGGATTCTCGCAGCGTTCTGTTGCTGAGCAGCTGAATTTAAGCCAGTCTGCTGTCTCCAGAGTTTATCGTCGGTTTTGTCGGGTTGGAACCTTGAAACGGAAACAAGGATCTGGCCGTCAGCGGTGCACATCGGAGAGGGATGACCGCTTCATCGCCACCTCCAGTCTTCGTAATCGCCACCGTACCGCTGTTGCCATCCAGCAAGACCTGATGCGGAACCGGGTTGTGCCTGTTAGCACCTCAACAGTTCGGCGGAGACTCAAGGAAGCCAACCTTACCCCAAGAAGACCTGCTACTGGGCCCAAACTGACTCAGAGGCATCGGGACGCTCGGAAGGAATTCGTGGCGACCTACGAAAATTGGACCTACGACCAATGGAGCCGCGTACTCTTCAGCGACGAGTGCAGAGTGTGTCTCCATGGCAGCGACAGAAGAGGACGGGTGTACCGAAGACCTGGAGAGAGGTTCGCCCAGTGTTGCTTCGCTGAAACAGTCGCCTACGGTGGAGGTTCCGTCATGATGTGGGCGGGGATTTCCATGGAGGGGCGGACCGAGCTGGTTTTTGTTGATGGCGGGGGTCGAGGCGGTGGTTTGAATGCAGACAGGTACATCACCGACATCCTGCAAGACCATGTCGTCCCCTACGCCGGGTTCTTGGACGAGGGGTTCCATTTCATGCAAGACAACGCCCCTTGTCATACCGCCCGCGTCACAAAGGAGTACCTTGACGCAGTTGGCATCCCGACTCTGAAGTGGCCACCTCTGAGTCCTGATTTAAATCCTATCGAGCACTTATGGGATTACCTGAAACGCAAGGTTCGAGCTCGCAATCCTGCTCCGGAGACAATTTTGGCCCTGAAAGAAGCTTTGGTCGAAGAGTGGGAAGCATGCCCCCAGGATACCATCAGGAAGCTGATAAGATCAATGAAGAGACGCATGGCATGTGTGAAAAAGGTTTTTGGTGGTAACACCAGGTATTAAAGATAAAAATAAATTGTTATTCGTTCATGAAAATGTTTTTTCTTTCGTTGTTAAGGTCATTTTTGCACCCAAATTTTACACCTCCTTGGTATGCTTCCTTGTTTTTCGTGAACTGAAATGTTTCGCCTGAAAAACATGCTCGTATTGAAAGCTGACACTGTTAGCTCTAAAATGGTACCGTTGCTTTTTTGATCTCATGATTGGTTCCTGAGATATTAAACGATGAAATTAAAAATTAGTTTGAGTCGATTTTTTTGATCGCGAGTGTAGTACTAGAACCGAACCGTAATAACCGTAGGGCAAATGATTTGACAGCCACTTAAAAATGTATATAGGGCAATGTTTTTTTCCTGTTACAGATGTTATTTTCAGGGTTCCGTACCCAAAGGGTAAAAACGGGACCCTAATAAAGACTAAGACTCCGCTGTACATCTGTCACCAGACTGTATCTCCATGAACCGTGATACTTAAACATTTGAAATTTTAACAAATGATGTATTTCTGTTGCCGCTATAACAACAAATACTAAAGAACAGAAGAAAATAAATAATTTAAGGGGGCTCCCGTACAATAGACATGATTTTTTACTGTTTTTATATATAATGGTACGGAACCCTTCGTAGTCCGACTCGCACTTGGCCGGTTTTTTTGTAGTATATACTATGAAATTGCTTCTATATTGATTGCTGTTCTAATGAATGTGAGAATAATGCTAAAACCATTAAAAATGGAGCAATTTATGTTGGCTATTGCATAGATCCTTTATCCAAGTCTCTACGCGTAAGGAATGTCCGGACGTATCCTTAAAATTTTGGGAATTTTAATCATTTTTTAGATGGTCGGGGTAGGGACATCCACAGACCCGGTCCCGGACCTCTAATTATTTCCCGCCCTATTTTAATTGTGGTATACCTAATCATGTACAGTCACCGGCGATAGTATCTTCCTACACGAAGGCCGCAAAAATGTGTGACACGCTCTTATAGTCTTACAAATAAGAGCGTGTCACATATTTATGCCTTCATGTAGGAAAATAATATTGCCGGTGACTGTACACAAACTTCTGTCAATATAGATATCGTAATCTATCGTAGAACATTCTATTAGAAATGATATTTTTCACTGGTTCCTTGGTTAAATTCAATTATTTGTAAGTTTCTTTATCGAACGAGCGGAGCGTAAGCGAAGTGAGTTCTTACAAACAACTTCTGGCTACTGGAACGTCTCGGCATTTCGATGGCTTTTTGATTTTGACAGTTTGTTCCGCGATAACTTTAGTAACGTTTTTCTGATCTTTATGTAATATGTTGGGGTTGTAGCAGAGATACATATAATTTGTGAGTTCGTATATGAGCAGGATCTACCTAGGGGTCATGGAGCTAGAAGGCGCGAAAAAAATCATCATTGGTCATCTCGTTTGCAAGGATATCGCGAGTTCGAGGCGGACTACTAGTATATACAACCCAGACAAAAGTGTGATAATGTCTTTGAGAAGTGTTTGTGTAAATCATAAGCGAATAATGTATGAATTCACTAAAGGACTTTGTGTAGTTACCCTAGCCAGATCCAATTGTACATTACACAACCCTGTCTATTCATTCAGTGGTACGAAAGTGGGACAGATCGATATCAGTGGTATATTGTTTCAGGATTCGGGCGCACTAGAGAAATTCATGACGACCTAGTTGAGAGTTCTTAGCCGGCTTTCATACTGTTGCGGTTGCCGCATGCGCCGGTGCGCGAGCGAGATTTTTGGACCCGGGGTATGTCCTTAAACTACGTCCGGTCTTGGGTATGTCCTTAAACTATGCCAAAAAGAGAGGTATGGGCACTGCGAATGGCATCTCGCTTAGTGTCGTAGGGCACGTTCAGTGAATGTCATCTCGCTCAAATCTGGAGCAGAGCCCGACTGGGGAAGTACCTCCACCTTACAGAAAACCACAGCCAAATAGCACTAGACCCTACTCATAGTGTTGTGTTCCTGCTGGTGAGTAAGGTTGCCAAAGAGCTCAAAGAGGACCCAGTGTGTTGACGATGAGGGACCCTCTTGTTCCTTTAGCCGTCAACACAGTTTTATTTAATCGTATGGCATACTTTTACATAATAGGCAATAGATTTTATTTTATAATACTATGGTACATCAAGTCAAATGTCAACATTAAGACAGTTGAGCCACGCAGCTGCATCGGACGAGAGGTGCAGCAGATCTTCTGGCGGTCCCGAGTATGAGTGCATGGGGCAGCGTTCAATTATATGGTCCATGGTTTGGACTCCTTCACCGCACTCACACATGGCCGAGTCATTCCAACCCCACTTATTTAAAAAGTATTTGCAGCGGCCATGGCCCGTTCTGAGTCTGTTTGCCACCGTCGTAGTATAAAAAAAAAAAAGAGATAGCGCTCGGCATGTGTATAGCGCTGTCACGCTTACACACCGTCACCGCATCCGGTTGCGGCGCCAGTGTGATAAATTCAGGGATCGGAAACTCGGGAGCTATTATACCTACAACTAGCAAAATTCCGGAAAAAACTAAGCAAGTATGGAGTCGGCTTCTTAAAAATAATATTTTTTATTATTTAAATCCCGGCATCCCGGGATTGTATGCAACATCAGAAAATGGTTAATACGTATCAATTGTCGTTGGGTTATGCCTTTTTAGCGAATTTCGTCAACATACAAGCCGTTTTAACGACATACAGAATGTATCAAAAAGACACGTGTTAGTCCGTTTAAGGGCTTAATTAATTATAGGTATTTTGATCATAGGAACAACTAAAATAGTCTATTTAAATACTTTAATACATTTGTATGGCTGTTATTCAAATTTTCGGTATTTCGGGAAATCCCGGGAAATTTATTAGTAAAATTAAATTGAGTCCGCCTCCATACTAGTCAACATCGACGCGGCGTAGGTACTGAGCCCGAAGTTTAGGTATAATAGCTCCCGAGTTTCCGATCCCTGGTGATAATCGTCTTAGCGGCGACTTGGTAGCGGTTGTTTGATTTCAGCGCGATATTAGGCGACTTTTGAAGTTAACATTTACTCACCAAGAATATATTTATACTGACTAATATCTGTCAGCTTTTTTTAATGCCTAATGAAAATGAAGTGGCTTAAGTACTCCTATATTCCTCCCCGTTTTCAACCTCTTAAGGGATACTTATATACAGTGATAAAACTTCATCTAAATTGGTGAAGCAGTTTAAGAGTTACCAGACAGAAGATTATGATATTAGTAAGGATTAGAAAGTAGTGTCGCGCAAAGTTGGGCGTAATCAATTACTTTTGGAATTTATTACACGATTACATTACAGTAATCATGATTCCTCGGTAATCGATTACTTGGGTAATCAAAATTACTGTAATACTGTACTATGATTACATTTGTAATCCATTACTTAGGAATCAGTATTATAAACCACTACTGTAATCTTGATTCCTCAGTAATCAAGTACTTAAGTAACCTGAATTACAAAATTCCAGACTAGGTTACACCGTGAGTGTCATTGGCATGGTTGTCATGGGTGATTTATAAACAATGATGGATATAATTAAAGATTGCCTGCGAATGGGTTATTGATAAAGATCGTTATCAGCGTGGTGTATTGGTGGCAGAGTATGGTTGGCAAAAAAAAATACACAAGTATTTAAAACATTATATACTTAACAAATTATGAAATATATACATATTTAGAATTACTTATCCAAATTACATTGAATAAATAACTAAAATCTGTTCAACAGATTTGGCTGTCAGTCGTTCACGTCGATTAGAAAAAATCCATTTTAAATAACTAAATGACCTTTCTACGTTGACAGAAGTTACAGGAAGGTAATTTAACTCTTTAAAATACTGCACGCAACTTTTGTTGACGCCCTCCGGCATATCCACCTCTTTTCCTTCTATCAGTTGCTGCACGACTTTTACAGTACCATAACCAGGGTTTTTCTTCAAGACATATTTTAGTTTAAAATAAACTTCTTTACCCGTGGGATGTAATCTCAATTTCGCCATTTTTTTTATCAAGTCAGAGACAATTTTCAATGAACTTTTAAGTTCTAGTTTTGGGTCCTCCAGCAATTGAATCGACTTGGCGATAATGTTGAAGTTTGTGTCAACGAACAATAAGTCCGATTTCAAATTGCGATCGCGAAAAATTTTCTTGGCCTCGACAATTGCTCTCGCTTCACGTGAATCTAAAGCATCGATCACAGCCTTGATTTCATTGTAATATTTGTTATAGTATGAAGCAGCGTTTAGCCATGTGCCCCATCTGGTTATCACTGGTCGCGGAGGAAGTGAAATGTTCGGATACATCATTCGAAATTTTTTCGTTCTAACCGGAGCTTTAAGGAAAACTTTTTTTACACAGTCAATCAATTTGTTTATTTTAGGATAAAGACTCCTCACTTTTTCTGCGACGCGATTCAGTCCGTGTGCAAAGCATGTCACATGTGTTAAATTCGGATATTCCTGTGTAAGACATTTCCCCGCCTTGAGCATATATGATCCAGCATCAGTTATGAAAAACAGTAATTTATCTAAGTTTTCATTATATTGTTGACCCCAAAGATCTTTAAGCGTTTCGTTTACGAGTCCGGTTGTAGTTAAATAATTGGTTTCCTCCAAAACTTTTGATGCAAACAAATGCATTTTGCTGCTTGTTCCATCTAATGCCTGAATCAAAACGTTCGCCACTTTTTTCCCACATGAATCAGTGGTTTCATCAACGCTAAGGCATATCGTCTTATTTTGTAGTTCTTGCCTAATCTGATCCTTTTTTTCCTCGTAAATTTTTGGAAGATATTTTAGCCGTATATTTGATTCACTGGGTAAATTCACGTTATTACCGTATTTATTATTTAAGAGGTTCTCCATAAAATTCCGAAATGTTGGGTTGTCAAGTTTTGACCACGGTATATTACATTGAATCATAAAATCAGTCAAGTCATTGTTGAACTGTTTTTGTCCATTTTTTGTACTGGAAAATGTGTGTAAATCAGTTTTCATATGCCGGTCCAAACTAAATAAAGAAGGATTAAATGTCGAATCACATAATTTACAAAATAACTTATTGTCTTTGATTTCAAAATCAGGGTTGTCTTTTAGGCTGTAGCTTGTAATGAGAATGTGAATCGCTTATTCTATCTCGATGAGATTTTGACTGTAGGTGCTTGTTCATATTGTATTTTTTCCTTTTAATATTGACATTGCAAATAGTACATCGCGTGCCTTCGTCCGTTGTTATAAAATCTGGGTATTGTGTCAAATCCATACTGTGAATGAGGATACTGAGATTATTCGTTCACTTTATTAAAGTCCTCCGTGCTCGTCTTACTTCGTGCACTACTTTTGAGTTGAACTACTCGAATAACAATTCTAGATAGTCATATCTAGAGTGCATTTGATTATTTGGATTAAAATAATATACACTTCGCGTAATGTATTTTTATGACATAATTAATGTCATTTGACGTATATTGTTTTAAAAATATATAGTTGGTCGGAAAAGGCTTTGTACCGTAGAGGTGTAATCCTAAGAAGGTAGGTAACTATTTATTTTGTAGTTAAGAACAAAGTGAATATTTCAATGGAAGTATTTGTTTTTTTTTTGCCAACCGTACCGTTTGCCACGAAAAGAGCACCTTGATAACGATCATTAGTTATTGAAGAGCCGGCCATGTGCGAGTCAGACTTTCACACGGAGGGTTCCGTACCAAAACGAAAAATAACACGTTTGTTGTTGTTTTTTTTGCATTCTTTGCTTGATCCTCGTGGTTGAGGGACGTGACGATGTGGACGCTTTTCCCCTGTGCTCTTTTAGCCGGTCGATCCTGTGTACTGTACTTTTATTTAGACAATCATATAAATACTTATTATTTTGATTCTAAATTGATTCTAAATCAGTTTACAAGTTTTTGACATTATACGCTTTCATGGCTGACTGTACTTTTCTTTAGACAATCATCTGATACTTAGGGTATTAAGACGATTCTAATATCGGTTAGGAGGAAGAGGTTCTAAATCGGCTTGCAAGTTTTTGACGGTTTATGATTTTGTGGCTGACTGTACTTTTATTTAGACAATCATATAAATACTTATTTTTTTGATTCTAAATCAGTTTACAAGTTTTTGACATTATACGATTTCATGGCTGACTGTACTTTTCTTTAGACAATCATCTGATACTTAGGGTATTAAGACGATTCTAATATCGGTTAGGAGGAAGAGGTTCTAAATCAGCTTGCAAGTTTTTGACGGTTTATGATTTTGTGGCTGACTGTACTTTTATTTAGACAATCATATAAATACTTATTATTTTGATTCTAAATTGATTCTAAGTCAGTTTACAAGTTTTTGACAGCATACGATTTCATGGCTGACTGTACTTTTCTTTAGACAATCATCTGATACGTAGGGTATTAAGACGATTCTAATATCGGTTAGGAGGAAGAGGTTCTAAATCAGCTTGCAAGTTTTTGACGGTTTATGATTTTGTGGCTGACTGTACTTTTATTTAAACAATCATATAAATACTTATTATTTTGATTAAAAATTGATTCTTAATCAGTTTAAATTTTTTTGACATTATACGATTTTATGACTGACTGTACTTTTCTGTAGACAATCATCTGATACTTAGGGCCTGTTTCACAATCTCCAGATAAACTTATCTGCCAGTTAAAATTATTGCTATCCTTTTCTAAAGTCATATAAAAGAAAAGGACAGCAAACATTTATCTGACAGATATGCTTTAACTGGAGATTGTGAAACAGGCCATTAGGGTATTAAGACGACTCTATTATCGGTTAGGAGGAAGAGGTTCTAAATCAGTTTACAAGTTTTTGACAGTTTATGATTTTGTGGCTGACTGTACTTTTAATTAGACAATCATCTAAATACTTATTATTTATTCTAATATCGGTTAGAAGGAATTAGTTTTAAATCAGTTTTCAGGTTTTTGACAATATACGATTTTGTGACTGACTGTACTTTACTTCAAACACTGTGAGTTAAATAAAAGCTTATAAAAAAATGCTTTCTTAATATACTTAAGGTGCATCACACAATTGAGCGGAATTCAGTCGATCATAGACAATAATCAGCCGGAAATCGGAAACAACCCAACTTCCGGCTAATTTTTGTCTATGATAACATTTGATAACTGAGTTTTTGTATGGAGTGTGTGATGCGCTTAATCGATGCCCAAAACCTGAATCCGACCTGATACATGTAAAAAAAAACATCACAAGCATGGTAGCAGTATATATGTAGAAGTAATCTGGTGGTAATCAGTCAAAAAATCCAGTAATTTGGAATCAATTTTGATTCCCAATTAATAGTAATTGTACTATTTGTATAGATGATTCCTGATTCCTTAATATGTACTGGTAATCGCCGTTTCACTTGATAACATTACAAGTAATCTGACAACCGGTAGTGGATTACAGAAGTAAAATCAAGTAATCGTGTAATCAGGAATCGATTACGAAATGCCCATCTCTGGTGTCGCGGCAACTAAAGAAAAACCGGCCAAGTGCGAGACGGACTCGTGCACGAAGGGTTGCGTACCATTATCTATAAAAACGGCAAAAAAAATCATGTCTGTTGTATGGGAGCCCCCTTAAATATTTATTTAATTCTGTTTTTAGGGTTCCGTACCTCGAAAGGAAAAAACGGAACCCTTATAGCATCACTTTGTTGTCCGTCTGTCTGTCTGTCTGTCTGTCTGTCTGTCTGTCAAGACCATTTTTCTCAGGAACGCGTGGAGGTATTAAGCTGAAATTTATATCAAATACTCAGGTCTATTGTCCCTTGGAGCTGTGAAAAAATCAAACTTGTAAGCCAACGCAATCAAAAGATACAGTCGTTTATGCTGCAAATTTTAGATTTTTCGGCACTCGCAAAACCTAAGGGGTACTTCCCGTAAACTCAGAAACTTGAGATGTCGCGTTTTCGTGACGCTTTTTCGTGACGGTCACGTGACGTTTTTTTCGCCTAGCCCCCCATCCGCGAACCGTCCGATAAGGAACTTCGTTCCAAAACTAGCACCGGTTCTAACCCTACACCTCTGGCCCAAGAAGTATTATGACGGAAAAGAAACTCGACGGGACTTATTTTTTTCAAAACAGTTATACATACTTGGCACGAAGAAACTTCATATAGCACAGACAAAGGAAAAATTACGAAAAGTAGACATTTTTAGCAAATTCATACAATTTTTTTTTTTTAATTTTATACTTACTACCTTTTATATAGGTATTAAATTAAAATTCATATCAAATACTCAGGTTTATAATACCTTTAAGCTGTAACAAAATCAATTTTCTATATCAATGCGACGGGTGAACTTTTACTTATATACCTACAGGTTTGTACGGAACCCTCGGTGCGCGAGTCCGACTCGCACTTGGCCGGTTTTTTTTAGTATTTGTTGTTATAGCGGCAACAGAAATACATCATCTGTGAAAATTACAACTATCTAACTATCACGGATCATGATCATGAGATACAGCCTGGTGACAGACGGACAGCGGAGTCTTAGTAATAGAGTCCCGTTTATCCCTTTGGGTACGGAACCCTCAAATGCTTCTCTTTCCGCATAAACTCTACATGCCAAACCTTTGGGAGTCAGATAGTATTTCGACTCTTATTTGTTAATATAGGCTCGTTAGGTCTTGTTGCCGGGCTATAAACGGTTACTCCTAATAAAACGACATCATAAATATTTGCATCAAGACTTTTTGTTATCGTTTTGAGCATTCAGAATAAACATTTAAGAACATTAACAGAAAGATAAAGTAATAGTTTACTTCAGTTTCTCTACTACGAGTACGCTACGCCCCGTCAGATTTATAGAGGAAGTATAAATACACATACAGCCTTGGCCAGAAGTGTTGAGCATAGCTCTTTTTTGTTTACAATTTTGATGTTAAGTATTAATTCCCTATCATAACAATGTACGATGACGTAAAATGTTATATTTTATTGATATGTATATCTAGAAAACTTCACTTAATAACACTTTCAAGGTACCTATAAAATATGAAAAGTGGAGGTCCCAAAAATGCGAATTTAGGTCGGTGCGAAAAATTGCAAATATTCTATGCAGTTACTACTCACTTCAACCTGTTCAGTTTGAATTAATTGATAAAATAACTTCAAAAAAGATAGAAACGCCGGTCTAAACTTTCGAGTTTTGTATGAAAATCGCAAGGGTGCTCAACACTTCTGGCCAAGGCTGTATGTATACGATCACGTACCTTGAAGGGATCTCCACTTAACACTATTAACCTTTGGTTATTGACTGGCAATCTCCTGAGTATACAACTATACAGTATACACGATGTAACAAAAATAGTGGTGATGAAAAAAATTGGTATCGTATTTATTTATAAGAAAAAGTAGGACAAATTTTTTTTTTCGGTATGGGTCACGTCATCCCAGCCGGCCGACCCTCCATACAAAACTTTTTTTTTTTGCGTGATTTTTTCTTCTTATTTTTTCATAATTAGAATAAAATACCAATAGGCATGGTGAATTGTTTTCATGTACTCGTATGGTATCAATCGATTCGTTTTGTTGTGAGGATCAAATGTCTATATGCGGCCAATTGCGTTAAAGCAACACAAAAGTCAGAAATTGGACTTAAAGTCTGAGATTTGCATTTGTTTCTCGAAACGCTCCTAACAAAATGACGTGCAAAAGTGACGTCACGATAATATAGTCGCCCTGTTTAAAGTATGGAAAAATTATGAAATTGCTATTTTTACAGTGAATGTTGCGTTTATGTATATGGTTACCATACAATTTATTTAACAGTAAAATTTTAAAAATCGAATGGTATCATTGTTTTTTTTTTAATTTCGTACTTTAAAATATTGAAAAATTTTGAAACATGATGTCTTTGAACTATTTCAATGGTTTTTTTTTAATTTTCACTTTATTTAGATATATTGGTAATTCTGCATCATCATCAGCCTGTATCGGTCCACTGCGGACATAGGCCTCTCCCATGGCACGCCACTGAGCTCGATCTTCAGCTCTCCTCTTCCAGTCTGTACCCGCCACCTCCACCACGCTCCACCTTGCTGCAGGGCGCCAAGCACTGCGTTTGCTGTCATACGGTCTCCACTCAAGAACCAGCTTTCCCCAACGGCCATCGGTTCTTCGGCATATGTAGCCCGCCCACTGCCACTTCAGCTTGCTGCAGCATCCTATCAACTAAATTTTATTGCATATTTCAACATCTGTCATCATCCCTATTATGCCCTTAAGCTTTACCCTTAAGCACCAGCATTTTTATTACATCTTGTACACATAAATGGGTATCTACAATAAACTGCAATTAATATGTTTTTATTGACACCCTAACGTACGTACACATAAAATACGGACGTGACGTATATATATTAGTATTGTACATTCAGTTGCAATAATACGGAAAGTATATTCATAAACTTATTAGGGTTTACGATCCGTGGCTTAAATTAGTGCGGATTGGCAATAACATGCACATTTAATGCAAGAGAACAAACATTTGCATCAACCAGTCCTATAAGGATCGGATAAGTTACGTAGGTGGCTTTGGTAGGATCAACTTCTTATTTGCAACAATTTAATACGATGGCCTGCAATGACTGTCCAATAATATAGGAAGTACCTACAATAATGTTTGCTTGGGTTGTTTAGTAGGGTAGCTTAAAAGGGCGAGGTGTGTTCGGTAAGCCTACACATTCGTGCGACCATACTTCAACTGTCAATGCTGCTCGCGCTCATTCGCGAATGACTATCGAATCGCCACTAATTTGTCCGCACACCTTCGCATAATTCACGAATCTTTGCGCTAAAGGCATCAGCAGACGATCTTTCCACCGCGATACAACCGGCAGACGTTTTATATATTAAAATAGCATATAAACAATCATCTGCCAAAGTCACTTGGGACGCGATAACAAAAATGTTGACTCGCCTTTTTTTATGTGCCTGTTTTTTTTCAACCAAGCAACGGAACGGCAGCTATCGTTCGCGAGGCTTCATCGTACATCTTTCCCACTTCACAAGTATATAGTTTCCCACTTCATAAGCTTGGGACGCGAGTAAAGTTCCTGGATTTGGTACAGTCCATATAAATGGCAGTGGCAATTTGACCGACGTTCTGTAAATATGGTAAATTACTGTGTGAAGTCTTCCAAATATGCAGTACTTTTTGCTCCTTAAGAGACGGTTAAAAGCATGTGTAGTGCCCGTTTCAGTCTTAGATTAACTCAAGCGTCCTTCTTTCAATTGACTGGCGCCTACACACCAAATAAATATAACAACCAATCAAAAATAAACGGTGACTTTTATAACATCGAGTTGAAATTGCAGCGGCAGATAATATTCGAAACATCAAATTTTTCCAGATGTCTATTGAATAAAACGACAATTTGCGTTAAATCGACCAACTTAAGTACCGAGTATTACATTACATTACATCTCGGATGTCAATTAGGAAAGACTGGAAAATAAAAGTTTTAAATAAGACTGCGCAAACAGTAAGAAAAATATTGCAAACGAGACCTCCTGTGCAAAGATAACTCCCCAAGGAATAGGCTGTTACTGACTATAACTCCCGCTACGCCTGCGTAAAATGCCACGCTTTATGATCAAGTGTGGTGAAATAGTAAATTTTGATACAACTGCAAAAAGCATGTCACTACTTCACGAGAACGAACCTTGTGAGTGGCGTTCACGTTGGCTCTAAACAGTCGGTCATTAGGTTAAAGCGTCTGCTAGACGGCCGCCAACAAGCCCCTCCGACAGTTGTTTCCAGCAAAATTGTATGAACCACCAATCAAGGTCAGGGTGACCTTGTACCGTCGGCAGCCTTGTTGGCGACCGTCTGGCAGAGGCTTAATTAAAAACTTCATTTGTATCAGTATAAGTATCTTGTCTTGAGTACTCTTAATCAGACGTCCCGTAACTGAATTATATACATCTAGATGAGTCAACAGGGAATGAGTCAAAGCGTTCATAAATCCAAAGTTAGTTGTCCACCGCCACTTTGGTACAAGGAGAGTTTGTAAACTAATATACATATAGTAATGAATGTCCCTAATGTGTTTACGCTCATCTAAATATTCTAAATATGTCAATTAGTGGAGGGTTATTTTAAGATCAGGTTTACATTAACTGATACGTAATAGAGATGCCACGAATATTCGGCAACTATTCGGTATTCGGCCTATTCGGCCGAATAGTACGCACTATTCGGCCGAATACCGAATAGCAAATCATGTAAAAAAAGACACGTTATTTTACTCAAAATTATGTATTTATTTCCAAATTACAACATTTTAGTACTTAAAATTAATCAGTGGTAAGTTGTGATGGATAAAAACGAGCTTTTCAGCATTTTTTGGTAGCAAACGATTGCGCTTTTCATCGTAAACGTTACCAGCCTCAGAAAATAACCTCTCACTATAAACGCTACTTCCAGGCCGTCGTCGCCTGCCGCGCGAACGCAACGAGAAAAACAGGTTGTGACTTGTCTTATTCCAGCTAACGCGCCCCCACCAAGCATTCGGCGGCCGAATATTCGGCGCTTCGGCCGACAGCGTTGCCGAATATTCGGTATTCGGCCAATTCACTATTCGTGGCATCTCTAATACGTAATGCTTGCCCATAACTTATACGCAGCGCAAAATACATGATATGACATGTGTCATATAATTTCATACATTAGAAATCTGGAACCAGATTCTGCATAAAGCAGCCTACCTTAATTAAGTTTCCGTTTTTAACCTACTTAAAGTCACTGTTATAAAAATAGCTACAAAAGTAAAGAAACCTTTTTTTATCCGACTACCGCGAAGACAAAAGGAAGGGTTTATGATTTTAGCAGTATGTATGTTTGTTTGTATTTACGTATGTTCCACCGTAGCGCCAAAACTACTCATCCTATTTTCATGAATAAAGGTGTCAATCAATTCGTTATTACTTAAAAAAAAAAAAAATTATAGGACAATCTTACACAAATCGACCTAGGCCCACAGTAAGATCAATAAAGGCTTGTGTTATGGGTACTAGACGACGATATATATATAATATATAAAATATGGATAAATACTTAATACAACTCAGAAACAAATATTTGTGATAGACACACAAATAAATGCCCTGACCAGGATTCGAACCCGGGACCTCCTGCTTCGTAGGCAGGGTCACTACTGACTGGGCTACGAGGCCGTGTACTTATTATACTTATTATGGCCCGGGTAACATAGGCTACGTTTTAAACAGGGTTACAGTTTTTTAAACTTATAGCTTGTTTGTATTTTTTTTATAATTATAAGCTACATGCACGATAAGCTTCATGCTTTCTTCTGAACGGGCACGTTTTAGTACTGCATAGCCCCGATAGTTGTCAAGGGCTCCTCTCAAACTGGGGTTCTCACTCTTTTATATAGATTAGCCATAAATGCCGTAATGACCGATGTGTATTTACGAGGCGGAGGGGCTACTGCACTGCTGCTACAATCGACGTCAAAGATATCTTTCCATTTTGCATCTTATTCCATTGTATTAAAGTGCAAAAGTGTCTTTGATCGTACAGGATATGTGTTACGTAGTGTGTGAAACATTTTTCAGCGAGTGACAAGAGTTACGACATTTCAATGTATGAGTATCGTAAAATTAATAAGCCGTTGAGGGTAGTTTTAAAGTTTGAAAGTTTTAAATTATTATCACTACATAGTATAGAACAAAGTCGCTTTCCGCTGTCTGTCCCTATGTATGCTTAGATCTTTAAAACTACGCAACGGATTTTGATGCGGTTATTTTAATAGATATAGTGATTCAAGAGGAAATTTTATACGTATAATACTTGCATAATATAGTAGAGAAACACTGATGATTTTAGAGATTTCTAATGTGATGTCGTAAATAAACGCATTTTTGCGCTTACATTGCAAACGCTAGCTGAACCCTACGAGATAGATCATAATAATGTACTACAGTATTGTACACCTTAAAAAGGTCAACAAAAAGTCCCGTGCGAAGCCGGGGCGGGTTGCTAGTTGAATTATAAGATGAGGTAGTGCGGGTAGTGCATAATAAAATAGATAGATAATTGTATACTGTGTATGTTTTCGAAGTTGGTTTTCTTTTTTAATAACTTTTTTTTAACTATATACTATTCCACTTTATATTTTTAATCCCAAGTTCGCCATTTAAAGTTCGCCATCGCTGACCTAAGCCCTAAGCCCCATTGACCTAATAGAAAGTGCTCGCCCGACTAGATTCGCCTGCACTCACGGGAAGGTGCAAATCTTCATTACGACTCGCACTAAAACACTTTTACTACCCACAACGGTGTGTTTATGTTACTTTACACTGTTTTAAAACCAGAACGTTCTAGAACATTAGAAGCTCGTTGAGACTTGGCTCTTTTTGCTCCGCGCGAGCGCCCCAATTTCAAAATGTACGATTTAAAAAGCGCAAACGAATTTGAATCTTGTTGCTGTGATGGAAGATTCAAAATTTATGAATGTTATTTAGACATGTGCACGTTAAATCTGTATTTTGTTCCAAATCTTTACACAGGATTTGAGTTGAAGTTTATTATGTGGACTAATCTAGTATTACAAGAGCTAAATAAACTAGAACATAAACAGAAAATAGATGTCATATACCTCAGAAAAAGTGACCAAACCCTCCGGTGTGTTTTTTCTGAAGTATATGACATCTATGTTCAGTTTATATATAGTAGTGTAACTACTTAAAAATTGCAAATCAAAAAATATTCAACAAAATAATTTGATTTGCTTCAAGAAACATTATATCTTATTTAAATCAGGCAAAAGCTATGTTTCATCATCGTTTTCTTTTATAATAACACATTAACGACAATGAGTCCATAAACAAACTAATTAAAACACTCGTTAAATCATAGTCATACATCACCTTGTTCACGATATTACATTGCATATTGTGATAAGACTGCTCATTATAATAATCTGTCTCTAAATTATGCGATTATGGGTAATGTGTTTGGACATTCAGCATCAGAGAAGTAGTTAAGCGGGTGAGGTGTTCAAAGAGACATAACATGGAAAGTTGCTCCTCTAGAGCTAGAGTGGAAGTAATTTGGTACAAGTTTTTTTTACTTGTTTTTCATTGGATACACTTACCACATGCAAAATGCTTCACACTCTTATTTTCTTAACAATAAAATCGCGTTGAGATCATTTTGAACATCTCACTCTACTACACTAGGTACTTCTGACGCTGCCTGTGCGGCAGTTCTAAGGTAGTTAATTTAGGCTATAACCTAAAACCTGAACATCTAGGCCCTAATTTTGAGAGACCCTATCTTAAGGAAAAGAAGTAAACCGAGACCTACACTTCGTATGGATCGTTGAGGTCCCATACTCCCATAGCGAAAATTTGTCAATTGGACTGACCTTCAGATATTTTAGACAGAACGTGTGCTGGTGCTGGCACGGCAGAACTCTCGCGGACGTGTCGGACCGCTCCAGACTGACGGAGCACTCGAGATGGTCGTTCAGCAGGCTCTCATCCAAGCCGTTCGTAACCAAGTTATGTAAGTGTTGTAAAGGTGACACATTGACTGAACCTTAGACAATTTAGACAGAGCGTGTGCTGGCACGGCAGAACTCTCGAGGACGTGTCGAGCCGCCTCAGACAGACGGATCACTCGGGAAGGTCGTTAAGCAGACCCTCATCCATGCTGGTCGTAACCAAGTTATGTAAAGTTGGCACATTGACTGACCTTCACACATTTTAGACAGTACGTGTGCTGGCACGGCAGAGCTCTCGAGGATGTGTCGAGCCGCTCCAGACAGACGGAGCACTCGAGAAGGTCGTTAAGCAGACCCTCATCCATGCTGGTCGTAACCAAGTTATGTAAAGTTGGCACATTGACTGACCTTCAGACATTTTAGACAGAACGTGTGCTGGCACGGCAGAACTCTTGAGGACGTGTCGCGCCGCTCCAGACAGACGGAGCACTCGAGAAGGTCGTTAAGCAGACCCTCATCCATGCTGGTCGTAACCAAGTTATGTAAAGTTGGCACATTGACTGACCTTCAGACATTTTAGACAGAACGTGTGCTGGCACGGCAGAACTCTTGAGGACGTGTCGCGCCGCTCCAGACAGACGGAGCACTCGAGAAGGTCGTTAAGCAGACCCTCATCCATGCTGGTCGTAACCAAGTTATGTAAAGTTGGCACATTGACTGACCTTCAGACATTTTAGACAGAACGTGTGCTGGCACGGCAGAACTCTCGAGGACGTGTCGAGCCGCTCCAGACAGACGGAGCACTCGAGAAGGTCGTTAAGCAGACCCTCATCCATGCCGGTCGCAACCTGAAAACAAGTACTAATTAAACACATAGCAGAGTAAGCAAAAGGAGATGGTTGGACAAGAGTCTCGTCTCCTGAGAGATATGTTTGAAAGACAGGCACACAGCGAAATGAAAGATATATTGTAGATTTCTGAAATGCGACCCTACGCGTTTTGAAATGACTGGCGGGATATGCAGTAACCACAAGGCTTCGGAACGCACACTACGAGTGCACTCTAGATGCTCGACCAATTTATGTTATGGTGGACTAGCATCGAGCGTTCACGCGCGGAGCATGCGGAGGCATAAAGGCAGCGTGCACTCCTGCAGCAGTATCATTAGCCCCATCACTACTATATTTTTACTAACGTCTATCACCTAGGGAACAAGGGTGACGGAAACTCGACCATGACTCGACCCTAATATCTACCTATACCAATCCATGCAAAGTTTACAAGACAAACTTTACACTTCACAACACACAATCTTGAGTTCTATAGTAGTTACTTTAGAACACTCACGGATTGAAAACAAATATAAACAAACACAAAATGTTTACAATTTTCGAGCCATACTGTCCTTTGTTTCTTTTAAATTTAACATTAGTAGCCAAGCGATTATAGACTTTACTACATTGGCTTTAGGTGTTAGTTAACACTTGAATTTGAAAGTAAAAAGGGCAAGGAAACAGGACAGGAAGCTAAAATTAGCCGCCCTTAATACAAACAGGCACACTGCAGATTACACAAACAAAGAACCTAATTACCTATTGAGTTGATATAAGAATTCATCATCAAAGAACACTACCTAATTAAGTCATGTTTCAAAGTGTGTGTATGAGATTATGAAGTATTTTCTGTTTTTTCTTTTTTTATATATGGGTTTTACTCCTCGTCGATAGCGAGGTGAATTCTGCCAATGTCGAGGTGTATACTTTGATTTTATAAACTTTTCATTATAAAAATACAAGCAACGTTGTTCGGTTGAGGCCTTGTTGATTGTAAGGTGATAGCCTCCCTACAAACACGTGGGTGGCCGAGACCCCGGATAACCGTTTGTTCAACTAAAGGACGGTTACGCGCGTTTCTAGACAAATTTTTACTTAGTTTGTCATTGACAAATGAATTTAATACATTGACAAACTAATTATTACCCTATTAATAGATTGAAAAATGCTATCTAAATAGGTAGGTATCTCTGTTTCTAAAACACATGAATTATTGTCACTTATGTGTGTAAGGCGAATACAGATGGAATTTGCCATAGAAAACTTTTCTTTGCAATTTTGACGATGGTCCCTTAGGTATAAAAGTTGTTTAGTAAAAAAAAAGACATTTATTCTTCAATTTACGCACATTACAATGCACTTATGGACGTCAGAGAGAAAAAAACTACCACCGGTTCTAACCCTACACCTCTGACCCGAGAAGTATTATGACCGGCAAGAAACTCGGCGGGACTTATTTTTTCAAAACAGTAATACTTCTTCAAGAAGACATAACAAAACAGCTAGAGACAGAGGATATACATATTGTTTAATTATAAAGAAAAAAAAACAAATCTGACTGCTTCACAAAACGTTACATATGCTTTTATGAGTATAATGGTAAGACCTACATGATCAGAGAATATGGCTGGGTTATAGAAACCGCATATATATAAGAAATTATGCGTTATATTACCATGTTGTCAGTGTCATAGGAGGGTTCCCTCATCAGAGTCATAAGGGAAGAGGACTTTGTTAATTTAGCCCAAGCCTAGCCAATTATGCTCGTATGATATGATATGACCTCAGATCTAAAATTAGACATCAGACTTTACCAATTTGTCATGGTGCTTTTCAGTTGGCAGGCTAAGGATGATTTCAATTACATTAATTGACTTTTGTGAGTGTGTGTGTGAGTGTAATTGTTTAGGAATCTTGCCGTCGTCTGCAACATTGCACATGGCAACTATGCAAGGTAATTATTTTCTTTGATTTAGTATGATTGTAGGTATTGTTCCAGTATATCTGATCTATATAATAATGAGCTTTATGACACTAATAATCGTTTCAAGTCCAACATAGTTATATTAGTTATTCAAAGACCAAAGACCACTATGCTATATAGTTGTCTCTGTAACTGGGAAATAGGCAGGTATATTGAAAAGAATTCACTTAGCAATACAAAGGTAACACACATTGTTGAGTTCTGCTCATTAAGATGGTTTTGATTTCAATGAAAAGCAGTGCTGTTCATGTTTACATAACAATGTTTCAGTGAAAGGCACTGAATGTTTAATACATTAGTAGCTTAGATTTGATATTAGCATACTAAAACGTTTATATTTATAAGAATATAGGGTCCTTCCTTAGTTGGAGTTGGTACAAGTGATTGTGGTTTTATGTCATGCCCATTTTGGTCTTGACAAATTTCAGCATTATCAAGCCTTTTTTTTTTCGTTAGAAAATGCCTTTGCGCATACCCGGTCTTGCAGAGGGAACCCGGGTTATGCAGGACTCAACGGGTGTAAATTGCCCGTAATACCTACTAAAAACTAACGTTGGCCGCTTCGCTGTCTATAGGCGGGAACACGGGACCACCTGCGTATTCTCCGCCAAAAAGCATTATATACCCTGCCCTTTAATGGACCAGTTTGAAAAAATACTAAAACCTCCTTTCTACATCAGAAATTAAAATATGATAAAATATACAAAGAATTATTTATAGTCTGGTCACTTATGCCTTTAAGTATAGATTGTGTTATGCCTTATAAAGGGTAATAGTAAAAAAAACAATGTCCAAAAGGTAGGAAGACGTCTTTAGTAACATTTGGGCATTATTAAAAGTCTTGCTGTAAGCCCTCATCAATAAGAATATTTCTACATTTATGTTGAAACCCCATCCCTTCTGAGATCTGTCTCTGATGAGGGACAACACACAGGATACCATCATCATGGTGTCAGGAACTCACTTACACAAAGAATACAAAGTAGCCATCAAACCAGTGAAAAGGGTCAACAGGTCTGTTGGTGTTAGTGTTGGCAAGTTGCCAACCAATGAGCAATAAAGAGAACAAAGCTTACTGCTTAAAAGCTTTGACTATGTGTCAGTGCATCCATGCTTTCACACTACACCCAGCACAGAGAAATCAGGAACATTTGTTAACGTTTTACTTTTCAACTGAAGAACAAATCAAATTATTTTAATAAATATTTTGATTTGTTTTTATTTTTAAATAGACACACTACTATATAAATTATTAACTTATGTAGATGTCATGTACAAAGTAAAAAGTGACCTAGGCCTAAGGTGCTTAGGGCTGGGATCGAACCAGCGCCTTCTGCATTCGCGGCAGACGCTTTAACCACTAGGCTAGCCTGGTCACAGCGGCACCGGTCGAATTTTCCCGTGTATATGCAATCTTTGTAAATGCTAAGGCGCATTTAGCCAATCATCTAAGATAGAACATTATGAGTCCATAACTCCAATCCGAACTCTTAGGAGTTCATTGAGATTTTACTTTTCGTTATTAATTTCATTAGACACCTACAATCTTTACTGTTTTGCCCCAAGGTTGACTGGTAGAGAACGCCTTATGGCATTAAGTGCGCCTTATGTACGTTAAGTTTTCTTATGTAAAATTGCATACATGCAATGAAGATTAAATAGATAAATAAGGTTGTAAGACCCAATCAATAGGCCCTAAGATAAATTCTTATGGTCAAAGTCTGAGAATTTAACATATATTGCCCTATTTTTAGGGCGTCGGGTCCTTATTTCACTTGTCCCTAAAATAGATTGAGCCTTACACATTCCTCGCATCACAACCTCACACATCCCTGGTGGAATGTAACCTGAGATGCCTTTCTTTAAAACCACTTTATTCATTATATTTAATAAAATGATACATACATATTTATATGAGATTCTTCTTGTACAAATATTGTAATAGTTCCTGTAGTAACTTCTGCACTGCATTTTCTAGTTAATAAATTAAAATTTTGATCCAACACTTTTCTGCAAGATTCACAAAGTGTCTGAACAATTTCTTTGTTTCTTGCTCTTATTGTTAATCATTTTGTAAACTAAAGATAACAATGCAAACATTTCACGTGAAACAAAAATAACATAATATATTGTGTAATAACAAAAATAGTCTTCAGTCTACTGTACACATGATAAAGTAAAATTACAATTCTTAGAAAGCACTCTTTAGACAGCATAATTAAGCACTCTTAAAACTTGTTTTTAACTTTTAACTGACTCAGGGTACGAAATTATCAAGATAATTATGATCTCTGATATTTATCGCGATAATTATCCTATAATTATCCCCGGTCTGAATTTTTTTTCTATTATACATAGTTCAACTACTAATGTAGAATATTTTTTTTTGTGTTTAATGTGAAATTTTCGCCTTTACCAATTTTGGGTTATTATACTTATTATCAAATCAATAATTATCAGACATAAAAATCATGATAATTATCAAGATAACTATAATTGATAATTATCCTTTTGAGCCCTGAACCGACTTAAAGATTTTGAAGGAGGAGGTTCTCAATTTGTTGGGATCTGGTTTTTTTTTTCGATTATTCAAAGATGGCTGGACCAATTTGGAAAATTCTTCTTTTTGTTTGAAAGAGTATACTTCAGAGTTGGTCCCATTGTCATCAGGTCAGGATTTGATGATGGGATCCTGGAGAAATTGTGGAAACTCTTCAACTATTATAGGGACACCAATAGTTATTTGAGTATTTTTTTACAGTAGCTTGAGCTTGAAGTCAGATTGTCCCATAATAATATTTATAACTTAAATAAACTATGTATACAAAATTAGTATGTAAAATAAATAAGGAACGAAGTCAAGCTCCAAGAGTTTTGATTAGATATTATGCAAATGTGCATGATTATAAACATTTAGAAATATAAAAAAACTTATCATAATATTATTGCAGACCATAAAATTCATGTGTTTTTTTTAGTTAAAATATCTTTCCCTATTGCTACAACAGTGTTATTATTTGAAAGAAAAAGTTCAACCAAGGCTAATACATGAATTACCAATTTAACCACTAAATTAACCATGAAGCTTGATGAAAATTGTACTTATCTAAATATATAAAAGAAGAAACTGACTGACTGACTGACTGATTGACAGACTGACTGACTGACTGACTGACTGACATATCAACGCACAGCCCAAACCGCTGGTTCTAGAGATTCCAAATTTGGCACGTAGGTTCCTTATAAGGTCTAGGGGTGCACTAAGAAAGGATTTTTCAAAATTCACCCCCTAAGGGGGTAAAATGGGGGTCCAAAGTTTGTATGGCGAATCAAGATTTGTTAACTATTTTATTCGAAACTTCACAGGAGTATTCCTAACAATAAATGAGTAAACACGTGTTTCAGGTTTTATGTAAATTCAACCCCTAAAAGGGGCAAATGTGGTCACAAAGTCTGAAAATCAACATGGCTATTGTATGCTTTTTGAGTACTTATAGTACACGGGTGAAGCCGCGGGAAAAGGCTAGTTAATTCTAAAAGGGATGATATACAGTATTGTTAGATGCTAATAGATTAAGTAGGTATAGTGAATTCAAATTCTTGTCTTGTAAAGGAATATGTTTCAATCTGGACTTCATAGTTATTATTTCTGTTATTCATTTGTTACCTACTTCAATTATTAAAGAAAATTTTATTAGAAATGATATTTTTCACTGGTTACTTGATTTAATTCAACACTTTGTGGATTTATTTAAGTATACAACAACATTTTAAGGGATAATTCAAGAGAAAAGTGTGATAATGTCTTTTAGAAGTGTTTGTTTACATGATCAAACAAGAAAGGATGAATTTGCTATAATAAAAGTACTTAACCAACTAAGAGAAATTTACTGAAATATCAAAACATTTTTGATTGAAGATAAGAGTGAATTATTGTGAAAAATATTAAATAACTTTAATATTTTTTCAAAACACTAAAACATGTTCCGGGAAATACATTATGCAGTTGAAATAATTTAAAAGAAAGACAACACTGATTGTTTATGATAAAGAACTTAATTGCAACATATCATATTATCTATAGGTACAATGATAAGCAAATGCAATAAAATGTTATGATAATGAAAGCTAGATCTTCAGAACTAATGCTGCAATGGTATATACTTATACTTAATTTTAGTGTAATGGAAATTTGTTGAATTTCATACTGTTTAAAAGTTTTAATAGACATTAAAACAGCTACATAAATCCACCAGTTAACGAAATTGTAAATGTGTTGAAGTGATGTGAGAAACACAAAAGCAGCACTTAACATAGTTGATTGTTTACATTCCAGGTTATTTAAAGGCACGGAAGACGATCAGCAAAGGGGACAACTATTAATCTGGTATTATAAATAGAGCGACAACGTGATACCATTTTAATATCGTGATTCCGTGATACCAAAACTTTATTAGGTATTTTTATCTCTTGTCCATGTAACCAGCCTATGTTTTTATTACTTTTCTTAGATGTTAGGACGCAAAATAAGGATGACTCACCGAATTATTTAAATTCCAACAATGTTAGCGGGAATTCGGTCCATTATTGCAGCATACAACGATACAAAATCCAAGGGACATCGCCACCCGGATCCAGTCACTTTACGTTTCACGATACACAAACGTTTTTAAACGACACATAACGTAGCACTATGGAACCGATAATCACATAATTACAAGAAAGGTCATAGCGTAAAGACGTTACTGTGAGAAATATGCACTTATTCACACAAAAAAACTAACAATTTAACGCACAAATGCCATTCTAGCCGCCTGTCGCCAGTCGCTACTCGTTCGTTCCTTTCGTTTCGTTCGACCGAGCGAGGCGGCGAAGCGGGGGCAGGCGGGAGCAAGCGAATATCACGTTTCGGGAGCACAGCACAGCCTTCCGAGTATTTACCGATAAAAAAATATTAATTAAATTTATATACTGATAGAAATAAATTATTATTGTAAAGATTCAATAACTAAATATTGAAATGTGCAACCTCGCTATAAATGCTTGAAACTACGCGCTGAAATTCAAGGTTGAAATTAAATGAAAAATTGTAAACAAAGTTGTATCAATGAAATAATGGCAATATTGATTATTTTTTACTGAAATGTTTTTTAATTTTAATATTTAATCTTATAATAAGAATACTAAGTTAATAATGTTGATAATGTTGAATTTTAAAATGAATTTTTATGATTTAAATTCTTGCACAGGGTAAGGGTACATGTAATCTGAGCAGTATGATTGAGACACTTCCGCTAAAGTACATCGTGTAGAAATAAGGTAAAAGCCACCTTGTACTAAATCAGCTTCCTAAACATTGAGTAACAGGAGATGACATCCCTAAGAAATTATTTGTCCCATGAGTTGTAGTGAAAATCACTAAAAGTCTGACATTGGCTGTTAGACCACTGACATGATTACACGCAGGTGTCAATATTTGAAAAAAAATCAAATACTAAACGTAAAGGCTTTTTGCATGATAACAAACTGTAAAAATAATTCTAAAAATAGTAATAAAAGCCATGGAATTACGTTTCATAGGTAAGTAAGTGCAAAGATTGGTGTTACACTAATTTAAAATATTAATCTTGGCGTTGCGACGCCATATTCCTTGGCGCACAGATTAATGTCGCAGAAGTAACAACATATGTGCCTACACTTGATTTACCTACATTATTGTTTAATAGTACTCAGCATAAACATATTTACGTAATAAACATGTTTTAGATAGGTACGTTAGGTAATGTTTAGTTCATTAAACATATTTTTATTTTACAACGAGGGCGAATTTGCTAAAATTGTTAATGCGAGTAAAATATACATATAGCAAAAATTTTTATGATTTTAATTTAAAACTTAAATATCTAAATATCACCCATGTTATACATACTTACACAATGTTTTATTTCATCCGTGCGAGGAAATCAATGTCATTTTAAGTAAATATCAAGGATCCCGGTATCCCCGGATCCCGGGAGGGTTGGACCCGGGGTATGTCCTTAAACTACGTCCGGACCTGGGTATGTCCTTAAACTACGCCAAAAAGAGAGGTATGGGCACTGCGAATGGCATCTCGCTAAGTGTGGTAGGGCACGTTCAGCAAATGTCATCGCTTAAATCTGGAGCAGAGCCCGACTGGGGAAGTACCTCCACCTTACAGAAAACCACAGCCAAATAGCACTAGACCCTACTCATAGTGTTGTGTTCCTGCTGGTGAGTAAGGTTGCCAAAGAGCTCAAAGAGGACCCAGTGTGTTGACGATGAGGGACCTTCTTGTTCCTTTAGTCGTCAACACAGTGAATCCTCCTTTTTGTAAAGGGTCGGCAACGCGCATGTTACTCCTTTGGAGTTGCAGGCGTCCATAGGTTACGGTAGCTGCTTACCATCAGGCGGGCCGTATGCTTGTTTGCCACCGTCGTAGTATAAAAAAAAAAAATCATTAACCCTCAAAGTTCGTATTTAAAGGCACTTGTCGGCAAAAATAGTATTTTTCTCCATTCGTTCCTTAAACTCTAGGGTAAGGAGCAAAATAAACATTAGATACACATAAAACAATTATTTAGGTAATTACATTTCCCTACAAAATGTGTTTAGGCAGAATATGAATTTTGTCAAAACAGTGTCACGTCTGTTTTGTTAAAGCTACTCTTTGATTCAGTAACAGCTGTCAACCGCCAAACATGGGGCACAAAATTTGCTCTGTTCTAGATAGCTCATCTAGTAGAATACATAATACATCAATGTTCCTAAATGATTTAGGCAAGTGTAGCCGCATTTAGAAAGCTAAGTTTAGGATCCCAGTACTTAACAGTAAACTTACTTGCTAAATAAGTTGTGTATAAGCTCTTAAAAGGTAGCTTGACTGAATCAAGTGACTACATCATTAGTTTAGGAATCTGATTACTAAAAATGGAACAATGTGCGGGTCTAGTGACAAACTGACATGATCATATCCCAATAATCCCAATGCACCCCCGCATAAACTAACTTGCCTGATATAACACGCGTTACATGCACGATATTGCATGTAGCTTAAATGCTTGACCAAACTTTACACGCGGATTATATGCGCTATGTGCAAAAATTTTAGGATGCTGCCATATATAATAAAAAAACTGCAACAGCAACACTGCTACTGTCAGAAATGTCAGCTGTCACATTCACACATGTCACTAGTTTGGCTTACCGTCGAATCCGTCGATGTCAGACAAAAATCCAGCACTTGGTATTTTTATGGCGAAAATTGTATTGCTTCAAAATGTCGCGAGATAAAAGTGTTTGGTTCGCAGAAGAGATCCTCTTAGATGCTAAACTGATCAACTTCCAACTGGAGACTGGCGAGTGGGACGCCGTTGAGGAGATGTTGCGTGCCGAAGCGCAGCTATCGCGCGACGCAGAGACCGGACGATTGCGACCGTAAGCATTCAAGATTTTGCACACTGCTTTAAATACGTAGTTTCATTACTTGAGGAACTGTTTTTATGCGTAGTAACTTATATTTTGATTTCAACTCTAGGAATTCCCGTTATTAGCCCCCTTTATTCAACACACTAAAATCCATTTGTTTTGAAAAACATATATTTATATTAGTATTGCTGACCGGCTCCGTTGGCTCGGCCACGTTGTCAGAATGGAGAAGGATCGCGGTGCTAAGTTGGCTTACCTGGGTCACGTAGCAGGACGAAGGCCTACAGGTCGTCCCAGGTATTGCTGGGGCTACGCTGTGGAATCGGACCTGCGCGATCTCCAAGCCGTTAACTGGGGGAGATTGCGCGAGACCGAGACAACTGGCGTAAACTTGTGTCGGAGGCCAGGACTCATTTTTGTTTGGTGCGCTATTAAGTTAGTTAGTTTGTATTGCTGAACTAGATTTTTTTTTAAATATTCTGGAGACAACAAAACAGCTGTGTAATTCAGTATTTTAATTTATTGACAATTTTCTTCATTTAATGTTTCAGTAAAAAAGCATCCGAGTACACCCTCCGCCTTATAGCTGAAGTCCTCCATATCATGCGGTTGGATGTGGAGCAGGCCTCTTACAACCGCAGCACCCTGGCCGTAGCCGAGCAATGCTTACGACTAGTACGTTCCTGTGGTGCGGCTGGCACCAAAATGCAGACGTATATTTCAAAAGAACTCTCCATCTTAGACTCTATGTTGATTTTAGCTACTGAATACCAACATCCAAGCGTAGACTTTTTGAATGAAGAGTTACAAAAGAAATATGAATCCTGTATGACTGTATTAATCCAAACACTCGGAAACTTGGTAGTGAATAACCCATTTAACCAAATAATGATTTGGAATAAATTTGATACAATAATTCTGAATTCTCTAGTCAGTCCAAATGACAGGATATCTTCTGCTGCAGCAATGATCATCTATAACATACTTTTAGGTCAACCTAATGTGTTACCGGATGACGTTATGTTATTAAATTCTCTAGCATACATGTATAGCAACGGCAACACTGAATATCCACATTTAATTATAGAATACTTAATTGGTGTAGAGAACACATATATTGAGAAGTTATACTCAAAATTGGAACCGGAATGCAGAATGCTAGTTTTAAATCTAGCGTACAACATTTTGATGTCTACGGAGTCACAGGATATTAATGTATCAGTGAATTTTGTGAAATTTATGGCGCATGAATTTAAGACTAAATCGGACAGTATTTTGAAGACGGTGGACAAGTATGTGACCACTATCGAGCCTCAAGAAGTGGTGTTTCTGCTTGAGATCATTGCAACAGCTTCAAGTATGGATGCATACATGGATTGCTTGCAGAGTGACACTTCTCTGTTTATCAACTGTGCATGTAAGTTTGATATTTGATAGTTTTAAAAAACCGGCCAAGTGCGTGTCGGACCACGCATAATGGAGGGTTCCGTACCTTCAATGGAATAAGAACCAAACTAATACCAAAATGTTGTATCTGATGCCTATGGAAGAAGTTTTTTGGAGATAACTCAAAAATGGCAGAACCTATAATGTTCAAATCAATTTTCGTAGAAATTGTGTAAAAAGGCGAATCTTCTCATATTTTTTGAACTTACGGTTCAAAAGTTACAGGGGAGGGACACAATTTTTCTGACTTTCAAGGCGATTACTTCTGAAAATATTTACTTAATCACAATCAATGTTATTTTTAAAGACCTATCGATTGATGTGCAACATGTTGATATTTCGTAAAAAAAAGTTTAGTTTTTTTCTGCAATTTAACTACATAACTTAATAGCGGCATACAAAATACACCTTATGTCTAAATTTTATTAAGATACGTCTTATAGTTTCCGAGAAAATGGCTGTGACATACGGACGAACGGACAGACGGACATCACGGAACGATAAGGGTTCCGTTTTTGCCATTTTGGCTACGGAACCCTAAAAAGATATGTAGTCAAGTCAAATTTTATTACTTTTTATGTATGTTTATTCTATATTATATAGTTGCCGTCAAATATATCTGAACATGCACTTTATCGTCTTGACAACAGAGTCGTTGATCAGATATTTGTGATCACCTTGGCTGTTCCGATATATCCGATGGCGACTGTACTGTAAAGTTCTTGAGAAATAGAGCTTAAACTATCTGACTGGTACCCATAGAAAGAAGGAAAGGAAATTGTCAAATTTTTTTTTTTTTAAGATTTGTTTTAATATAAATCTACAAGATGTTACAAAAATGCTGGTCATCCGTTTAAAGGCATAATTGGTATTGTATTTTGATACAGCAAATAATAAACACTATTTTTTGATGCAAAATAATAGTAGTTTATGTAACTGTTACGTAATAAGGCCTAATTACGTACAGTTGCATACACTGCTTTATCTACACACATATTATAAATCCTAAATGACCGCCATTGCACCACCATGGCCAACTCGATCGTGTCTGCGGTCGCGTGGGCGCGTGCCGGCGCTCGGGGAGAGCGCGGATCTTGGTAACGTTACCGTGGGTAATGGATTTTCATACGTTTTATGACACTGTCAGAGATGTTACGTTACTGGTTGCAATAATGGTGGTACTTACATACGGTTTCCGAACGCGGAATAGAGGATTTATAATATTGGTGTAGATAAAAATAGTTTTGTATGGGAGGCTTGACCTACTGGGGCAATGTATCCCATACAAACAAAAAAATATTTTTCGCTTCCAAAAAATTTTTACTAGCTCGAATATCACCGGTACTAATTAAGCTCTAAATCCTTTAACCGCCAAGCATCGGACGGAAAAATCGTGCCCTCAGCGCCACGAGGCAACTCGCTTGTATTTTGGACGTGATATCACGCGCTGGCGCTTAGGCCACGACTCCGTGCGCGTGATTTGACGTTTTGGCGGTCAAAGGGTTAAATGTATCATCAATATTTTTTAAACCCCCTGTAGACGGATTAATGAAACTGAAACGCGTATATAATTTTAAAATTACCTTCGACGTCCCGTTAGTACAAAAAGACATGTGTAAAAACCGTGAAAATTGTAATCAGTGGATTAATGAAAACCTAACACTACATAAAAGTACCTATGTCAAGAGAATAGGCGGGCCACATCTGACGCACCTCGCGAGGTACTTCGGCTAGTGTGGGCTTGCCTTGACAGAGGCAAATTTAGGTACATGCATGAAGTTTAAATTTTAACGAAATATTTTTTATTATGATGGTTATTGCCATAATATTATTCTACAAACACATTTTTTTAATTTAGTTAACATTTATTTGCTTAAAATAATACTTAAAAAGTGTAAAAATTTCGCGCAAAAACCTAATAATCTAAACGCAACGCTATTGGCCGAACGTACTCGTGACGTCACATACTTGACAGATTTGTTATTTTGTTCGTGGCAGACACTGGATTCAGACGAAAACTGATTAAAAATTGTTTCTGTGGTGATTTAGCAGCTTTTTGCGGTTATAATTCAAATATTGGCACTTAAAGATGAATTTGAGGTAAGCATTATGATGGGTTTCCATTGGGTTTCAATAAGTTTGCTCTTAAATAAATGTCCTCCATTGGTTCCTTACAAATACGTCAAGCTAGTTTTATTTAGAACTAACCTAGTAAGATGATACTATACTTTTTAATGAGGTTGGTAAATGGTAGATTATGTAATCCGATGATTAGATGCTTAGTATCTGAACGAACGCTCGCTCGCTCAGTCCTTGAGTCCAGTCAGTTTCAGTTGTGCTAATGTCAAGTCAATGTCATTATCCCCGCCGGTAATCGTCCTATAAACTAAAACACCCAGAATACCCAGATAGATACATAATACATCAATGCCCAGCACATGCCCAGATACTGCACCACTGCCATTTCTCATTTATAATAATATAATACACAACAACGCAGGTACAATGACGGATACTACCTACGGATAGCGGATTTGTAAAGACTCAACTGGACAATTTGCCGAATATAATGCATTTATGATGTCGTCGTATTTCACCAATAATAACAATGTTAATGCCTGCCAAGATGAAAGTAGCGAAAACTGCAAGGTAATTATAATTTTTAATCTATTACTTACTTATGTGTAATGATTAAAACTGTAAATCCAAAACAATAACCTATAAGTAACCTTGTCTTTATTTTGAAACTGCTACTTAAACTGTTGTCCTACGTTTATATAAATTACTTACCTACTCCAAAAACCGTAACAGGCATGTAATGTTTTGTGAGCTGTGATGTGAAGTGTTATTGCATAATTATAATCATTATTTTCTTTGTGAAACACAGGTACTTGAAATGATGTTACAATAGACATGACATGACCATTGGCTATGTGCAAGTATGCTGAGATGGTGATATGTAAAAGCTAGAATCACCCCGGAGCTACCAAATCAAAAATTGTACTGTAACAAAACAGAAGGAAAAGTTAAATCTGTAAACAGTGAAAACATTGTGCAGCACACGTGGGTAAGGATACATATTTGATTTTCATTTCTGTAAGGAGAGTAACTGACTAGCTAGAGCCATCTTATAGTAGGAGTTCGGCTTAGTGTTGTGAGCAAATGTGGTTAGGTTACCCGAGATAGATTAATTAAAATCTAAATTTTGATGGAGTCACCCACCGCTGCTGCTTTTGAGCTTGTGTCCATTCCAGCCTTAGACATAACAAATATATGAATGGTCTAATTATTAGAGCTATTATATAATTGTCATGTGAACTGATTTGCCAGGGCATACCGTAATTCGGGGTGAGTAGGTTTCGCGGGGGGAGTTGGCTTGCGAATCCAGAATTTCTTTTTTGAGTGGTGAGTAGGTTTCGCGGGGGGAGTTGGCTTGCGAATCCAGAATTTCTTTTTTGAGTAGTTACTTTAATTTTTGGGCTTATGTTGCTCTCAAAGTAATTTGATTATATTTTTAGACATATTTTTTCTTCTTTTCGCAACACTAAGCTCCCAAATCATACAATTTTGAAACACAAATTCACTCTCAAAGTTGATGCTCGAAATCGGCGGATTTTTAGTTGATTTTAACTTTGATTTTAAGTCATGATTACCAAAGTAAGTGTTCATATACTATTCGGATATCGTTTATATACTTACATGGCTTATTGGAAACAGAAAAACATATGTTATATTTTCTTTATTTATAATGGTTTTAACATAGAAAACAATCCAACCGCATTTGATGATTTTTATGGGGTGAGTAGGTTTGTACTGTGGGGTGAGTTGGCTCGACAACGGGGACAGTTGGCTCACGAATGGGGAGAGTTGGTGTTACGAACGGGGTGTACCGGCTTGGTAGAGGGGGGAGATGGCGTTCGTAGTTCAGGGTTGTCGATTTACATAAGTAGTCAAAAGTGTCTTACATTATAATAAAATGGTAAATATTATTTTAAAAATCATTGAAGTAGCAAAGAAATTAAATAAATTGCAAATTAAATCAATACGTTATATTAAAATTTGCAATTTATTTATTTCATACAGTAATACAGGCTATTACCTACTGAGTGGTTCATCATCATCATCATCATATCAGCCATAAGACGTCCACTGTTGAACATAGACCTTCCTTTTAGCTTTTTTCCATATATATCGGTTGGAAGCGACCTACATTAATCGACTTTAATTCAACTCGTGAGTTTATTTATTTTTATTTTATTATTAATATTTGATGTGTGATGAGTGTGTATTGTCAAACTACATACGTATGAGAATATGACTGTGTCCTATCTCATTGCTACCCTACGTCGACAGACGTGGAGTTTTATCAACGTATTTGAATATTCGATTACCGTAGGCTCAAAGAGGGCTAGGGCCTACGCTAAGTGACGCGGACGCCCGCCGCGTGCGTCCGCTCGCGGGTCCCCCTCCACACTCCCGCCATACTAAAATCATAGAAAAATACTCGGGATCCGCGAGCGGGCGCACGCGGCGGGCGTCCGCGCGAGGTAGCGTAGGCCCTTAGGGACAAAATCATAGACTAGTATAAGGACGGGCCCAACGGGCACTACTAAGTGAGTCAGTTTGTTGGTGTCAGAATGCGATTGATCTAAAAAACTATTTATCCTTACTAATATTATAAATGCGAAAGTGTGTGTGTGTGTGTGTCTGTCTGTATGTCTGTTTGTCCTTCTTTCACCGATCAACGGAGCGACAGATTGACGTGATTTTTTAAGTGGAGATAGTTGAAGGGCTGGAGAGTGACATAGGCTACTTTTTGTCTCATTCTTACCCCCCACTTCCCTAAAAGGATGATGATGATTCCGCAATATCCAAGGTAGGAAGCTAAAAATTGGTATGCGGACTATTTGTGACTAACAAAAAAAATCGGTTGTGTTCGTTGGTTATTTTTTTGAAAACTGCCCCCAACCCTTAAAGGGGGGGTGAAATTATAACGCGAGCAAAGCCGCGGGCAAAACCTAGCACGTCATAAAAGTAAGGGTCACTACTTATCGAAAACATTAAGCCGGTTGAAATAGGAGTATAAATAAAACATAAAAATAAACTTTTATCTAGGTTTGAACTTCGATTTCGCGCCAACTCACCCCGAATTACGGTAGTTAATTTTTTTGTATTAAACATGCCAAATGTCCAATCCCATTTATGTCTGCATTACTGATGCTATATACATACATATGGCAGTGTTTATAATAAATCTATGACTCTAGTACAGTATCAGATTCATTGGAGCACCCAAGATAGTCACAAATATCTGAACAACGCCTGTCACGGTGATAAAGTCCATAATAAGATATTTTTAAGTACCTTGGTCGCTCTGGTATATTTTATAATAACCGTACAACAATATAGTACAGAAAGATATTAAATAGTTTATTATATTGTTTTAGGACGATTGCATGGCTACACCAGTGCAGCGGACCAACCATCAACTAGCATCAATTATTGCAAGAAATCCAAACTATCATCAGTTGGTACTAGCCTTAAATTGATTAAGGTCAAGGATATATGTAGTACTATTACAGAGTATATGTATTAAATAGAGACGCAACGTCTAAGAAATTTTTGAGGCTCCAAGGTGCCAAGTCTGAAGCTAGAGCAAGCAAGTTATTGAATGGACATTGTTAGTTTTATAAATTAACTAGTCTCTGCTAGTTTCAAGTAATGTTAAATAAGATTTATGTGCAGTACTTACTATTTCTAACACTATCTTTCTAGCTGCTTTCATGTACCTACTACCCCTATTATTGAATAAAAATAAAAGATATGTAAAATAAAAATCTTTTTATTATTAAACACAACCTGCATGTTTACTTAACTTATCCACAGCCTACCATTATTACCTTGTCTATTACAGATATTAAACTATGGTCTACTGTAGCGTGGGGCTTCAACATGTGGAGCTCTCGGAGCCTATAGCATTTAAGTATAGCAAAACTCCTTTCTTTAATTGAAGTGGAACTTTTACCAGACTTTCCTTCATTATTTTATGTTGAATGTCATTTTCTGTATCCTCTTCCACCTGAAATGAATACATATTTTTATTTTACAAATCTGTACCAGAAAATAAGTCTTAAAAGAAAACCTTTCTTAATGTTAGTAGTTGGTACAATATCGTAATAATATGGTCCTACATTGTTCCAAAATTGGCTCCATTGTTGGTAATCCTTAACAAGGTATAAAAAAAATGCAGCAGTACATAGAATATAAATTATAATCTTATATAGGTATGTCATATACCGTCGCCATCATTCTACATGCACTTTATCGCCTTGACAATATAGGCGTTGTTCAGATATTTGTGACCACACCGATATACCTGATGGCGAATTTACAAAGGAAAAAGGTGACCTAGGCCTCCGGTACCCAGGGCTGAGATCGAACCAGCGTCTTCTGCATTCGCAGCATTCATTATATAATGATTTCTTAAGTTACGCACCGTTCCCAGTGCACCTACACTTGCAAGCAGGGCTTGAAATACCGGTATTTTTCGGAACCGGTATCGTGGCTTCGAACCAGGAACCGGTATATGACTTGGTACCGGTTCCGTGGTACCGGTATCCAGGGATCGAATTACAGGTATTTTCCGGAACCGGTATTGAGGCTTTGAACCATAAACCGGTATAAGACTTGGTACCGGTTCCGAGGTACCGGTATTCAGGGCTTGAATTACAGGTATTTAATGGGAACCGGTATTGTGGCCTTGAACCATAAACCTGTATTAGACTTGGTACCGGTTCCGAATCACGCATAGGTACCGGTATTACTTGTCGGCGCGTATTAAAGGATTTGTTCTCTCTCTCTGACTCGAGGCGTCGGCTTTGTCCGCTCGGCGCTCGCTCACTCGCTGCGTTCATTTGTTTCGTTCGTCAGTTGGTGATCGAACTTATGTTTATTTGTACGTGCGGAAAACCTGGACTCCCATATTGGACCCCCCAAATAACAGGGATTAGTATGTTTTTAAAGGTTTTTATTTAGTTTCACCTGTCCGTTGCCCATGGTCCAAATGACCAACTTCCCCATTTCCGATTGAGCTGAAATTTTTCACGCATATGTATATCGAGTGACAATGCAATATTTTGATAATATAAAATAATGTCCATTTAGAAATCCAAGATGGCGGTCAAACACTTTTTTGGTAAAAATCGTTATGGTAGTCATTTTCGATGAATTCAGGGGTGTAAATTTCGAAAGTAATATCCGTTTTAAAATCAAAGATGGCGGAAATGGACAATTTTGTCAAAATCGTCATGGTAGTCATTTTCGACTAATTTGGGTGTGCAGATTACGAAAATAATGTCTATTTTGAAATTCAAGAGGGCGGTCATACACTTTTTTGGTAAAAATCGTTAAATTGAAAATAAAGACCGTTTTAAAATCCAAGATGGCGGAAATGGAAAATTTTGTCAAAATCGTCATGGTAGTCGTCTTCGACTAATTTGGGGGTGTAGATTTCGAAAAAAATCTTTGTTTCAAAATCCAAGATGGCGGCCATACACATTTTACATAAAAATCGTAATGGACGTCATTATTGATTAATTCAGGGAAGAAGACTTCGAAAATACGGACCGTTTTAAAATCAAAGATGGCGGAAACGGAAATTTTTGTCAAAATCGTCATGGTTTTCGTCTTCGACTAATTCGGGTGTGCAGATTTCGAAAATAATGCCTATTTTAAAATTCAAGATGGCGGTCATACACTTTTGTGGTAAAAATCTTTAAATCGAAAATAAAGACCGTTTTAAAATACAAGATGGCGGAAATGGAAAAAAATTGTCAAAATCGTCATGGTAGTCGTCTTCCACTAATTTGGGGGTGTAGATTTCGAAAAAAATGTTTGTTTCAAAATCCATGATGGCGGCCATACGCATTTTACTTAAAAATCGTAATGGACGTCATTTTTGATTAATTAAGGGATGAAGACTTCGAAAATAAGGACTGTTTTAAAATCAAAGATGGCGGAAATGAAAAAAATTTACAAATTCGTCATGGAAGTCGTTTTCGACTAATTCGGGAACTGATTTCGAAAATAATGTCTATTTTAAAATCGAAGATGGCGATCACATACTTTACTTGTTATTTTAGCCATTTTCGATTAATTCAGGCGTGTAGATTTCATAAATAAAGTCCGTTTCAAAATCCAAGATGGCAGAAATTGTCATTCATTTATAAAAATCGTCGTTATTCTGATATGTAGATGTCAAATACAAATTCTGTTTTAAAATTCAAGATGGCGGCTATATACTTTTTTGTATCCCCGATTAAATCGAAAATGACTACCATAACGATTATCCAGAAAAAAATGTATGGCCGCCATCTTGGAATTTAAAACAGACCCTTTTCTAAAAATCTAAACACCTGAATCAGTCGAACAAGATTACTAGAGATGCGCCGAATATTCGGTAATTATTCGGTATTCGGCATATTCGGCATGTTTTTCATTGTTCGGTATTCGGCCGAATTATTCGGTAAAACTGCCGAATATTTACCGAATAAACATATGACATTTATCTAATAATAAATAAATCATTCATACTATTTATCGCTCTTAAAAGTTAAGTTATATATTTATTGTTATTACTTATTTTATTAGGCATATAATAAAACAAGAAAACTTCCCAAGTAGCAAAATTTGGCACTATAAAAGTCCTGAGAACATTTTAGAACGTGTTAATTAGTGTTCATGATTAGCACTATAATGGTGTCGTAAACCTTTACCTAACCCCAAATAGGCCCTAGTTTTATCACTGATTTATTCTATAAACATTACATAAAGGCTCTCACTGTGATAAATCAGCTCTATAATTGAAATGTCTGCAATGTTTATGTCACAATTAGGAACTATTAAAGTAACCAAAACATGTTTATAGTGCTAATTTGCGCCGTAAACAATTCCAGTGATCTTTTTTATCACCAAAAGCCTCGTGTGTCGTCGTTGTCGTCGTGTTTGCTGTCGTCGTCGTGAGGTTATTTCACAAGAAATTAAACAAATATATTTGTAAGTCATTCGCCATGTCCCTTTAGTTCCTTAAAGTGACATATAAAGGTACATACTAAAAAACATTCGTGAACCGTAATTCTGCCGGTACTTGCACTTGCGAAAATAATTGTATTGACAAAATCATTATGCTGATTTCAAATTTGACAATGCGCCTTCATAATTTTACTGTTTTAATTAAATTTTAATTAATAAAATTAGGACTTGTCCCGACTGTGGCTGCTATAGTACACGTGGGCTCCAGTCGTGCTGCTAATGTGCTATCACTTTCAGAAAACGGCAGCCATATTTTAATGGATTTGGGTAGCCCTATAGCGATGTTGAGGGAGCATTTAAAAAGCTAAAACGTTATGTAATGGTCGTGCAAAGTCCTTTTATAGTGCAGATTGATCCTGTAATAGTGTTTGCGATACTGCTACAATACTAGTACTATAAAAGTTAATTCGACGCATTATTAGTGCATAATAGGTACATAAAAGTGTCGAGTAAAGTGTCTATAGTATTAAATAGTACTATAATCGCTTTTTGCAAATCTATTACAGTGCAACACTTTAAAGATTCTTTTTTATGGTCCTTTAAGCGTTCTAAGAGCTAACTTATAGAACTAAATTGCTCTTTAATTTATAGAACCAAAACGCTCTATTAAAAACCTTTATAGTACAAGCAGTCACAATGGTTACCATTATAGGCCTACTATATTACTGATTGGTGATAAAAGGCCTTAGTTATAGAAGCTTTTGTTGCTTGGGTTGATTTTAGCATAGACATAAACAAAAAGGAATATGAGTGACGTTCATAATAAACAAAACTAAAATGCGGTCCTGCACCTACATACACACTTGTAAAATGCTCCACACCGCTATAATGTATGTGCATCATGGGCAAAAGAGATAAACCTATATAGTTAACACGGGTACGCAAGGGAGACCTCCATATTTTTCGCATTGCACAAAGTGTGACTGAGAGACTGCCACACGACTAATTCAATATAGGTGCCGGTAGCTATATTTTATGGCACAGAATCGAGCGCCATATCTCCCTTTTTGTATAAATCAATGGATTTTAGTAAGCTTAATTATTCAGTTCATCACCATATCAACGTCTGTCATCAATTCACCATCAATAACAATTGCAAATGTTGACATTGACAATGCCAAGGTCGCATACACATATTATTTTACTAGAAATAAGAGCGAGCGGGAGGGGTTGAATTCGCGCTCAGCGAGCCGCGCGGACCTGCATAAACCTGTTTAGTTTTACCGAATAATTCGGCCGAATATTCGGTTCGGTAAGATCTGAACCGAATGTTCGGCCGAATATTCGTATTCGGTAAAGTCTGTATTCGGCGCATCACTAAAGATTACCATGAAGATTTTCACAAAAAGGTAATCATTGCTATCGTATATTTCAAAACAGTGTTTATTGTCGGAATTTACATTGCCGAATTAATCAACAGAGACTACTATAATGATTTTTACCAAATAAATAAACAAAAAAAAAGATGACGGTTATACACTTTATTCTGAAAAATCGGCACGGTAGTTATTTTCTGCTAATTAGTGGGTATAAATTTCGAAAATTATGAACATGTTTTAAAATCCAAGATGGCGGATATACTCTTTTTTCTGAGAAATCGTCATGGTAGTCGTTTTCTATTAATTCAGGGGTGTAGATTTCGAAAATAATATCCGTTTTAAAAATCAAAGATGGCGAAAATGGACAATTTTGTCAAAATCATCATGGTAGTCATTTCCAACTAATTCGGGTGTGCAGATTTCGAAAATAATGTCTATTTTTAAATCCAAGATGGCGGTCATACACATTTTTAGTAAAAATCGTCATGGTAGTCATTTTCCATTAATTCAGGGATGTAGATTTCGAAAATAAAGACAATTTTAAAATCCAAGATGGCGGAAATGGATAATTTTGTCAAAATAGTCATGGTAGTCATTTTCGACTAATTAGGGTGTGCAGATTTCGAAAATGATGTCTATTTTGAAATCCAAGGCCGCGGTCATACACTTTTTTGGTAAAAGTCATCATGTTAGTCGTTTTCGATTAATTCAGGGGTGTAGATTTCGAAAATAAGGACCGTTTTAAAATCAAAGATGGCAGACGGGCAAAATTTTCAAAATCGTCATGGTAGTCATTTCCGACTAATTCGGGTGTGCAGATTTCGAAAATAATGTCTATTTTTAAATCCAAGACGGCGGTCATACACATTTTTAGTAAAAATCGTCATGGTAGTCATTTTCTATTAATTCAGGGATGTAGATTTCGAAAATAAAAACAATTTTAAAATCCAAGATGGCGGAAATGGATAATTTTGTCAAAATCGTCATGGTAGTCATTTTCGACTAATTAGGGTGTGCAGATTTCGAAAATGGTGTCTATTTTGAAATCCAAGACCGCGGTCATACACTTTTTTGGTAAAAGTCATCATGTTAGTCGTTTCCGATTAAATTCAGGGGTATAGATTTCGAAAATAAGGACTGTTTTAAAATCAAAGATGGCGGAAACGGGCAAAATATTCAAAATCGTCATGGTAGTCATTTCCGACTAATTCGGGTGTGCAGATTTCGAAAATAATGTCTATTTTTAAATCCAAGATGGCGGTCATACACATTTTTAGTAAAAATCGTCATGGTAGTCATTTTCTATTAATTAAGGGATGAAGACTTCGAAAATAAGGACTGTTTTAAAATCAAAAATGGCGGAAATGAAAAAAATTGTCTAATTCGTCATGGAAGTCGTTTTCGACTGATTCGGGAACTATAGATTTCGAAAATAATGTCTATTTTAAAATCGAAGATGGCGATCACATACTTTAATTGTTATTTTAGCCATTTTCGATTAATTCAGGCGTGTAGATTTCAAAAATAAAGTACGTTTCAAAATCCAAGATGGCAGAAATTGTCATTCATTTATAAAAATAGTTGTTATTCTGGTATGTAGATTTCAAAAACAAATTCTGTTTTAAAATTCAAGATGGCGGCTATATACTTTTTTGTATCCCCGATTAAATCGAAAATGACTACCGTAACGATTATCCAGAAAAAAGTGTATGGCCGCCATCTTGGAATTTAAAACAGACCCTTTTCTCAAAATCTAAACACCTGAATCAGTCGAACAAGATTACCATGAAGATTTTCACAAAAAGGTCATCATTGCTATCTTATATTTTAAAACAGTGTTTATTGTCGGAATTTACATTGCCGAATTCATCAACAGAGACTACTATAACGATTTTTACTAAAATTGTATGACTGCCGTCTTGTATTTTAAAACAAAAATTATTTTCTAAATCTACATACGTGAATTAGTAAAAATTATAATAATAAATAATAAGAATAGCTTTATTGTACATATAGACATCATGTTACGTTATAGTTACACAACAGGATTTTTGTACAGACAAGTCGGTGTGGAGTGGTCAAACTTTCGACCCCTAGACTAGGTAAAAACCTGTGTCTTAGGGGGTTGAGTTCTTCGAGGTTCAATGTCACACTCATAACAATTTGAGTTTGGTGGAAAATGACTACTATGACCATTTTTACAATAATTGTCCTTTAACATCCATCTTGGATCTCAAATCGACTAACATGATGACTTTTACCAAAAAAGTGTATGACCGCGGTCTTGGATTTCAAAACAGACACCATTTTCCAAATCTGCACAGCCTAATTAGTCGAAAATGACTACCATGACGATTTTGACAAAATTATCCATTTTCACCATCTTGGATTTTAAAACGGTCTTTATTTTCGAAATCTACTTCCCTGAATTAATCGAAAATGACTACCATAACGATTTTTACCAAAAAACTGTTTGACCGCCATCTTGGATTTCTAAAGAGACATTATTTTCGAAATCTGCACACCAGAATTAGTCGGAAATGACTACCATGACGATTTTGAAAGTTTTGCCCATTTCCGCCATCTTTGATTTTAAAACGGTCCTTATTTTCGAAATCTACACCCCTGAATTAATCGGAAACGACTAACATGATGACTTTTACCAAAAAAGTGTATGACTGCGGTCTTGGATTTCAAAATAGACATCATTTTCGAAATCTGCACACCCTAATTAGTCGAAAATGACTACCATGACGATTTTGACAAAATTATTCATTTCCGCTATCTTGGATTTTAAAATTGTCTTTATTTTCTAAATCTACATCCCTGAATTAATAGAAAATGACTACCATGACGATTTTTACTAAAAATGTGTATGACCGCCATCTTGGATTTAAAAATAGACATTGATTTCGAAATCTGCACACCCGAGTTAGTCGGAAATGACTACCACGACGATTTTGAAAATTTTGCCCGTTTCCGCCATCTTTGATTTTAAAACGGTCCTTATTTTCGAAATCTACACCCCTGAATTAATCGAAAACGACTAACATGATGACTTTTACCAAAAAAGTGTATGACCGCGGTCTTGGATTTCAAAATAGACATCATTTTCGAAATCTGCACACCCTAATTAGTCGAAAATGACTACCATGACGATTTTGACAAAATTATCCATTTCCGCCATCTTTGATTTTAAAATTGTCTTTATTTTCGGAATCTACATCCCTGAATTAATAAAAAATGACTACCATGACGATTTTTACTAAAAATGTGTATGACCGCCATCTTGGATTTAAAAATAAACATTATTTTCGAAATCTGCACACCCGAATTAGTCGGAAATGACTACCATGACTATTTTGAAAATTTTGCCCGTTTCCGCCATCTTAGATTTTAAAACGGTCCTTATTTTCGAAATCTACACCCCTGAATTAATCGGAAACGACTAACATGATGACTTACCAAAAAAGTGTATGACCGCGGTCTTGGATTTCAAAATAGACATCATTTTCGAAATCTGCACACCCTAATTAGTCGAAAATGACTACCATGACGATTTTGACAAAATAATGCATTTCCGCCATCTTGGATTTTAAAATTGTCTTTATTTTCGAAATCTACATCCCTGAATTAATAGAAAATGACTACCATGACGATTTTTACTAAAAATGTGTATGACCGCCATCTTGGATTTAAAAATAGACATTGATTTCGAAATCTGCACACCCGAGTTAGTCGGAAATGACTACCACGACGATTTTGAAAATTTTGCCCGTTTCCGCCATCTTTGATTTTAAAACGGTCCTTATTTTCGAAATCTACACCCCTGAATTAATCGAAAACGACTAACATGATGACTTTTACCAAAAAAGTGTATGACCGCGGTCTTGGATTTCAAAATAGACATCATTTTCGAAATCTGCACACCCTAATTAGTCGAAAATGACTACCATGACGATTTTGACAAAATTATCCATTTCCGCCATCTTGGATTTTAAAATTGTCTTTATTTTCGAAATCTACATCCCTGAATTAATAGAAAATGACTACCATGACGATTTTTACTAAAAATGTGTATGACCGCCATCTTGGATTAAAAAATAGACATTATTTTCGAAATCTGCACACCCGAATTAGTCGGAAATGACTACCATGACGATTTTGAAAATTTTGCCCGTTTCCGCCATCTTTGATTTTAAAACGGTCCTTGTTTACGAAATCTACACCCCTGAATTAATCGGAAACGACTAACATGATGACTTTTACCAAAAAAGTGTATGACCGCGGTCTTGGATTTCAAAATAGACATCATTTTCGAAATCTGCACACCCTAATTAGTCGAAAATGACTACCATGACGATTTTGACAAAATAATCCATTTCCGCCATCTTGGATTTTAAAATTGTCTTTATTTTCGAAATCTACATCCCTGAATTAATAGAAAATGACTACCATGACGATTTTTACTAAAAATGTGTATGACCGCCATCTTGGATTTAAAAAATGACATTATTTTCGAAATCTGCACACCCGAATTAGTCGGAAATGACTACTATGACGATTTTGAAAATTTTGCCCGTTTCCGCCATCTTTGATTTTAAAACGGTCCTTATTTTCGAAATCTACACCCCTAAATTAATCGGAAACGACTAACATAATGACTTTTACCAAAAAAGTGTATGACCGCGGTCTTGGATTTCAAAATAGACATCATTTTCGAAATCTGCACACCTTAATTAGTCGAAAATGCCTACCATGACGATTTTGACAAAATTATCCATTTCCGCCATCTTGGATTTTAAAATTATCTTTATTTTCGAAATCTACATCCCTGAATTAATAGAAAATGACTACCATGACGATTTTTGGTAAAAATGTGTATGACCGCCATCTTGGATTTAAAAATAGACATTATTTTCGAAATCTGCACACCCTAATTAGTCGAAAATGACTACCATGACGATTTTGACAAAATTATCCATTTCCGCCATCTTGGATTTTAAAATTGTCTTTATTTTCGAAATCTACATCCCTGAATTAATGGAAAATGACTACCATGACGATTTTAACTAAAAATGTGTATGACCGCCATCTTGGATTTAAAAATAGACATTATTTTCGAAATCTGCACACCCTAATTAGTCGAAAATGACTACCATGACGATTTTGACAAAATTATCCATTTCCGCCATCTTGGATTTTAAAATTGTCTTTATTTTCGAAATCTACATCCCTGAATTAATGGAAAATGACTACCATGACGATTTTAACTAAAAATGTGTATGACCGCCATCTTGGATTTAAAAATAGACATTATTTTCGAAATCTGCACACCCGAATTAGTTGGAAATGACTACCATGACGATTTCGACAAAATTTTTCGTTTCCGCCATCTTTAATTTTAAAACGGTCCTTATTTTCGAAATCTACACACCCCAATTAGTCGAAAATGACTACCACGATGATTTTGACAAAATTAACCATTTCCGCCATCTTTGATTTTTAAAACGGATATTATTTTCGAAATCTACACCCCTGAATTAATAGAAAACGACTACCATGACGATTTCTCAGAAAAAAGAGTATATCCGCCATCTTGCATTTTAAAACATATGTTCATAATTTTCGAAATTTATACCCACTAATTAGCAGAAAATAACTACCGTGCCGATTTTTCAGAATAAAGTGTATAACCGTCATCTTTTTTTTTTGTTTATTTATTTGGGACAAAAAACAGTAACACACGAGATTATGGCTAATAGTAACAATACAAAAATTACCAACGACAATGTCCACAGATTTGGGATTGATCTTGGATTTTAAAACAGACATAATTCTCAAAATCGACACCCCTTAATTTGCCGAAAATCACTCCCATGACGATTTTTCAGAAAAAAAAAATTATCTTCATCTTGGATTTTAAAACAGACATAATTTTCGAAATCTACATCCCCTAAATAGCCGAAAATGACTACCATGACGATTTAACAAAAAAGTATATTTCCGCCATCTTGGATTTTAAAACAGACAATTTTCGAAATCTACACCCTCTAATTAGCCGAAAATGACTACCATGACGATTTTTCAGAATAAAGTGTATAACCGCCATCTTGGATTTAAAAACAGACATCATTTTCGAAATCTACACACCCAAAGTAGTCGAAATTGGCTATTATGACCATTTTTACAAAAAAAAAAAATTCACCCATATTGGAATTTAAAACAAACCTAATTTTTGAAATTCGAAATTTATTATACTTTTAATTCAAAAAATATCTCCAACAGTCCCTACTGATTAAGTGATAATCCATCTTTGGTGTTAGATGCGTATATTTCCTTTAAACATACTTTAATTAGTAGTATCTTCCATGTAAAATAAAATAAATAGTCTGTGTGTAACTTAAATGCCTAAAAAAATGTTACTTGTAATTTGAAGTTGAAAACGATCAAGACCGTTCGATCGTAGATCATTGCCAGCGGTCGTGTACTGAGCGCTAACGCCATCTATCGAGTCAGATTTCGTGAAATTGAGGAACGTTCATGGGAATAAGGCCTCTTAATCAAAAAAAGAACTGAACCGACTTTACTTAGTATCCACCTTTCTAACGGCAAATGCTCGAGCTGCTGTAAAAATACTCAAATCACTATAGGTGTGCCTATAATAGTTGAAGTGTTCCCTCGATTTCTCCAGGATCCCATCATCAGATCCTGACCTGGTTACATTGGGACCAACTGTAAAGTATACTCTTTCAAACAAAAAAGGAATTTTCCAAATCGGTCCAGCCGTCTTCGAATAATCGGTGAACATACATTAAAAAAAAGCAAAAAAAACAAAGATCCCGACGAATTGATAACCTCCCCCTTCGAAATCTTGAAGTCGGTTGAAAAGGAAATGCGCGAACTACTGTAAACAATATTTAAATCACTATAGGTGTGCCTATAATATTTGAAGAGTTCCCTCGATTCCTCCAGGTTCCCATCTTCAGGTCCTGACGTGGTCACAATGGGACCAAATGTGAAGTATACTCTTGCAAACAAAAAAATATTTTTTCAAATCGGTCCAGCCATCTTCGAATAATTGGTGAACATACAAAAAAACCAAGATCCCGACGAATTGAGAACCTCCTCCTTCGAAATCATGAAGTCGGTTGATAAATACACAACAATGTACTTCCACTTTCCGCCGTGTGTTCAATTCGAACTAAATCACCGCGCATCGCTGATTCGCCTGGCATGCTGGCAACGCGCAGCGCAACGCCGCGTTCGTTTGTAGTGTAGGTATGTTACGCACCGAATATGCGTACCGCACTAAACGACAACGTCGCGTACACGTGGAAGAACCTTTATAGAGGACCGGTATTTTTCGGTGCTAATTCCGGTATTTGTTCTTTACCGGTTCTGCGGAACCGAAATGAAAAAAACTCATAAATATGGAACAGGTACCTTCGGTACCGGTTTCAAGCCTTTATAGAGAACCGATATTTTTCACTGCTAGTACCGGTATTTTTTCTTTACCGGTACTCTGGAACCGAAATGAAAAGAACCTATAAATACCGGCATGTAACCGGTATTTTTGGTACCGGTTCCAAGCCCTGCTTGCAAGTAACGTTATTAAGGTATATGTATAATTGTAGACACGACATTACTCTAACTAGGTATAAATATATTTGAATACAATATAAATAGGTATTTACTTACGTTGCAGCGATCTTCACAGCAATAAAAAGTCGTAGTCTTCTCATCATTTTGCACCATGGTTTACAAGTTTTCACGTCTTTCGACAGATATAAAACACTTTATTGGGTGCACTTATTATATTGTTCATGCACTTTGGCACTAGATAATACCCGTATATAAGGCTTTTTTAGTTTCATCCATGGTTTAAGCGAAAATAACTTTGAAATATTTGAAACACCAACTGAAGTAGGAACTAATCTCATACTAACTTGATACTAACCTATAAAATTTTGTGAGATGTGACGTCATCACACTGTCATTTTCGCGCCAAAAATTATGAGCGCTTCAACCGCTCAAACTTTTTTAAAGATTTTCAATCTTTTTTTATTAAATAACGAAAAGCTTTTTTAACGAATTTTTGTTTTACCTAGTGTTAAAACAATGTAAACAGTTAAATAAAAAAAAATAAAAAATCATGCATGTACTCAATTACGTGTCTCAACACAACCCTGCGATGGCACAGCAAAAGGTCCTAAACTAACTACATCTACTTACACTAAAGTATAACAATATTAAATTGACGAGCAATAACTAACAATAATTATAAATGCAGTTTACATTCAACTAATAATTTAAATTGATAAATTTTATACAATATTGTTACGTCATTTTTACTAGTATTACAGTCTATTGCATACAAATACAGTCCTAACTCCTGTCTCATTCCAGTCCTTCTGCGCGCCATCCACAAGCTGGGTAAGGAGAGCAGCAACTTCTTCTCGTCCATCAACAAGTTGTATGAGGCCACGGGCCGCCAGCTGATCAATGATGAGGACGCTTATATAACTCCGCCACCAGAAAGTAAATAAATATGTCTATTTATTACTTTTTCTCAAACATGCTCGGAAATGTTCCTGTTACGTTAGTAATTAGAGACCAGTAGGGACTCTATTCCAAGGCAGGTTCAGCGCGACGTACGTAAAGGATTTTCATACAACATTAAATCACTCAGCCAGTAACTGAAGCATTAAACAAGTAATTTTATTTCCTTACATGTTTGAGAAAAGCACTATACATGCTTCGACCGTAATCAGCTTACCTGGCTTCGTATTGTAGCCGTCCTCGTCTTCGACTCGGACGGCTACTAAATACTCAGCCAGGAAAGCTTACTTACTGGTCTCTGCAGTAATGTACTATTATTGCACAATACATATGTAAATGCACAATTTTAAACTAACAACAACAATACATAATACAAATATCTGCAAAAAGTTTATTGCGATCCGAATTGTAAATACTTAGAACAAATTACCCTCCCAAGTTGTGAACTCCAACAGTGTTAATCAGCTTAAAAATAGACTCGACAAACTATCTAAAGCCATTGCTTTTCATTCACTAATTAGTGCTTAGTGAACTATGATTTAGACTTATCAGCGCGAGCTGCCTGTCTAAAACGATGTAATAATAATAATGAGGTTGTGGTTGGATCAAGGGTCAGATTCAGAAGGCCGTAATCCTGGACACGGTGCGTATAGTCCGGAGGTTGCTCTCTCTGCGGTCCTGACCTCCAGCAGCCTGGGCCTTGCTCCGCTGCCGGCGGCACCCTAGGTTAGGTTTTTTATATTTTACTTTTACAAAAATATTGTAAAAAACCTAGCATAAGAAGGAAAATAAATAAAGAGAATAAATAGGCGGGTCCACACCGAACGAGCCGCCTCGCGAGTAAATTGCCACCGGAAGCAGCTCGGCCAGTGTCCGTGCCTCGTACCAGGGACCGGTCAACCTCTTCCCAGACAAAAGCCTTTCAACGGCTTTCCCCTTTCGTTGAATAGCCCAAACGGCTTGTTCACCGTTTGAATTGCTTTCCCATTCATTTGCTGAGCTGTAGGAAGGGGTTTCCCTTACGCGGCTACATAACTGTAGGAAGGGGTTTCCCTTTCTAGAAATAAGCTCTGGGAACGGCTTAGTTGTATATTGGATAGCCGACAAGACTTGCTTAGCTTTTGGAACGGGTATCCCTTTATTTCCCTTACTTTGACATTTATAAGTACCTACTTCGGTCTGATTTCGTTAGGTGGCAGGGCTTGAAATACCGGTATTTTTCGGAACCGGTATCGTGGCTTCGAACCAGGAACCTGTATATGACTTGGTACCGGTTCCGTGGTACCGGTATCCAGGGATCGAATTACAGGTATTTTTCGGAACCGGTATCGTGGCTTCGAACCAGGAACCGGTATATGACTTGGTACCGGTTCCGTGGTACCGGTATCCAGGGATCGAATTACAGGTATTTTCCGGTTCCGAGGTACCGGTATTCAGGGCTTGAATTACAGGTATTTAATGGGAACCGGTATTGTGGCCTTGAACCATAAACCTGTATTAGACTTGGTAACGGTTCCGAATCACGCATAGGTACCGGTATTACTTGTCGCCGCGTATTAAAGGATTTGTTCTCTCTCTCTGACTCGTGGCGTCGGCTTTGTCCGCTCGGCGCTCGCTCACTCGCTGCGTTCATTTGTTTCGTTCGTCAGTTGGTGATCGAACTTATGTTTATTTGTACGTGCGGAAAACCTGGACTCCCATATTGGACCCCCCAAATAACAGGGATTAGTATGTTTTTAAAGGTTTTTATTTAGTTTCACGGGACTTTCACCTGTCCGTTGCCCATGGTTCAAATGACCAACTTCCCGATTTCCGATTGAGCTGAAATTTTTCACGCATATGTATATCGAGTGACAATGCAATATTTTGATAATATAAAATAATGTCCATTTAGAAATCCAAGATGGCGGTCAAACACTTTTTTGGTAAAAATCGTTATGGTAGTCATTTTCGATTAATTCAGGTGTGTAGATTTCGAAAGTAATATCCGTTTTAAAATCAAAGATGGCGGAAATGGACAATTTTGTCAAAATCGTCATGGTAGTCATTTTCGACTAATTTGGGTGTGCAGATTTCGAAAATAATGTCCATTTTGAAATCCAAGATGGCGGTCATACACTTTTTTTGGTAAAAATCGTTAAATCGAAAATGAAGACCGTTTTAATATCCAAGATGGCGGCCATACACTTTTTACTTAAAAATCGTAATAGTAGTCATTCCCGATTAATTCATAGGTGTAGATTCCGGAAATAAGGACGGTTTTATAAATAAATATGGCGGAAATGGAAAATTTTGTCAAATTGGTCATGGTAGTCATTTTCGACTAATTTGGGAGTGCAGATTTCGAAAATAATGTCTATTTTGAAATTCAAGAGGGCGGTCATACACTTTTTTGGTAAAAATCGTTAAATTGAAAATAAAGACCGTTTTAAAATCCAAGATGGCGGAAATGGAAAATTTTGTCAAAATCGTCATGGTAGTCGTCTTCGACTAATTTGGGGATGTAGATTTCGAAAAAAATTTTTGTTTCAAAATCCAAGATGGCGGCCATACACATTTTACATAAAAATCGTAATGGACGTCATTTTTGATTAATTCCGGGAAGAAGACTTCGAAAATAAGCACCGTTTTAAAATCAAAGATGGCGGAAACGGAAATTTTTGTCAAAATCGTCATGGTTTTCGTCTTCGACTAATTCGGGTGTGCAGATTTCGAAAATAATGCCTATTTTAAAATCCAAGATGGCGGTCATACACTTTTGTGGTAAAAATCTTTAAATCGAAAATAGAGACCGTTTTAAAATAGGGTCAGGGAGGGAACAGTCGCTAGGATTTTTTCAACAGGCTGTTGCATGAAAAATATAAATTCCTGAACTAATTGTTGCAAGCACAGAGCACCGTGCATTATTAAACTTTCATATGTAGCAAATATATTTGCTGTTACTTTCACCGAAAAAGAGGTATCCATTATTTTTTAGAAATTGGGAATCGAGCCACTGTGTACCGGTTGCTGTACACAGTGACTAGGACCCGCTAGTACACAGTGGTTCTAACAGTACACAGTGGCTCGAGTCACTGTGTACTACGCCCTGTACACAGTGGTTTTATCAGTACACAATGGCTAGGTACGTAGGAATCGAACCTAAATTATATAACAAATAACATTTTTGTTGAATAAAACGGTAATTAGAATTGGTAAGCACAACCCCCGGAATAATCGTTTCTGATTTCATTCTTGATTTAAAATAGGTACCTACCTAAATGCCGCATGATTTATTCACTTTCATTTTATTTAAAAAAAAAGAGTGCAAGAATTATTTTTAATAATCACAGAATTTTTATTCTTATTCATATTCAAGTAAATTTTAGCCCAACTCTGTAAGGTGCACAGTGGCTCGCGAGCCACCGTGTACTTTTCCAAAACGAGCGACTGTGGACCTTGGCGTCATTTTGTATTTTAGTTCAAATTAAAAACACATACAAACACCTAGGGCCTTGAATTATCAGCCAATACTAAGTAGATTAGACACACTCTTCGATAATAACATAAGTAATTGAAAATCTCGTACGAGTTAAGAAAAAAGAGGAGTGAAACTTATCTGGAAATGTAATTTTGATAGCATTAAACACAAAAACGCACCATAACACATTCGCATGGCGCCGGAGCGCCTCACTAACTAGATCGTACATGGTCGGGTACGGAACGGTTCCGATTGATGTAGAGGTCAGACATAAAGCTCTTTCCGTTTCTCGCACAGCACATTCGAGCCACTGTTCCCACCGAGCGACTGTACCCTCCCTGACCCTACAAGATGGCGGAAATGGAAAAATTTTCTCAAAATCGTCATGGTAGTCGTCTTCGACTAATTTGGGGGTGTAGATTTCGAAAAAAATGTTTGTTTCAAAATCCAAGATGGCGGCCATACACATTTTACATAAAAATCGTAATGGACGTCATTTTTGATTAATTCAGGGAAGAAGACTTCGAAAATAAGGACCGTTTTAAAATCAAAGATGACGGAAACGGAAATTTTTGTCAAAATCGTCATGGTTTTCGTCTTCGACTAATTCGGGTGTGCAGATTTCGAAAATAATGCCTATTTTAAAATCCAAGATGGCGGTCATACACTTTTGTGGTAAAAATCTTTAAATCGAAAATAAAGACCGTTTTAAAATACAAGACGGTGGAAATGGAAAAATTTTGTCAAAATCGTCATGGTAGTCGTCTTCGACTAATTTGGGGGTGTAGATTTCGAAAACAATCTCTGTTTTGAAATCCAGGATGGCGGCCATACGCATTTTACTTAAAAATCGTAATGGACGTCATTTTTGATTAATTCAGGGGTGAAGACTTCGAAAATAAGGACTGTTTTAAAATAAAAGATGGCGGAAATGAAAAAAATTTACAAATTCGTCATGGAAGTCGTTTTCGACTAATTCGGGAACTATAGATTTCGAAAATAATGTCTATTTTAAAATCGAAGATGGCGATCACATACTTTACTTGTTATTTTAGGCATTTTCGATTAATTCAGGCGTGTAGATTTCAAAAATAAAGTCCGTTTCAAAATCCAAGATGGCAGAAATTGTCATTCATTTATAAAAATCGTCGTTATTCTGATATGTAGATTTCAAAAACAAATTCTGTTTTAAAATTCGAGATGGCGGCTATATACTATTTTGTATCCCCGATTAAATCAAAAATGACTACCATAACGATTATTCAGAAAAAAGTGTATGGCCGCCATCTTGGAATTTAAAACAGACCCTTTTCTCAAAATCTAAACACCTGAATCAGTCGAACAAGATTACCATGAAGATTTTCACAAATAGGTCATCATTGCTATCTTATATTTTAAAACAGTGTTTATTGTCGGAATTCACATTGCCGAATTAATCAACAGAGACTACTATAACGATTTTTACTAAAATTGTATGACTGCCGTCTTGTATTTTAAAACAAAAATTATTTTCTAAATCTACACACATGAATTAGTAAAAATAATAATAATAAATAATAAGAATAGCTTTATTGTACATATAGACATCATGTTACGTAATAGTTACACAACAGGATTTTTGTACAGACAAGTCGGTGTGGAGTGGTCAAACATTCGACCCCTAGACTAGGTAAAAACCAATGCCTCAGGGGGTTGAGTTCTTCTAGGTTCAATGTCATCATAACACTCATAACAATTTGAGTTTGGTGGAAAATGACTACTATGACCATTTTTACAATAATTGTCCTTTAACACCCATCTTGGATCTCAAATCGGTCCTTATATCGAAATCTACACCCCTCAATTAATCACAAGCGACTACCATAAAATTGTTTTCGAAAAAAGTGTATTGCCGCCATCTTGGATTTTAAAACATACAATATTTTCGAAATCTACACAGTATACATCCAAATGAGACAAAAAAGACTATCATGACGATTTTAATAAAATTGTCCATTTCAGACATCTTCAATTTTAAAACGGTATTTATTTTCGAAATTTAAATCCCCAAATTAATCTAAAACGACACTCATTCGATTTTCACCAAATAAGTGTGCGAGAGCTAACTTGGATTTAAAAAAATACATTATTTTCGAAATCTGCACACCCTTATTAGTCGAAAATGACTACCATGACGATTTTGACAAAATTATCCATTTCCGCCATCTTGGATTTTAAAATTGTCTTTATTTTCGAAATCTACATCCCTGAATTAATAGAAAATGACTACCATGACGATTTTTACTAAAAATGTGTATGACCGTCATCTTGGATTTAAAAATAGACATTATTTTCGAAATCTGCACACCCGAATTAGTCGGAAATGACTACCATGAAGATTTTGAAAATTTTGCCCGTTTCCGCCATCTTTGATTTTAAAACGGTCCTTATTTTCGAAATCTACACCCCTGAATTAATCGGAAACGACTAACATGATGACTTTTACCAAAAAAGTGTATGACCGCGGTCTTGGATTTTAAAATAGACATCATTTTCGAAATCTGCACACCCTAATTAGTCGAAAATGACTACCATGACGATTTTGACAAAATTATCCATTTCCGCCATCTTGGATTTTAAAATTGTCTTTATTATCGAAATCTACATCCCTGAATTAATAGAAAATGACTACCATGACGATTTTTACTAAAAATGTGTATGACCGCCATCTTGGATTTAAAAATAGACATTATTTTCGAAATCTGCACACCCGAATTAGTCGGAAATGACTACCATGAAGATTTTGAAAATTTTGCCCGTTTCCGCCATCTTTGATTTTAAAACGGTCCTTATTTTCGAAATCTACACCCCTGAATTAATCGGAAACGACTAACATGATGACTTTTACCAAAAAAGTGTATGACCGCGGTCTTGGATTTCAAAATAGACATCATTTTCGAAATCTGCACACCCTAATTAGTCGAAAATGACTACCATGACGATTTTGACAAAATTATCCATTTCCGCCATCTTGGATTTTAAAATTGTCTTTATTTTCGAAATCTACATCCCTGAATTAATAGAAAATGACTACCATGACGATTTTTACTAAAAATGTGTATGACCGCCATCTTGGATTAAAAAATAGACATTATTTTCGAAATCTGCACACCCGAATTAGTCGGAAATGACTACCATGACGATTTTGAAAATTTTGCCCGTTTCCGCCATCTTTGATTTTAAAACGGTCCTTGTTTACGAAATCTACACCCCTGAATTAATCGGAAACGACTAACATGATGACTTTTACCAAAAAAGTGTATGACCGCGGTCTTGGATTTCAAAATAGACATCATTTTCGAAATCTGCACACCCTAATTAGTCGAAAATGACTACCATGACGATTTTGACATAATTATCCCTTTCCGCCATCTTGGATTTAAAAATTGTCTTTATTTTCGAAATTTACATCCCTGAATTAATAGAAAATTACTACCATGACGATTTTTACTAAAAATGTGTATGACCGCCATCTTGGATTTAAAAATAGACATTATTTTCGAAATCTGCACACCCGAATTAGTCGGAAATGACTACCATGACGATTTTGAAAATTTTGCCCGTTTCCGCCATCTTTGATTTTAAAACGGTCCTTATTTTCGAAATCTACACCCCTGAATTAATCGGAAACGACTAACATGATGACTTTTACCAAAAAAGTGTATGACCGCGGTCTTGGATTTCAAAATAGACATCATTTTCGAAATCTGCACACCCTAATTAGTCGGAAATAACTACCATGACGATTTCGACAAAATTATCCATTTCCGCCATCTTGGATTTTAAAATTGTCTTTATTTTCGAAATCTACATCCCTGAATTAATAGAAAATGACTACCATGACGATTTTTACTAAAAGTGTGTATGACCGCCATCTTGGATTTAAAAAAAGACATTATTTTCGAAATCTGCACACCCGAATTAGTCGGAAATGACTACCATGACAATTTTGAAAATTTTGCCCGTTTCCGCCATCTTTGATTTTAAAACGGTCCTTATTTTCGAATATTTTTTTAGGAAAGTAGCCAATTGAGAACCTCCTCCTTCGAAATCATGAAGTCGGTTGATAAATACACAACAATGAACTTCCACTTTCTGTCGTGTGTTCAATTCGAACTGAATCACCGCGCATCGCTGATTCGCCTGGCATGCTGGCAACGCGCAGCGCAACGCCGCGTTCGTTTGTAGTGTAGGTATGTTACGCACCGAATATGCGTACCGCACTAAACGACAACGTCGCGTACACGTGGAAGAACCTTTATAGAGAACCGGTATTTTTCGGTGCTAATTCCGGTATTTGTTCTTTACCGGTTCTGCGGAACCGAAATGAAAAAAACTCATAAATATAGCCAGGAACCTTTATAGAGAACCGATATTTTTCACTGCTAGTACCGGTATTTTTTCTTTACCGGTACTCTGGAACCGAAATGAAAAGAACCTATAAATACCGGTATGTAACCGGTATTTTTGGTACCGGTTCCAAGCCCTGGGTGGGGCATATTTTTTAGTCGCTGTCTATTGCAGGTACTTACATGAAGGTCGTGAATTGCCGATTAATTGTGAACCGTAGCGTTGCTCGCGTGTATCAAAGAAAAACACTCACATCTAAATTAATAGTTTTTTTGTATATATTTGTGTACCTATAACAAAGTGCGTGATAAGTTGATAACTATTACTACATGGGGTAAGTATTTTAAAATAAATAACATGGAATTAGGACGTTTGACGGTAAAACGTGATGATATCGTCGACGTTCACAATACTATACGTATTTATTATTTTTTTACTACTAGGGAAATATATGTCCCAGAACCGGAGGATGATAATGACGAAAATAAGACACAATGTTTTGATGATACTTCGGGTGAATATCAACCAAGCTCATTGCCCGATGCACAGGAATTTAATACCTTCTTCCAAGAGGAAGATAAAGGTAAAATATATGCATTAGCGTATTATGTTATGAATTTGTAACCTATTATGATTTTTTTTAACGATCGAGCGGAGCTAGGGTTGCCAGATCGAATTACCCTATTATCGGGAGAAACAAACAATTTTTCGGGATTATGGGACTTTAGTCGGGAGAAACAAAAATAAATCAAATTAAAGTAAATATATTTATCTACACTCATATTGTAAGTTCTCTAAAACGTGTTCGAAAACGGTAGGCAATGGCTAGCATTACCACGACCGATTTTACTATGATAAGCTTTTTATCTGTGGCAGTAACGTAATTTTAACTTTTCATGCTCAATTATTGATGTGCTATGAGTTTTGATAACATAATGTACACCTGCACCCTCCCGCGCTACCGCCGACACAATCGAGTTGGCCACGCCGACACAATCGAGATGGCCACGGCGGTGCAATGGCGGCCATTCTATGGTTTCCGAATACGGCATTTATAATAAATAATATGAGTGTAGATAAAGCAGTGTATGCAACTGTACGTAATTAGGCCTTAAAACACTCGTGTGATCTTATTATGAAATTCGCCTGCGGCTCATTTCATAAAACCACACTCATGTTTTAAGGACCCTTATTACGTAACAGTTACATAAACTACTATAAAATGAATATCATTTAACATTATTTTTAAATCGTCCGCTGCTGGTAGAAATGTCTACATAATTAAAATACTGACAAAAAACCGGCCAAGTCAGAGTCGAATTCGCGCCCTCAAGGTTCCGTACATCACACAATTTTAACAGTCACCGAACATTGCGTAATGAACGGAAAACTTGGATTATGAACCGGACCGTTGAAAAACTTTTGTCGCGATTAGTTTATCAATTGCAAATAAGTTTGGTATCGCAATGATTTTTTGTGATTGACCTTTTTCGGACTTTTTCCTTTACTGGTGCAGTCAGACCTTTCTTCTGGCCAAATTTCATGATTTTAGATCTATGGGACCTATGGAAAGATTAGGAAGCCTTATTCCCAAAACGCGCGAATTTCACGAAATGCTTCAGTTATTCGAAAATACTTAGATTTTTAAATCAGCAATTGATGCATATAATAGTTCATTTCTTTATCTAGATAGCCAGCATTTTAACGAGTAAAATATGAAAAAAAATTGGTTGTCTTGGAAGGCTTTTCCGGATTTTCCAGTTAGAAGTACGGTTCATTTCCAA